>CM060978.1:66020920-66645920 GCA_030765065.1 Deroplatys truncata | reverse complement strand
TGTATGAATTTTACATTTGTTAGAAACGATAATTTTTGGATAAATTCAGGCTTACTGCGTCCGAGAAAAACTTAGCACAATAAACACGCTGTTCGGTACTATATAACAGCTTCACATTAACGTTATTCTATCATGCCAAACTTTAAACTGAAATACAAATTTCGTGAGCTAGGCTGCTGCTGAGCGTCCTTATTCAACCTGATATCTGATCCGCCACCGAGTGAGGTGACGCAGGCGGTAGCAAGTGTGAGGCACGGGTTTTTTGGAGTTTTTCCGGGTCGCTAGGCGAATGTAGGGAAGGTTAATTGCAACCCCCAAAATTCCTGTTCTCCATTTGATCTTTTTCATTTCGCTTCACCTTCCATCTGCTTGGTTGTTTCAAGGTTGAAGAGTAGGCGGGAATCTCGGCGTTGCATTGTAGGGAAAAAGGATGCTCTCTTGTTCATCTCATCTCACCCCTCCCTCCCGGGGGCTCTCCATTAAAGGCATAAAAGATCTCCTTAGATCGAGATGCTAAATCCCCCTCCGCTTCTGGTCATGTGCCATACCTGATCCGCCGGATCGGATAGATATATCGGGTTTATCTTGATAATCCCGATATAAGAGAATTCGTAAAGTTGTAACGGGTAGAGAAGGTCATATGAATGTAGCATATGTGAATTTTCTTTGATTCAGTTAATATTTTTTTTCATAAGAATCTCTATTGCATTTGCTCGTGCGCTGATGGCCAACAGAAACATGGGGACACGGCCTGCTGGATGCAAATGTCGCCTGTCTTGTTAACGCCGAATGTGTACGCTGAATTTAATCACAAGTGCATCATTACGCGCCGCTGCTGTTTTTATTGGTTACTTGTAATCACGTTATTGTTCATGCAGCGTTATGATCTCATTACACTGCTAATGGTTACCGTTTATCTGAAAGCAATAAGAACGCTGTCCTGTTTATTCTGTTAATTTCTGCGCCGCCTAGCTGCAGTTATTCACATATATTATATAGCACCGTTGCTGATAAAATGTTTACTGCATTGATGCTTGGATATTATATGTTTTAACATATACATCTCAAATGTGTGGCGATTCGACCTGATCAGGCACTTCTGTAGTACCTACTTTTCTACGTCCCGAAAATTCTATACCCATATTTCAGTGAAAATACATTTTTGGGACCCCCGGAATAAAAAACAAATTTAGAATTAGGTCCGCAGGCACGAGTGCGCGCGTGTTTGTCGTGTCGGTGTGTCTGTGAACAGCATAGCTAAAAACAAAAATTTGGATAAATACCAAACTTGGTATTTAGCTCCAGTGCCTTCTAAAGATGCCACACGAACGACTTCGTTCGTAAGGGAAGTAAAGCCGGTGGTCCCATGTCGTAGATTTACGGCACATAAAAGAACCTCAAACCTGATAGAGGCAAACTCCCCGGTCTTTCATGCCCAATATAGAATGGGACACCAAGAACCACAGCAGTTAAAGAGCGTGCATAAGTAAAACTCAATTCAATTTAAATTTTTTTAGATTTTCAAGAAAATCCCTCTGCTCTAGCTACCCTTTACTTGGAACATTTTTCAAAAAATATATTGCCTAAAAATAACCAACAATTTTGATTAAAATATTATATTTAGATAACAAATAAGATATATATCTTGAAGTTTCTGGGATTAGCTTGTGAAGTCCTCTTCATTCGGAAGGAAATTTATATAAACCCGTATAGCTGGTAAACATTAACGTACTACACAAAAAATGTAGATCTCTTTGAAATCCAATTTTATTTCAGATACCCCTTTTGTGCCATAATCCATTTCCAAGATATTGTTATTAACTGCTCGCAATTCTCAATATCTTGTCATTCTTTTAAAGTCCTGTCGATTTTCAGTTGTTTATTGTGTAGTAGTTTATATTTTTTGGTAGTTGGAAGATGCTTCATGTTTATCTGCACCACGTATGGGAGCCAATTTGTCGCGGTCACTTCGTGTTATCTATTGCTGGGCGCCTGTTATTGTTTTACTAATTTGAATGTTGGGTTCTTTGTCCTCCGGCTAGCTATTATTACTACTCAGTCGAGCATATCTCTTGAACAAGGTGAGTAAACGGAAAAAATTTGTTACTGAAAGATAACACTTATAAAAGGATTTGTTTTTACACTTTTATTACCGTTACAATTAATTAATTTCACATATTGACTCTTGATACACGTCCGACTGAAACTGTTATATTTTCTAATATCACTATAATCACTTATTTACTGCACATTATTAATTCGCGTATTTCACATTTATAACTAACTTTACAACGCGAAAGATTTTGTAGAATTGCGCGACGTATAACCTTTGTATGATTCTGTTGGACTGAACGACGTATTAGCCGCGAATCCTTCTGTTGGACTGAACGACGTTTGCCTTGTGAATTATTCTGTCAAACTGCGCGTTACCCGTCTCTGGCACGGAATTTATACTCCCTCACCCCAATATGCCTAAACATTATAACCGAGCTGCTATTGGTTAATAAAACGCGTCTATATTTATATCCAATCAAAATTACGAACACATATGCTCTAGGGAAGAAATTCCTTCCATTTCTACAGAAAAGCGCGCTAATCTGACGTCATTTGCTTGCCTCTCCTAATTAATAAACAACTCACCCCATGCTCATTGTTGCCCGCTCTTATTGTCAGTTTTAGTGAGGTCGTGTAAACTTATTTCCTAACAATGCTTATAGTTAACAAACATCTCAAATCATTGTCATACAATAATGCTTATTTACACTACAATCACTCTGGCATTCAGTATTGTGATATAAAATACTGCGTCAATTGCAATAAACTACTTCATAGTAAGTTTGAAGATAGATATGAAATGTTTTAAATAATTTTAAATGAGGAATAAATAATAGGATTTTAGGATTAATGATATAAAGGCATGTAGCTATAGATAGTAGGAAAGAAAAATATAAATCACAGAATAAATATGTTCTAAAATAGTTATAAATATATATATATATATGAATGTAAATAAGGTAGATGATTCTTATTTTGTTTGGTAATTTAAAGGGAATTAATAAGTAAAAATGTAAATGAAGGAAATATTGTTAACTTGTATACAATTATTTTAGTGTGAAAGTATAAATTTAAAAATATAGTAAATTATTATAATAATTTATGTAAGTAAGTTACATTGTATATTAATTTAACTGTATAATAGTATATAAGCAAGAAAGAAAGAAGAAATTATTTAAGCTAGAAGATTTTGATAAATAGTACTGGATACCAGTATGTAACCACTGGATACAAGAGGAGTAGTTTTTAGCTTTGTAGTAAGTTTTGTTAGTTAAGTAGCTGGATACCGGTTGCTTTTATGCTAGTTACCAGTATTAGTATAGATTTAGTAGACTTTGTGATTATTATTGGTTGTATCATAAGTTCGTTCGTTTTGCTCGCAAGTTCCATCTATAGCGCCTGAAAACGCTGGACCGTCTACATTCAAGTTATCCTAGTTGCCTAACCACCCCTACGATTTAGAGATCAACAACCAGACTCACTATTGGATATGTCAGTGAGTATTTGTGACTGATGTTGGATGGGACGGCGTGAGCTTGTGTTTTGAAGTAGGAGATGTATTATAGTTCAACTGTTTGGAAGCCGAACTTCAAAGTAGTTACAACCGCACGTATGGTACCCGCTTTCCGGTAGCCTTCGCCCCAAATGTACTTTACGGTGTACTGTTTCTAATATTATATATTTATGTTTGCCTCGGCTGCGTCAGTATTATTGTTAGGCATGTTTCTCTTTGCAGGGTTGTGGTGCGACTGAAGAATGTAGGCTTAACAGATTATAAGTTTTTCTTCACTCGATTTATTAATGCTTGACACTATTTAAATAACACTTCACTGATATAGAGAGCTGTGAGATTCTTTTGTTAATTACTTGCACTTTTTAACACGTAAACTATTTTCGTCTCAAACTGAATACGTATTACATTTTTTTAGGACGTGTCTAGCGTCTGTCTACGACCAACGCATCCAGTTATGAGCACTGTCTACAAGCAACTGACTTCTAGATTTGTAAATTTTGCTATATTTCAGTTTCTGATTGGCTAAAACTAGTCCAATAGAATACCTTCATTTGACTAAAGATTTACCTGCTTGTTGATTGGCTATTTTTTTAAACTGTCACAAAAATTACATTATTGCTTCCAAGAATTACAAGTAGTATTGTTGAACTTTCAAATTCATTATTGCCTCCAGGTTACCTCATAGTTAGCAACTTTTAACCTATTATTCTCACGCTCCTACATTGTTAAATTACGTAATACATTCACATAACATTGTTACACATGCATACAATAATTTAAACATTTACAATGATTGTAATATATACTTTTTATATATTGTTACGTACTCAGATTGCTTTAAGGTGGGCTGTTATTATATTTTGTATTACATAATTTGACTGAAATCATTTAAGTGTTAAAAAATACTGCCTCAAATTACAAACTATGGAAAGCAAAAAGGAACATTTCCGACATCTTATGCTGTTTTACTATCGTAAAGGTAAAACCGCCTCACAATGCCGGCAGAAAATTTGTGCTGTATACAAGGAAAATGCAGTAGCGAATCGATCATGTTAAAACTGGTTCAGTCGATTTCGAGCTGGGAATTTCTCCCTAAAAGACAAACCTCGGTCTGGACGGCCAATGGTTAAGGACGTGGAAATAATTCACGAAACGATAGTCAACAATCCACGAATAACAACTCCAGTGTTGGCATTGTAGCTTAATTTAGCTCGTGCTACTGTAGCCACGAACTTGGCAATATATTGTCGACAATAATGGTGTATACTGCAGGAAATAAATAGTTTGTTTACAAAACCTAACTGCCATAGTTATTTATCTTTTAAACTATCTTGTGTTTAAAGTTTGTAAACGGAAAGTTCGGCAACTACGCTGTCGTAGCTATGCTGCGTGGGAGGTGTGTTCCCAGGCGTTCTTAGTGATTTAAACGTAAAGAAAAGCGAACGTACTTATGAGACAACCCTATATTTATTTACACCTTTACTATTATTATTATTATTATTATTATTATTTATTTTCTTTACTTTGAGAGGTTTTATTGTTGGAGTTGTTTTAGTTTGTGCCCCACGCATGGCAGCCAATTTGAAGAAGGACTGTTCTTTACGTTGTTGTTTATTTATTTAGCTCCACGTATAGACGGCAATTTGAAGAAGGCGATTTGTTGTATTGTTTGCACCACGTATGGAAAGTCAGTTTAAAGATGATGTATTATTATAGTTCAACCGTTGGGAAGCCGAACTTGTAGTAGTTGCAACCGCACGAATGTTAAACAGTTACCGGTAGCCTTCTCACCAAATGTATTTTCAGGCGGCCTTTGCCCCAAGTTTAAACAAAAATATTAACTTTGTTATTAAACAGCTTCTTTAAATATTTGTTTTATGTTTGCCTAGGCTGCGTCAGTATTGTTTTAGAGACACGTTTCTCTTAGGCAGGGCGTGGTGCGACAAGAATATGGGCTTACACAGACTATTAGTTTTAATTCACTACTTTTTATTAATTCTTGACACACATTAAATAGCACTTCAATGATATAGAGAGCTGTGAGGTTCTTTTATTTAATACTTGCAATTTTTAAGCGTATATTTATTTTTCGTCTCACACGAATACGTATTATATTTCTCTAGAGGACGCATCACGCATCCGGCCACTATCACGGTCTGCAAGCAACTGAATAGATTTAAACCGTCTAAACATAAAATCTCTGTATTTCAAGTCTCTGATTGGTTAATCCTACTCCAATAGAATAGCTGCATTTAACTTAAGCTTTTTCTGGCTGTTGATTGGCTATTTTTAAACTGTCTCAAAATTTACATTATTGCTGCTCTAATAATGACTAGTGGTATTTAAACTTCCTCAAGGTTACCTCATTGTTACCTCATTGTTAGCAACTTTTAACTTATTATTCTCACAGCTCCTACATTATTAACATACGTAATGCATTCACATAACATTATTGAACATGTTTATAATAATATAAGCATATGCAATGACTGTTACATACATTTTACAAATTATTACATACATATTGCTTCAAGGCAGGCTGTTATTGAATTTATATATTATATAATTAGACTGAAATTATTCGAGTGTTAAAAATACTGCCTCAACTTATATTTTCTATTTTGGTTTTCTTTGTTTCTAGTTATGCAGTAGTTATAGACTTAATCTGTAAAATGAATGTACATTAGAACTGAAAAATGCTATTCAATAAATAGAAAATATGGATATATGCCCCTGTATAGTAACCTAGATGCCGCGGGTTATTTTTACTTTATCTACTACGTATAGTAAGTAGGGGAAGTATTGTATTACACCCAAAAATTCGATAGCGAGATTTCACCGGAAATATATGTTTTGAGACCCCCTGAATCCAAAAAAAGCATTTTTGGAAACATGTCCGTGTTTGTCTGAGTGTGTGTGTGTGTGTGTGTGTGTGTGTGTGTGTGTGTGTGTGTGTGTGTGTGTGTGTGTCTGTGAACAGCATAACTCAGAAACGAACAGTCAGATAAACACCAAACTTGGTTTTTAGGTTCAGTATCTTCCAGAAATGCGACACGAAGGTTTTCAAGAATGTCCCCCCACCCCAGACTACCCTTTACATGGAACATTTTTCGAAAATTTTAATTTTCTCAAAAATGGCTCTAACGATTTTGATTAAACTATCATATGTTTAAGATACTTTCATGGCAAATAAAATGTATATCTTGAATTTTCTGGGAATGTCTCCAAAAGTATTCTTCATTGTGAACGACTTTTACATAACTGGTAAACCAGAAGAGATAGACAAAAATTTACTACACTAAAATATAGATGGCGTTAAAACACACAATTTATGTCATATACATTATTTTGGTTGAGTGAACCATTTTCGAGATATTGCTTGATATTCCCTTAAATATTTCAATACTTATTTTCTCAAATGGGAATTCGTTATTCATTTTTTTGTTTTGCATATGCAAAGAGTATTAATCTGAGGCAAAGAGAATGGTGCTGCACCTAGCAACCAGCTATTAAGAGATATGTATATGCTTAAAGGCCACTGCAAATACAAAACAAGGGGAACATAGTACGCCTTAAGCGATAGTCAAATATTTTTAGAACTGACCGGTCGCTATGTGTAAAATGTAATTCTCTTTTCATGTCAAAGGGTCGTTTCTGCAAATGCTTATCTCGATTAATATGAAATAGATGGTGAATAAGAGTTCGTAAAAATAGTTTGTACAAGAGTAGAGAAAGTCATGTGAGTGTAACACATCAGATATTTTTGTTTATCGCGATGTCATGGAAAGAGTATGGCATTTTAAGGCTAGCATATAACGTCCACATCTTAAACAGTTGACTCGCTGTCCTCTTTGTATCTATAATGAAATGAGTGATACATCTATTTCCGGAAACGTTTAGTTCGATTAAAATGAAGTAGACGTGAAAATATAACAATCTGTATACCCACTAATAAGTGAAGGTAGAGAACCGCATGTGAATGCAACGCATGCAGATTTATTATGATAGTTGTTAATTTAAGAGCCTATTTTACTCCCAACTTCCGCAAATAAATGTGTTGCTGAAGGTAGTTGTGTTACTTGGAGCGGTATAAAGACGAGCTGATAACACGTCGTCTTGGGAATGTTCAGCGAGACGGGGAACACAGCAGTTTATATCCCTGTAATACCCACAGACCCAGCGAGGCGAGCCAGAATGGCAAACGGATATCCGGGATACGACGGCGACGATGTCCTCGGGCTCACATCCTCGGTGTTAATTTGATCTGTTAGGACTTCTTCCTCAGTCATTATCTCTACCCACGTGGCTCCCAACCGTGAAACAAAAACTGGTGTGTGCGAGCACCACTTTCTGAGCGCTGTTATCGCCTGTCTGCAATAGAAACGGATTCCACGATTGGCGTTAAAAACGAACTATTCTTAAAAAATCCTATGTGTCACACTCACATGACTTTCTCTATTCTTGTACAAACTACTTTTACAAACGCTTATTCTCCATATGCTTCATGTTAATCGAGATGTTAATTTTATTGCTAATTTTCTTGTAGATGCAAGGGGAATTGCTAGGCTTAGATAGTCAAATATTTTAAGAGCTGGTTGCTATCTGGAATATTCCTTTCTCTTTGCATTATCAGCACAAAAAATAAATAACGAATTCCCATTTGAGAAAAAAAGTATAAGTATTGGAAAATTTAAGGGAATAACAAGAAATATCTTGAAAATGGTACACCCAACAAAAATGTATGACATAAATTGTGTATTTTAACTAGATCTACGTTTTTTGTGTAGTGAAATTTTGTCTATCTCTTATGGTTTACCAGTTATGCAAAAGTCGTTCACAATGAAGAATATACCTTTTTTGTCATGGAACTATATTAAATAGATGATATTTTAATCAAAATCGCTAGAGCTATTTTTGAGAAAATTAGAATTTTCGAAAAATGTTCCATGTAAAGGGTAATCTAGTGTGGGGGGATTTTCTTTAAAATCTTCGTTTTGCATCTCTGGAAGATACTAGACCTAAATACCAAGTTTGTGTTTATCCGACTGTTCGTTTCTGAGTTATGCCCTTCACAGACACACACTCAGACATGGACATGTTTCCAAAAATGTATTTCCGGTGAAATCTCGGTTTCGAATTTTTGGTTGGAATACAATACTTCCCCTACTTACTATACGTAGTAGAGAAAGTAAAAATCTTATGTGTCATATTCACGTGACTTTCTCTACCCTCTATTGTTTATTAGTGGGTATACCACCTATTCTTACTAAACCATATGTTTCTATCCACAACATTTTATTCCAAATAAACCTTTACAGAAATAGCTACATTAAAGATTTCGTTATAGATTCAAACGGAACAGCTATATTCAATGCAGGTGAATGTCGACAGGACTTTAAAAGAATGACAAAGTATTGTACAATGCAAACCGTTAATAAAGGATATCTCGGAAATGACTTATGCCACAAAAATTATTTGAAATAAGTTGTGTGTTTTAAAGAGATCTGCGATTTTCGGCAAATCTCTTTAAAACGCTCAACGTTTACCAGTTATACAAGATTACATGAAATAATTCATACCAAATGAAGCTAGTCACAAGCCATTCTCAGGAAATTCAATATATACGTTTTATTTTTAATGCAAATATATTTAATATATATAGTATTTTAATCAAAACTTACAACCATTTTTTAGAAAACAAAGCATTACAAAAATGTTCCAAGTAAAGGGTGGTTTGCGGTTAATAGATTTTATTGAAAACATTCCTGTTGAAATCTTGGAAGATACTCCACTTATTACATTCTCTGCTATTTTTCCATAGTAAGTATAGGAAATATTAAATTCGATATCGAAATTTTCGCCGAAAATACACGTTTTGAGGCCCGAATTCTAAGCAGAATTTTTAGAAAAATACCCATGTGAATGTGTAAGTCTGTGAATAGCATAACTGAAAATCGAAAAGTCGGTTAAATACAAAACTTGATATTTAAATTCAACATCAAAGATACAAAAAAAATATTTACAAGAAAATCCCTCCACCCAAAACTCCACTTTACATAAAACAAGTGTTCTTATATTTACTTTCTCAGAAAAGCTTCTAATGGCTTTAAGGTAATTATATTTAAGCTATTTGTGAATAGCCTGTGAGATCCTCTTCATAGTAATTGAATTTTGTATAATGTTGTTTAACCGGTAAACTATAAAAATACAGACAAAAAAGTAGAATGGATTACACAATTTATGGCAAATAATTGGTTTGTGTCATTACGATTTCCGAGATATTGGTTTATATACATATATACAGGGTGGATCAAGTTGAGACTAAAATATCTCCAAAACTATACTTTGTAGAAAGAAATGTTTGTAATAGAAGTTGCTTGATATTATGGGGGAAAGTAAATGCCATTAGTTATGTTTTATTTGGAAGACATTGCGATTGTCATTTTAGGGACAATTTAATGTTTTTAAATGGGAACCTACCTTTTTTATTGTGTTCTTACTCCTCATAAAAAACTAAATGTATAAAGCAATAAAGCACTTTGCAATTGTTCTTACGTCAACGTAAATAACAACGAAAATTCTGAATGGCTGTGTAGGAAGAGCGCAATGAATGGTTGGATCATCCATGGATGGTCATTTGTGGGTCAAGTTACGTTTCGTAATTGGGAACCAACATTTCTTGTTTTGTTTCCTTAGTCCCATAATATGAAGCAACTTTTATTCAAGGCATTTCTTTCTACAACGCTTAGTTCTGGAGATATTGCAGAACTCCGCTTAAATGGTGCACCCTGTGTGTATGTGTATACATATATAATATTTTTGGCAGATCAGCAGTGATCTTATACAGACCAGAGGTGAAGTATTGATAAATACATAAAATTTATGGTTGACCAAATTCGCTCCTCCAACATTACTTGAAGTGTAAATTACTTTAAATTGTGATTAATTAACATTAGTGTACATAACTGTACAACGAGTAGATGAAACAAGCTATAAAATTAACATAATGTGAATAATTTTTAACAGAAGTCATCTGTATCCCTTCATTGTACATGTTGTGGTAATTTTGTTTTCATCCTTTTAAGAGGAGATCTGTTGTTCAGTTGTAGGCTTAAGCATACCTAAAATGATTTCGAGATATCTTTCATATGCTTTTGTATTGGACCAATGCTAAGTTCGTGATGTAGTTCAGTATTTCTTACAAATCATGTTTAGAAGATACGAGGTAGGTTCCAAAAGTGTTCGCCCTGAGTGCTTTTTAACGTAAAAAAGCAATGATGTTATTTTTCAAAATAATCACCCTTTATTTCAATACACTTTTCACATCGTGAATTAACAACTCTATGTCCTTCAAAAAGTAATCTGGTTCTTTATTGGCAAAATGTTCCATTACAGAGCTTTCACTTCATCATCACCATCAAATCTTCCACAAAGATCTTTCTTCAGTTTGGAGAAGAGGTAGTAGTCACTTGGGGCTAGATCTGGACTGTAGGATGAGTGGTCTATTTCTTGGATTTCATTACTGCAGCCGTATGCACTGGCGCGTTCTCGTGGAGAACCCGAACACTGTGTACAACCTTCCTCGCCTTTTTTGTTTGATGGATTCGTGCAAGTGTTGCAATAGTGAAATATAATGTGGTGCATTCCAGTGGTATTCCTTTTTTTTAAATCAACAAGAAGTTCCAGAAGATTGTTATTATGACCTTCTTTGGGATTGAGTGACTTTCGCATTTCTTGGTGGAGCTTCATCTGGTTTACACCATTCAAGTGATTCTCTTCTGGACAGAGGATCGTGATAAAGAAACATAGTTTCATCCCCTGTAACAATGGATTCCAGTACTTCTTTCTGGTTGCCACGACAAAGCCTCAAGATCTTGGTGCAACAAGTCATGCGCTGCTCCGTCGAACTGCAGAGGGAAGTCTGGGTTCCTATCTTGCATTGACCTTTTTCATGTGTAAATGATCATGAATGATCCGGAAAACAGCTGTTTTAGAAAATCCCAACCTTGCTGAGATATCCTTGAGTTTCAATCGCCTGTCACTCAGCACTTCACCTTCAAGCAATGGTTTCCTCAGTCACTACTTCAACAGATCGACCAAACGTGGACCTCTGCCCAGTCGAAAATGTTTAGATCATTCCTTCACTGTGAAATGTGAAGCGGAAGCATCATCTGAACACCATGCAAGCCCCTCTTTTGTCAGGAACTTTATCACTGCCTGATACTCGATTTTATCCATTTTAGCAGCACAGCATGCAATGTCTTACTCACACGAGAGGCGCCACTCGACTGAGCTAGTAGAGGGCTGAAATTCGTGTGTGTGTGCATCCTGACAGAAGTGCCTTTCCCCAATGCTTTTTAACTTTCACGCTCATTTTCAGGGTCAGGCCAGAAACTTATGGTACCACCCTTCAGTAATGTTTCCTGTATGGTCTTAAGAAAACTCTTACTTCTGTTTGTGGATGTTGAGAGAAATGCGCCAAGTTTCAAGCCATTCTGTCAGTAATGAAAGAGATGCTTGAAGGCAGTTAATTGCTGTATTTAGTTTGAAGTGTGAATAAAATAGGACAGTATCATCTGCGTACATAGCTACAGAAGTGGGCTGTAGCTGGGGAATATCGTGTATAAATTATGTGACTGTCCAGTTTTTCTACTGTCACTTCTCTAAGTTCTCAACGTTACTTCACTGTTTTGTTTTTATCTACTTCAACTTCACTGGGAATTCACTTCACTCTGTCACTTCACTAAAGTGAACTAGTTCAATCCTTCGTCACTTCACTTTCTTAGTAATGTAGCATCCTCTTTCGGACGGTACAATCACTGGAAAGCAGCACCCGTACACAGCCATCACCACAAACTCGCTCGGAGAATCGCACTTGGTGTCGCACGGGAAATTCACCCGCCAACTCGCTCGCTCGCTGACTGACTGAAGCAACTCAGCTCATACTCAACTCTACTCTCTCGCGAGAACGCTCGCTTAAATAGGCAGTAGAATCTTCCACGGAACATTCGTAGAACTATTTAGACTCATGTTCTGAAGGAGGGAAAAGAAACTTCCAGAAGGTTCTGGTTACCTGCCATAGCGCGCCCGGTGTTTACTCTGGCGAGCGGAAATTATCGTTGTTTACTCGGACTGCCCGTCGCCGACCTCCCGATAATCTTGGGCCATAGCCAATGAGTCGCAATATGTTAAATATTACAGGAGCAAGAACTTAAACTTGTGATACCCTTGCAGCAATTGTTTGTGTTGTTGATCGAGATATTTGTTGCTGTTGGTTTAATTTTTTAGTGAAGTGCTAAGTAACATTCAGTTGTGTCTCGTAATTTCGTGCTAACAGTATAGAGATACATATATAACGATCTGTTTTTTAAACCTCTGACTACAGCTTTAGCCTTCTGTATCCCCTTTGTACCTAAAACAAAGTGTGTAATGCAACTAGTTTTGCAAACGTTTAATAGGCAGAGGAAGTTATATAAGTACAGCTGTACATTCGGAACACTTTCAAAAGCTGTTTTCTTTTTCGAGAATCTATGGCATCGCAACCTCGGTGACATCACCTAAATTCCAAATATCGTTCCACAGAAAACGAAAAGCGTTGCCAATTCTTCCCTCCAGAAAAGCTTGTGTGTCTTTCCCGATCGCTCAATGCCATCCTGCATACTTCGCCCCGCCCACCCCCGTTTCTATAGAAAGGACAAGAATTTCTTCATTCAAGTTTTGATGATCCTACCGGCATAGGCGATCCATCAACTGCAGGGCAGCCAACAGAAAAACACACAGTAATCATGGAGGGTTCCAGGGAGACCAATTCATCACTTGGCACCCTTCATGTTATCGGAACCTGCACATCGACAAACAGTACACTGCAGATGCTTAATAGTCTAAAAGAAATCACTGTGTAACACTGTTGTTTGCTGAGGATACTGCCATCTGTGTGAAAAAATAAGAACTGCAAAGAAATTCACATAAGATGAAGTGAAGCCTAATATGTGCATTAATAGAATATACATGGGACGATCAGTGACGACTCTCGAGTGTACATTTTGGATGTTCACTTAATTTTACTGAGAAATCCCTGAAAATGTGAAATAACATCTACTGCATAATAGTTATGATTATGAACAAATTGATACAACAGCATTTGCCCATAATAATAATAATAATAATAATAATAATAATAATAATGCATATCTTATCTGACGAAAGGGTTGTTTTTATTGATGTTTATTGTTGTGTTCATAACTAAGTATACCGTGTTAGGGCAAGAAGGAAGTAAATTGTAGCTGACGTAAAATTTTAGTGATAGTGGATACGGAGTGCGGGAAAAACTTCGCGCGCTAGTGCACTTCTTCAAGTGTGCACCACCCGTATGTATTTAGTCCCATAAGGTAATTACGTATACCAGTTGCGCATGTGCAGAAGCTCTTTAAAACGTGCACAAGTGAAGATGTGCTACAGACTATGGTGCCACATTTCAGTGAGTTTAGAGCAGTAGCACGGTAAATTTAAACGCCATAGATATTAAATTACCACATATGGTTTATGTTTAATAGCATTCAAAAAATAACAAAGAATCTGCAAGGTATCAAAATATGGGGCTGTTCTCTTATGCTGTTATACAGTATGTGCCATTGGTGACGATTTAACACTCTCTTATTGTTTCACTTACTTAAAAGTTTGGGCATGTTTTCCTATGACAAGTTCCTATACATTGAGAAGCCTAGAGAAATCTAGAGGAGTCCGAGCGAGATGGATTTGCAATAAAGCATGAGACTTGCATTCGGGAGGTCACATGCTCGATTCTCCTTCGACCACTCTGACCATGTTTTTTTTCGTGGTTCTTCGAGTCAATAGGCAAATTCTGGAGTAGTTTCCCATCTACTACGAATTTTCTGCCCGTCATTTCTTTTTCTCTGTTACCGGATTGTGGTACCAGGCGTTTGGTGTGTTGAGGCAGGACGGTGGAATTAGCGCTTTGGAAGGATTTTTCTCTGGCCTTTGGCGTGACTGCTGAGATCGCGTTCCTTCCTGGGAGCTGTCTCGTCTACATCGAGACCCTCAGGTTGTGGGTGGCTCGGGAGGAGCTAGCCAGCGTCAGGATTAGTGACATGGAATCGTTAGGGATGCTAGCGTACATTGTCGTCCGGATCTGGTCGCCTTCGGGTCTCCCCTTCATCCCTTCCTCCCAGGGATCACGTTGGAAACACATAGGGCCCACTATGGCCTACGTGTAGTGCTGTACACCAGTTAATAGAGGCGTCTACATTTGACTACTCCCAGTTCCTAAGAGAAATCTAGAAATTCGTTTCAAAGAACATTTCGGTCACGTTCTCAACAAGCGTAAAGATAAATCCACCATACAGATTCCTTTTTCTCCAGGCTCTCCACTTTCCAGCAGTTGCCATTTATTCCTGCTTTCCACAGTTGCCTATCCTCCCATTGTCCTTTTTTCAGGTATCTCTTCATCATGACTGTGCTTATTCCTTTAATCACATCTGTCGTGCTCTTCCACGTTTATTTCTACCAGGCTTAGCCCAAGTGATGACAAGTGTGGGCCACATTCTTTGAACATGTGCGTACCATTGAAGAGATCTTTTTTTTATCCTATCAAGAATGGTTTCCTCTGCATCCATTTTATTTCTTATCTATTATTTCTTATTTTCTGTAGGTATTCTCATGCTTCTTATCAGTTCATTCATTTCCGTTGCCATTATTCCTTTCCACATATTTTAATTTAAGTTCCAAATTTCTGCATCATATGCAAGTATACGAGTGGACATATAGCATATTTATGGAACGATCATCATGAAATGGGCAAGAAATTAAATTATTAAAATCGATAAATAAGCCCATGAACTCTGCACATGGGAGAAAATCTTTATGATCAACGATAACCTCATGAACTTTTGACATCCCTGAGGACAACGTATTTTCAAATTCATCAAGTATCCACCAGCAAAGTTCAAAAGTTATACCTCTAGGTTTTTTGGAGCTATAAAAAAAATCAGGTTTACATTCACTTGACCTTCTCTATCTATCGTTTATTTTCATATAAATTCCATAAACTGTTCTTCAGACAGGTTATTTTTATATCTACTTCAAGTTAATTTAGATAAACCTTTGCAAAAATAAATTAATTATACATTTCGTTGAAGGCACAAGGAGGATGGTCAGAGTTTAAACACTAGTCGCTATAGGCTGGACTAGAAATTGCCTACGCTTTTCCTGACATCGCGAGAAATAACTGAATATCGACAACATTTTAAAGAATTGAAAAACATTTTGAGAAACTTAAACCAATAATAATGTATCGAAAATGACTAACTCAAGAAAGGTTATTTGAAGAAATCTACATTTTTTGTGGAATAGGTTTTTCTATATCGCTTAACGTTTGCCATTTGTTGTACAAGATTATAAAAAATTCTTTCGAAAAACAGAAAATTCAAGATATAGATTTTATTTCTGAAGTATTTTAAACTTACGATATTTTAATCAAACGTTAAGGCTGTTTTTCAGAAAATAGAAAAGTTTTAAATATTCTCCATATAAGACGTAGTTTGTGCTGGTAGGCTATCTTGAAAATATTCAATAGCATGTTTGGAGGATGTTGAACCTAAACACTAATTTTGGTCCTTGTAACTCATTTCGTTTTGGGGTTATGCTATTCACAGAAACACACACACACCAACCTGCTCTTTTTGAATTCAAGGGGCCTCAAAAATGTATTTGCGGTGGTACCTCGATATCGAAATTTTGGGTTGAATACGTACTGTAAGTGCATAATAAGTTTAAGACGGTGTATGAATATAGGATTTCTTAAATGCTTCAATAGGAATTGAGGAAACCTTTTGTAGACATTGAAAATGTGACCAGCCCAAGTATGCTTGGAATACAAAACAACGCCATGAAGTTTAACTTCAAAGAACACATAATCAGCACCCGAAACCACTGGATTTAGAATTTAACAGGCTAATCCTAGTCCAAAGAGACGATCCTATAGTTATTAGCTGCCTCTGAGATCACAGCGCGGTGGAAATTCCAAATACCTTCATAAACCCACATGAAAAGCACCCACTCGGCAGAAAGCAATGTTGGAGTAGAGGATATTCCGCCGATAGCCATAAGATCGCCAATAACGGATAATCAAACTAGCAAGAGTATGGGATTCCTTTAAATTAGAGTGTGTCTATTGCTAGTGCTGACTTGCTTCAGATAAGAGGGCTGTTGTAACATCGTTAAAAACACTGAAACTTGCGTATGTGAGCAAAACGCGCGGGGGCGGCAGTGTTCTTATCTGCTGAGCCAGCGAGGCCTGGTGCGATTTTCATTTAGATCCCTTCCAAACGGCGTGTTGACACAACAACGTCCGCCGTTTTTATAATCAAATGGACGCCGATATGACAACGCCAAGATAAAAATGGCTTTGGGCTAGGCAGGATTCTTTAAAACATTCCCGCCTGTTTTACTGCCCGGATTTAGTCCGCCGGCGAAAACGTCTATAAAACGCTTCAAGCCCAGGTTATGGGTTTATGTACCATTACCGTCAAAGAGATATGCCGCTACCCATAACTGTTTATTTCCTGCATTTATTAGTGTGTATAACGTTCATAAGAACCGCGGAAAATATAAAACATAATATGAGGATGATAAATGATATCTAATGGAGATTAATATTTGACTTTAGAAGCTGGCAAATGATTTGCACATATTTCGCAAAATCTTATACACATTTAAAAATCTGCTGTGCTAGATTCACCTGATTTTCTGTACTTACTCTTCTGCAAACTATTCCTACGACAGCTTATTCTTACACCTACAGTTTTCGTTGTGGATATAAGGGTACAGTAAGCAAAACTGTAATCATATTTTTAAAAATCGGGTCGCTATGTGACGGCTTTGACAACGGATGCTCTTTGAAAACGACTAGAAAAAGAATATCACTTGAGAAAAATAAAAGTATTTGAAAATTCAAATCAGCAACAAAGAATATCTCGGAAATGCTTAACGCCACAAAAAATTTGACATACAATTGTGTGCTTTAACGAGAACTAAAATGTTTGTGTAGTAAGATTTTGTCTATCTCTTACGGTTTACAATTATACAAAAGACATTCAGAATGATGAGTACTTCACAGGCTAAGACTATTCCAAGAGAATTCAAGATATAAATTTTATATGTCATAAAAATATGTTAATTACGTCGTATTTTAATCTTTTGAGCCATTGTTGAGAAAATAGAAAATAACAAACATGTTGCATATAAACGGTAGCTTGGTGTAGGGGTATTTTCTTGAAAATAGCTGTGTCGCACCCTTGGAAGACATGCTTGAATACCACGTTTGTTATTTAACCGACTTTAAGTTTTTACTTCCTCTACCACGTACACAGTAGGCAGAGAAGTATTTGATTCCACTCAAAAATTCGATACCGGGATTTTAGCGGAAATATATGTTTTGGGCCCCTGAATTCAAAGAAAGCATTTTTAGAAATCGGCCTGCGCTCGCACGCGTGTGTGTCTGTGATCAAATAACTCAAAAAAGTCGGATAAATACCAAACTTGGTATTTGGATTCAGTACCTTCCAAAGATGCGATAAGAAGATTTTCAAAAAAACTCCAACCAAAACTTTACTGATTACTTAGAAAATTATACGAAAGCTTTTATTTACTTAAAAATGGCTCTAACGATTTTGATTAAAATACCGCATTTTAAACACATTTATATTAAAAATAAAATGTATGTGTATAATTTTCTGGGAATAACCTGGAAAGTCCTCTTCATTAGGAAGGAATTTGTATAATTTTGTTTAACTGATAAAACGTTAACCGATAGACGAAAACGTACAAGACAGAAAATTTGGATCTCTTTAAAACACACAATTTATTTCTAATGCGTTTTTGTGGCGTAGGCTATTTCTGAGATATCCGTTATTAAAGGTTCGAATTTTCATTTCTTGGGCATTTTCTAAAAGTTATGTAAACATTCAGTTGTTTCTCGCGATTGCATAGAAACAGTATGGGAT
Organism: Deroplatys truncata; assembly: GCA_030765065.1. Classification (NCBI taxonomy): domain Eukaryota; kingdom Metazoa; phylum Arthropoda; class Insecta; order Mantodea; family Mantidae; genus Deroplatys; species Deroplatys truncata. Next base: position 66,627,332 of record CM060978.1, on the reverse strand, counting down.
TTTAAAACTGGGATATAGCGTCCAAATTGATTATAGACATTGGATTATCGCTGTTTTCTTTGTATCAATAACGAAATGTGTAATGTAGCTATTTCTGCAAAAGTTTATTTGGATTAAAATGTACTAGATAGAAAAATAAGCTTTAGTAAGAATAGTTTGTATACCCACTAATAAACGATAGAAGGTAGAGAAAGTTGTGTGAATGTAACGCATCAGATTTTTTTAGTTACGCCGTCTACACACACACACACACACACACACACACACACACACACACACACCCCACAGAGAGACCTTTTGCTAGACATGCTTTTGTTTTGGATTCAGGGAGTCTCCTTCGGTAAAATCTCATTATCGGACTCTATTTACTAAAGGTATGTATATTGTAATTAATTTTGGTAGTAAAGAGTATTATTTTGAATGTTCAATCTTTGTAGACTCCAATTGCCAGGCTCCATATCTAGTGAATTGAATCCTCTTAATGGTTACACTGTAATCACTGGCATACTTTCTGCCACACAGCGGAGGTGAAGAAGTTGCCGCTATAGCAAGGGGCAGAGTCTTCCACAAGTGAAAAATCTATTTTCATCCCGTGTTCTGTGACACATAGTCAAAACCAACTGGAATTATTAAATCTCATAAGATAACCAATTCCGATGTACCGAGTAAGAAGGCCAGGCAGTAGCGTTTGGTTTTCATTGGGAAAGTAGTGGGTTCGAGACTGATTCAACTTAATGCCTACACATGGCAGTATTAGCACTAATAGAGGTTAACTATAAAGCCCGGAAAAGTAAAAGCACTTTCAACATTGTAAGTCACCTTGTAATAGTATTGACACGGAGCGATGGAGATCTATGGTTCAGTTCTAGCCGCAGTATTGAGATTTTCAAGTCTGATTCAACTTACCAACTTCAAATGTTGTTTGTTTAAACGTCCTAAAAAGGAAAAAAAAAAGTCAGATGCTCAAGTGGTTGATTTGTACACGTAATTAGAAGGTCGCAGGTTCAAATCTCGTGTAACGACCAGCACGACTTTTATCCCCTCAGTTGACAGATAAATACCGAATTGAATATTCGATACCTGGATCTACAGAGCAAAATACACAGAAACAACCATATGGCACAGAAAGGCGACTATGCAACTAAGGCTCTCTTTCCAACATCACAATGACTACTGCACACTCAACGAGCGAGGTTGCGCTGCGGTAACGTGTGCGATTCCCATTCGGAAAGTCCCGAATGCGATCCCATCGACCACCCACTCTGACCTATTGGTGTTTCGTGGTTTCCTCGGGTCGGTAGGGAATGCTAGAACTCTCATTTCCTGTATCTTCCTCGTCATCTGTTTCAGGATTGTCGGACCAGGTGGACGCTGTAGAGAGTTTTTCCCTGGCGTCGTTGCGGGATTGCTCAGAGTGGGCCCCGTCAGGGGGAACTGTCGGGGTTTCGGTTGCTTATGAGTGAATCTGGGCGGAGTAGGAATGCATTCGATCTGGAAATGTTATGGACCCCGTCCATGTATGCTCCCGCCGTCAATTGGATCTGGTCGCCCTCCGGGTCTCTTCCCTCATCCTGGGGTCACGGTAGAAGCAAAGAGGGCCGCTGCGGCCTACTTGCGGTGGTGTGCCCCGGTTGCGGAGGCCCCACCGTTCATTCGTACCTTTATCTTTTACCTGTGCATTCAAAGAACAGCCATGCAACAAAACAGATGATACAGGAAGATGATTACCCAACTAAGGTCATCTATGAGCAAGTACCTCAAGTAGGCTGTAAAGGAAGGCGACTACGCAACTAAGGATAAGCATCTGGCATGCCTGACTCATGTGAACCAACGAAGCTAGTTATCTTAATGAAAATGTAAGTGTCTGGGAATGCAAAGATACAAAAACTCTTGGGATAGGGTCCCAAAACTAAATCATGCTAAGGAGTTCATAGAACTCTAAGCTAAAAGATCAAAAGAGATCCTCGCACTCAGCAAACAGGAGTTGAGGATACGGAATGGCCTCCTCATTGGACATTGTCCTCTCTGGGATCATCTCAGTAAAATGGGTAAAACGTATGTGAATAAACGTAGCTTCTGTCAAGAAGAAAAGGAAAGTGTGAAGCATGTACTTTGAGATTGCAAAGCAATTGCTCGCTCAAGGGGTTTTAGAGTCTGCCTTACCTAGCCTGGGACACATTGCCGCACTATCATCCAGAAAAATCATAAGGTTTATTAAAAGTATTGATTTAAACAGGCAAGTATAGATTACGGTTTTTCAAAATATATCTATTAAGATCGCAGTGAGGAAAAGGTAACAGTAACTCTTCCCATCATAGTGGTTTCAATTGGAACCACCCCAGCATTTATTTTCTTTTCCTTGCTACCAGCACAGCGGTTCCAAAATAAACCACTTTGAAATGAAATTAAAAAGATTCCATTAAACGTGCTTTATATCAAAATCACCTTATTTTAATATAATAATAATCCAGAAAACGGACAAAAATGATTTGTATTCAGGCATGCGGTATCAGCAATTATTTAACCTGGGTCCACCCCATCCTTAACCACGGAGAAAGAGAGCACCCAGGAAGGTCTAGTCACACTCCACCAACAGCACATTTCTGGCAGTGAAATAGAGTCTTATGGCAGAGAGCAGTTCCACTAGTACCATATGACCTGCAGTATTACACTACTATACCTATATCTGGAAGCCAGAGCAAAATCAGTCCATGAGAGTTGTCAATGACAAAAAAATTTCTGCTAATTTCTAAGTAAAGAAACTTACATTTTTAGCGTACAATAATTAAATTTAAAGCATTTTTCAATAAATGTATTTGATACCGAAATAACTTTATTTTAATCTGAGGTTTGTATAATAATAATCCAGAAAACAGACCAAAAATGTTCTGTGTCTAAAAGGGCTTAAGACTCAGCAATATTCTAATCTATATATAACTAAACTATAATAGCCGTCGCTATATAGCTGAAAAGAAGATAAAACGACGTAAAAACAATAAAAATAGGAAATAAAACCAGTGCACAGTGATGGAACTATTCTTCACACCTAGTGACGAGGCGTGTGTGGTCAGTTATTCAGACCGATGTTGCGTAAATTACGACTAGTGGAAAAATGAAATGTTAAAGTTTTGCCAAACAAGATACTCAGGGGACAAAGTAGTCTGAGTGTATGGTGTGCCTGCACCATCAGAAAAAATGTGCTATACCACATAGAAGTTTTAAGAAACTACATTTAATTTTTATAAGCAAATTCAGCGTGGTTTGAGGAACACTAAAGACATTTTAATAAGTGTTTTTAGCTCCTGTATTTCATTTTATACAAAATATTAAATATAAAAAGAAAAATGTCAAATAAAAATAGTTCAAAATATGGATATACTTATGTTTCTTCTCTCGCCTATTACTTGGAACGCAGAATTAATGTTATTTATGTATTTTATCACCATAATCAAGTTCCTACAAAACCATGCATTTCATATGCGTGCCTTTTTTATTCTTCTAAAAAAATATACTTTTTAAAAATGTTCAAAGTCAAGTATCCGTTTATTTTACACACTATTATGCCTCCTAAATCCATGGTTTCCTTTATAACCTCCTGAAAGTGCACTAAAATATTCAACAAAGGAAACAATATATGTAAATGATGATTGATCATCATTAACTTATCTAATAGTGGTTAACTATGAAGCTATTCAAAATGAATATGAGATCTCCTTGTGGTTTACCTGAGAAAATGCAAATCAGTTTGGGAATTTAATGTGGTGCCGGTATGTTACTATGGTATTTCAGGTGGTTAGAGTAACCGCCCTTAAAGCGGAAGATCCATGGTTCTAATCTCGGCTTTGGCATTGAATTTTTCAGTCTGATTCTACCTTTCCAAATGCATGTAAATTTTCAGATTTTTAGCTTCAGTAGTTTCAGAATAAGGAACATTCACATCGAAAAATCTTGATTTGAGAAATGTGAGGTTAAAAACATCTGATGTGTTACACTCACATGACTTTCTCTACTCTTGTACAAACTATTTTTAGAAATGTTTATTCTCCATATGCTTCATGTTAATCGAGATGTCGAGATGTCAATCTTATTGCTAATTTTCTTGTAGATGCAAGGGGAATATATAGGCTTTAAGCTATAGTCAAATATTATAAGAGCTGGTTGATATGTGGAGTATTCCATTCTCTTTGCATTACCAGGACAAAAACAAATGAATAACGAATTTGAGAAGAAGTATAAGTATTGGAAAATTTAAGGGTATAAAAAGCAATATCTCGAAAATGGTTCACTCAACAACAAAAATTATATGACATAAATTGAGTATTTTAACGCGATCTACATTTTTGTGTAGCAAACTTTTGTCTATCTCTTATGGTTTAATAGTTATGCAAAAGTCGTTCACAATGAAGAATACTTTTGGAGACATTCTCAGAAAATTCGAGATATACATTTCATTTGCTATAAAAATATCTTAAACATATGATATTTTAATCAAAATTTTCGAAAAATGTTCCATGTAAAGGTAGTCTGGGGTGGGGGGGATTTTCTTGAAAACCTTCGTGTCGCATCTCTGGAAGATACTGAACCTAAATACCAAGTTTGGTGTTTATCGGACTGTTCGTTTATGAGTTATGCTGTTCACAGACAGACACACACACGAACATGTTTCCAAAAATGCTTTTTTTGGATTCAGGGGTCTCAAAACATGTATTTCTGTTGAAATCTCGGTATCGAATTTTTGGGTGGAATACAATACTTCCCCTACTTACCATACGTAGTAGAGAAAGTAAAAATAAAAATATGTATCTTCTGAAACTAGAAACTTGAGAGATTTGCTTAACGGTAAAACCTATAAAAGACATTTATCATCATTTCAGACTACCCGGAACCATGGAAGAAAGTGAAGATACCGTTTCAAAATATACAACAATAACACTGGCTTAACGGTATGTGAATTATATCTCCACGAAGGTGCTTAAAACTTACTTTTTTAGTACATGCTGTCTAAAACAGCTGCTTGTGGGACTGTGCTTCGGCGAGAGCTGCCGAAAATTCGTTTCTTAGCGTCCTAGGTCCCTAAAGTCGTCATGGAAATTCTTAGCGGCATAATAATTAAAATCCAGATAACAGTGACCAGTCATTCCAACTTTTACAGGTTTTAATCAAAATACCTAATCATAAAACAAGAAGTGTAAACCAGCATTTCTTTTTCTTATTCTTTTTTTTTTCCACCAGTCTTTAATGCAATATATTCCTTCTCATACTGCTGCCGAAATTTTGCTGATAGCAGCTCTGATTCAATAATTCTGGCTAGGAATCAACTTTCCTAGGGATTTTCATCCGTATTTTCAGTCACAAGCTTGTTATTTAGAAACGAGCGTCTACATCCGTATCTCGTATTGTTACGGTCAACGCTTCATTGGAGGCGTTAGTATGGTTCGTAGCGTAGGATTCAGGCAGCTGTGAGAATGTATCAATGATTGACTGATTGTGGATTTTATATTGATACAGTACTTATATTACATTTTCTTATTTTATATAATATAATTTAGAGAGGTTTTGCTGCTGTTGCAGCACGTCGCTATATCCTTGTTTTGCTTACTTTACACTAAATACCTATTTTATGCTTCAACACGTGTTTACAGAATATAACGATATTATAATTTTTAATTCGTCTTTTAAATACAAGAAATTTGTATCCATTCGTCCCAGTGTAAATAAAAAACGCTGATTTCAAATTATCGGTTTCAATCCTGTAATTATAATACGAAGGGTTGCAGCTATAAATGATAGATTTAAGCTAGGATGTCTTAACTAACTTATTGAAATACCTCTACTTTCAATTTTAAATACAAATATCAAGTGTTAAGTACGCGGGGTATTGATTCACACATTCGGGGCGCTAATTTCGAGCAAATAATTTCTAAATACAAACGTATAGAGGAGGATATAACCTAAAATTTGATTACAGTTTGAGATTTTATCGCTATAACTTACGTTTGTACATCAGGACAGAATGAATGAGTGGCACCAACCTGAAACAAAGAAAAAATACGTATCATCATTTTGTGCCGTAGTAAGAAAGGCCCAGTCCGTGTGAAGGTTATCAGAGTATTTAAACCGAGGAGAGAACGAGGAAAGAATACTGATGTGAACGTGGTGCAGAATGAACGCGCATAAAAGTGAGAGCGAACGTGACCTGGAAGTTATTAGCGGACCGATATCAATCTGCAAGGCAAACACTCTCCTGCCGCCGTCCCATTCCTGCTAGAATTAAATGTGCTAGTACCATTTCCTTTTAATTGATGCTAGTACAGGCGATACCAAAACACTCTTTATAACAACCATTATTGCTTTCATCCATTTTATCACTATAAATTTCTGAAATATTTATGCATCCATACTAATATTATAAAAAGGGGAAATTTGTGTTTATGTGTTTGTGTACGTGGTGTGATAAAAAAATCTGATGTGTTACACTCGCATGACTTTCTCTGCTCTTGTATAAACTATTTTTACAAACTCTTATTCTCCATCTATTTCATATTAACGAGATAAACGTTTGCATAAACGATCTTTTGACATGCAAAGAGAATTACATTTTACACATAGCGACCAGTTCTAAAAATATTTGACTATCGCTTAACGCCTACTATGTACCCCTTATTTTTTATTTGTAAGGGCAATATAAGCACAGACATATCTCTTAATAGCTGGTTGCTATGTGCAGCACCATTCTGTTTGCCACAGATTAATACTCTTTGCATATCCAGGACAAAAAAGAATGAATGATGAATTCCAATTTGAGAAAATAAGTAAGGGAATAACAATCCAATATCTCGAAAATGATTCACTCAACAAAAAATGTATATGACATAAATTGTGTATTTTAACGCGATCTACATTTTTTGTGTAGTAGATAACATTTTGTCTATCTCTTATGGTTTATCAGTTATGCAAAAGTCGTTCCAATGAAGAATACTTTAGGAGACATTCCCAGAAAATTCCAGATATACATATTATTTGTCATGAAAATATATTAAGCATATTATATTTTAATCAAAATCGTTAGAGCCATTTTTTAGAAAATTAAAGTTTTCGAAAAATGTTCCATGTAAAGGGTAATCTGGGGTGGGGGATTTTCTTGAAAACCTTCGTGTCGCATCTCTGGAAGATACTGAACCTAAATACCAGGAATACAATACTTCCCCTACTTACTATACGTAGTAGAGAAAGTAAAAATAAGGGAAATTTTTTAATTTCGCAAGCTTTATAAACCGATGTGCAAAACCTTTGTTTTATGTTGTTGATACACATGTTTGCATTTTCAACTGTTTTGAATATTTAGTATATTCTTGACAGTCTAAAGTGTTATACGTGTTTTCGAGTCCTCGGTGAATTTTTACTTTCGAAAAAGATGGATCAAAGAATTTGCATTACATTTTGCATGAAAAATGGAATAGAGTGCAGTACCGCATTCGAAATGTTGATTGTGGCTTTCGGCGAATCTGCTATGAGTAAGACAAGAGTTTACATGTGGTATAAACGTTTCAAAGAGGGTCAGAAGACGAAGACGACTACGACCCCTGGTCGCGCTAGCTCATCAATTACTGACGACAGTGTGGAAGAAGTAAAGAAAATGGTTCTGTAAAATCGCCTAATCACCATAAAGGAGGTTGCTGATGATGTCGGCATATGCTTTGGCTTTTGCCAAGCAATTTTTTCGGATGTTTTGGGCATGAAACGTATAGCAGCAAAGTTTGTTCCGAAATGTTGAATTTCGACCAAAAATGAAGTCGCGTAGACATCGCTCAGGAATTGTGAATGAAGTCGAAAACGATCCAGAACTTATAAAGAAGGTTATAAAAGTTGACGAAACATGGGTATGGGTATGACATCGAAACTAAGGCCCAATTGTCCTAATGGAAACTGCCAGGATTTGAATCTAGAAAAGTGCCATTGGAGCCGGGGATATAAGCTGTTGCCTAAACACATTGCAGAACGTGACACTAACAGCAGAAAAGTGGATGTTTGTTGTCTTTTTAGATGAGGCGATGAGACATATGCTTATCTAAGTAACTGAAACAAACCCTGGGCTATATATTACCGACCAAGGGGAGAAAAAAAATTGAAAGTTGGTATAAGAAAAATAACGAAAAATGCCCAAATGGTTTCATGGTAATAGCAAGGTACAGTTACAATGGCAAATTAACCATTCGTCGTGTACTAAAAATGTGAAAATTAACTCGGCATATTATCAGACCAATTCTGATACCAATTTTCCATTCATAAATCCCTGCTCTCTATGGTGCAGATGTAAATAACTTTTGGTAGCATTAGGATAAGGCATCAAGCCATACATCCGCTTCAACCTTCAAATTTTTGGAGAAAATAGAGAGAGAAATGGGAATACTCGTAGATTCTATACCTTTCAGCGACATCCGTGTCAAGTCATCTGATCCATTGCATTGATTTTTGTGCATTTGAGTTACTGAAAAGAGCTCTTGGAAGCAGATGGCCACGAACTTTGGATGGTCTCTAGAAAGCTGCCAGGAGGAATGGAATAAACTGGACATCCCTATATTTCGTAACAGTTTGCTCCAGCTCAAGTTAAAGGCTTCCATATAGAACATCACTGCTGGTGGAGGCGTGGTTTTTCATAAACTAAGGAGTTCTTAAGTTTATTACCAAAGATTGTGAACAACCCTCTGTATTATTATGAATGCATGGTGTCATAAATAATAATTATTACTGTTTGAAAATACGATTTGTATACTAATATTTGCATAAAGCTTTGTATGTTGTGAAAAATCAATTAAAAATGTATTAATTGTAGATAACAGAAATAATAAGAAAAATTAATGGTGTCAAAGTGAAATAGGTCATAAAGAACGAACGAAAAAGTTGTAAAATCTAACAAAAATAACAAAAGAGAACATCTGAAATAAAATATGTTTTAAAATGAATTAGCATTGTACATGTGTTATTTGCCTATATTATCGATTTATTTAACTGCAAGAAATCAAATGTATTCTTTCGTTATGGTTAGCAACCAAGCACAGAAAAATAAACAACTTTCAACGTTTTTAACAACTTTTCTGAAGAAGAAGACGCCTTCTACAAAGTTAAATCATTATATCGATTCACAAGGCGAATTATAGTGTAATGCATACAAGAAACGGTAAATAATTAACTGTTGAACTACAACAGAAAGTCAACAAACATTGTTATAAAAATGTAAGTGAAGAATTGTATTCTGAAAGATAAATATTGTTCATAGTTTAAGCATTCACATTGTCATAAATATAATTCACTTTTTAGTGAATTTAAATTATTAGAATTATTATTTAATTATCTTACGATACAAACACGAAAATACACCCTAGAGAAGAGTAAATCGCTGTTAACTGAGCTATACGTATTTTAAATAATTTAAAATGCACCGGACAAATAAAATAAGGTATTAGCAAAATTATTACGAGTAACCAACGCTGTGCATATTCCAACAACAACCGAGTAAAGGAAATTTCCTTCAAGATTTATTTCTGTCAAGCCAGATCTTTTTCTTAATGGACGCTTTATAACTGCTGTGGTCCGTAGCGTCCCATTCTATATTAGGCGTGAAAGACCGGTAATCCTGCTCAGATGCCTCTATATCAGGCTTGAGGCTCTTCTACGTGCCGTAAATCTACGACACGGGACCACCGGCTTTACTTCTCTTCCGAATGAAGCCATTTTTACGCCCGAAAAAATCCATCGCCCTCCGCCGGGTTTAAACCCGCGACCTCGGGCAGATACCTATACTACCATTTGTTTTAATAAGCGGGTTAAATTCAAATCGGACAATTCAAACTTACAGCATCCGAGACTACAGATCGTCGAGAGCTTCGAACCAGAGATCAACTCACCAACTTGGAAGCTAAGAAAGAGGCAGGTAAACCGCCTCACAATGAACCTATATTTTTATATTAACTAACAGGATTATGTTTATCGATGGTCGCAGACTATGTATCTTTTCCATAGCGGTTAATTTGGTGGCCTTGGAGTGGAAATCTTCATATTCACCAGCTTCATCTCCATTTCGTTGTATATGTTAAGTGTATATTCGTTATGTGAAAACAATTTAGCTTTTATGTCTAAGTAATTAAGCGAGTATGGTAATCAATTGTTCTTCAGCACAAGCCGTATGTGGGCCAATGTTGGAAAGGTAGAATCAGACGACTAAAGAATTCAATGCCATAGCCGGAATTCGAACCACGGATCTTCCGGTTTCCGCGCGGTTGCTCTAACCAACTTTGCTACCATGACAACATTCCAGTATGACATTAGATTCCTTAACCGACTTGCATGGTGTGGAAGAACAATTAATTGCCATTGATTATCCTGACACTTAAACGTCGTCTATGCTAGCCTCTAGTCCCCGAGGTCGCGGGTTCAAACCCGGTGGAGGGCGATGGATTTTTTTTCGGGCGTAAAAATCCTTAGTATGGCTTCCTTCTGAAGAGAAGTAAAGCCGGTGTTCCCGTGTCGTAGATTTACGGCACTTAAAACAACCTCAAGCGTGATAGAGAGGCCTCTGAGCAAAATTACCAGTTTTACACGCCAACATACAATGAGACGCTAAGGACCACAGCAGTTAAAGAGCGTCCAAAAATAAAACTCAATTTTTCAGACAGTTAAACTATGAAGACCGGGACTTAAAAGTACTTACGACATTGTAAGTCGCCATTGGGGTATGTATCTCAAAGTAATTTGAGATCTTTTTGTGGTTTACCGGAGAAAATGGTAATCATTTGGGGAATTTAATGTCCTACCGGCATGTTCCCATGGTAGCAAAATTGGTTAGAGGAACTGGAAGATCCGTGTTTCAGATCCGGCTATGACATTGAATTTTTCAGTCGTCTGATACTACCTTTCCAATTAGTCGAATATTCCGATCTGTAATTGTACCAATATAGGTTCTGCAGCATTCCCAAAACTTGAAGACTGTCAAGGTGAGGTTAAGGAATTCAGGCGTTCCGCTGATATTTCACATGCTTTTGCGTAAATGTCAGGGGATTTTTCATCCGTTATTAGGAATAGGTGGGCCTGAAAGAAATTACAATTACACGACGTAAAGGGTAGGATTCACCCTAAAAATCTTATAGATCATTCAAAAATATAATTAATTTTTATTGCTCACAATTGTTGGACAAGGTTAGACGACTGAAAAGTTCAACGCCATCGCCGAGATTTGAACACGGATCTCCCGGTTTCCGTCTGGTTGCTCTGACCACTGAGCAATACGCCAGTACATTAAACTCCCCAACTAATGCGCATTTTTTTCAGTAAACCGCAATGAGATCTCAAGTTGTATTGAGATGGCATACCCCAATTAATTCCATTAATTGACCTAATAGTGGTCAAAGCTATGAAGCCCTGGACTTAAAATACTTATAGCATTGTAAATCGCCATTGTGGTTCAAAGATTATTGTTGGATAAAAAATACAAAATTAGATACTTTACGTTCAAATTCACAGGCAACTCAGTCCCCAAGTCCCATAGCTTATACTCCAGAACTTTTCCTCTATGCAAACTCTAGACCAGAGGGTTTGAATAAGACAAAGCCAGTTGAAGCGATATACACAAAATAGCCTTTTTTTACGAATTAAGAGAAGAAATACCGATATTGGAGGGGCCTGCGCTACAAAACATTTATAAGTTGAAATTCTCCCTCTATATCCACCAGCCCCTAGTAGAGAAAAGTAAGAAGGAATTAAAAATGAAAGGAAACATTGTTTTTTTCCATCCCTCCTTGTGATATTGATTCAGGAGGGGAAGGGGGACATAACAGCCCTTCTTGGGGACAAAGGCAAAAGTTTACATAAAACGTGTAAGCCTCTCTCTTATTAAAACTTTTCTCTTTTCAATTGGATTCGAAGTCAAGACAGAAAGTTTTCCTCGCAGAAGATCTACCGCTACCGGCAGTGTTTATAATTTGTAAAACAAAACAAGACAAAGCGCAAAGGAAGGTATAACCTCGACCCCAGTGGGCATGTGTGTGTACAGAGAGAGACTGTGTATGTTAAACAACATTACTCTTGCTTATGGGTGTAAAAATGTTCTTTTGTGTAGAATATGTACAGTAAGATATGTGTACACACCAAAACACCACTTGCTTCACATTTATGCAGGTGATTCACTTTTGGAAAAAACACAAATAATATTTATTTTAAAAAATTGTCACAAGGTCGTCCAAAACCTATAAATTTTCAAAGCTAAGCCATAAATTTTCATATGTTTTACACCTCTATTAATATATGAACGAGTTTTTCTCGCTGAAAACCCAAGTTCTAAAGTTTCCCAAATAAAATATAATTGAGATATTAATGTACCAAATCAAATTTATGTATAGAATTTCCTGTGGATGGCCTGTTCAGCCATCAAACTGATTGAACCTTGTACAGTTTTGTATAACTGGGAAATCATAGCAGATAGGGAAAAGTTTATAGCAGAAAAATATAAGTAATTTAAAATTCATAATTTGTCTAATTTAGTCCCTTTTTTGTAGCGTTAGGTTTCTGAAATGTTTCGCGTTGCTTGTTTGGACTTTCTGAGGTAGATATTGCTTGAAAGCATGCGATTCTTCCGTTTCATTTCTATCGCAAGAACTTGTTACCAATGCTAAATACTTGAATGTTCTTTCCGTATGTCGAAGCCAAACAGTTCTTACTTAATTTGAAATCGCTACTAGGCGAAAATATCTCACGAGTAACATAACCTGGACAGAAGAATCACTTTTAATATGAATGCTATAATATACAGGTGCAGAAACTTGTAGAGTAGTAAGAAAGACAGTAAACTCGCTTTCATTTATGCCGTCCCCGCCGCTTTGGGAGGCATTCTACTGGTCTTCACAGGTGGAGGGGAGTATGTCTGTTTACCTTTACCTTTTCGCGCATGCAGTGGCGTCCTGTTTTACGTGCACAGTTCTAGATTATTCACACATGAATATATCACTTTGAGCAATAGCTTTACTCGCCATCACTTACAATAACAATGTTAAAATAACGTATAACTAATAAAAGCATCTTTTGCACAATACCTCCACGAAAAATACATTAATGGCAACATAATGTAAAACTGAAATACATTATACTTTTTACTCTGTAAGAGGATACATTTACTAGACATTATTGGAATCATCTGTCCAATCTAAATATTCAACTAAATAAAGCACTGTTTTGCACAATTTCTCCGAAAAAAGTATTTTATTGACAATATAATGTAAAACAAGTAAATTATACTTTTTACTCTCAAAGAGGACACATTTAGTAGGCATTTTAATAATCTATCCAATCTCCATTTTTGTCTAATACCTGATTTAGCCACCTAGACACTTAATCACTTAGGTGCTGGGAGAACTTTGACTCTAAACGCATATGTTCCCACATTTAATGACAGTGTTCCCAGAAGACGACGAGTGATTCAGTGCTAGGTGATTAAATCAGGTATTGGACAAGAATGGAAGTTGGACGGATTATTAAAATGAATTCTAGTAACTGTATCCTATTTCAGTGTTACTTTATGTTGCCATTAAAATACTTTTTTTTCATGGCAGAAATTGTGCAAAACAGGGTTTTAATTAGTTATATGCTTAGAAAGGTTGTTATATGTAAGTGATGAAGAGTAAAGCTATTGCTCAAGGTTATATATTCAGATGTGAATAATCTAGAACTGTACACGTAAAATAGGACTCCACTGCATGCGCGAAAAGGTAAACAGATACGCGCATCTCTCTTTGCTACAAATACTCACCTGTGAAGGCCAGTAGAATGCCTCCTAGAGCTGCGGGGACGGCATAAATGTAAGCCAGTGTACCAAACTACCTTGTGGTTAGGAGAACGGGGTCACAGATGCAGTATAATAACTGGAGCGCTGCATAATATAATTGAAGTTTGACTTTATGAAACATCGAAATGAAATTAATTCTCAGTACATGTCTCAAATAATGAGTACTGTTATACAATGAGAAGCTAACCATTACATGCACATACAGTAATGAACAAGTGGGTATTACCGTATCATCTAGTAGGATTCACATTGGACACACCTAGAGACAGTGACTGGTACTGTACAAGAGTATGTTTTGTTTACGTCTGACGCGCACAAATAGGTTTCATGATCGTAGACTTTTAACATGACAGATTTAGTGTTGGAACTAATTGTTCTTCCACACAAGCCGTTTGTTGCACAAGGTTGGAAAGGTAGAATCAGATGACGGGATTTGAACCACGGATGCTCTAACCACTGAGCTACTATGGCAACGTGACGGTACGACACTAAATTCCCAAACTGATTCGCATTCCCTGGTAAACCACAAGGAGATCTCAAATTATATTTAGATGACATACCCCAATGGCGACTTACAATGCTGTAAGTGCTTCAAGTCCAGGGCTTCATAGCTTTAACCACTATTAGGTCAATTAATGGAATTAATTGTTCTTCAACACAAGCCGTGTGTTGGACCAGGTTGGAAAGGTAGAATCAGACGACTGAAAAATTCAGTTTTTCAGATTTAATGCTGATGCATGTAGTTTCTGTGACTCGTTGTTTCTACCCCCAAAATGCTTATTTTGGTACCGCCTTTCTGCTCTACAATTTTATGTGCATTGTTTTTGCGCCCCCAATATAACAGGTTCAGCTGAATCGCCATTAGTAGAGAAAGTACTTGAGTCATCACATCACATATTTAAGGACTTGTCAATCGTTCAGCCTCCTGCATCCCTAAGTGAAATGTGTAACGAAACTATTTCTACAAACGCTTATCTCGAGTAACAAGAATCAAATACAGTAAATAGGAACAAAAATCTGATGCAATAAAGGTAAAGGTAGGTATCACGAATCACGGGTCCCCGGAACCGCGGCACAGCACCGCAAGCAGGCCAGCAGGCCCTTTATGCTTCCAATCTGACCCCTGTTACTTTTTTTGGGGGGGGGTCGGGAATAGGTAGGATTAAGCGTGGAGTAGAAAGGAGAAGTTAGGAGAGGTATTGGGGTTCCGCTGTTGCACCCCCGTTAGTACGCGGTAGGATAGCTGCCAGCTTATTGCGCTGGCAGTGGAATGAGGAAATGTCCGGGTGACGACCATGACCGAGGCCCTGGTCGCCACACGCGGGGAGTATCGTGGATAGGAATTGGAAGGGATGTGGCGTTGTTGTTTTTATTGCATGTTTTCAATGATTATTGCGCGGCCCTCGAAAGGAGCCCTGTGGTTGTCGATAGAAGCTTGGTCCATTCGTCGGGAAAAAGCGAGCGGCTTCTGATGACATCAAGTAGCCGTTTGTTCGTTCCTGTTCACTCTTCAGGCCCGAGAGCACGGAAGTCCACTCGGCCATCGTCGTGTGTAGGGACTTGAGTTGGTCAGCGAGACCTGTTGTCGTGTGCGTAACCTCCTCCAGGCAATCTGTCGGAGTTGGCGGTGCTGATGCTAGTGGCAGACTGGCGATGGATTCTCTCAGGCCGCTGATGCTTGTGTCGGCTCTCTCGAACCTCCGCAGCAGCGGGCGGAGAAGCTTTGAAAGGCAGTTGAGAAGGCGGTGGTGATGGTGTGTAGATCCTGGATGGCGGATTCTATTGCGGCAAGACGGCGGACCTGTTCTTCTGTGTTGGTAGAGTGAGCGGCGGTGACAAGTGAAGCGAGTTTTCTTCCTGTTGCGGATGCTGGATCCGATGTTCAGGACCTCTGAATGTAGATCTTGGATCGCATCTCGCAGGGTGGTGTCTGTTGTTGCAGGTGGTGGCGGTGATAGGGAAGGGTAAGAAGAGAGACCCGAAAGGCGACCAGATCCGAATGCCAACGGGCGTAAGAATGGACAGGGTCTTTAATACTTTCAGATAGAACGCGTCTGACGCCGCACGGTTCCTGTCCACAAGCCAACAACCTACAGGGTCCCCGGAGCGGAGCCCCACGCTGAGGAGAACCTAATTGTGCGGTACCGCAGCGACGCCAGGGAAGAAACCTTTACAGAGCACAAGCTACCGCCCAGCCGCAACCCACCGAACACCGTCGCCTGGTCCTACAATCCTGAAACAGATGACAAGGGAGATGATAAATACAGGAAATGAGAGGGAGAAGAATCGTGGTAGAAGATGAACCACTCCAGCATTCGCCTGGTGACGCGGAAAACCTAGAAAAAACCATGCGCCAGAGTGGGCGTTTGCCGGGATCGATTCCGGGACCTCCCGAATGCGGCCCATAGACGTAACTGCAAGAGCTATCCCACTCGGTACCTAATATGATACATTCACATGACTTTCTCTACCCTATATCTGAAAGATACTAAAGCTTATTCCTCTATGTACTACATTTAGTCCAAATAAACCTTTGCAAAAATAGCTACGTTACACATTTTGCCATAGATACAAAGCGAACAGAGACAGTAAATGTTTAAGAACTGGACGCTATACGCTGCCTAAAAATTCCATACCGTTTTCATGCAATCGCGACAAACAACTGAAATCGATGGGACTTAGAAGGAATGACAAGTATTGAACAATTCAAACCTTTAATAATGGATATCTCAGAAACTGTTATGCCACAAAAAATTATTTTAAGTAAATTGGATGCTCTAAAAGATCTATACTTTTGTGTGGTACGTTTTCATCTATCGCTTAATGTTTACAAGTTATACAAGGTCATACAAGGTTCCTTCCGAATGAAGAGGACTTCCTAGGCAATTCCCAGAAAATTTAACATATACATTTTATTTGTATATTTTTAATATACGTATTTTAATAAAAATCGTTAAAGGAATTTTTTGTGGAAAACCTAAATTGTCTAAAAGCGTTCCATGTAAAGGGTAGTTGGGTTGGGGGTATTTTCTTGAAAATATTCGTGTCGTAACCTTGGGAAATGTAAACTCAAATACCAAGTTTGGTATTTATTCGACTTTTTCTTCTTAAGTTATGCTGTTCACAGACAGACACAATTAAATCCAGGCGCCTCAAAGCATGTATTTTCGATGCAATCAGGGTATCTAATTTTTGGGTGGAGTGCAATACTTCCCCTACGTACTACAGTTAGTAGAGAAAGTAAAAAGGCTTATTAAGAATAGTTTGTAGAACAGATATTAAGAAGTTAAGGATATAATGTAAAGGAAGTCATGTAAAATTAACACATAAACTCTTTAGAAAAAGTTCCTATGTGATTCTGAGCAGCAACTGAGACACAAAACAGGTAGGATGAATACCAATTTGTATGTTTAAGCATGTCAGTCAAAGGTTTGTAAAATATTCTCCCACCTAAAGCTGCCTTTTACAATAAATGCTTTTATTATTATTTTCTCTACTACTAATACTAAGTAGAACTATTGCATTCCACCCAAAAACTGATTCGGAAATTTCACCGAAAATGCAAGTTTTGAGGTGCCTTGAATCCAAATAAAGCATTTTTGGAAGCATGTACGTGTGTGTGTGTGTCTGTGTATCTGTTTGTGAACAGCATAACTCAAAAATGAAAAGTGAATAAATACCAAACTTGGTATTTAAGTTCAGTATCTTCCAAGGATGCGACACGAATATTTTCAAAAACAGCCCCCACCCCAAACTATACTTTACATGGAAACGTTTTCGAAAATTTTGTTTTTCTCAAAAATGGCTCTAACTATTGTGATTAAAACAAACGTTTAGGATATTTTCTTGGCAAATGAAATGTATATCCTGAGTTTTCGGAAATGTCTCTAAAAGTCCTCTTCGTTCTGAATGACCTTTGCTTAACTGATTAACCATCAAAGATATACAAAAATTTACCGCAATAAAATGTAGATCTCGTTAAAACACACAATTTATGTTCTATACATTTTTTGTGAGGTGAACCATTTCCGAGATATTCCTTGAATTTTCCAATGCTTAAACCTTTTCTCAAATCGGAATTCGTTATTCGTTTTTTTATGTCCTAGACATTCAAAGAGAATGGATGCGCCAATAGCAACCAGTTCTTAAAAGATTTCACTATCGCTTAAAGCCTACCATATTCCCCTTGCACCTACAAGAAAATTAGCAATAAGATTAACATCTCGATTAACATGAAGTAAATGGAGAAGAGGCGTTTGTAGAAATAGTTTGTACAAGAGTAGAGAAAGTCATGCGAGTGCAACACTTCAGACCTTTTTCAGGTCCATCTTTACTTTCATTAGAATGTTGTTTTTTCACAGGTAAATGTGAAAAAATAAATGCTTATTTTGGACTTTCTATGAATAGCCTAAGAAGTCTAATGCGATTTCATTGAACTTTGCATAGCTGGGAAACCATAGGATAAGGAGAAAGCCTTACTAAAGGAAAAATATAGAGTTAATTAAAATCTACAATTTAAATATAGCTATTACCTTCTCTACTACGTATTTACAGTAAGTACGTAGAGGAAGTATGGTATTCCACCCATAAATTTGATGTCAGGATTTCGCCGGAATTATATATGATGAGGCCCCTAACCCCTCACCAAAGAATTTATAGGTGGACTCCTGTATGTCTATGTGTGTATGTTTGTGAACAGCATAACTCGAAAACAAAAGCTCGGATATATACCAAACTTGGAAATGAGCGAAATGGCACCACGGTAACGTATGCGACTAGCATTCGGGAGGTACCGGATTCCATCCCCAGCGACCACCATGGCGAATGCTAGACTGGTTCATCTTCTACTACGACTCTCCTGCCCCTGTATCTATCATTTTCATTGTCATCTCTTTCATGCTTGTAGGACCAGTTGACGGTGTTCGGCGGGTTGCAGCTGGATGGTGACTATTCGCTCTGTGGAAATTTCTTCCTGACGTCGTTCAGAGACCGCTAGGTTGGATACACGCTTCTGCGGACCTTTTTTTTTACATTCATTTTTCATTATAAGCGGCAAATAATTTTCTGTATATGCTATAGATGTTCCATAACATAATCATTCTTATCCTTTTGTTTAATATTTGAAAGGGGAATATGGTAGGCTTTTTTTGACAGCCTTTTTTCCAATTTTAATTTTTAGGGATAGGTTTTAGGATAATATGAAAACTACTACACAAGAAGTATAGATCTCTTTTTTTTCTTTCTCTTCTTCTTTTCTCTACTCTTATCATATGCCCTCCAGCAGAGGAAACTTTTCGGGCAGGTACTTCTTCGGGGGCCCCCAGGAGGTTTGGGGCCCAATGGGTGGACTCGAGAGGTGTTCAATCTGGAAACATTAGGATACCCGTCCGTGCTTGCGCCCGTCATATGCGGAACTTGTCTTCAGAGTCTCTCCGCTCATACCTCCCTCCCAGGGGTCACGGACAAACACAACGAGCGTATCTCCTGCGTGAGGTGCTCTGTTCCGGTTTGGGGGGAACCTTGCATTTGTCGGTACCTTTACCTTTACCACACTTGGTATTTAAGTTCAGCATCTTCCAAAAATGGAAACGAAGATTTCAGGAAAATCTCCCACCCTAATTTACTTTTTACATGGAACATTTTTCGAAATGTTGTTATTTTTCTGAAAAATACTTCTAATGATTTTGATTAAAATACTATAGGATATTTACGTGACATATAAAATGTATATCTTGAATTTTCGAAAGGAATTTTGTTTAATCTTGTATAACTGGTAAACGCTAAGTTTTAGGCGAAAACGTACTACACAATACATGTAGATCTCTTTAAAACTCACAATTTATTTTTAACAACTGAAGAAGTTATTTAGCTAGATGCTTTACGTTTAACTGCCCCACGTATGGGAGCCAATTTGAAAATGAATTTGCTGCTGTTGTTGCGTAATAGATATGTTTACGTAAACTTGAAGAATTGTTTTATGTAATAATAGTTGCTTTATGTAGTTTGTAACACGCTTTGGGTGTCGGTTTGAATCTTATGCTTACGTAATATTAATGTTTGAATTTGCCTCGGCTGCGTCAGTCTTACTTTAGAGTCATGTATCTTGGGTAGGGCGCGGTATGGCAATTATTGTAGACATCACAGAATTAAATTTTTAAATTAACTTCTTTTATTAATTTATTGCACATATTTATAGAGCACTTTTAAAGAACTGTGAGAAACGTTTATACATTCACTTAGCGCGTATATCTGTTTTTACTAATCACCCGTAGAGAACACATTTTCCCATCTGTACTCTACCAAGTCTCGCCAGCAACTGAGTAACCTCAACGGTTAAAATCCTTAAGCTTCGGTAGATTAGATTAGATTAGATTAGATTGTATTCTGTGAGTTCACTAGCAGCCATAAAGACTTGTGAACATAGAACAAGTCAAGGAAATGTACAAAAATTATATATAAACATAAATATTACATAGAATATGGAACATTTGAAATAAAATACAAATACTATATGCGTGTTAAGGAAATGTACAATAAAGTTACATATATACATAAATATTACATAGTATACAGAACATTTAAAATAAAATAAGGACATATTATATACAAAATGAAACAAATCAAGTGTAATTTATTACAGAGTTGTATACCTCCTTACTGTTATAAGGTTAACATACGTATAGGCAAGAACAGTTATTTTAACATTCACTAGGATTTTACCTTTGTTAGTCTGATCATTTTGTTCTATTTGATGTGTAATGCATAGCATTTACTGTCAGTTCTTAATATACATACATTTAAATAGCTTCATTAATTCTAGAGCAGATTTCAAATATGACTGGCAATTGTCATTAATATTTACTAATACTACTTACAGAGCTATATAAGTATTATCAGTAGGATAATTTGTCATTAAGATAATCTTGTACAGAATAATATGCTTTTGAGCATAGGTACTCTTTAACAGCAGTTTTAAAGACATTGAAGTTGTCAACTTTTCTCTTAAGATCATTAGGGAGAGTATTAAATATTTTAAAGTATTGCAAGTCTCTGATTGGCTAATTTTTGTCCAATAGAATTTCTGCATTTAACTTAAAACTTTTCTTTGCTGTTGATTGGCAAATTTAAAACTGTTACAGGATTTGCGTCATCGTCGCTCTAATCATGACCAGTACATTTCAAAACTAAACACATTATTGCCATAATTACCTCATTATTACTCATTGTTAGCAACCTAAAACTTATTATTCTCACAGTTTTTGCATTATTAGAGTATGTAGTGTATTCACATAACCTTATGAAAATATGTTTACAATAAAAATAAGTATTTGAAATGACTGTTACATACAATTTAAATAATTATTACATACATATTGTTTCAAGGCGGGCTGTTATTGAATTTACTTATTATAAATAACAATTGAAATTATTCAGGTATTAAAATACTGCCTCACAACTTCTTTGTGGCACCACCCATTTCCGAAATATCCGTTATTGTTTAAATTGTTCAATACCTAGCCGTTCTTTTAAAGTCCTGTCAATTTTGTTGTTTCTCACGATGTCATGGAAAGAGTATAGTGTCTATAGCGTCCAGTTCTTAAACATTTGACTATCGTCTATATCGACATGTGTAATGTAGATATTTCCGGATATATTTATCTCGATTAAAATGAAGAAGATAGGAAAACAAACTTTAGGAAAGCAATAAAAATATCGAAATATGCAGAAGAGGATCTATTTGACATTATCTAGCAACAACGTGAAATTGCACTACACTGTCTGTTTGCAACTAACGGCAAATCCTGGCCAAACTGTCACGTGACGAAAACATTTTAATAAATGGACAGTTTTTAATTGATGGCACAGGAGATTAGCTCGGAAATGAAACTTCAATTAAAACACATTTTATTTGATGAAAAGATTAAAACGTAGTATTTAGCATGTCATTTGGACACAGCTGGCTTTTATCCCATGACAGAGTGGCATTCAAAAAAAAGATAAATTAATGTGAAGGATGAAGTTCGAAACCTGGCTACGCTCGCTTTCAATGTTTTTATACTGAGCAAATAAAAACAACAGCTATTCAGCTATGCCTTTCAGTTAAAGAGAGCAATTAAATTGCTGCATTTTTGGTTCTGTATTATATGCGTAAAAAAATTGCCATCCGCTTTTATAAAGCTAATTATGCTGCCCACGTCGAATAATGTTGCAACGGCTGGAAATCAAGGAAAACGTCAAAAGAGTAAATATATGTGCATACTTGCCAACATTTACGGTTTGCTCCGTAAAATGTACGGGAATGGAGGCCTTTTACCACTTTAGGGCTTTGTGTTACAGATTTTTAACCCGGACATAACAAAACATTCAATTGTTTTGATGCTAGTGTAACTTAAGATAATGCATCTGTAAAATTTAGAAAGTCCACAGTATTATGACCACGCACGGGAGTGCGAGAGCATCCTGATTCATCTACCTGAGTGCGAGTGCGAGTGCTAAGAATAATAGTCGCGTAACGAGCTCATTATGTGCCACTTCCGCTCAGGTAATTACTACTACAGAAGATTCCGATGGGCATGTTCTAGTAACTTCCGTTTCTAGAACGTTCCGCTATATATACGGGTCCTATACCAAGTGGAAGGGAAGTTATTACATTAATTTAAACAAGTTACAAATCTCATTAATTGGAACATATTTTGTATGGCAACACTGCAGCAGTGGTAGCTAGAAGCGGGATTGGCACTCTCACTTTCAAAATCAGAAGTAGGTCAGCGCGTAAGTAGCTGTGCGGCGCATGGTAATTATCCACAAAACGCGCCTCGGTTTCTTTTATCACTAAAGCTATGAATTTCAATGCATAGTACGATGCTACTCTACTAACGTCTCAACTTCTAGTGCAGCTAACATAAACATGGCGTGCTTTTCAGTCAGCGCCCGCGAAACGCATGCTGGACGATGAAGGCTACCAAGCTGTACTTGTCATTTCGCCAAACATTACTCCATAATGTCGTCGTGTTTGTTTGGATTAAAACATTTTTATATGTAGAAAACAAAACCCCTAGTCCCCAACTTCCCAGATCAGGTATGCTGTTTTGGTTACGTCCGGAATCCGGTTCTCACACTGATCTACTCTGACCTAGCAACGTTGTCTATGTCTCCAACCATATTACGTCTCCAAAAAGGTGTTCGGAAAATGATTAATTATTTATATGATGTCACATAGTTATTATTGAAACTAGGTCAGAAATAGGTTACTCTACTCATCTTACAAATAACAAACTACTCTCTTCATACAGTGTCGTGAAATAAACCATCCATTTTTTTTAAAACGACTGATCACAGAACAAAATGCTATTATAATTTTTGTTTGTAATACCTCTATGAAGTACATATTTGAAGGAACGTAATAATTTCCCTTCCACCCTGTATAAGGGGCTGCTCTTGCCCAGACAGTGGGGTTCAGCTGTTAGTTATGACTCAGCAGTTAAGTTGTGATTCGAATCGACGGATCAGTTGTGCTCTGTTTTGATTGTGTTTCAAAAGTGCCTCAAGTGTAAAGTTTGTGCCACGCTGAACGCTTAAGTGAAAAATAAAGTATGTTTTGCAAAACTGGTGTTCTCATTTGTTAGATTATGTAGGATATGTTTTTGAAATTTATGACAGTTATTATGCACAATAGCAGCAATTTTGTCATGTTTCAAAATTTCAACTTGCGTGATTATTTAAACATTAATATTCATTGT
This sequence comes from Deroplatys truncata, assembly GCA_030765065.1. Lineage (NCBI taxonomy): Eukaryota > Metazoa > Arthropoda > Insecta > Mantodea > Mantidae > Deroplatys > Deroplatys truncata. Next base: position 66,603,761 of record CM060978.1, on the reverse strand, counting down.
GTAAATTTATTGCTCTAATCAAAAGTTTTTAAAAATATTCACATAAACACTTCAGGCTTTACAAAAAATGACTTTAAATTCTTGATTTTTAAGAAGGGCGGCGCCGTGGCCGAGTGGTTAGACCGCTCGCCTCCCACCGAGGCGGCCCGGGTTCAATCCCAGGGACCTGCATGTGGGATTTGTGGTGGACGAAGTGGCGTCTGGGCGGGTTTTCTCCGGGTTCTCCGGTTTTCCCCACCATTCATTCCACCAACTGCTCCATCATCACCTTTCCTTTCACCAACATTTCGTTTCATCCACTTCCTTCATCCCATACCAGGCATCGGGCTGATCACCCATCCTGGATGCTCTGTCTGATCCATGAGTGTCTGCTCCTCGACGGGCCTCTGACCCCAGGCACCCGCTTGTAAGTCCTGGGGGGTGTAAGTCCTACATAAGCGGAGGGTAAACAGATAATGAATGAATGAATTTTTCAGAAGTTAATAAATTTTCCCGTTAAACTGATCTTTATTTTTCGAGTGCCATTGTCGATTATTCGGGTGTATGTAAAAAATTGTTTTCCATTTTCGAAATATTTGATGACATACGTGACAATACAAGGATTGAAGAAGGTAATATTTTTACGTTGTTTGCACCACGATTTGGCCGTCAATTTGAAGAAGGTTTGTTGCTGCTACGTATGGAAAGCCACTTTGAACAAGATGTATTATATTTCGACTGTTGGGGAGCCGAACATGAAGTAGTTGCAACCGCACGTATGGTAAAAAGTTTCCGGTAGCCTTCGCCCCAAATGTAATTTCCGGTGGCCTTTGCCCCAAGTTTAAAAGTATTAACTTTGTAATTTGACTGTTTCTTTAAATGTTATATATTTATGTTTGCTTCGGCTGCGTCAGTATTTATATTTTTTAGAGACATGAATGTCTTACCAGGAAGTGGTGCGACTGAAGAATGTAGGCTTACACAGATTATAATTTTACTTCACTCCTTTTATTAATGCTTGACACGATTTAAATAACACTTCACAGATATAGAGAGAGCTGTGAGATTTTTTTATTAATTGCTTGCACTTTTTAACACAGGCTATTTTTGTCTCACACAAAATATATATTTAATTTTTCGAGGACACATCTCATTTAACTAAAGTTTTTCTGGTTGTTGATTGGCTATTTTATAAACTGACTCAAAAATTACATTATTGTTGCTCCAAGAATTATCAGTAGCATTTAAACATTCTAATTCATTACTGCCTCAAGTTTACTTCATTGTTACCTCATTGCTAGCAACTTTTAACCTATTATTATCACAGTTCCTACATTATTAAATTACGTAATACATTCACATAACATTATTATAATGTACATATTAATATAAACATCAATACAATGACTGTTACATACATTTTATATATTATTACATACACATATTGCTTTAAGGTGGGATGTTATTTAATTTATATATTATATAATTATACTGAAATCATTTAAGTGTTAAAAATACTGCATCAAGATACTCCTATCTGATCAGCAAAGAAACATAGACTCAGTGTTCAACATGCAAAACTCCATTGACAGTTTCCCATGTACTCGCAAAATGCCAACGTTATAACACACACGGGAAAATATATAACATCCCAAATAATATTAGCTGTTTTAATGATTCAACAATGTTATAATATTTTTACAAAGTATACAACTGTATAATGAAATTTAAAAACATTGTAATATAATTATAACTGTTCTTTAGTTGTATTGATCACATAACAAAACCTTATCAAATCATTTTATGTATGTATATCCTTAGATATCTATTAATGTTCAACCACCACTGTATTAATGTAAGAGTCACTAATAGATCCTTGGGAATTAGAGCGACTTAGAATAAATAAATTTTAAAAAAGAAAAACTGAACTCATTGTTATCAAACTTTGTATATAAAATACTAGGGATAGAATATATTACTATTTCTACTCATGCCGTATTTTAATAGGTCTTGCTGTAATTCTCTTTCCTTTTGTTTTATAATGCATAAAATAATGCAATTTAACTTTTCAGATATAATTCGCTCGAGATAGGTTATTCAATAAACTTTCAAATATAATTCTCTCGACATAGGTTATTCACATAGTTTAGCATACTTTTGCTTTGTCATTCAGGTCATATATTCCTTATTTCTTCTCTTATTCATTTCTTTAACTTGCAAATGCCCTTGGAAATTTCATTTCTCTTACTTGCCGGTACATGCAACATGTCGGCACGGTATCAAAGTCCCCAAATTGAGGCAGTATTTTTAACACTTAAATGATTTCAGTCTAATTATATAATATATAAATTCAATAACAGCCCGCATTAAAGCAATATATGTATGTAACCAGATATAAAAAGTGTTTATTACAGTCATTGTATATGTTTATATTATTGTATACATTGTAATAATGTTATGCTAATGTATTACATAACTTAATAATGTAGGAACTGTGAGAATAATAGACTAAAATTTGCTAACAATGAGGTAACCTTGGGGCAACAATGAGTAAGAAAGTTTAATAAAGCTACTAGCCATTATTGGAGCAACAATAATGTAAATTTTGAGACAGTTTATAAATAGCCAATCAGAAACTGAAATATACCAAACTTTACAAATTCAGAAGTCGGTTGTAGACGGTGTTCCTAACCGGACGCGAAATGCGTCCTCGACAAATTTAATACGTATTCAGTGTGAGACGAAAAATAGTTTACGTGTTAAAAAGTGCAAGTAATTAATGAAAAAATCGCACAGCTCTCTCTCTCTCTCTCTCTCTCTCTCTCTCTCTATCAGTGAAGTGTTACTTAAATCGCGTCAAGCAATAATAAATGGTGTGAAGTAAAATTATAATCTGTGTAAGCCTACATTCTTCAGTCGCACCACTACCTGCTAAGACAATAATGTCTCTAAAAATAAATACTGACGCAGCCAGGCAAACATAAATATATAATATTTGAAGAAACAGTCAAATTACAAATTTAATATTTTTTTAAACATTTTGGGGGAAAAGCCACCGGAAAGTACATTTAGGGCGAAGGCTACCGGAAACTTTTTACCATACGTTCGGTTGCAACTACTTCAAGTTCGGCTCCCCAACATAAGAACTACAATACAACACCTAAAATAAAAATACTTCAAATTGGCGCCCAGCGTGGGGCAAATAACAACGTAAAAATAACAATACAAAAAAATAAAACTTCCTCAAAATTACTCACAAGATAGTAATTCAAATCCCGTCTATGACATTGCATCTGCTGAAACGTGTGCATTTATAATAATTCTAATTAACTCTTAACATACAGAATTCGAAAACCATTCGCAATTTCGCCCTTTTGATTCCTTTATTTGAGATGGTAATGGAAACGATTACATTTTGTTCCAAAGACCAAACATTGTCTGTTGTATCTAATAGGAAATGTTTGTATAAGAAAGAAATCTTAATCGATGTACCAATAAGATTTACGTGATACTCATCCCAGGTATTTATATATGTATATATCAATAGCATACTTGGAGATATACCTTCGATACTTTAAAATTTTTAAGTTTTGTATTATTGAAAATTGTTGCGTTTAACCTTGTGCTAGATACGAAATAAAAAGAGTCGAGACTCCACGTTAATGGAGTGTTCCTAAAGAGTTGTTGGACTTTAGTTCTTGATAGACCTTGACTGCGTTTCCTATGGGTGCAACATTAACATAAAGCGTTAACTGAGTTGTGAATGAAGCTGATTTAGCCGACGTTTCTGCAATAGCCTGGCTTGGTGACTCACTTTCAGCGTTATATTTACCTACTCCGGTGACCAAGGTCTGTGAATACAGCAGAAACAAATCGGAACTTAAGACGTAAGATAAAACAGCGCATTGGAATATTTGTTATTTTTAATTCTTTGAGTTTCGTGTAAAATACATGTTTGTTTATATTTTCTAGATTGCAGAATAAAGAAAATTTTCTAGTATATGCTTTATTTGGATAGAAAATCTTTAAAAAGAAAGTTTTCATCACAAAATATAGTTAACATATAAAGGACAGCAAATAGATTTTGTTATTATTATTACTATTATTATTATCATCATCATCATCATCATCGTAGTCTTTACTAACAATAGGGGATATATAACCCGTGGCATTATCAAGACAGCAAACATTTCTGCCAATTGTAGAATGTTAAACAGAAAAAATTTCGGAATTAGCATACAATACAAAATTGGTTACATGCTTTTATACGCAGAAAAGCACTAATAAGAAGATAATTCAGTGATAATTCGGCTTTACGGGTTCTTACGGAGTATTGGGTATCGAGTATCGGTACTCAAAAGTCAGTACGGCATCAAGTATCGAGAAATAGTGGTATCGTCCATCACTAATACTAATTATAGTTTTCTCTTAGACAAACCTTTCGTTCTTGACCGAAGCAACTAGTGAAAACGCCATAAACCCGAAATAGAGACAAACCTTAGAGATTGATTTTAAACTTCTTGATAACCATTTCAGTCAACCATCCTCATTAATTTCATAAGTAAACAAACTAAACACGTTTGATGTCGCAAGCTTCTGTTGTTGGTATGAAACCATTACGTCATTTTTTTGGCTAAGAGTAAAATAAAATGAAATGTATCTAATTTTGGAATTTCTTATCAGTTTATAATCCTAGGATTGTATCAAGCGTTGTATGCAACTCCTGTATACCCTTTTTAGTTTCTCTGCCACGTATCCAGTAAGTAGAGAAGGTATTACTTTCCACCCAACAATTCGATACTGATCTTTTACCAGAAATACATGTTTCGAGGCACCATGAATCTAAAAAAATCGTTTTTTAGAAGAAGGTTCTTGGTTGTGTGTGTGTGTGTGTATGTGTGTGTGTTTGTCAACATTATATTTCAAAAACCAAAAGTATGATAGATACTATAACTGGTGTTTAGGACAAAGAAAATCCCCTCACCCCCCAGACTATACTTTCCATGATTTTTTATTTTCTAAAAATGGCTCTAACGATGTTGATTAAAATTCCGTATATTAAAGATATTTACATCACAAATAAAATGTATATCTTGAATTTTTCTGGGAATATTCTGTAAAGTTCTTTTCATTCGGAAGGAATTTTGTATAATCTTGCATACTGATAAATCTTAAACGATAGACGAAAACGTACTATACAAAAAATGTAAATGTCTTTAAAACACACAATTTATTTCAAACAACTTTTTAAGCATCAGTAATTTCCGAAACATGCGTTATTAATGGTTTGAATTGTTCAACACTTAACCATTCTTTTAAATTCTGTCGATATTTAGCTATTCTCACGATTGCAAGAAGGAATATGGAATTTTAAGGCCAGCGTGTAGCGTCCAGTTCAACATTTGACTATGGCTATTTTCTTTGTATCTATAACAAAAGTGAAATGCAGCTATTTCCGGAAAGATTTATCTTGATTAAAATTAAGTAGGAAAATAAACCTTCGTAAGAATATTTTGCATACCCACTAATAAGCAATAGAAGGTTGACAAAGTCATGTGAATGTTACACATCATATTTTTCTTTAGTCACTCGTAAAATATTCAGTCGTGTCACAATTTAAGAATTATACAATATTTACATACAATTCCATTTTAGTATCACATTGTTTTAATTTAATAATGTTTGATACGCACATATTAACAAAATGCCATATCTTTCTATTAATGAAATTCTAACCTCGTGCGCCACTCTCACTGTTGAGAAAACACACCACATTCTTTAGCAGATGCATAAATAACAGCTAGAAAATAGTTTCTGTTTGTGCACTACTTCTGGTATATTAACGAGCTTTTACTGGCGTTCCTCGACGTCTCTATTCTATACGTTTGTAATGCAACACAACTTCTGCTGTGTGCTTTTAGCACTTTCTGTGTTATCATCGAGTTTTATCTTGCAATGCATCTTCTTTAATTTCCCATCTTCTTCTGCTTTTTAATGCGATCTAGTTTATAACGGTCTCTTGACAACTTAAGTATCATGTTCCTTTTCTTTTTTATTTGTTAGCGCTTCGTACTTCATGACCTAAATAAATTCTATTATATTGCTGCTGGCGCATGGCCAAAGTGTTTTCTTCTGGAGAAAGTGCTATGAAAACTGCGTTTTATAAGTTGGAATGGAGTCATCTGAACCGTGGAATTGGTGACAATTCTTGCTCATTATGTGTGTTACACCACATCTCATTATATAGAGACAAGCGCCTGGTATGTCTGCAACCCCCAGCACGTCTTCTCTCCGTGTAGTTATGGAAACCGAGCTTAATTCGACACAGGGAGCTTTAGTTTTCTCCACGTATTAGAGGGTTGTTCTAAACTATTGGGGCCCGCAACTCTGATCGAGTTATTGCATTAAGGGAACACTGTATGGTCTTGTCAAAGAATTACATTTTAAGTTATTTATGCAGTATTATTAATTGCAATTCCTTAATTAATTTAATATATATATATATATATATATATATATATATCATGGTAGGCATAACACGTATTTTAAATACGATTTTAAATATGATACTGAATCTCTCATGTTTACTTCCTCTGCCACCTAGCTGTAAGCAAATGAAGTATTGCATTATACACAAAATTTGGTACCGAAATTTCACTGGAAATTCACATTTTGAAACTTTCTGAAACGTGTATATGTGTTTGTGTCTGTGAAGTGCATAACTTAAAAATGAAAATTCGGTTAAATCTCATACACATTCAGCATCTTCATACAATGTCACACAAGATTTTCAGGAAAATCCCTCCACTCTAAACCACCCTTTAAATGGAAAAATGTTTTCGAAAATTTTGATTTTCTCAAAAACAGCTTTAACGCTTTTGACTAAAATACCATATTTTAAAGATATTTTTACGACAAATTAAATGTATATCTAGTATTTTCTGAGAATAGACTTCAGTCCTCTTCATTCTGAATGACGTTTATATAATTATTGGCAAACGTAAGAGATTTTACTATGCACAAAATTCTCTATTAGTATAGTAAGCATTCCATTCAAAAATTCCATTTCCGAATTTCACCGGAAATATATGCTTTGAGGCCTCCTGAATCCAAAAAGAAGCATTTTTAGAAAAAGATCCGTGTGTGTTTCTGTGAACAGCATAACCCAAAAACAAAAGTCGGATAAACAGCAAACTTGGTATTTAGTTTCAGTATTTTTCAAAGTTGCGACACAAGATTTTCAAGGAAGCTCCCCATCCCAGACTACCCTTTACATGGAACATTTTTCGAAAATTTTGATTTTCTCAAAAATGGTTCTAACGATTTTGATTAAAGTATCATATATTTAAGATATATGACGTGTAAAATGTATATCTTGAATTTTCTGGGAATGTCCCCAAAAGTCCTCTTCATTCTGAATGGCTTTTGCATAACTGGTAAACCCTAAGAGATAGACAAAAGTTTTCTACACAAAACATGTATATATCGTTAAAACACACAATTTATGTCATATACACTTTTTTGTGTGGAATGAACCGTTACCATATATTCTTGTTGTTTGTTTTAATTTTCCAATACTTATACTTTTTCTCAAATGGGAATTCGTTATTTTTTTATGTCCTGGACATGCAAAGAGAATGGAATGCTCCACATATCAACCAGCTCTTAAGAGACTTGATTTTAGCTTAAAGCCTACCATATTCCCCTTGCACCTACAAGAAAATCAGCAATAAGTTTATGCAAATGTTCATCTCGATAAACATGAAGTATATGGAGAATAAGCGTTTGTAAAAGTAGTTTGTACAAGAGTAGAGAAGGTCATGTGAGTGTAACACATCTTTTTCCTCGCGTTCATGTAGAGAGCATAGAATTTCAAAGCCATTGCATAGGGACTCGATCTTAAAAATCTGACTATCGCTACTGCACCGTAAAACGAAATGTGTTTAATTTGAATTGAAAGTTTATCTGACTTAACAGGAAATGGACAAAAGAGTACGTTTCTGTATGAATAGTTTGTAGAAGAGTGAGAAGAGAACGTAATCTGAGTGAAACACACAAGAATTTTAAATCATGTGCGAAGTCATCCAGTAGGTAGGACTAAGATTAAAAGAATAAATAAAACATCGTCCTGTCCATCCCTATTAACGCAGATGTCGAGCCCTTCACAAAGAAATGCCAACCCTCTCACAATTTTATTTTTCTAACACCCTTCACCCTCTTAATGCTACCTGGGAAATTACATCTTTTTTCTCTTCCCCTGCTCCCAAACAAAAGCTAATGTCAGGGCAGACAGAAATGTCACGAAGAGGTGAAGGGCTCCAGTGATGAATGTCATTGGAGCCCCCCGTTACCTTCATTTTGGATCACGAAATCCTTTCGACGTGCGACAAAGCACCAACACTTTTTCATTTTGGCGACTGCAGCGCCAACCTCCCATTAGTTGGCAAAATCTGATAAAGGTATGTCTAAAGCTTTAACAGCTCTTAAAATGGACTTCTTAATAGTCAATCCACCAATGACAGGAAACCAGTTCATCTCTATGCACTTGCAAACTGACTATGGACCAAAATGTTACATTATAACAAATCTGATGTGATACATTCACATGAGATTCTCTATCCTACAACTTTATTAGTGGGTATACAAATTATTCTTACTAAATATTATATTCCTATATACTATAATTTAATCCAAATAAACCTTTCCAGAAATAATTAAAATAGCTACATTACACATTTCGTTATACATACAAAGGAAGCAGCTATAATCAGAAATTTAAGAACTGGATGCTATATGCTGGCCTTAAAACTCCATACTCTTTCCATGCAATCGCGAGAAACAAGTGAACGTTGAAAGGACTTAAGAGAATGACCAAGTAATGAACAATTTGACCTTTAATAACGGATATTTCAGAAATGGCTGATACCACAAAAAACACAGTTTGAAATAAACTGTATAGTTTAAAAATGAAAGGATATAAGATATTCATTTTTTTTTTTTTACGTTTTCGTTTATCGCTTAACGTTTACCAGTTGTACAAGATTATATAAAATTCCTACCGAATGAAGAGGACTTCAAAGGCTGTTCTCAGAAAATTCAAAATATACATTTTATTTGTCATGTAAATATCTTTAATATAAGACATTTTAAACAAAATCGTTAGTCATTTTTAGAAAATCAAAGTTTTCGAAAAATTGTAAATGGTAGTTGTGGTAGGAGAATTTTCTTGAAATTCTTCGTGTCGCATCTTTGGAAGGCATTGAACCTAAATACCAAATTTGGTATTTATCTGATTTTTTGTTGAATTATGCTGTTCACAGACACACAAACACACGAACACACACCTTATTCTAAATTCTTTTTTTGGATTCAGGGTCCTCAATATATGTATTTCCAGTGAAACCTCGAAATAGAATATTTGGATGGAATGCAATACTTTCTCTACCTAGTATGTAAGTAATAACTTTTACTACATTCTTCGTTTACAGAACATTTTGTTCTTCCATCTACTTCGTATAAATCGATATAAACATTTGCAGAAATGGTTCTATTACACATTTCGTTCTAAGAGGTTTAAGGAGGTTGGGGCGATAGTCAAATCTTTAAAAAAATGCTGGCTTCGAAATTCCACTCTTTGCATGACCACCGAGCGAGGTGGCGCAGGCGTTAGCGCGTGTGACTCCATTCGGGAAGTCGTGGGATCGATTCCTTTGGCCGCCTTCCGAACCCATAGGTATTTTGGGGGTATTCCCGAGTCGCTCATCTCATCTTTCATCACCTTGGTTGTTTTAGTGTTGCAAGTGTCGGTGGGAGTCTCGGCGTTGGATGGCAGGAGAAAAGAATGCTGTATGTAATACTCTGTTCCCGGAGTGGGGGCGCTCTGGAGTCCCAGGACCTCAGTGGGATGTACAAGCCTGCAGGGGCGGAAGGGAACCGGTTGTACCTTGGGAATTTAAACTTGGAAAATACAGGGACCCTGCCCTCTGCCCTGTTGTGCTTCGTGATCTGACCGCCCTGTTTCCTCTCACTCACCCCTCCCTCGTGGGGGCCTAGGCACAAAAAATTTCTTAGGTCGAAGTGCTAAGTTCCTAGTCCTTTACATGAGCATGACGGAAAGAAAATCATAATATCTAGGAAATGGTTAATGTAACCAAAGTTTATTTGACATTATCTGTGTACTTTAATAAGTTCTACATTTTTATCCAGCAAGCTTTTGTCTATCTCTTATTTGTCATGTAAATATTGTGACGCAGCGACTATGGCTCAAGGTTATCGGGAGGTCCGCGCTGAGCTGTCCGAGTAAATAACGATATCGTCCCTGGTCAGCATAAACACCTGGCGCGCTATCGGAGATAAATATAACTTTTTGGAAGCTGTATCTTTCCTTTCCTCCAGAAAGTAATGTGGAAATAGTTCTAGAATCGAGAGATTTCTGTGAAAGATTCCACTGCCTATATAAGCGAGCGGTCTCGCGGGGTGTCAGTTCAGTTGTGAGGGCAGTCGCGAGTTAAAAGCGAGTCAAGTGGCTACAGAAGGGTCAGTCGCTTTCGACAGTTGGCGAGTTGGCGTGTGACGGCCGTGGAGGTGTTGTTTTCGACTCTCGAGTGTAGTGTAGCGTTCGGAAATGAAGTGAATTGAACCAGTTCACCTTAGTGAAGTGTCAATGGTGACGTGAACTCACATTGAAGGTAAACTACATAAAAACTTAAAACAGTGACAAATAAAAACAAAACAGTGACAGAACTTAGAGAGTAAAAAGTGACGTTGAAAAACTAGACCAAGTCATAATATCTTAAACGTGCGGTATTTTAAACAAACTCGTTAGAGCCATTTTTGAGAGAATAAAAACTAACGAAAACATTTCCATGCAAAGAGAAGCTTGGGATGGTGGGAATTTCTTGAAAATCTTCGTGTGTATCCTTGGAGGATACTGAACTTTAATACCAATCTTTGTAATTTATCCGACATTTCATTTTTGCTGTTCACCGGCACGCATACATACACACGTGCGGACTTATTAAAGTTGCGTTTTTGGAATGAGGGGACCTCAAAACATTATTTATCGTGTAATATTGATATTGAATATTTGGGTGCTATAAGTATGTAGTAGAGAAAGTAAAAACTTTAGCAACCAAATTAACAGAGAGAAAATTCTAAAGGGCAACTTTTATTACATTATGTATTCTGGCATTTTCAAGACCTTGTATTTTATTACTTTTATAATGCTTTGAAAATAACAGATTTGTTCAACTTCTTCGTGGGAGGTAGTTCGTTAATTACATCAAAATAAATAGATATTTACATTCATTTCAGATTACCAGTCATGCGGCATAAAAAAATTTAAAAAATCTGATGTGTTACTCATATGACTTTCTCTACTCTTATACAAACTATTTTTACAAACGCTTATTCTCCATATGCTTCATGTTAATCGAGATGTTAATCTTATTGCTAATTTTCTTGTAGATGCAAGGGGAAATAGTAGGCTTTAAGCGATAGTCAAATATTTTAAGAGCTGGTTGCTATGTGGAGTATTCCATTCTCTTCACATGTCCAGGACATAAAAGAAACGAATAACGAATTCCCATTTGAGAAAAAGTATAAGTATTGGAAAATTTAAACAAATAACAAGGAATATCTGGGAAACTGTTCAGTCGACAAAAAAATGGATATAACATAAACTGCGTGTTTTAACAAGACCTGCAGTTTTTGTGTAGTTACGTTTTGTGTATCTCCTACGATTCACCAGTTACACAAAATTCATTCAGAATGAAAAGGAATTTTGAGATCATTCCCAGAGAATTCAAGGTATATATTTAATTTTTCATGAAAATGTTTTAAATATATGATATTTTAATCAAAATCGTTAATCATTTTTGAGAAAATCAAAATTTTCGAAAAATATTCCATGTGAAGGGTACTCTGGGGTGGCGGGATTTTCTTGAAAATCTTCGTGTCGCATCTTTGAAAGATAATGAACTTAAATACCAAGTTTGGTGTTTATCGGACTTTTCGTTTTTGGGTTGTGCTATTCAAAGTCACACAATCACACACACGGACCTTTTTCTAAAGATACTTTTCTTGGATTCAGGAGACCTCAAAACATGTATTTCCGGTGAAATCTCGGCATAGAATTTTTGGGTGAAATGCAATACTTCCCCTACTTACTATACGTAGTAGAGAAAGTAACAAAATGAGTGATATACTGCAGTATTCATAGTGTATTTCAGTCACATAATGAAGATAAACACATCATTTTTCAACATTATTACGATACTTATATGCTATTGAGTCTCCACACTGCCCCATTCGTTGTGGCATTGCTTATATCAGAGATGCTACGGTAGCTGGAATGTAATGGCGGGTGAAGTCCGGGCAAGACTATTTCCCCTTTCAACGGCACCCATGATTTAAACCATTCTAATAAGCATTTATAAAATCATTGCATAAAATTTATAGTAGATGTTGTTGCAAGTATTTTGAAAACATTAATCGCTACATACATCGAACATTATAAAACGTAAGTAACGATACTAATTTAATCCATTGAAATTATCGTTTAGAACTACAACCCTAATACTTAAGTCAGAGGTGGCGAAAACGGGACTCGCGAGTCATTTTGACTCGCAGGCGCCGTTCCCTCTGCCACATTCCCATTTGCTTTTCACGTGTTACTGAGTGATGCAGTGCGTCTTGCATATTTGGTGATTCACGGAAGGAAAGTGTATTCGCTACCCTTGGCTTAAGTTATAAACTAAATCTGTGGAATAAATATAAAAAGTCTGATGTGTTTACTCACATGACTTTCTCTACTCTTGTACAAACTATTTTTACAAACGCTTATTCTCCATATGCTTCATGTTAATCGAGATGTTAATCTTATTGCTAATTTTCTTGTAAGTGGAAGGGGAATATGGTAGTATTTAAGCAATAGTCAAATGTTTTAAGAGCTGTTTGCTATGTGGCGCATTCCATTCTCTTTGTATGTCCAGGACACAAAAAACTGAATAACGAATTCCCATTAGAGAAGAAGTATTGGAAAATTTAAGGGAATAACAAGCAATATCTCGAAAATGGTTCACTCAAAAAAGAAATGTATATGACATAAGTTGTGTATTTTATCCCGATCTACATTTTTTGTGTAGTAAAATTTTGTCTATCTCTTATAGTTTACCAGCTATGCAAAAGTCGTTCACAATGAAGAATACTTTTAGAGACATTCCCAGAAAATTCGAGATATACATTTCATTTGTCATGAAAATATCTTAATCATATGATATTTTAATCAAAATCGTTTGAGCCATTTTTGAGAAAATTACAATTATCGAAAAATGTTCCATGTAAAGGGTAATATGGGGTGGGGGGATTTTCTTGAAAACCTTCGTGTCGCATCTCTGGAAGATACTGAACCTAAATACGAAGTTTGGTGTTTATCCGACTGTTCGTTTCTGAGTTATGCTGTTCACAGACATACAGACACACACACGGACATGTTTCCAAAACTACTTTTTTTGGACTCAGGGGGGCTCAAAACATATATTTCCGGTGAAATCTCGGTATCGAATTTTTGGTTGGAATACAATACCCTAATTACTATACGTAGTAGAGAAAGTAAAAATGGGTTATAAATTAACAGGTTTAACATTGGCAGGATATGCCTTCTAATCTCTACTTAAATATCTAAGTATACAAGGAGCTTTTGGCACAGAGTTTGGCGTAATAGTCCTATGCACTTACTCTGCAAGACTGTCTTCTAACGAAAATAATAGACAATATTTGCCCCATTTGACTGTAGCAGTTAGCATCACTTCAGTAACGAAAGTCATATTTTGTCAATCACGGCACCACTTGCAGTAAATAACGGAACACCGGTGCTAGTGCAAAAAAGGAGGGTAGCAGAGAAAGAGGAAGGTGCTAGAGGGCTGTAGCGGAATACCGGCCTCTAATTACGTGCGGGGTGGGGCTGAAGAGGGGGTGCAATGGAACGTAACAACGTTACTACTGAGGAGGGATACCGCCCTTGCTTGACCTTTTGCTAGGGTCATGTGTGTTGGGGTTATGATGAATGTGAGCATGTACACTCCCCGACAAAAACATCTGCCCTTTCTACCTTTTTGCGAGATTAGTGAAATGCTTGCTTGTTTGCAACTTTAAGCCCTAACGTGTAACTTTGGTACCTTTGATGCAGGTTATTCCTTCTTAAATTACTTGTCTATGATCTCTATACAGAGGTTACAGAAATTTCTGTTTTCTTTCTTAACTTAGTGTACAACAATTTCAAACCTGTGATCTATGAATTATAGATCAATATGAAGAGATGGATATTTTTGTTTCTTCTACAGCTTACTTGAGCGTGTATTCTAGCAATGAATTGTATAAAAATACTTCACTGTGCACTTTTTTAAGTCTCCTGAATAAAAATACCTCTTCTAGAAAAAATCCCTAAATTTGAGTCCTGTATGCACATGCATTTGTGAAATTTTAAAGAAATCCCTTCCCAACCCAAACAAAATTTACACGGAATATGCTTTGCTATTTCTTATTCTCTCCAAAATGTCTTCAACGATTTGGATTATAATATCACATGTTTGAAATATTTTGTAAGAAATAAAATGGATATTTTTGTGTATGTAAGTAGCTTGACTCGAAATCGAAGCTCATATAAAATTTAAATTTAGTACCCAAAGTCTATATCAGGTACAACATGACCAGCACCAAACGTTTCCCCTACATCTGTCAGCCATAAGTTTCTCTTGGTGTGTTTGTTCAGCGGCAACATGACCAGTACCCAAACCAGTCATTGATTCCCTACGTATGTCAAGTGTAAGTTTCTGGGATTCTTTTTTCATCACCAGCATGACCAGGTATCCAAATGCAGTAATCTTTCCCCTACGTCTGTCAGCCAGTTGGAGTGTTTCTTCAGCATCATATGACCAGTTTCAAAATGCAACAATATTTTCCCTGTATCTTTAAGCCAGTTGGAGGATTTCTTCAACACCAATATGAGCAGGTACCCAAATGCAGCAACCTTTTTTCTATATCTGTCAGCCATTTGGGGTGTTTCTTCAGCACCAACATGACCAGTACCCAAATGCAGCAATGTTTATCTACATCTGTCAGCCAGTTGCAGTGTTTCTTCATCACCAAGATGGCCAGGTATCCAAATGCAGCAATGTTTTCTCTAAGTTTGTCAGCCAGTTGAAGTGTTTCCTCAGATCTAACCTAACAGGTACCCAAATGCATCGATGTTTTCCCTATATCTGTCACCCAGCTGGAGTGTTTCTTCAACACCAACATGGTCAATAGCCAAACGTACCAATGCTTTTCCCTACGTCTGTCGGCCAGTTTGGGTGTTTCTTCAGCACCAACATGACAGGTACCCAAATGCAGCTATGTTTTCCTTACGTCTGTCAGCCAGTTGGAGTGTTTCTTCAGCACCAACATGACAGGTACCCAAATGCAGCTATGTTTTCCTTACGTCTGTCAGCCAGTTGGAGTGTTTCTTCAGCACCAGCATGACCAGTAGCCAAACGCACCAATGTTTTCCCTACAGCTGTCAGAGTCTGCCCCCACAACTTGGGATCAACTCAAGACGGACATGAAGCACGGCCCTTTGTATACTTGTGGTTTGCGGTTGGCGCACCACAGAGGGCGGGCGTGTGCTTATTCAGGAACACAGCAGGGAACCTGTCACGATCTTCTGCTTCATGTCCCGGGTTTGGTTTCCTCAGGGGTGCAACATCATCTTCGTTAGACGTTCTATCCCTCAGTGAAATCCATATTTATGCGAATAGGCATGTTATACATTTTACATATTTCACAGCGATATTGTTTCAATAAGATAATTACCTCAACTTCTGCGAAAATTAGAAAAACAACACTGTAGCTCAACGCTGAAAAGAATTCTTGGAAAGCATTCGGAAGATGTTTCACTTATATATGGAATTAACTATTTCCTCTTCTTTTTCTTATTCTAGCACCTATAGTAGATAAGTCAACTAGACATTTCATACAGATTTCACCGAAAGTACAGGTTTTGGGATCCTCCGAACTAGGGAAAAAAAGAAAGAAAAAAATTCAGCTTTTAGGAAATGATCCGCGCGCGTGATCCGTCAACAATAAAGTTCACAAACAAAAAATTCTATTAAATACCAAACTTTGTTTTTAAGTTGAACATCTTCCAAAGATTCAGCACGAAGTTTTCCCTATCG
This sequence comes from Deroplatys truncata, assembly GCA_030765065.1. Classification (NCBI taxonomy): domain Eukaryota; kingdom Metazoa; phylum Arthropoda; class Insecta; order Mantodea; family Mantidae; genus Deroplatys; species Deroplatys truncata. The sequence goes on along the minus strand of CM060978.1, from coordinate 66,587,571 downwards.
CAAAATACCCTTCGCACGAAATAATTTGTTCATATTTTTAATTTTTTATTTTCTGATCCCTTTATTTGAGTGGATTTTGTATAACGTATTACTACATGGAAATCTTAACAAATAGACAAAAAATTACTGCGGGAAACGCAGAGATCATTAAAATATAGGCATACAAATTATGAAAAACACACACACGTATATATTAGTAGCCTAAACTTTTTCGAAATAATTCATCTTGTAAAGTTGGACATTTCCTTAGTGTTTTCTAACGACGTGGTTGAAATTTTCTCGCTTTCTTTTCTTTCGGTCGCTAGAGCTGGTTACCACGAATAAAAATTTGAATAATGTTTCCGTATGTTAAAACCTTCAGTTACCAGATAAAAAAATTTCTGATGTGTTACACTCACATGACTTTCTCTACTCTTGTAGAAACTATTTTTACAAACGCTTATTCTCCATATGCTTCATGTTAATCGAGATATCGAGAAGTTAATATTATTGCTGATTTTTCATGTAGATGCAAGGGGAATTGGTAGGCTATAGACTATAGTCAAATATTTTAAGAGCTGGTTGCTATGTGGAGTATTGCATTTTCTTTGCATTACCAGGAGAAAAAATGAATAAAGAATTCCCATTTGAGAAAAAGTATAAGTATTGGAAAATTTAAGGCATATCTCGAAAATGGTTCACTCAACAACAAAAAATGTATATGACATAAATTGTGTATTTTAACGCGGTCTACATCTATTGTGTAGTAAAATTTTGTCTATCTCCTATGGTTTACCAGTTAAGCAAAAAGTCGTTCACAATGAAGTATACCTTTGGAAACATATCCATAAAACTCAAGATATACGTTTTATTTGTCATGAAAGTATCTGAATCAAAGTCGTTAGAGCCATTTTTTGAGAACAATTAAAATTTTCAAAAAATTTCCATATAAAAGGTAATCTGGGTTGGGTGATTTTCTTGAAAACCTTCGTGTCGCATCTCTGGAAGATACTGAACCTAAAAACCAAGTTTGGTGTTTATACGACTGTTCCTTTCTGAGTTATGCTGTTCACAGACACACAGACACGCACACAGACACCCACAAGGACATGTTTCCAAAAATGCTTTATATGCATTCATTGCACCTCAAAACATGTATTTCCGGTGAAATCTCGGTATGGAATTTTTGGGTGGAATGCAATACTTCCTCTTCTCACTATACGTAGTAGAGAAAGTAATATATACATGTGAAGTGAGAATAGAAGAATCATTTGGATATGAATAGTATTATATATAATAAATAGCTGTATGTCATTGGCAGAGAAAGTCGTATAAATGCATTACATTAGATTTTCTTTTTATCTGCTTTAATAGGAATATAACTTACCTACTGGGTTCTCGTAAATATTATACAGAAAAGAAGTATTTTCTAGTTTCTTCGCGTTAATCATTGTAAATATTCTCCAGAAATAGGTTTAAAAAGTTAGTGGTATAACTAAATGTACGCAATTATTGTTGAAAAACAAAAGAAAGCCCACTTGACGTTTCGAAGTAGCATACTTGAAATTTGAAAAAAGAAATAATAAACGAATAGCAACGAAACATTAGGAAACGTCTAAAGCACAGCAAATATAGTCTGCCAAGTCTCTTATGCTTTGACGAAACGTGGTGTATTTTCTTAGCAATAAATTTTGTTATGGGTTCACTGTTCTCGTTTATGTAAGAGCATGTTACGTTTTACACAACATATTTTGCCTAGATATAATTTCAAATACCGCCAAAGCTAATGTGATACACAACTTCATCCACACATATAACCTACTTTATATATATATATATATATATTGTGCAATTAATTTTAAAATAGCTTTTCTTCCACTTTTGCTGATAACAGTTTTCGTAAATGCTGCCAATATGCATTTTTATTATGAGTACATAAAGAACATTAGTACGACAGAAGCATATTTATAAATAATCTAGGTATAGTATTTCTGGATATATTTTGAATACTCTTTGCATGGCCTTGTGATAAGCAAATGAACATACATAAATGTTCAGATGTGTGTAGCTTGAAATACTGGAAAAAGATGATCAACAGGTAAATTTCGTAAATGACTTCTTTCTCTCTCACCCTTGCGCGCGTAGTTTTTTTAAACACGATTTTTATTTTGGTTCAGCATATTCCAGAATATGTATTTCCATGAAATCTTGACAATCGAATTTTTGGGCAGAATGTAATACTTCCTCTATCTACTATTGTTAGATAGGTGACAGAGAACGTAAAAATAATTATATGTTACAAATTGTATATTTTCATGGGATCCAAGTTTTCATATACTCGTATCTCCTAGGGATTCTTAGTTTTAAAAAATCTTATGTGTTACATTCACATGACCTTCCCTACTCTTGTATAAACTATTTTTACAAACGCTTATTCCCCATATGCTTCATGTTAATCGAGATATCGGGATGTTAATCTTATTGCTAATTTTCTTGTAGATGCAAGGGGAATTGGTAGGCTTTAAGCCATAGTTAAATATTTTAAGAGCTGGTTACTATGTGGACTATTCCATTTTCTTTGCATTACCAAGACAACAAAAATGAATAACGGATTCCTATTTGAGAAAATTTAAGGGAATAACAAGCAATATATCGAAAATGGTTCACTCAACCAAAAAAAAATGTATATGACATAAATTGTGTATTTTAACGCAATCTCTATTTTTGTGTAGTAAAATTTTGTCTATCTTTTATGGTTTACCAGTTATGGCAAAGTCCTTCACAATGAAGAATACTTTTGGAGACATTCCCAGAAAATTCAAGATATACATTTTATTTGTCATGAAAGTATCTTAAATATATGATATTTTAATCAAAACCGTTAGAGCCATTTTTGTGAAAATTAAAATTTTCGAAAAATGTTCCATGTAAAGGGTAATCTAGGGTGGGTGATTTTGTTGAAAACCTTCGTGTCGCATCTCTGGAAGATACTGAACCTAAATACCAAGTTTGGTGTTTATCCGACTATTCTTTCTGAGTTATGCTGTTCACAGACACACATACACACACACACACACACACTATACTTGGAATACAATACTTTCCCTACTTACTATACTCAGTAGAGAAAGTAAAAATAATACAAAAATCGCTCAGATTGAAGAAAACTTTACGCTTTTTTATTTTGGTTCTGTAAACTTCAAAACTTATATCGGGACGAATGGAATTTTTTCTCTGTCTAACTATGTAGAGAAGGTAAAAATAAATTAAATATATCAAAAATTCTATATTTTCATGGACTCTATATCTTTATTTATCTTTTAGATTTGCTAGATTTACAAAATTATACAAAATTTACTCATTTTATTCATTTCGCTATCTCAAACATGTATTTAAAAATAACCAACATTTTTCCACTTAAAGGCTAGTTTGTGGAGTTGCATTCTTAAGATGTTGAGCTTAAATAGTTATCCAATTTGGTATTCATCTGACTTCTTTTTTGAGTCAAGTTAAAAATTAAATTGAGTTCTAATTATGGGCTCTCCTTAATTGCTGTGGTCCTTAGCGTCCCATTCTATATTGGACGTGAAACACCGGAAATTGTGCTCAGAGGCCTCATCAGGCCTGAGGTTCTTTTATATGCCGTAGATCTACGACGCGAAACCACCGTTTTCACTTCCCTTCCGAAGGAAGCCATGCTAAGTATGTTTACGCCCGAAAAAATCCATCGACGTCCGCTGGGTTTGAACCCGCGACCTCGGGAACTAACGACTACTTTGAGTCAAGCTATTCATATACACACTTAGACACTCTTGCGGAATTCTTTTCTAAGGATGCTTTGGGTAAGGGTGTGCTGTGGACATCAAAATATATTTCAGATAAAATCTCGATAGCGAAATTTTGGGTGGAATAGAATATTTCCTTTATCTGAACTGTAGAGAGCGTAAAACCGGATTTTTTATTTAGAAAATAAGAAAAGAATTAACAGCCGAAGTTTTCTCTTAATGCTCAAAGAAATATGCAGGTATATTTCAGTTGGAATGAAGCTACAACTTCTCTGGAGAGCTAATGGGCATAGGACGTTTATAGCCAACATAAAGAAGACCGTTACGGAGGCGCTCCTTCACTCAATAACCAAACTCAATTCTACTTTACCTCTCCATTATTCAGTAACTGCAGCTAAAGGGAAGAAGGTTTAGTGGTTTGTTTTCCTCCCCTCTAATAGAAAATAAGGTTGAGAGTTATTTTTTCGCAGGAAGATATTGCCTTCGCTGGCGTTAAACAAAACCCATAAATTAATTATAACCACCAGCGCCTTCCGCCAACAGCAGTCTTCAGCACAGTCAATTTTTAATGAAACATGACTTTCCCCAGCAGTGGCGGCTGGTACAGTAGCGAACTTCGTGGTTGTTTTACATCCAAAATATATTCAGCCACAATCAAAGGAAACATTTAACTGCTTTATAGGTCACCCCGTGAATTTAGGTGAAACGTACACCAAAACAAAATTTCACATTAAGGTATAAACATCCTTATACATTCTGCTCTCTGACAGGTTTCCATTTCGTTACAGTATTAATTGTTTACATCAGTCATGCCATTTTATGACGGTGTCATTCTACTCCTTCAACTTCGTATATTGGGGATGGTCGGACTTTACGGCGACACATTGCTAATAAAATATGAACTCCTTGGACGGTATGCAAACCGAAGAATAAATCTGGGGAGGGGTTAAACCTCATGCCCACTTTAGGTAGTACCAAGGTGAACAACTATGAACCGAGCCGACGTTTTCCCTAACACACTCAAGTGTAAATGGTAGTCTAACGTGCAGGAGGATGTTACTGTAGATACGTGCTATAAACATGCAATTACTCCGGAAAGCATTGGTCAAATTAGCGGAGAGAACTTTTTAGCATAAAGAAAAACCAATAATAAGAATGTATGTATATATTAAATTGCGTCGATTCTTCAACTTTTTTATGTGTGATGCTTACAAAATTATTTTATATGCATTTAGCAGAGCAAACTTTTACATATTATCCCTAAATGTCACCGATGTATATTTTAAAGTGATGGAAAAAATATATTTGTGAAGCAAAAAGAGCGGCGTTAATGGGGAAGTTCATTAACAAGGTTGTTAATTCCAGACTTTTAACATTTTTTTTCTTCGTCACACCGCACCCATTTTCACCGTTTTCAGGTATTAGACTAAAAACTTTGATTTACTAAAAGCATGCAAAACAATTTTGTCAACGTCGCTCATGAAAAAGTTAAAAGAATGGTACTTTTGTAAACTTTTAATAAATAGCCAGTTATTTTCGTTACCGTTACTGAGTAACTAATTAATTTTCTCTCTGTTACTTTTGTAAACTTTAATGAATAGCCAGTTACTTTTGTAACCGTTACTGAGTAAATAGTTACTTTTTACGCTTTGTCGCTTTTGTAAACTTTAATTAATAGCCAGTTACTTTCGTAACAGTTTCTAAGTAATTATTATTTTCTGTACTCCTTAATTTTGTTTGCATTATTGACTAACTAGTTACTTTCCGTCCTCTTTACTCTTGCTTCCGATACTCAGCGACTAGCTAATTTCCCTCCCTCTTTCTCTCTCTGGTAGATTTGTAAACGTTAATGATTAACCATCTACATTTTGACTGATAGTAAGAAGATGCTTTCTCTGTTAAATTCGTAAACGTTAAAGAGAAACACTAATTTTGGTTTTGTAACTGTTATTCAGTAACTGGTGATTTTATAACCGTCATTGCATATCTAGTTACTTTCTATTCCTGTTACTTTTTTCGTTACTAAATAGCTAGTTACCTTCTCTCTCTTTCTCTGGTAGTTTGGTACATTTTAACTGTTAGTGAGTAAGAAGATGCTTTCTCTCTGTTAAATTCGTGAACGTTAAAGAGTAACACTAATTTTGGTTTTGTAACTGTTATTCAATAACTGGTGCTTTTGTAACCGTCATTGCATAACCAGTTACTTTATATTCTTGTTACTTTTTTCGGTTACAGAATAAATAGTTACTTTCTTCCTCTGTTACTTTTGTAGACTTCAATGAGTACCAGTTACTTTTGCAGTCGTTACTTAGTAACTAGTTACGCTATGTCCTTATTACTTTCTATTCCATTACTTTGGTAATCGTTAATGATTAAATATTTTGTAACCGTTACTGAGTAACTAGTTACTCCATGTCCTCATTACTTTCTCTTACGTTACTTTGGGGACCGTTAATTAGTAAATATAGTTTTATGATTGTTACTGCATAACCAATTACTGTCAGTCACCGTTACTTGTGTAACTGTGATAATGTAACTGTTACGTACTTTTAGCAATCAGTACATGAAATGAGGAATGGTGAAGTATTCCTTATACCAGGTAAGTGGTAACTGGTTACCTTTGTACCCGCTATGGGTAAACAGTTACTTTCGATCACAGTGACTTTTATAACTGTGATAATAATGGAACTGTTACGTTATTTTAGCCATCAGTATATAAAATGATGACGGTGAAGTATTCCTTTAACCCAGGTAAGTGGTATGTATAAACGGAGTAGTAAATATTTAAAGACCGAATGTCGGTAACCGGAAGTTTGTGTGTTCTTAAAGGAAGTGGGGACAGATGCTCGCCCGCATGCAGCAGTAGCAGCAGCAGCACAACTCGCAAGTCTAAGTCAGTGCACGGCTCACTGGAGCGAGTCTAACTCCTCAGTTCAACTGTACAACTTCAAGCGGCGGTTTTCCACAGATGTCCCTCCCTCTCTCCCGCCCCCACCGATTACGGACCGCCAAAGCTTTTCGATGTCTTGTGGAAAAGCATTATTTCTCTAACTTGCCTTTTGTTTCAGTGGCGAACTGGCCAGTGCAGTAAAGTGGGTGTATGTGTGCGTGTGCATGCGTGTACTTTGTATACCTACTAGGTGAACTTGGAAACCGTTCAATCCATTTTGATGATTCTTTCACCGATAAAACGTTATGTTCCGCCAGATAGATCTCAGATTAAAATATATTTCCAAATCCTTTATTTGTTATTTTGCTTTTTTAATTTTATTAGGGAAGCCTTCATAACCTTGTTACCCAAATTCACTTCCACTTCTTTTATTGACAATATACAGTAACTCCAGAAAATATTCCACTCCAATTTAAGATATTCTAGCAGCCAATATAACAGAGCTTTTTTTTAATTTTTATTTTTGTACTGTTTAACTCAGTTCTTATTACATATGGCACCATAGGCGGTGGACAGTGATGATACATGAACTGAAATAATAATTGGGAAAAGAAATTTGGGAAGGAAATGTCCCAGAACTAAGTTTAGGATGCCTCCCCGGCATTTGCCAGTTATGAGGACTGAGGAAAACCTGGACAAAAACTTGACAGGGAGGACGGTCCTAGTGGGATTTGAAGCCCAGACATCTCGTTCAGAGTCGTGCCTTAACGACCTCGGTTTCTGGGATTAGTATTCTGATTTTTAATGTGAGGAAGCCATCCTCCGTGGTCTAGTGGTTACCATGTTAGCATCTGGTTCCCGATATCGCGGCTTCAAACCCAGAGGGAGACGATAGCATTTTTGGGCGTAAAAATCCTTAGAATGGTTTCTTCGGAAGGGCAGTAAAGCCGTTATTACAGCTTGTGCCTATGTATATGTGACAGTGACTACGGGCGGTGGGCTAATCCTCTGGCATCATGCGCGCCTGTTGGTGGAATCTATGACCGCAGGAACCCACCTGATTAAAGAAAACGCTTTGAGGGTGTGTCTTTATGCCAACATCGTGAAAAAATACTGACTAAACCGACCAACATGCTGAAAGAACAAACGATATTACAGTTTACGTGTTCTGGCGCATTTCAAGATTTTTCATGTCACTGCTTTTGTATATTATTTTTGTTTAAACTGCATCGATGTTTTTCATGTGTGATGTTTGAAGAAGTATTTTATATGCATTTATCCATCGCTACTTAAAACGTATAGCAACAGTAAATTACTATCAGACAAATAAAGTTGTCTTTTATATGGTGTCCTGGTTGCCGCAGCAAAGTGTGCCTTAAAAATGTGAACACAATCATATAACTCAGATCAGTAATTCACAGGTTCTGCACTTCGCTTTCAGAAAAGCAACAAGCTTGCAATACATATACAGGCTGGACCATTAAGTTGAGACTGTACAATATCTCCAAAACTAAGCGTTGTAGAAAGAAATGTCTTGAATAAAACTTGCTTGATATTATGGGGGAAAGTAAATGACATTAGTCGTGTTTTATTTGGAGGACGTGATGATGGTCATTTTAGGGCAATTTAGTTCTTTTAAATGGAAAGCTACATATTGTATGCTGTTTTCTCATTAGAAAATTGTTTATAAAAAGCTGCCTATTTTGTGATGAGGAATAAGCAAACAAAATAAAAAATCTGATGTGTCACACTCACATGACTTTCCCTACTCTTGTACAAACTATTTTTGCAAACTCTTATTCTCCATCTATTTCATTTTAATCGAGATAAACATTTGCAGAAACGATCTTTTGACATGAAAAGAGAATTACATTTTACACATAGGGCCAGTTCTAAAAATATTTGACTATCGCTTAAGGTGTACTATGTTCCCCTTGTTTTGCATTTACAAGGGCAATATAGAAATACAGTAGCCTTTAAGCATAAACGTATCTCTTAATAGCTGGTTGCTAGATGCAGCACCATTCTCTTTGCCACAGATTAATATACCTTTTGCATATCCAAGATAAAAAAAAATAATAACGAGTTCCCATTTGAGAAAATAAGTATTGAAAAGTTTAAGGGAATAACAAGGCAATATCTCGAAAATGGTTCACTCAACAACAAAAAATGTTTATGACATAAATTGTGTATTTTAACGCGATCTACATTTTTTGTGTAGTAAAATTTTGTCTATTTCTTATGGTTTACCAGTTATGCAAAAGTCGTTCACAATGAAGAATACTTTTGGAGACATTTCCAGAAAATTCAAGATATACATTTTATTTTCATGAAAATATCTTAAAGATATGAAATTTTAATTAAAATCGTTAGATCCATTTTTGAGAAAATTAAAATTTTCGAAAAATGTTCCATGTAAAGGGTAATCTGGGGTGGGGGGATTTTCTTGAAAACCTTTGTGTCGCATCTCTGGAAGATACTGAACCTAAATGCCAAGTTTGGTGTTAATCCGACTGTTCTTTCTGGGTTATGCTGTTCACAGACACAGACACACACACGGACATGTTTCCAAAAAAAAAAATTTGATTCAGGGGGTCACAACACATATATTTCCGGTGAAATCTCGGTATCGAATTTTTGGGTGGAATGCAATACTTCCCCTACTTACTATACATAGTAGAGAAAGTAAAAAGTTAAGTTCCCATTTAAATAGAACACAACTAATGTATATACTTTCCCCCGTAATATCAAACAACTTTTATCCAAGACGTTTCTTTCTACAACGCTGTATAGTCTGAAATTAAATCGTTCAGCCTGTATACACGAACGTCAGTAACTTAATATGCATAGCAGTTTAAATTTACCAGAATTTTACCCTAAACTTCCCTTACTATAGCAACTTTTCGCTTAGTTTTAAAGTTGACTTTAACACATGTTACTCCATAAAAAAGTACAAAAGTGTGATAATAAAATATGTTAAACTACAGATGACACATTCTTCTAATTTCTCCTTCTTAAGCTTCAAAAATATGTTTTGACTTCTAAAGTAATGAAGTGCTAGCAGCCGCCTTAACTTCTTCCAACGCAGCATCAGAAATATGTATATTCCCTTCAGCATCCATATTACAATTGGTTATCCCATAACACAAAAACAACTACTACTGTCCATTCCAAACCAGAGTGCCTTTCACTGAAAACAAACTCTTTGTATTATCCGCGCGAAAGTATTTCGCAATCCCCACCCATAATGGCTGCTTGTTCCCCCCTCACGTGCTTTTTGAACACTATTTAATCTATAAAAAGGCGCCCTGCGCGAGAACCATAATTCAAAGTGCAACCCGAGGTAACAATCGATTTTATAAGTATGCGGCAATGAACATTTTACTTACCTTAATCACAATCCTCGGGCAAAAGTGCAACACCCAAATCCGAATCCTCCGAAGATGACTAAGCTGCCGTATCATAATCAGAACTACTCTCCAAAATAATGACAAGCTTATCCACAATTCCACAGTACTGTCGCACATAAAACAAGTTCCCACATTGTATCCTCTTCTGTGTTGTATTATGTCTGTTTATATTCCCTGCTCGCTTTCGTTGCACTTCTCACTGAAACGCCTGTAGGTAAAATCCGATATTAGTTTCGTAATGTGCAATAATGCAAGTGTCGGGTATTTTTGTAATAGTGAGTTGAACACATGAAGTATTGTTTGTTTTAGCCACTTTTTAACTGTGTCCTGCTTCTGTGTTTGAATAGTTTATTCGCAATACACGCATCTTCCTCTGCCATGTGAGCTCAAATATCAACTGACTAAATCACAAGATTTGACCTGAGCTGAGCATATGTGTGTTAGTGTATAATGAATGACTGTTCGCTTATCATATATCCTGTGTTACGCAAAGTGTTTATTCGGTACTCAGATAGCACCTCTGGGAATTTATTGCTGCATTTCTTGTGTATGTAAGAGAGTGGCAGTCGTGCATTTGGTTGGTATTAACAAGCAAGATGCTCTCTGCGTTAGCGCAACAGCAGACGAAAATCGTATTTTGTAATCCCTTAGCAGCTAGTATATATCCATTACCTTTAACGACGAGTTCTTATGATAAACGCAATAAAATGTGCAGTTCTATACCTTTCCTGCTCTAATATTTCATAATACAATACATGAATTAAGGAACTATTTACGTTGGCGTAAGAGTATATTCTTGGGTTCGTGACAAGCCGAAGCACGTGCTTCTGTTTACATCAGAGGGAACTCTGGTTTGGAATGGACAATAGTAACAAGCTAGAAACCGACCAAAGTCACCAATACAATATAGGCCTAATGTAACTCCCCAGAAGATTGCTGTGTATAGAGGTTGCAATATACGAGAGGTTACTAAAGTACAACTTTGACATTCTTTCACCATTATGGGATAAATCACTAGAATCTGGTGATATTCGGAGGCTCCATTTATAACCGGCAAATCCTACACAAACACGCACCTGTTATATGTATTGAGAAGGCTAGTTATATTGTCTCTGTTAAGTTGGCGCCCTGTTTCTATTTTCCAGGTGTTCAAACTTTACACGTCCACCATTTAGTCACCAACTAACGCACTGATTATAATATTGGTTATATTATATACTATTGTTATATTAATTAGCCTAATTATACGAGCATTTAATTATGAATTATTACTATTAGGTTATGTTGTTATTAAATTATTGCGTCAAACCTTTGCAGCTAACTAGAAATTTGAATTGCAATTTTTATGTAATCATTGCATGTGTGGTGTTTTATTTTTAGAGGAAAAAGACCTGTGAAGTAAAAAAACAAGAAATTTCTATGTTTGGTTTATATAAGCAAGTCCAAATCATACTAAAACGTAAATATTCGTTCTTTTTCATACTATTACATACAGCAACAATTTGCACTGCTTAATAACATACACGTGTTAAATTAACCGAGCGGGAATGGCTTAGGCGTTAACGTCTTTGAGCTGCATTCTGGAGGTTGTGGATTCGATTCCCGCGGCCAACCTTCCTGACTCATGGGATTTTTCGGGGTTTACCCGGCTCGCTAGGCGAATGGTGGGAAGGTTCATTATATCCCCCGAATTTCCTATCTCCCCATTTCACCTACATCATTTCACTTCACCTCACATCTGCTTGGTCTGTTTCAGGGTTGAAACTGTCGGTGGGAGTCTCAACGTTGCATGGCAGGGGAAAAGGATGCTCAACGTAACCCTTCGTCCCCTGGAATGGGGCGGTCTCCGTGTCCCGGTCCCCGGTTGCACCAGCAGCCATCTGGAGAGTTCCGGCTGCCATCAGTAAAAGGTAGGCACCCTGCTCTCTGCCTTGTCGTGCGTGCCTCCTCTCATCTCATCCCTACCACCTTGTGGCACCCTGTCAGGGGCTTCAGGCACAGGTCAAGGTGCGAAATCCCCTCCACAATTAGTCCTAGTCCTATATAAATTAAGTCCACATCATGGTTCAGCACTTAATTTAACACTTAAGGTACATCCAGGTTATAGATATGGTGATTATGGCGGAGAAGGAAGGGGATGAGCAAACGCTTGCACCGTAAAAAGAATATTACAGAACGGTATATATGATATGATTCATAATAATAGCATAAGACCGAAATAGTGTGCCTTTGATATATATGTACGCAAACACTGGCGAGCAAAACCTAAGGACGAAAGTAATCTTCGCATGCTGCGACACTGCCAAGTAACAGCTCCATGAAACTTGAATCATACATAGAGGAAACTGCTACGGTATGCTACAGTAGGCAACTAAACGAAATATGGAATGAGATGAACAGAAATGCCACTTTTATCCATAGACCATAAGCTACACTAAAGTTCAATACGACATATGATGACTCTCTAGATTTACAGAAACAGATACATAGTGCTTAAAAGGATGTATGATCACTACGGACAGCAATGCATGCTCTGCATCGTGCTCCCATGCTGGCCACAAAGTTGGTAAGCAGTTCTTGTGGTAGGGCGTTCCCTTTCCTCCACCAGCGCTGTTGACAACCGTTGGATGGTCGTTGGTGCATGTGGATGTGCTGCAATGCGTCTGCTCAAAGCATCCCACACGCGTTCTATGGAATTTAAATCGGGGGAACGGGCAGGCCAGTCCATTCGCCGAATATCCTCTCGTTCCAAGAGACCCTCTACCTGCGCTGTTCGATGCCGTCGAGCATTATCATCCATAAAAATGAAGTCAGGGCCGACTGCATCCCTGAAAAGACGCACATGGAGAAGGAGTACAGTATCACAATAAATTTTACCAGTGAGCGTACCGTGTTCAAAGATTTGGAGGTTGGTGCGCCCAAATCTACATCATGCCTCTCCAAACCATAAGGCCCGGAATACCAAAACGATCATGTTCAAGGATGTTCCTGGGTCCATTACTGTTCCCACCTCTCGCCAGATGAGGGTACGTCGAGAATCACTACTTAGACTGAATCTCTCATCCGAAAAGAGCACGCGACCCCATTCCTTGTTGGTCCAATTTTGATGCTCTTGGGACCATCGCAAGCGGTACCGCCAATGTGCGGATGTCAATGGAACACAACGTACTGGCCGTTGGGCAAACAGATCACCGCTGTATAGTCGCCGTGCCACTGTGTATCGTGAGATTGCGTGCCTAGCTGTCTGTTAAATGTGGTTGCAATTGCGCCAGCTGTTTGGCGTGGATACCTTCTTGCCTGTTGCACAATTTAGCGGTCATCTGCTGTTGTAGTTGAGCGTGGTTGACCACCACCTCTCATTGGGAGAGTGCCTATGGTTTGGAAGGTTCCCGATGCACGTGAAATAATGCTGTGAGCGATTCCAAACTCCTGAGCAACACTCGTCACACTTCGTCCTTCTCCCAGGTTCCCGATGATTCTTCCCCATGTGAAGTCATCCAAATGGTATTTACGGGCCATGTTGCAATGAAGAACACCACTACAGTGCACCGTAACAGCTCGCTAATTGCCACACACAGTCTTTTCCCTGTTTCGTCAACTGTCCCGTGTTGCGGGACCAGACACGTTTGGCACTATAGGCTCGCTACACTCACGCCATGTGACGTCCAGCTTTCTGTGTACATGTGAGAGACCTCCGGCAACATGCTCCCGCACCTTCATCTACTTGAATCAAGTAGGTCATTTGTTATGTTACTTGACCCATCTCGTCCTTACGATTTGCACATCAATGTGTGTGTGTGTGTCTGTGTGTGTGTATATAGTGACTTAGGTTACAACGTTGACCACTCTGACATGCGGTTTTGTTTTAGTAGCGTGAGTTAAACTCTTAAAAACTGTCGATAATTACACCAATTATTATTTTCTTCTTTCTGAATGCATGTAAAATAATTACGTAATCACCACCTACGAAAAAGCTGAAAAATCGGTACTTTAAAAAACGGAATTGAACAAAATGAAAGCCCTTGAAGAACGCTTAAAATGTAATACCGGCTGTTCTTTCTGCATATTAAAATGAAACTTTTCTCTCCGTTTAAATTAAGCATACTTTGTGGAGTGACCGTACATATACATGGAAAAGACGTGTCAATATAAGATGCAAATATGGTTTAAGTTTAGCAGCTTGTAGCGGGAAATCGTCGTTGGGCGACGTTTGTAGCGGGAAACGGTGCTGTGCGCTATTTGTAGCGCGAAATCGTCGATCCTTGGGTTGTTGCCTGTTGCAGCGTTCTTCTTCCTCGGCTAATGGTGCTCGTCGGTTGTTGCGTATTCCATTCCTAACGATATCTAATTATTAATTCTCAGGTTATAGTGGGTGAGGCAAGCTTAAGAAATACACTGCAATTTTCCCTTAATAAATGAAGTTTATTCACAATTGAAATAATTATGGGCGGCTAGCTTTTCCCATTATTATAATCCCACCACTTTAAATTAGTCAGGAGCCTAGCTATCTGCACACGCACGCTCACCCTTGTATGTACCCACGTGTGTTTGCAGCACCTTGTGACGACGACAATTCTAGAAGATCAGTTAACGAGCGAGAGAGAGTGGGCTCTGAGGCCTTGCATGCCCTTATATACGGGAGCCTAGTGATGCTCACCTCTGCGTTTAAAAATATAACGACGTTTCCTATTGGCCCCCAGACCGCGTTACCTTAACATGTATGAGAATGTGTGGCTTCAGATCCGTGTGCTTAAGCGCCATCTTGTAGCGTTGTGGAGCCAGTTCCATATCTCCGTCTCTTTCTTTTCTCTATCTGTCTCTTTCTATTTCTCCGTATCGTTACCAGTTCCTGCCTGTTGGCTTGGTGAAAGGTACGCTCTTTATGCTTTCTTAGAATTCTGCTAGCTCGCCCGTTTCTTACAATCAGCTTTGTACAAATGTTAGATGTTGAATATTTTAACATGTTAGTGAATTAAATTATTACTGTACAATTCTTATATGTATGGTTCCCCTTTCATATGTACAATTCCTCTATATATGTATAATATATCCCCTTTCAAGTTCTGTCTAGCAGTTTACCCTTTACTGCTTTGGGAAGTATGTTTTATGTTTCGTCATCAAACTTAAAACAATGCTGTGAGTTTCAGTTGCCTTTGACAGCTTACAAATTGGTTTTTATTTTCAGTATGATAAATAATATAAAATAATAATGCTGTTCTTCCGGATCATAACGTCTAGTTGAATCATGAATCAGGAAAAGTAAAAATATTCCCATATTTGAACTTCCATTGCTTATCAGTAGAAAGTAGAGGAAGTATTGTATTCCATTTGATATAGAGATTTCACGAAGAATATGTTTTGGGTCTCTTAGCATTTTTAGAAAAATTCCACATGTGTGTTTTGCCTATCTGTGTGACTGTGAACAGCATAACTCAGTAATTAAAAGTCGATTAAATACCAAACTTGTCATTTCAGTTAAACATCTTACATCCCAAACTACCTTTAAGCTGAAAAATTGACGTTATTTTTAAATTTCTCAAAAACGCGCCAACGATTTTGATTGAAATACCATATGTTGAAGATGTTTTTATGACCAAGAAAAGGTTCTTGAATTTTCTACGAACAGACTACGGTCACTTCATTCGATATCAATTTTGTATAACTGGTAAACTATAAGAGATAGACAAATCTGACTCCATAAAAATATCGTGGTCGTTTCTAACACTCCCCATATATGGATTATGACCCTTGGGGCTTACTTCATTCCAATAAGCGATGACTGGATCCATTTCTAAGATGAAGGCACCCAGAGGGCGGAGTCCGTTACCTCGATCGCGATGGAATGCGCGGACCTACAGCTTTTACCGTGGTTTCCGAATCATATTGGGCCTTAGGGATACTTTCTTGAGCAAGACAGAGGTGAAGGCGTGGATAAGGCTGACTGAAAATCACCATCCCAGAGCCGGGAACCGAACTCCGGACTCTCGGTACGAGAGCCGGAAACGAAACCACTGTAACACCCTGGCGCCCCTCCATAAAAATGTATATCTAGTTAAAGCGCACAATTTCTATAAAATGAATCTTTATGTTATCAACCGCTTCCTTTTTGAAATGAATTTTATGCATTAAACTTTTTATGTGCTAAGACACCATTCATTTCTTCTCGTGAAGTCAAGCAAAAAGAATGAACATTCAAAAACCAGCACATAGTGACCAGTGTTTTACAGCTTTGACTACCTTATAACTCTCCTGTATCCCCCTTGTACCTGCAACGAAACTGAAACCATTTCACGCTTAAGGAACCTTTCTTTCTTTTTTCTAAAGATCCTTTTTGATTTTTATTTATTCAAGGAACCTCAAAAACATATACAGGGTTATTCAAAAAGAAGAAACAGGTTTTAAATGTTTGATTTCTAATGAGCGACAATAGATAGCGACACATCATTGAATAAAGGAAAGTTCAAAGTTTTAAGCCCCACCTACTAGTTCCATTCAGTGCCTACAGCGGCGCTGTCTTCGTTTACGAGCAAAAGGCAACGCCACACGAAAAGTAGTTTTGTGTGCTGCATTATACACAGTGAATCCGTTGTGTCATTGCAGCGTGCATTTCGTTGTAAGTTCAACAACGAGCCGCCTCGTGATAAAAAATTTACTATTGATACAATAAATTCGTAGAGGATGGTTAAATTTTGAATTTTTCCCTATTTATCGATGCATCGCATGTGTCACCATCTATTGTCGTTCATTCGAAATGAATATTTAAAATCTGTTCCTTCTTTTTGAATAACTGTGAATTTCTGATGAAATCTCTGTAATCTCTCTATAAAATTTTTAGGTGGAATACAATACTTCCTATGTCTGTTATAAATAACATTTTTTCCTCTAAATTTTGTCGAAATTCACTATCGAGTGCTTTAAACAGGAGTTTATTAATTTTGCTAACACATTTTTTGATTGGCAGTGTTTATTAACTTTGATGAGGGATTCTCGTAAGATTTCCAACTTTGAGAGTTTTGATGGTGTCAGTAACGGGATATTAATTTTCTAGGTTTGGGTAATTCTACATATATTGACGTTCCCTCATACCTAAAGGAACGTTAAACAGACGGCGTTATAACGTAGTGAAACACGTGTAGCGTGTTCACTAATAACTCACGGTTCGATGACTGCAGTAGCGTATATAAACGTCGGAAGGAATTAAACCCCTTGCCTCCACTAACTTATGCATTACAAGTACCTCCTATTACTGTCGCTGCGTAATCCAGGAGGCTGTGACCGATTGCTGAGTGGCATTTGTTCCGCCTAATTGAACTAATTACACGATAGAGGCGCTAGCTTCTTTAAGGCCTCTCTGTTCATATACGAAGCAATATTAACAAGCGTTAATGAACAACTTATGTGAACAGGAAAACTGTTGCAGTTAAAATCCAAGCGTTTCAATAAATACAACGTAGACATTAAATAATCCTTTGTCTACAACGGTTGAAAAGCTAGACAACTATAGTATACAACCAAACCTAGTAAAATCCCTCGGTCTACGGATTGCGTGAGGATTCAGGAGGGATAAATCGCCCCCACTCTGCTTGCCTTTTGTCCTTAGCTACTGAGTTATCCAATGACGTGTCTTAAAGAGGAAGTGAGCTGATACGCAGGAAACAAGTGTCACGTCACTATTATCAACTTAGCAATTTTATAGTGTAGAAAAAATTAATAGGACCTAGTTTACATTGTATAACTCAAAAACTAAAATGCTTTTTCCAGTTCTGTAAGGAGTATGCTAAAGAGCACAGTTTCGAGATGATGGTGTGTGACTGGTCTCCCTATAAAAATCAATCAGCGCGGAACTTTTTTCCTTGAAGATATAGATTGGGAGTGACGGCTATGAGATACCCTAAAAAGTGTAAATTAACTGCAGGAGATAATACTACATGTATGTGAAATGCTATCGCTAGCTATATGCAAACGTTTGTTTTCACACCCACTGCACCTTGCTCATTGCGTGGCCTGTCACAGCAATCTACACACTCAGCATTTTTGTTGCAATGCTCTTGTATCCTTAGTCCTGCCTCTACAGCTGGATAGTTACAACAGTGGTGTGATAACCTATTTTGTGAGAATAAAATAAAATAAAACACGCGCTAGGCTGGTGCTTATGCAGCACTCAGAGACAGAGTAGGAGAGGCGTGACCGTCCAAGTCAGAGGAGGAATGAATGACCAGCTGAGTTACCCCTCCTAAGGGTTTATGTTTAGGTTGCTGAACTATAGCTCATTGTTTCTAGTAACAAACTGCTAGAGTTCCAATAGCGATCGGTTTTTGCACCCTCGTTATTTAATATTCTTACACGACACTGAGAAAGTACAACTGATTTGTACAGCTACACTATGTGATCAAAAGTATCCGTACACCCCACAAACATACGTTTTTCATCTTAGGTGCATTGTGCTGCCACTTACTGCTGGTACTCATTATCCGCGACCTCAGTAGTCATTAAACATCGTGAAACAGCAGAAGGCGACGCTACGTGGAACTCACGGACTTCGAACGTGGTCAGGTGATTGGGTGTCACTTGTGTCAGAAGTCTGTACGCGAGATTTCCACACTCCTAAACATCCCTAGGTCACTGTTTCTGATGTTATAGTGAAGTGGAAACGTGAAGGGACATGTACAGCACAAAAGCGTACAGGCCGACCTCGTCTGTTCACTGACAGAGACCGCCGACATTTGAAGAGGGTCGTAAAGAGCAATAGGCAGACATCTATCCAGACCACCACACAGGAATTCCAAACTGCATCAGAATCCACTCCAATTACTATGGCAATTAGGCGTGAGATGAGGAATCTTGGATACCATGGTCGAGCGGCTCCTCATAAGCCACACATCACGCAGGAAAATGCCAAACGACACCTCGCTAGGTGTAAGGAGCGTGAACATTACACGATTGAACAGTAACAAAACGTTGTGTGGAGTGACGAATCACGGTACACAATGTGGCAGGGTGTGGGTATGGTGAATGCCCGGTGAAGGTCATCTGCCAGCGTGTGTACTGCCAACAGTGAAATTCGGAGGAGGTGGTGGTGTTATGCTGTGGTCATGTTTTTCTGGAGGGGGCTTGCACCCCTTGTTTTTTTGCGTGGCACGATTACAGCGCAGACCTACATTGATATTTTAAGCACCTTCTTGCTTCCCGCTGTTGAAGAGCAATTCGGGGATGGCGATTGCATCTTTCAACACGATCGAGCACCAGTTCATACTGCACGGGCTGTGGCGGAGTGGTTACACGACAATAACATCCCTGTAATGGACTGGCCTGCACAGAGTCCTAACTTGAAACCTAAGAACACCTTTGGGATGTTTTGGAACGCCGACTTCGTGCCAGGTCTCACCGACCAACATCGATACCTCTTCTCAGTTCCGCACTCCGTGAAGAATGGGCTGCCATTCCCCAAGAAATCTTCCAGTACATAATTGAAAGTATGCCTGCGAGAGTGAACGTTATCATTAAGACTAAGGGTGGGCCCACACCATATTGACTTCCAGCATTACAGATGGAGGGCGCCACGAACTGTACGTCATTTTCAGGCAAGTGTCCGGATACTTTTGATCACGTAGTGTACCTATATGGTTATTAAACAAATACATGTATGTTTAAGATAAACGTTAAAGGTATAAAAAGAAACAAAGTATAATAAAGGAATGCGTAGAATTTGCCTCTGACAAACTGAACAAATTCCATCCAGCTTTAGTCAGGAAATTCTCCATGTCTTGCCACTTCTCTGCATCCAGTAGATTCCAACCTATATTTCTCTTTCTAGCTGGACTTAATACTTTTCTTTGAGTTTAATCGTTCGCTGGTTCGCCCACTGTGGCGCATTCCGCCAGAATATGTACCAAATTTTCATCCAAACCACACAATAGACAGATTTTCCTGCCAGAATCGTCAGTTATTTTCTGTTTCCTCCAACCTCCCAGCCAAAACCATGCCATTCCTGATCTTTCCTCTTGCCTTTTACCTCAATTCAATGCTTTTTCATACTTAGAAAAGGTTTAATTTTACAATATGATTCATATCCCTGCCCAAAGCTATGTATGCAGATGATACTGCTCTATTGCATTCAAACGCCAACTTGGATGTACCCATCAGCTCTCTTCAAGGATCTCTTGTCTACTCAGCGAATGGCTTGAACATGGCGTCTCTCTCTCTCTCAATATTAGTGAAACGAAAGCCAAAATATTCTCAATAAGGCCTTTTCATAATTGTACCTGGTCCATTATACCTCTTCATAAACACTTAGATAGGAAAACTACTTGCAAACTAGTTAAATACCTTAATCAATGTGTAACTCTTGTCTTAGGATAAATAGCATTACCACGTTGGAATGAAGAGTAAGATTTGTGTTGATTCCACGCAGGTCTTGCTTGATTACGGAGCGAAGGCTAACAGAGATTTACAGGGATTTTGTGGCATCGGCCCTTTCCGAGACGTCCATTGTTATTAGTTTGACTTTTTCAATACTTTGTCATTTTTGAGGTGCTATCACCATTCACTTGTTTCTCATGTCGTAGAAAGAGTACAAAATTTCGAAGTCAGCATATAGACACCTGCTTTTTAAAAATCTGATATCGCTTCAGCCTCCTGTATCTCTCTTGTAACTTCAAAGAAATACTCTTATGTAACAAAGCCTTTTCTTGATCAGCATGAAGGAGGTAGAAAAATATTTTCTAAAAAAAACAGTTTGTAGAAGCTATATAGAAATAATGTGATTTGTTACATTCACATAACTTTCTCTGCCATCTATCGTTTTTAGTAGGTAAACAAATTATTGTTACGAACATTTATTTTTCTACCTAGTTCAGTTTAATTGAGATAAATTTTTGCAGAAATAGTTATATTACACAGTTCGTTATAGACACAAACGAAATGGCGATATTCAAATGTTAAAGAACTGGACGCTATAAGCTGCCTTAAAATTTCGTATGATTTCCATGACATCGCCAGGAACAACTGAAAATCGACAGGACTTGAAACGAATGACGAAGTAATGAACAATTCGAACTGTTAATAACGGAGATCTCGGAAATGCCTGATGTCACAAAAAAGTTATTTCAAATAAATTGTGTGACTTAAAGAGGTCAACAGTTTCTGTGTAGTACATTTTCGTCTATCGCTTAACGTTTAACAGTTATACAAGATTATACAAAATTGATTCCGAATGAAGAGGACTTCATAGGCTACTCCCAGGATATGCTAGATATACATTGTATTTGTCACTTAACTATCTCTAATATATGGTACTGAAATAAAACTCGTTAGAGCTATTTTTATTTTCTCTACTACGTATAGTAAGTAGGGGAAGTGTTGTATTCCACCCAAAAATTCGATACCGAGGTTTCAACGGAAATATATGTTTTGAGACCCCCTAAATCCAAAAAATCCATTTTTGGAAACATGTCCGTGTGTGTGTCTGTGAACAGCATAACTCAGAAACGAACAGTCGGATAAACACCAAACTTGGTATTTAGGTTTAGTATCTTCCAGAGATACCACACGCAAGTTTTCAAGAAAATCCCCCACCCCAGACTACCCTTAAATGGAACATTTTTCGAAAATTTTAATTTTCTCAAAAATGGCTCTAACGATTTTGATTAAATAGCATATGTTTAAGATATTGTCATGGGAAATGAAATGCATGTCTCTAATTTTCTGGGAATGTCTCCAAAAGTATTCTTCATTGTGAACGACTTGTGCATAACTGGTAAACCATAAGAGATAGACAAAATTTTACTACACAAAAAATGTAGATCGCGTTAAAATATACAATTTATGTCATATACATTTCTTTTGTTGAGTGAACCGTTTTCGAGATATTGCTTGTTATTCCCTTAAATTTTCCAATACTTATACTTTTTCTCAAATTCGTTATTCATTTTTTTTGTCCTGGACATGCAAAGAGAATGGAATGCACCACATAGCAACCAGCGTTAAAATATTTGATTATCGCTTAAAACCTATCATATTCCCCTTGCATCTACATGAAAATTACCAATAAGATTGACATCTCGATATCTCGATTAACATGTAGCATATGGAGAGTAAGCGTTTGTAAAAATAGTTTGTACAAGAGTAGAGAAAGTCATGTGAGTGTAACACATCAGATTTTTTAGATAATCAAACATTTCGAAAAATGTTCCGTGTAGAACGTAGTGTAGATATGGAAAATACTGAGCTAAAGTATAAAGTTTGGCATTTATCCGATTTTTTAAAAAAGTTTTGGTTTATTCAGCGGTCTTCAAAACATATACTTCCTGTGAAATCTCGGTATTGAATTTTTGGATGGAATGCAGTACCTTCTCTACCTACTATGTACCTATGTGGTAGAGAAACTAATAAGTGATAGTGGCTAGAAGAAAAATTCAGTTTTATTTATGGACGCTCTTTAACTACTATGGTCATTAGCGTCCCATTCCATATTGGGTGTGAATGACTGGATATTTTGCTCAGAGGCCTCTTTATCAGGCTTGAGGTTCTTGTACGTGAAGTAAATCTACGACGCGGGTTTTATTTCCCTTCCGAAGGAAGCCTTGCTAAGGATTTTTTACTCCCGAAAAAATCTATCGTCCTCCGCCGGATTTAACCCGCCGGAACTAGAGGCTAGCATGGTCGATTAACATGAAGCATATGGAGAATAAGCGTCTGTAAAAATAGTTTGTACAAGAGTAGAGAAAGTCGTGTGAGTGTAACACATCAGAATTTTCTTTAATGGGAATCTACATTTTCTAAGCTGTTTTCTCATTAGAAAATGGTTTATTAAAAGCTGTTTATGTTGCGATGAGGAATAAGGAAACAAAATAAAAAATGTTGGTTCCCAATTACGAAACGTAACTTGACTCTCAAATGACCATCCATGGATGGTCCAACCATTCATTGCACTCTTTGTACACAGCCATTCAGAATTTTCGTTGTTATTTACGTTGGTGTAAGAATAATTGCGAAGTGCTTTATGCAAATGTTGTTTATTTTTTATGAGGAGTGAGAAAACAACATAAAGAAGGTAGGTTCCGATTTAAGTCCCAAGCAACTTAAAAACGTAGGTACTACACAAAAAATGTGGATTCCTTTAAAACACACAATTTATTTAAAGTAATTTTCTTTTGACATCGCCATTTCTGAGATATCCTTTATTAATGGTTCGAGTTATCGATACTTGCCATTATTTTCAAGTCCGGTCGATTTTCAGTTGTTTCTCGCAATGTCATGGAAAGAGTATGGAATTTTAATGCCAGCGTATAACTTCTAGTTCTTATACATTTGACTTTTGCTAGCCCCTTTGTATTTATAACGAAATATGAAATCCAGGTATTTCTGGAGGGTTTATCTCAATTAAAATGAAATATATAGGAAAATAAACTTTAGTAATAATAATTTGTATCTCTACCCACTATTAGGCGATGGAGTTATGTAAATGTAAGGGTAAATTTTTTGAATAGTGTTTAACGCCCACTTTTACTGCGTACGGCACCACAGGCGGTGTCACTGGTGATACATGAAGTGATAATTGGGAACGGAAGTTCGGGTGGGCAACGTTCCAATCTTAAGTTTAGGGTACCTCCCCTGCATTTGCCAGTTATGAGAACTGAGATAACATCTAGAAGAAAACTCACTCACGGAGGATGGTCCATGCGGCAGTTGAACCACAGAACTCACGTCCGTGCCTTAAGGACCACAACTACCCGTATCTGTATCCTGGTGAACGACGTTATTCACTGGAATGTAATTTTTAAGTCATTCATGCTTACGTTTCGTTTCATCAATGGAGGACACAATAGTGGCTAGAGTAAGTCATGTGAATATAACACATCAGATTATTTTTTCAATTTCTTTCACCATCGTCTCAACCATACAGATCTTCAGACCTTACAAGTAGGTAGTTACATCTAACTATAATGAAATTTACAAATGAAAGGATACTAAAAGGAATCGTAAACTATGTTGAAGTTGGAAGTTTAAAACGAAGAACCACAAAGAGACTGCCCCTAAGAAATCCAACCCAGTTACTACTGCTGAAGCCAATAGGCCTTTGGTCTGTGATGTAATTAGGCTGACTGACTGCAGAGGGCAGAGACGTACTTGAGTCTAACAGAGCCAAGTTTCCCTCAAGTGTGAATTTCACCTAACTAAGCATCGGACACCGTTGCTAGGATACAGGACTCCTTACGTCATCTTGTTGCTAATTGCAAGCGGCTTAAAAAGACGAGATTTCGCTTTCTAGTAATCCTCTAATTTAGAGGGGCTGTGGAATGCTTCAGTGAAACTACAAGGAGAATTTCGGGCTCAGTCGAGCAGATCCGTCATATAATTATCTCCTTGTGAAGCATTCTGATGCCAAAGTAACTTGTGGTTTTACACGGATTATCCAACAGAAAATGCTAAAAATGATTAAAATAGAACTAAGTACCTAAAAATGTGATGTGTTACACTCACATGACTTTCTCTACTGTTGAACAAACTATTTTTACAAACGCTTATTCTCCATATGCTTCATGTTAATCGAGATGTTAATCTTATTGCTAATTTTCTTCTAGATGCAAGGGGAATTGCTAGCCTTTAAGCGATACTCAAATCTTTTAAGAGCTGGTTGCTATGTGGAGTATTCCCATTTGAGAAAAGTATAAGTATTGGAAAATTTAAGGGAATAACAAGCAATATCTCGAAAGTGGTTCACTCAACAACAAAAATGTATATGACATAAATTGTGTATTTCAACGCGATCTACATTTTTTGTGCAGTAAAATTTTGTCTATCTCTTATGATTTACCAGTTATGCAAAAGTCGTTCACAATAAAGAATACTTTTAGAGACATTCCCAGAAAATACAAGCTATACATTTTATTTGCCATAAAAATGTCTTAAACATATGATACTTTAATCAAAATCGTTAGAGCCGTTTTTGAGAAAATAGAGATGAGACACGAAGGTTATCAAGAAAATCCCCCACCCCAGATTACCCTTTACATGAAACATTTTTCAAAAATTTGAATTTTCGCAAATGGGAATTCGTTATTACTTTTTTGTCCTGGTAATGCAAAGAGAATGGAATACTCCACATAGCACCCAGCTCTTAAAAAATTTTACTATCGCTTAAAGCCTACCATATTCTCCTTGCATCTACACGAAAATTAACAATAAGATTAACATCTCGATTAACATGAAGCATATGGAGAATAAGCGTTTGTAAAAATAGTTTGTAAAAGAGAAGAGAAAGTCATGTGAGTGTAACACATCAGATTATTTTTTAGTTATATTGTTCACATACACACCACATAGACACATAAATGCTCCTTTTTCTAAAAATTCAGTGGTTCTCAATACGTGTAGGTATATAGTGAAATCTCGGTATCGACATTTTGGGTGGAATACAGTAAGGTAAGTAGTACAGAAAATCGTAAAGTTTTATGTGCAATTTTTGTGGAAGAAGGGACAGAAAAGCATGTGAATGTAACACATCTTTGCTTGGTATACATTTAAGTTATTAAAACATCGAAATCCTGGTGTCTGTCTGTATTATTGTGTAGAACAAGCTGCATTATTAAAGGAACAAGTGAGACTTGCTTTCGTCGAAGTATTCGAGTTGTTAATTACAAACTTGTGAATCCTATAAAGCTATCGGTGACGGGTGCTGAAACAAAACAGATCTGACCCTATTATAAAGTTTAGCATTTTGAGGTGTTCTTCTTTGTTCAACTTAAGAAACACGGTCTATTCTTTGGTTAAAATTAGGTCAGGCTCCAACTTGCTAAGATTAGTCTACAAGCACTGCTCGGTCATTACACAATATAAATCAACTTCCTATATCTCTCACCATCCTCATCGAGAAGGCCCCGCGGAGGCTGGCATTAGGGAGGTCCCAGATTCGATTGTTGTCGACTGCCCACCCTGACCTTGGGCTTTTCGTGGTTTACCTTGGTCGGTAGGTAATTTGGTAGATTTCTCACCTACCACAATTTCCTTTCCACATTTCCCTTTCATTCATCTTTTCGGTGTGCTTTTAGACTTCGTGGCGTATGGTGGTGCCGGACAGCTTACGCATTTTAGCACTAAAATGATTTCAGTCAAATTATATAATATATGAACTCAATAACAACCCGCCTTGCAGCAATATGTTTATGTAATAATTTGTAAAAATGTATGGAACAGTCATTGTAGGTATATGTTTGTATCATTGTATCCATGTGTAATAACATTATGTGAATATATTACGTAATTTAATAATGTAGGAGCTGTGAGAATAATAAGTTAAAAGTTGCTAACAATGAGGCAATAATGAATTTGAAAGTTTAAATGCTACTAGTCATTATTGGAGGAAGCAATAATGTAATTTTAGTGACAGTTTATAAAATAGCCAATCAACAGCCAGAAAAAAGCTTTAGTTAAATGAAGGTATTCTATTGGATTAGGAATAGCCAATAAGAGACTTGAAATACAGAAATTTACAAGTTTAGACGGTTGAAATCAATTCAGTTGCCTGCAAATAGTGTTCCTAATCGGACAGATTTAATACGTATTCTTGTGAGACGAAAAATAGTTTACGTGTTAAAAAGTGCAAGTAATTCATAAAAGAATCTCGCAGCTTTCTATACAAGTTAAGTGTTATTTAAGTCGTATCAAGTATTAATAAAAGGAGTGAAGAAAATTATAATCTGTGTAAGCCTACATTCTTATCGCACCACAACCCTGCTAAGAGAAACGTGCCTCTAACAAATACTAACGCAGTCGAGGCAAACAGAAATATATAATATTTGAAGGGACAGTTAAATTACAAAGTTAATATTTTTTTTTAAACTTGGGGCAAAAGCCACCTGAAAATACATTTGGGGCGAAGGCTGCTGTTTGCTATACGTGCGGTTGCAGCAACTACAAGTTCGGCTCCCCAACAGTCGAAATACCATACAACTCCTAATAAAACTATCTTCTTCAAATCAAAGGAAAGTACTCCCCGTGGCTAGTTGGCCGACTGGTCGCACATCGACCTCTCTGGGCAGCTCCAGAAGTGGGACGGCTCTTGAGCTGGAACTTGTGCGCATCTCTGTGGTCTATAGCCTCTTGTGGTTGCTTTACTTCATCCCTTCCTCCCAAGGGGTAGTAGCCACATTAGATCTATGTAGGCCGATGCGCGTGAGGTGTTCCCCTACGTTGTATAACCTATACCTGTCTCCAAAATATACAACATCAAACGCTTCGAAAAGTATGAAATTTATATGTTTTTACTTTCCCTACTACGTATAGTAAGTAGGGGAAGTATTGTATTCCACCCAAAAATTCGATACCGAGATTTCACCGGAAATATATGTTTTGAGTCCCCCTGAATCCAAAAAAAACAGCATTTTTGGAAACATGTCCGTATGTGTGTGTTTGTCAGTCTGTGAACAGCATAACTCAGAAACGAACAGTCGGATAAACACCAAACTTGGTATTTAGGTTCAGTATCTTCCAGAGATGCGACACGAAGGTTTTCAAGAAAATCTCCCCAAACCAGATTACCCTTTACATGGAACATTTTTCGAAAATTTTAATTTTCTCAAAATGGCTATAACGATTTTGATTAAAATATCATATGTTTAAGATATTTTCATGGCAAATGAAATGTATATCCCGAATTTTCTGGCAATGTCTCCAAAAGTACTCTTCAATGTGAACGACTTTTGCATAACTGGTAAGCCATAAGAGAGAGACAAAATTTTACTACACAAAAAATGTAGATCGCGTTATGATGATGAGATGCGGTTTAAGGGCGCTAAACAGCTAAGGTCATCATCGCCCAAGATCGCGTTAAAATACACAATTTATGTCATATACATTCTTGTTGTTGGGTGAACCATTTTCGAGATGTTGCTTGTTATTCCCTTAAATTTTCCAATACTTATACTATTTCTCAAATTCGTTATTCATATTTTTATGTCCCGGACATACAAAGAGAATGGAATACTCCACATAGCAACCAGATCTTACAAGATTTGACCATTGCTTAAAGCCTACCATATTCCCCTTATAACTAAAAGAAAATTAGCAATAAGATTAACATCTCTATTAACATGAAGCATATGGAGAATAAGCGTTTGTAAAAATAGTTTGTACAAGAGTAGAGAAAGTCATGTGAGTGTAACACATCACATTTTTAAACTCCATACTATCCTTTGCTAGTTGTTGTACTACTTAACCATGATAAATAGAGGAAATGCCCACTTATTGTATTCAAACTAAAACTTCGATACCGATATTTCACCGAAAATACACGTTTTGAATCTTGCCTTCCAAAACATCTGGCGTGTTACACTCACATTCCTTTTGTTAGTAGTTTTACAAACGCTTGTTCTCCATATACTTCTGGTTAATAGATATAAACATCTGCAGAAACTTAGTGATAATTTTCTTGTAGATGCAAGGGGAATTGGTAGGCTTTAATCTATAGTCAAATATTTTAAGAGCTGGTTGCTACGTGGAGTATTCCATTCTCTTTCTATGTCCAGGACATAAAAAAAGAATAATGAATTCCGATTTGAGAAGAAGTTTAAGTATTGAAAAACTCGAACAAATAGCAAGGAATATCTCTGAAATGGTTCACTCAACCAAAAAAGTATATGACATAAATTGTGTGTTTTAACGAGCTTGACATTTTTTTAGTGTAGAAAAGTTTTGTTTATCTCTTATGGTATACCAATTATGCTAACCATTCAGAAAAAGAGGACTTTTGGGGACATTCCCAGAAAATTCAAGATATACATTTTATTTGTCATGAAAATATCTTAAATATATGATATTTTAATTACAATCGTTAGTTTTTTTTGAGAAAATCAAAATTTTCGAAAAATGTTCCATGTAAAGGGTAGTCTGGAGTTAGGGGCTTTTCATGAAAGTCTTTGTGTCGCATCTTTGAAAGATATACTTAACCCAAATACCAAGTTTAGTATTTATTCAACTTTTCTTTTTTGAGTTATGCTGTTCGCACACAGGTACACAAACACACACGCGGACCTTGTTCTAAAAATGATTTGTTTTATTCAGGAGGCCTCAAAACGTGTATTTTCGGCGAAATATCGATATAAAATTTTTGGGTGGAATGCAATACTTCCCTTGCCTACTATACGTAGTGGAGAAAGTAAAAATATAAAAAAGTCCCGTGTCTGTGTGTGTGAACGGAATAACTCAAAAATAAACACTCCGTTAAACACCAAACTTGGTATTTAAATTTAACCTCTTTCAATGATACAACACGTAGATTTTTTTAGAAAATGTCTCCCATCTTCTACATGGAACAATTTTCGTTATGTTTGATTTTCTTAAAAAATAGCTCAAACGATTTTGATTAAAATACCATAAGTTTAACACATTTGCATGACAAATAAAATGTATATCTTGAATTGTTTGCGAATAACCTGTGAGGTTCTCTTCATTCAATAGAAATTTTGTGTAAATTTATGTAAGTAGTAAATCATAAGAGACAGACAGAAACGTGGATCTATTTGAAATTCGCAATTTACGAGGGCAGTCCAGAAAGTCCCAGACGTTTTGGCCTATCGTGGCGATGAGTAGTGCTAGAGCCGCCATCTTGGTGTCAGAACGTTCCTACATTCAGTACGCACCCAGCTGTGGTAGCGTCAGGACTGTGCCTTCCTTACTGTGCTCTCTGTGGGTTGTTAAAATGTGCACTGCAATAGAAAATCCCGCCACTTGTGAAGTGCGGTTGGCTAAAAAGAACAAACCAATTGAAATTTATCGCCAACTTTGTGATGTTTACGGGCTAGGGAATAATAAGTGAAAGCCAAGTCAGGCAATTGTGCATTGATTTTAAACATGGCC
Source organism: Deroplatys truncata (assembly GCA_030765065.1). Classification (NCBI taxonomy): domain Eukaryota; kingdom Metazoa; phylum Arthropoda; class Insecta; order Mantodea; family Mantidae; genus Deroplatys; species Deroplatys truncata. The sequence goes on along the minus strand of CM060978.1, from coordinate 66,557,653 downwards.
GTACCAATGTTCACGACGAGGATCGCAGTGGTAGGCCTAGCCTTATACTGATGAACTGTTAATGCAAATCAATGACAAAATTTGTGAAAATCGTCGTTTCACTATTATAGAACTTTCGGAACATTTTCCCGAAATTTCACGGAGGTTGGTGCATTAAATTGATGCTTTGATACTGACACTGAACTGCATGCCAGTGTAAACCAGTGGTTGAAGTCGCAGGCGGCAGATTTCTACAGAGAGGATATTGAAAAACTTGTGCTACGGTATGATAAATGCCTCAATTTAAATGGCGATTATGCAGAAAAATAGCTTAGGAGTGTACCTTTCAAATGTAGATAATAAACGCTGATATTTGCATTTTGTTAATTGTTTATTTAAAAAGTCTGGGACTTTCTGGATTACCCTCGTATTTCAAATAACTTCTTTAAAAGATAAATTAACCCTAAAACGCTAGCCACTGCAACCCACCTTTATGGTGAAGAAGTAGCGTATCTGTTTCACATTCAGAGGTATCGAGTTCGAATCTCGGTTAGGATGAGTTAGCTGGATACCTTTCTCCGTGGTTTTCCCTTATCCTGAGAAGACGAATGTCAAGCAACTCTAAGCTCTAGAGAGCCGGGTGCATTTCAGCAACACCTCAACCATTTCGTTCATTCGCTGAATCTGCTGTGTTGGAGTTTGCCTTTCCAGTTCATGATCTTTCACTTCACTGATTTTTCAAATCTGTCAGTTGTTACAATTTAGCGCGTGTCGCGTTATACACGATGGTAAAAGAACATTTAGGAATAGATTATAGTCCTGAGTTACCGAAATTGTGACGCAGCTGCTAAGGGTCGAGCTTTATGGTAGATGACGTGTCCTTCAGCACCGGCCGAATGGTTGGTTGGAGAGATAAATAACACGGCGCTCTCTCCGACATAAATACCAGGAACGCCCTCGAGACGCAACGAGATAATTCTGTAACTTTCCTCCGCGCCTCCCCGAACTATCTCGAAGCCCCTACGACTATATAATGGCGAGCGTGCACGCCACGGTCATAAAGATAGTGAGTTTTTGTTGTTAATGGGATACAAAGTGCTGGTTACTCAGTGTGTTGAGGCTGTGATTACAGTTGTAACGTACAGTGAATGCTTCTTAGGGTGCGATAAAAGAGAAGTCCTGTGTTCGACACGTCAATGAGTGAAGTGGAAGGAAGAAAAGGCTGCTTCGCGCGTGATTGATTACACCAGTACATGCAAAGAACAAATGAAGTGGCAGAGAAAACTGAACCAAATCAAAATATAAGATAATCACGATTGGCTGATATCTGACAAGATCGATTCATAGAAAACGAATGGCGTAGTCAATACAATACATCTTCAAGTTTTTGTGCAATAACTCCTTCCGATATTTAAGTAGGAGGTAGGAAGCGCAATAACAGCACGTGGCCTCACATGGTGCAGCACTGTATACATATGCTACAAAAGCATTGCAGAGACGGAAATAATAAATTTCTGTAAGGCGCAAGCTGGTTTCTAATAAAGGTCTTTGTTTCAAATCCTTATCTACTAAAGATTTATTTAGTTTATTTTAAAATGCGCATGTGCCATAAAACGTGGCTATACTAGAATACAGGAATCAAAATCCGAATGTGATTTAGGAGCCATTCCTCCATTAAAACAACAAAAACGGTCTGTTACATACATCCAATAAAAGAAAGAGCGGACTCGGTTTTTAATGCCATATGTAACATAAGGTCGGCAGTTTGGACCAGACTGGGGCAGCTGAGTTATGGAGTTCCTTTTATACCCCCATCTCTATTATTATTGCTTTCGGATAGAAACTGCACCAAGCCTTTAGGTTGCTCAAAAAGTTACATCTGTCCGGGAATACCATAGCCAGACGGGATTGCAAATGTACGCATAAAGTTAAACTTCAGGTGCGTTCGATATATGGTGGAAATAATGCCATAGCATTGGTAAGAGTATACTGAAAGGCCGTTATATACTGTCTAAAATAGTGTATGTATGTATGTGTGTGTTTGTGAGTGTTGGTTTGTATGTAGAGGAATCTTAAGAATTATTCAAAACGATTTTGATAATGTTTTGCCATTGGAAGTCCCCAACCTTCCAGATGGTCAAGGCTTTATAATGTTTCCAAAATTTTGAAAACCGTGTGATTTTGGGTTTTCATTACATTCATGTCACCATATTCCAATCCCGTTTCGTTGAATATGGACATTAGGCTACTCTTGGCAGTGTATTGTAAATATGACATATTTTTAATGACTTCTTGACAAAAGGGGTAGATGGGTAGGCTTAAATATTTTAAAATTGAATTATTTTAGGTGGGGTTTACTGCATTATACAGGGTTATTCAAAAAGAAGGAACGGATTTTAAATATTTATTTCTAATGAACGGCAATAGATGACGACATATGCGATATATCATTGAATAGAGAAAAGTTCAAAATTTTATTTTATGCATTCAAAATGAGCACTATTTGTTATGCGAGGACGGCCAGTGCTTTTCCGTTTGCATACGCAACCATCTTGTATGAATTTATTGTATCAATTGTAAATTTTTTAAGACGAGGCGGCTCGTTGTTGAACTTATAACGAAATGCACGCTGCAATGAAACAGTGGAGTCCCTCTATGCATAATACAGCACACAAAACAACTTTTCCTGTGGCATACCCATTTTCTTGTAAACAAACACAGCGCCGTTGTAGGCACGAATGGAATTAATAGGTGGGGCTTAAAACTTTAAACTTTCCTCTATTCCGTGATATGTCGTATGCGTCGCTATCTATTGTCGTTCATTAAGAATGAATATTTAAAATATATTCCTTCTTTTTAATAACCCTTTACATCATTTATATCACCACATTTCCATGATATTACACTGAAGTGTAATCAAGTAATATTTTTGGTATTATTTTGAACAAAATCGGGTGCTTTTGGATTATTCCAGAAACTGAGAAATATAATTATCTACCCTCACATTCAATCCCTATTTTCAAACCCTAACCTACGAGTTAACAATTTTTGGCCTATCGAGATTAAACCTTCTACGCGTATACTATAGGTACACATCCCACAAGTAATCTACATCCAATTACTGATCGTCTGTAAGGGCGTTAATAGGGCGCGACTTAAGATATCCGCTGGCACCTCCACCCTTAGCGTGTTAAAGGAAAAATATGATGTGTTACACTAATATGACTTTCTCTACTCTTGTACAAACTACTTTTACAAACGCTTATTCTCCATATGCTTCATGTTAATCCAGATTCCATTCTCTTTGCATGTCCGGGACATAAAAAATGAATAACGAATTCCCATTTGAGAAAACGTATAATTATTGGAAAATTTTAGGGAATAAAAAGCAATATCTCGAAAATGGTTCACTCAACAAAAAAATGTGCATGATATAGATTGTGTATTTTACGGCGATCTACATTTTCTGTGTAGTAAACGTTTGTCTATCTCTTATGGTTTACCAGTCGTTCACAATCAAGAATACTTTTGGAGACATTCCCAGAAAATTCGGATATACATTTCATTTGTTATGAAAATATCTCAAACATATGATGTTTTAATCAAAATCGTTAGAGCCATTTTTGATAAAATTAAAATTTTCGAAAAATGTTCAATGCAAAGGGTAATATGGGGTGGGGGGATTTTCTTGAAAACCTTCGTGTCGCATTTCTGGAAGATAATGAACCTAAATACCAAGTTTGGTGTTTATGCGACTGTTCGTTTCTGAGTTATGCTGTTCACAGACACACAGACACACACACGGACATGTTTCCAAAAATGCTTTTTTTGGATACAGGGGGTCTCAAAACATGCATTTCCGGTGAAATTTCGGTATCGACTATACGTAGTAGAGAAAGTAAAAAGAATAACGAATTCCCATTTGAGAAATAGGTATAAGTTTTGGAAGATTCAAACAAATAACAAGAGTATCTCGGAAATGCTACTTTCGACAAAAAAAAATGTATATGACATAACTTGTATATTGTAACGAGACCTACATTTTTGTGTAGTAAAACTTCGTCTATCTCTTACGGTTTACCAGTTAAGCAAAAACCATTCAGAACGAAGAGGACTTTTGGGGACATTCCCAGAAAATTCAAGATATACATTTCGTTTGCGATAAAAACATCTTAAGCATATGGTATTTTAATCAAAATCGTTAGAACCATTTTTGAGAAAATCAGAATTTTCGAAAAATGTTCCATGTAAAGCGTAGTCTGGGGTGGAGGGATTTCCTTTAAAATCTTCGTGTCGCATACATAAAATATACTGGACCTAAATACCAAATTTAGTATTTATACCACTTTTCGTTTTTGAGTTACGCTGTTCATAGCCACAGACACACACACACACACACACACACACACACACACGGGCCTTTTTCTAAAAATGTATTTTTTGGATTCAGGGTGTCTCAAAACATGTATTTCCGGTGAAATCTCGGTATCAAATTTTTGGGTGGTATGTAATATTTCCCCTACTTGCTATACGTAGCAGGTAAAGTAAAATTGTTAGAATGGTCTTCGAGAAAATAAAGAGTAATACGATTTCTCCTGTAAATTTATTTTTGGGTGGGAGGATTTCTTTGAAAATCTTCGTTTGTGTAATAAATTCAGAATTGCGCTGACATAACTTTTCAAAGAACAACTTCGGAAAGTTAGAATCAGACTGAAAAAATCAGTGGCATAGCGGAATTTGAACCAGGGATCTTTGCAGGGGTTTAATTGTTGTTGCGGTTGCACCACGATTGGGCACCAATTTGTGGGACATTGTTTCTAGGAGTGTTCGATCCACGTACGTTACAAACTTTCCGGTGGCCTTCGCCCCACGTTTAAGAATCGACTTTTTATTTTAATGTTTGTTTAATTATTATACATATGTATGTATGCTTCGTCAGTAGTAATTTGCAGTAGTAATCCTTCACAGGATTAAATAACACTTCACTGATGTATTATGCTATAGAGCTGTGAGATTATTGTCAATTGCACTTTTAACAAGTAAACTTTATATTATTCTCACCGCAATTAATTTTCATGTCTCACACTGAACCCGTATCGAACCAAAACTGCTTGGGTACGCTTTCGTGTAGCGTCTACCGTTTGAATTTATACATTTTCTCTATTGCAAGTCTCTGATTGGCTAAGCCTGCTCCAATAGAATACCTTTATTTAAAGTTTTTCTAGGTTTTGATTGGCTATTTATTAACTGTTTTAAATATTACATTATTATTGTTCCAAGAACTATTAGCAGCCTTTTTTAAACTTTCTAATTTATTGTTGTCTCAAGGTTACCTCATTATTAGCAACTTTCGGCTTCTACTTTGTAATTCTGTTTACTACGGAAAGCAGCTTGCTTCTATTCTTACAGCTCCTACATTGTTAAACTACGTAATACATTCACATAACATTTTTATACATGTACATAATAAAATAAACATAATACAACCACTGTAATAAACACTTTATATATTATACTATAAACAAATGGCTTTAAGGCGGGCTGTTATTAAATTTTTATATTATATAATTAGACTGATATCGTTTAAGCTATAAAAATACTGCCTCATATTCCACTTTTCGTGCGGTTGCTGTTACCAAATGAGTTACCATGCCGGTACGTCCGTAAATTCCTAACTGACTCACATTTTGTCCGGTAAACCACACGGAGACATCAAAGATAAGACACACTAATTGCGACGTACATAACGAACAATTAATTATTAATAAGTTCGGGATAACAAAATCACTTGAAATAGAATGTCCCATATTTTGAGGATGTGCTGGTATTTTGAGCGTTCCTGTTGTTACTCTCTTAAGATCTTAATATTATTTCAAGAGAGTCTCAACGATTTAATTCTGTGTAGTAATTTATCTTTTTCATTACTAAGTTAATTCTGCGCCGTGACATTGCGTATTGAAGACGTTGCTGATGGAATTAAGAGATGCCTCAATTAAGCACGGAGTAAAATTTTGGCATTTACACAGCACTTGCAGAGTCTTTCTTATATCTCCGGCTCGTCGTAAATTGAATTGAAACTACTCTCGTCAGACCGAGGGAAAAAGTGGGCAAGAGCGGCCTTTTCTGGAGCTAGAGTGAGACAGAGATGGGATCGTTTTACTTTCATCCACTTCATTTCTTCTGTAATATTGTACCTGCACTCTCTCTCTCTCTCTCTCTCTCTCTCTCTCTCTCTCTCTGCCTCGCAGGAAACTTCATTTATCTTAACATGTTCGTTTGGAATTAAATTTAAAACGTCTGTGTCAGGAACTGCGGAGGAACTGGAACCTTGGCCAGATGTGCAATACCAAATTGCAAAGGCCTCGGTTAATAACAATAACAGTAATAATAATATTTTCAGGAAAATGGAATCGAAACTAAAGCTAATAAACCAAGCGAGATGGCTCAGGCGATAACGTCTGTGACCGGCATTCGAAAGTTATCAGGTTCGATCCCCAGCTACCCTTTTTGCATGTCAAGAGATCGTTTCTGCAATTTTTTTATCTCGATTAATATTAAATAGATGGAGAGTAAGAGTTTATAAAAATAGTTTGTACAGTATTAGAGAAAGTCATGTGAATTTAACACATCACATTTTTTTATGTTCTTGACATGCAAAGAGGATTACATTTTACACATAGCGACCAGTTCTAAAAATATTTGACTATCGCTTAAGGTGTACTATGTTCCCCTTGTTTTGTATTTGCAAGGGCAATATAGAAATACAATAGTCTTTAAGCATAGACATATCTCTTAATAGCTGGTTGCTATGCGCAGCACCATTTTCTTTGCCACAGATTAATACACTCTGCATATCCAAGACAAAAAAATCTGATGTGTTACACTCACATGACTTTCTCTACTCTTGTACAAACTATTTTTACAAATGCTTATTCTCCATATGCTTCATGTTTATCGAGATGTTAGTCTTATAGCTAATTTTCTTGTAGGCGCAAGGGGAATTGGTAGGCTTTAAGCGATAGTCAAATATTTTAAGAGCTGGTTGCTATGCCGAGTATTCCATTCTCTCTGCATTAACAGGACAAAAAAAAATGAATAACAAATTTGAGAAAAAGTATAAGAATTGAAAAATTTAAGGGAATAACAAGCAATATCTCGAAAAAGGTTCACCCAACAACAAAAAATGTATATGGCATAAATTGTGTATTTTAACGCGATCTACATTTTTTGTGTAGTAAAATGTTGTCTATCTCTTATGGTGTACCAGTTATGCAATTAAATTTTTCGAAAAATGTTCCATGTAAAGAGTAATCTGGGGTGGGGGATTTTCTTGAAAACCTTCGTGTCGCATTTCTGGAAGATACTGAAACCTAAATACCAAGTTGGTGCTTATCCGACTGTTCGTTTCTGAGTTATGCTGTTCACAGACACACACACACAGAGACATGTTTCCAAAAATGTATGGGGTCTCAAAACATGCATTTCCAGTGAAATCTCGGTATCGAATTTTTGGGTGGAATACGATACTTCCCCTTACTATACGTAGTAGAGAAAGTAAAAACCATAGCATGCCTTTTACCATGCTTCGCTTGTTTAGCAAATGTCCATAATAAAGTAAAATGGCTGCATTTCTTCAAGTTCGGACTAGAAAGATGTTTAAATAAAGAAAACAGCCGAGACATTCTTACTTCAACAAATAATATCGATCCGACAAACAGTATGTGGAACAGTTAAGTGAATATTTTATTGGCAACATCGTCGTCTTTAATTCCTGCAATGCTAAAGCTTTCTTATTTTTCATTGCAAGGGTTTGTGATTTATTCAGTAGCACTGGATATTGCTTCAGGAAATTTACGAAGTGTTTGTTCTCTTTGTTTTTCATATTCCTCAGACATCCTAGTTGCTTTACATACGCAGGATATTTGATACTCGTATTTCCGTTGTTGGATTTGGCCACCTTCTATAATCCGTCGCATTAGGTTTTAAATGAGAATGGCCCCCGATTAATAGGAAACTCGAGTATTATTGAAAGGTGAAACTATGGTGTGGAAATATAAACTTCCTAGCATTAGGTTACTGTTTATGCATACGCTATGCTATTCCTTCGAGCTATTCCTATAGGTAAAACCAAAGGTTTTTATGCACACGGCTCAAAGTGCTAGTTCTACGAGTGGGATTTGAGACAGTATTTTTAACACTTGAATTATATAATATCTAATTTCAATAACCGCCCGCCTTGAAGCAATATGTATGTAATAATTTTTAAAATGTATGTAACGGTCATTGCATATGCTTATATTATTGTAAACATGTTCAATAATGTTATGTGAATGCATGTATGTAATTTAATAATGTAAGAGCTGTGAGAATAATAAGTTTAAAGTTGCTAACAATGAGGTAACAATGAGGAAACCTTGAGGCAATAATGAGTATGAGAGTTTAAATGTTACTATTCATGATTAGAGCAACGATAATGTAAATTTTGTGACAGTTTAAAAATAGCCAATCAACAGCCAGAAAAAGCTTTAGTAAAATGTAGGTATTCTATTGGACTAGGATTAGCCAATCAGAGACATAACATACAGAATCTTACGTATTTTGACGGTTGAAATATGTTCAGTTGCTGGCAGACCTTGCTAGTAACCGGATGGAAGATGTGTTCTCTTAAGAAATATTACGTATTTGTGTGAACCGTAAAATTAAATATACGCATTAACAAAGCATAAGTTTTAAATGAAATAATCTCACAGCTTTTAATATAAGTGTAGTGCTATTTAATTTGTGCCAAGGATTAATAAAAAGAACTGAATTTAAACTTAAAATCTGTGTAAGCCTACATTCTTGTCGTACCACGCCCTGCCTAAGAAATACGTGACTCTATAACAATACTGATGCAGCCGAGGCAAACATAAACATAAATACTATTTATAGAAGCAGTTTAATAGCAAAGCAAATATGTTTATTTAAGCTTGGAGCGTAATAAAAAAAATACATCTTCAAATCGGCTTCACATACGTAGCAGCATATTACGTAACAGAGACAATTACTTCAAGTTTACGCCAAAAGTGTGGTAAAAAAAAACTTTCAGCAACAATAAACTACAACAGTTGAAGAACAATACTACTTCAAGATGGCTCCCATACGTGGGGCAGTTAAATTAAAGCAACTATTCTCTTACTTCAAGTTGGCTTCCCAAGCGTGAGGACAAATAAATAAATAAATAAAATAAACTCCAAAAACAATACGATCTTCAAGTTGACGCCCAAAGCATGGTGCAAACTTCAACAACAAAACACTTTCTCAAGTTGGCGTCCATACGTGGGGCTGATACTTCTTCAGATTATGACGTCAGTAGTGACGTACACTAAGTGCTGTTACCGCGGAAGATTAGAGGCCATGTGTTTGACGCCCCAGCGAGTGAAACGGAAGGAAGAAGAGGCTACTGGTGTGTGTTTCATTATGCCGTTTCGTCACGAGGAAAAGTGAAAAGTGAACTTGATCACATCATTGAAGTAACCGTGAGAACTGAATTAAATCACATAAGTGAAGTGACTGCGAAAATTGAGCTAAAGCACATTAATAGAAATCTGATGTGTTATATTCACATAACCTTCTGTACCCTAATAGGTATATAAATCGTTAGTACAAAAGTTTGTTTTTCTATCTACTTCATTTTAATCCAAGTAAACCTTTGCAAAATTAATTACATTAAACATTTTGTTAGGATACAAAGAGAATAGTGCCAGTCAAATGTTTAAGGACTGGATGCTATGCGCTGTCCTTAAAATTTAACGCTGTCTCTATACAATTGCCAAAAACAACTGAAAATCATGGGAATTAAAAAGAATGACAAAGTGTTGAACAAATGGAACCATTAATAACGGATATCTCGGTAATGGCCGATGCTAGAAAACAATTGTTTGAAATAAATTGTGTTTTAAACAGAGCTAATTTTTTTTTGTGAAGTGCGTTTTCGTCTATCGCTTAATGTTTACCAGTTATACAAGATTATGCAAATTTTCTTCCAAATAAAGAGGACATCATAGGCTATTCCTAGAAAATTCAAGGTATACATTTAATTTGTCATGTAAGTATTTGTAATATACAGTAGTTTAATGAAAATCGTTTGAGTAATCGCTTAGAAAATAAACAATTTCAAAAAAATGTTCCATGTAAAGAGTAATTTGGGGCGGAGGGATTTTCATGAAAATCTTCGTGTCGCTTCTTTGGAAGATACTAAACCTAAATATCAAGTTCGGTGTTTATCCAACGTTTCGTTTTTGAGTTATACTGTTTGCAGACATACAAGCACGCGCGCGCGCGCGCACACACACACACACACACACACACGTGCGGACTTTCTTCCAAAAATGTTTTCTTTTGTTCAGGGGTCCTCAAAACATGTATTTCCGTGGTACATGCATGCACGTGATAGAGAAAGTAAGACTGGACAAAGTCACAGTAATTACAATGTAAATATTGATAACTTTGTAAGAAACGATTAAGGAGGAAAATTATTAACAATATGGTCCGATTCTGTAGCTCAGTAGGTATCCATGTGCAAGGGGCTCGGGTTCAATTCCCGGGAGTGGAATTTTTTCTAAGATTATTCCCTATCCTTCTCGGATTCTGGAAGTATGAATGAGAGTGTAATCTAATGTAAAATCCCCAAGAAGAGTAAAAAAATTTAGTGACAACGGTATAGGAGTTAACACCATTGCCCAAAGGCATTATGTTCCGATATGACCATTGCAGTTAAAGGCAGGGTGTAAGTAGAACTATAAAAAAGTCTGTGATGTATTACACTCACATGACTTTCTCTACTCTTGTACTAACTATTTTTACAAACGCCTATTCTCCATATGCTTCATGTTAATCGAGATATTGAGATGTTAATCTTATTGCTAATTTTCTTGTAGATGCAAGGGGAATATGGTAGGCTTTAAGCGATAGTCAAATATTTTAAGAGATGGTTGCTATGTGGAGTATTCCATTCTGTTTGCATGTCCAGGACATAAAAACACTAATAACGAATCCAATTTGAGAATAAGTATAAGTACTGGAAAATTTAAGGGAATAAGAAGCAATATATCGAAAATGGTTCACTCAACAAAAAAAATGTATATGACATAAATTGTGTATTTTAACACGATCTACATTTTTTGTGTAGTAAAATTTTGTCTATCTCTTATGGTTTACCAGTTGTGCAAAAGTCGTTCACAATGAAGAATACTTTTGGAGACATTCCCAGAAAATTCGAGATATACAATTTATTTGCCATAAAAATGTCTTAAACTTGTATTTTATTCAAAATCGTTAGAGGCATTTTTGAGAAAATTAAAATTTTCGAAAAATGTTGCATGTAAAGGGTAAGCTGGGTTGGGGGGATTTTCTTGAAAACCTTCGTGTCGCATCTCTGGAAGATACTGAACCTAAATACCAAGTTTGGTGTTTATCGACTGTTCCTTTCTGAGTTATGCTGTTCACAGACCCACAGACACACACAAGAGTACAAGAGTAGAGAAAGTCATGTGAGTGTAACACATCAGATTTGTTTTTATTCAGGGGGCCTCAAAACATATATTTCCGGTGAAATCTCGGTATCGAATTTTTGGGTGGAATACAAAAATTGTTCCAAATTTGTTTAAGCATTTTGTTTTGAATACTGTAACAAAATTTGAGCAATACACCCTCAAGCAAAACCCAAAATGTCGAGCATCGATGACAGACTCCTCGTTAACAATGCTGCAGGATGAAAGGAGAGATGGTGGCGGATAGAACACCTCTTGTTTCTGCCTGAAGGACGAGAACCCTACACCATAAAATGAGATGAATGCGCTGCAAGTAACAAATTTGTTTCGGTACAACGAAACAATTGTGAGACTACCGCATTTGAACTCATCGGGGCAAGAACATCCACCTCTCCAAGTTGTCGTGTAGCATGGCATGCTCAAGTGAAGAAGACGCACCCGTTGCCATGGTTTCAACAAGTGACGAGCGCGTTATTCTTTCAGTCGCGTCGATACCACTGTATGTACTAATGAGACACCAGATGACAGCACATATTCATTTTTAACCTTACTTCAGCTTCAACTGATTAAAAAAAATGCCTTCAGAAATGCTACAATTTTATTTTCTCTTTCGCTTACATAAGAGAGGGAAAAGTATTACATTCGACATTAGGATTACGCTGAAAATGCGCATTTTGAGATGCTAAGGTCGTTGAAATGAAAAGCTGGGCAGAGATTTTGAGGAAACCTCCTAAATCCCACTTTATAATGATATAAATGTTCTTGTTTTACATTTTTATATATCATATATAACATCATCATTTTATTTATTTTAAAACGTCGAACGCGGTCAAATCTATAAATTTTGTGTCCTGGAATGTTGAATCGAGTGTTAGGTTTTAAATGAGTTTCGGTGACAAGTGTGATTTCAGGGTTTTGAGTGTGCAGGAAGTCAATAAGTTCATGTGTTTGGCTGCGAAGTCTATTTGCATTCCATGTGGCTATGTTAGTCTTGGAACTCGTCATCGTAGAAGTTGGATGGGTTGGTAAAGAGAGCAAAGAATCCGGAGTATGTTGACTAAAGTTCATGAGTTATTGCGGGTTTGGTAAGAAGAAGACTGAGGATATGAATGGCTTCATGTCTGGCCTCTAACCAGGACATTCTTGTTTGCTGTAGATCAGGAATTGTGCGTGTGGGTGGAGGAATGAGGTTTGGGTTGTTGGGTAAGGAGGTGGGTAGGTTGGGAAGTGGAAGGAGCAGCGCTGGAACGGGGGTTATCCATCCCAACTCGAAGTCCCCCCTGGTAGCGAGGACCAGAGGAACTTCTTTGCCTCATAGGGGCTTGTGTCCTCGCTTGAGTAGGGGGAAGCGCCGCTCGAGAAGCGCCGGAATCAGCCGTAGGACGAGTCTGTCGAGAGGCAGCACCCGACCTCAGGCGATCCAGTTGACGCCTGTACTCTTCGTAGGCTTTGTAGCGCACTCCATGCCCTGTCCTGTAGCACAGGGCACATTTCCAAAGGTACGTCGCAGGATCTGGAATCATGGTCCAGCTTGCACTTAGAACACACCTGGTGTGATGCCATGCATCCCTGTATTGAGTGGCCGAGTCGTTGGCATCGGTTGCACTGTTGTGGGGTAAGTCGTGGTTGATAATCTTCAATTTCCACTTGAAAATGATATAACTGGCGGATCTGGAGTAGGAGCAATCGGTCTTCAGAGGTATCAACTTCAACCATGTACATGGGAAGAGGAGGTCGGACCCTGGCAAATCGCCGCATCTGCACCACTCTCCGGACCCGCACTCCGGCCTTCTGGAGTTCGGACTTCAGCTCCTCATGTATCCCATCAAGATGGAGATTTCTAACCACCAAACGGTGAGTTCTGTCGTCCTCCCTCCTGGTCAGGGAATGGGCCACGCCCCTCTCCCTCAGGAACCTGAACAAATTGCGATAGTCCCTGACGGAGGAGGCACGCACCATAATATCCCCCGACACTGGCATATATTTGTTATATTTTTGCTTTCTCTACCTATTAGGATTAGGATTATGCTACGGAGGGGCCACCTAGCACCTCGGCCAACACAGGGATCTTTTGTGCATACATCTCCGGGAGGTCATGAGATGAAGGAACTGCAGCTGACGTATGGATTACAGGACCAGCCGCAGGCGACAGAGACGCGCAAAGGTCTCTAGAAGCTACAAGCTTGAACATCCAGCCGGAAAGCCCTCAAGGCAACCCTCTCAAGCCACTGGAGGGTGGCTCACAGGCTCTCCTTTAGCGGAGACCTGGGAAAGTTCCACTCGAGCGGCCTCCATCGGGTCTGAGAAGAGGTTCCAGTACGCAAGTAATCTGCGCTATTGTCGGCAGTCGTCCAATACACAGCCCCGGAGCCAACCTGTAACTTGAAAGAGGAAGATGAAATGAGAGGGAATGAGGGAGAGGGGAGTCGATGAGTCTTCCCAGCATTCGCATAGTGACCCGGGAAACCCCCAAAATATCAAGATCGGCCACGGGAATCGAACACACACCTCCCGAAACCAGGCCACAGACCTGAGCCATCCCGCACGGTTTCTCTACCTATAGTAATGTACCTACTCTACCCAAAAATCTATATCGAGATGCTACCTTAAATACACTCTTTGAGGTGTGCATTTAGTGTGTATGTTTAAAATCACTTTTAAAAAGTAGGCGTGTACCTATGGGTTTGTGAATATATCTCGGATTCCATTTTGTTGAATATGAGAATTTGCAAGCTCTTCTCCTCGGAGGACTGTATCTATTCATTAAGGATACAGGATTGATGGAAATAATTTCTTATAGGAGCACAATAAGCTAATAGGTGCAGCGCAATCAGCAGACGGGCCCTTTTAAAAAAATCCGATGTGTTACACTCACATGACTTTCTCTACTCTTGTACAAACTATTTTTACAAACGCTTATTCTCTATCTACTTCATGTTAATCGAGATAAACATTTGCAGACTCTATCTTATTGCTAATTTTCTTGTAGATGTAAGGGGAATATATATTTACAACGGCAATATAGGAATACAGTAGCCTTTAAGCATAGACATATCTCTTAATAGCTGGTTGCTAGGTGCAGCACCATTCCCTTTGCACACAGATTAATACTCTTTGCATGTCCAAGACACAAAAATGAATAACGAATTCCCATTTAAGAAAATAAGTATTGAAATATTTAAGGGAAAATGGTTCACTCAACAACAAAAATGTGTATGACATAAATTGTGTATTTTAACGCGATCTACTTCTTTGTGTAGTAAAATTTTGTCTATCTCTTATGGTTTACCAGTTATGCAAAAGTCGTTCATAATGAAGAATACTTCGGGAGATATTCCCAGAAAATGCAAGATATACATTTTATTTGTCATGAAAATATCTTAATCTTATGATATTTTAATCAAAATCGTTAGAGCCATTTTTGAGAAAATTCAAATTTTCGAAAAATGTTCCATGTAAAGGGTAATCTGTGGTGGGGGATTTTCTTGAAAACCTTCGTGTCGCATCTCTGGAAGATATTGAACCTAAATACCAAGTTTGGTGTTTATCCGACTGTTCGTTTCTGAGTTATGCTGTTCACAGACACACACACACACATACACACACGGACATGTTTCCAAAAATGCTTTTTTTGGATTCAGGGGGTCTCAAAACATATATTTCCGGTGAAATCTCGGTATCGAATTCTTAGGTGGAATACAATACTTCTCCTACTTACCATACGTAGTAGAGAAAGTAAAAATGTGTCTGTGAAAACCTTCGAAAGTTTACATTCAAATAAATTTCAGTTTTGGTATTTTAGTTCAACACTTTCCAAGAATAAGAGTAAGATATTAATGAAATTCCGCCCATCCCCAACCACACTTGGAACGTGATTAGTTATTTTTCATTTTCTTAAAAATAACTTTAAAATTTTGATTAAAATACCGCATCTCTAAGATGTAAACTAAAACGTATATCTTGAATTTTCTTCGAGTAGTCTGTGATGTCCTCCTTAATCTGAATTAATTTTGTACACTTGTGCAATTAGTAAACCACAAGAGAGAGACAGAAACTTACAAAAATATACAGATATTGTTAAAAAACACAATTTACCTACATCCAACAAATTTGTTCCTGTCGTTAACCTTTTCAGAAATATTCTGGTTATCAGTTTGAATTTTCCAATACTTTATCACATATTTTTAGTTTTCTATACTAGGCAGAGGAAATAGTGCACTCTATCCAAAAACTGCATATTGGAAATTCAACACGTTTTGAAATCTCCTGAATAAAAATAACGCGCGCGTGTGTATATATATGTGTGCTGCGTGTATGTGCGTGTATACATCGTAACTCAGAAACTAAAAATTCCGATAAATATGAAACTCATAATTAACTCAGCATATTCCAAAGATGACACCCAATATTTTAAAGAAAACGACCCCATCCTAAACTACTCTTTATACTGAAAAAATTTCGTGATTTTTTTTTTTTATTTCTTCAAAACAGTCTTAAATATTTCTATTAAAACACAATACAGTTTAGATATTTGCAACATGCATATCATGTTTTCTGCAAATCTGAAGTCCTCTTTGTTTTCAATTGATTTGGCATAATTTTGTATAACTGGTTAACAGTTTTCTCCTGGCATTGACCATTTCCTAGGCATTCGTTGGAAGTGCTAAGTCACAATTCCTAAGTTACTCACAATGTTGCAAAGAATATGGAATTTCAAAATCAGCATATACGAGTATCGACTCTCTTTTGCGCATATGAGTGTAGTTTCGCCTATCACCGCCCTTCACGAGATCAGTTAAGAAATGTTGAGAAGACCTGGAAAGGCTAATGGAATGCAATAGATTTACTCTAGTGTGGGTCCCTGGCCACACTGAGGTTAACAAAAATTAAAATGCAGAAAGCATGGCTCAAATGGGAGCGCGGACTCCGTTTATAAGACCACGACCCATCTTGGTATTACCAAATTAATGGTAGGAACCGATCTAATGGACCGGATTCAAAAAGAGCATATAGAGTATGGAAACATACCCAGAATCAAAGACTGGAAAGCTAATGAGCAACAGCCATGAAGAAGTATTGCGGACCTTAAATTGAGTGGAAAGTAGATGAGGCTCGTGATGGATCTGATAACTGGTTACGGGAATTTTAAAAAACACCTACAGGCAATGGGATTCTCGGAAGACTCAATATGCAGAATGTGTGGTGCAGAGGCGGAAACGGCCTCGCACTTAATATTCCAGTGTGAAACACTGGAAGTGAATAGATACGATCCATTTGAAACTATTGATCCAAATAAGATTATATAGAAAGAAACCTAATATCTGGTCTCTTGAGACTTATAAGAGTTTAGGGAGGTGATGATTATAAGAAACAGAGAGCAAACCGTACAATACACCTAAGGTATAGATGCGGGCAGGTAGGGGTATGTTCCTCCTGTTAAACATCTAATCTAATCGTTAAAAAAGTTTTTTTTTCTGCCCCACGTATGGAAGCCAATTTGAAGATGGTTGATTTTAGGAGTTGTATTTTATTTCGACTGTTGGGGAGCCGAACTTGAAGTAGTTGCAACCGCACGTATGGTAAAAAAAAAGTTTTCGGTAGCTTTCGCCCCAAGTTTAAAAATATTAACTTTGTAATTTGACTGTTTCTTTAAATATTATATATTTATGTTTGCCTCGGCTGCGTCAGTATTATTGTTAGAGGCATGAATTTCTTTGCAAGGTGTGGTGTGGCTGAAGAATGTAGGCTTACACAGATTATAATTTGTATTTCACTCCATTTATTAATTCTTTACACGATTTAAATAACACTTCACTGATATAGAGAGCTGTGATATTATTTATTAATTACTTGCACTTTTTAACTATTTTTCGTCTCACATTGAATACGTATTAAACTTCTCGAAGACGCGTTTCGCGTCCGGTTAGGAACGCTGTCTGCTAGCAACTACTGAATTTGTAAACTTTGCTCCATTTCAATTTCTGATTGGCTAATCCTACTCCAATAGAATACTTTTATTTAACTTAATCTTTTTTCTGGTTGTTGATTGGCTATTTAATAAACTGTCTCAAAAATTGCATTATTGTTGCTCAAAGAATAACTAGTAGCATTATTAAACTTTCTAATTCATTATTGTCTCAAGGTTACCTCAGTGTTACCTCATTGTTAGCAACTTTTAACCTATTATTCTCACAGCTCCTACATTATTAAATTACGTAATACATTCACATAACATTATTGAACATGTACATAATAATATAAACATTAATTAAATGACTGTTACATGCATTTTTATATATTGTTACATACACATATTGCTTTTAGGCGAGTGTTATTGAATTTATACATTATATAATTAGACTGAAATCATTTAAGTGTTAAAAAACACTGCCTCAATCGTTTCAGCCT
Source organism: Deroplatys truncata (assembly GCA_030765065.1). Taxonomy (NCBI): domain Eukaryota; kingdom Metazoa; phylum Arthropoda; class Insecta; order Mantodea; family Mantidae; genus Deroplatys; species Deroplatys truncata. The sequence continues at coordinate 66,539,735 of CM060978.1, read as the reverse complement.
CCTGTATCCATTTGCACCCTCAACGATAACATTAAGATTATCCCGATAGAAAAAAAACTTTGTGTTGCATTCAGGGGACTTTCTCTGCCCTCTATCTCTTATTTTAATCAAGATAGACCTTTTCCGGAAATAGCTACATTACACATTTCGTTTGGATAGAAAGGGAACAGCGACAGTCAAAGGTTTATAAGAACGCTATATGCTGGCCTTAAAATACCATACTCTTTCCATTACATCGCAAGAAACAAACTGAAAATCGACAATACTTGAAAGGGATGGCTAAGTATTGAACAATTCGGTCCATTAATAACGATTATTTTGGATATGTTTTATGCCACACAAAAATTATTTGAAATAAATTGTGCGTTTTAAAGGGCTCTACATTTTTTGTGCAGTATGATTTCGTCTATCGCTTAACGTTTACCAGTTATACAAGATTGTATAAAATGCCTTCCGAATGAAGAGGGCTTCACGGGCTATTCCCAAAAAGTTAAAGATATACATTTTATTTGTATTATAAATATTTTTAATATACAGTATTTTAAACAAAATCGTGCCACATCTTTGGAAAATAGTGAACTCAAATACCAAGTTTGGTATATATCCGAATTTTCGATTTTGAGTTATGCTATTCACGCACACACACATACATAGGACGTGTTTCTAAAAAAAATTTGGATTTAAAGGTCCTCAAAACACGTTTTTTTTTGTGGAATGCAATACCTTCACTTCCTACTATTTACGTGGTAGAGGAAATACCCCGCTTTTGTAAGAATAGTTTGTAGAAGAGATATAAAAGTAAACGATAACGAGTGGAGAAACTCATCAGATCTACGAGTATATTTGAACAGAGAAGGGGGGGGCATATTAACACTCCTAAGCCATCCGTCACCTTTTGAATGGAAATACCTAACACTGGGTATGACAACCTGGGTCCATAACTGTGAGATATATCACCACATTCCAGTCTCCGCAGTACGATCGAACAAATATTTAAACAATTGCAGCACAACTAATTATAATGTAGCCTCCGGAAGCCTCTCCAGAAACCAATATCGCAACAGAAACAAAAATCTATGGAGTCCATATTAAGTTGATATTTCGTTATTGCGGGGAGGATATAACCGCAAACGTCAAACTAGCGTCTTTAAAATTAGGTTGCGTTTTATAATAAACAAACAGAAACCACGAAAATTCTTAGAATTTAAAAACTTCTGATGTGTTGCATGCAGAACACCTTCTCTACTCACTCTTCCACAAACTATTATTTAAATAATTGTATGTGTTACATTCACATGATTTTCGCTATAAAAATTATTCTTACGAAAGTTTATTTTCCTCGAGATAAACCTTTCCGGAAATAGCTACATTATACGTTACGTTTTAGATACAAAACGAATAGCGATAGTCAAAGGTTTAAGAACTGGACTATATACGCTGGTTTTAAAATTCCATACTCTTTCCATAATACCGCGAGAAACAACTGAAAATCGACATACTTTAAAATAATGACCAAATATTGAACAATTCGAACTTTTAATAAAGAATATACATTTTATTTGTTATACAATACCTTAAGCATTAGATATTTTAATCAGAATCGTTTGATTTGAGAAAATAAAAAATAATGAAAGGTTTTTCATGCGAAGGATGCTTTTAAGTGCAGGGATTTTCTTGAAAACCTTCGTATCGTACCGTTACAAGATACTGAGATTTTTATACCAAATGTAATAGTTCATAGACTTTACGTTTTTGACTGTTGCTATCACCCCAGACAAACAGACATATAGAAACACGCACACCGACAGAAAGGCAGACAGACAGGCAACGCATACATGGACCTTTTTCAATTTTTTTTACTCGTAATTGAGTGTGTCTCATAACGTGTACTTAGGGTAAAATCTTAGTATCGGATATTTTGGTGGAATACAATACTTTCTGTACTTACTATAGGTATGTTGAGGCAGTATTTTAATACCTGAATAATTTCAATTGTATTTTTTATAATAAGTAAATTCAATAACAGCCCGCCTTGAAATAATATGTATGTAATAATTATTTAAAATGTATGTAACAGTCATTGCATATGCTTATTTTTATTAAAACATGTTTTATAATGTTGTGTGAATAATGCAAGAGCTGTGAGAATAATAAGGTTTAAGTTGCTAACAATGAGGTAATAATGAGATAACCTTGTAGCAATAATGAGTTAGAGAGTTTGAATGTTACTAGTCATGATTAGAGCAACGATAATGTAAATTCAGTAACAGTTTAAAATTAGCCAATCAACAGCAAAGAAAAGCTTTAAGTAAAATGCAGATATTCTATTGGACTAGAATTAGCCAATCAGAGACTTGAAATACCGAAGCTTACGGGTTTAACGGTTGAAATAATATTCAGTTGCTGGCAAACCTTGGTAGTGACCAGATGGAAGATGTGTTCTCTATAGAAATATTACCTACGTGTGAATAGTAAAATATGTCTACGCGTTAGCTAAGTGAAAGTATTAAAGAATCTCACAGCTCTTAAAAAAGTGTAGTGCTTTATTAAAATGTGCAAAGGATAAAACAATAAAAAGGGAATTTAAAAACTTAAAATTCGTGTATGTCTACAAAATGTCATACCGCACCCTGCCTAAGAAATGCATGACTCTACAAACATTACTGACGCAGCCGAGGCAAATTCAAACATAAATAATATATAGAAGCAGTTTTAATAACAAAGTAAAACATTATAGTGTAAAACTTGGAGTGTAACAACAAAATTACATCTTAAAATCAGCTTCTCATACGTAGCAGCATATTGTGTAACAACAGTAACTATTACGTAATCAACAACTTCAAACCGACGCCCAAAGCGTGTTGCAAGCTTCTTAAACAAAGTAAACTCCAACAGAACACTTTCTTCAAATTGGCTTCCCAAACAAGAAGCTAAATAATTTACGTAAAAAAAAATATTACGTAAGTAAACACCTTCTCAAGTAACAGAGAAAGTAGTGGTAGTGGTGGTATTTATTAAGTATTTAGTATTACATTAATTGCATAACACAGTCGCATGGGTCATAAGACCGTACATGCTCTCTAGAAAAATACCTGGTCTGTATACGTGACTTGCAGTATCAACCAGAAAACAACTATTTTTTTACAATCACCGCACTATATACATACATACATATAAATTTGAAAAAAAAACACACTGAATCACACACTCAAACACACACACACACACACACACACACACACAGTCGCGCACAAGTACTCAAGCACCACATATGTTTAAAGAAAAATTACATAAACACCTTATCTCTTAGTACACGTACTTCCATTAAGTATGTGCCCAAGCTTGGCCAGTTTTGGCTGTTTAGAATCATGTCCCAGCATGCTGTCCTCCGTCTGTTGGAAGCCAAAAATACTTCCGGTAATAGTGTTTTCCTAATACCCTCCGTCTGCACGCATGCTGCCAAAATATGCGTCCAGTCTTCTTGTTCCCCGCATAATGGGCAAATCCTCCTGCCATCGTCATCAACAATCTTGCGAGCTTTCCACCCTCCCAACCTAAGCCATGCTATTCCAGTCCTCTGTTTTATACTAAATTCCAAAATATGAAGTACTGCATTCAAATCAAGAACAAGGAATTTTTTGGAAATAGTCAATGCCAAAAAGAGTTTGTTTAATCGAGCGAAATGGCGCCGCGGTAATGTGTGCGAATCGTATTCAGGAGGTCCCGAGTTCCATTTCCGGCGACCGCCACTCTGACCTACGGGTTTTTCCGGGTCGTCAGGCGAATTCTGGAGTAGTTTCTCTCATCTCCCATATTTTATATCCCTCCATACCATTCCATTAACCATCTCATTCATCCTTCACCCCGTTAGGTCTGTTTTGGATCCGGCGACTTCACAGGCTACTGCCTAAAAATTCAAGATATACATTTTATTTGTCATGCAAATATACTTCCGTAAAAAACTTGTAACATACTGAGCTTAAATGCCAAGTTTTATATGTAATTCACCTTTCGTTTTTGAGTTATGCTCAACACCACGGGCGGGGACCTCAATAGCTATATTTCGGCTGAAACCTTGATATACAATTTTTCCATGTAATACAAACTTTCTTCTTTATACTATATGCACGTAGTAGATAAACTATGAGGCAGTATTTTTAACACTTAAATGATTTCAATCAAATTCTATAATATGTAAATTCAATAACAGCCCGCCTTGAAGCAATATGTGTATGTAATAATTTGTAAAATGTATGTAACAGTCATTGCATATGCTTATATTATTGTAAACATGTTCAATAATGTTATGTGAATATATTACGTAATTTAATAATCTACGGGCTGTGAGAAATAGGTCAAAAGTTGCTAACAAAGAGGTAACAATGAGGTAACCTTGAGTCAATAATGAGTAAGAAAGATTAACAGTACTACTTGTGATTCTTAGAGCAGCAATAATGTAAATTGTGAGACAGTTTAATAATAGCTAATCAACAACCAGAAAAATTTACAAGTTTAGACGGTTAAAATCAATTCAGTTGCCCCCCAAACAGTGCTCATAACCAGAAGTGTTGTCTGCAGACAGTGCTCATAACTGGATGCGTTGCTTGTGCTGCCTCGAGAGATTTAATACGTATTCGTGTGAAACGAAAAATAGTTTACGTGTTAAAAAGTGTAACTAATTAATAAAAAGAATCTCACAGCTCTCCATATCAGTGAAGTGTTATTTTAATCGTATCAAGTATTAATAAAAGGAGTGAGGTAAAAATTATAATCTGTGTAAGCCTACATTCTTAGTCGTATCACGCCCTGCAAAGTTATCCATGTCTCTAAAATAATACTGATGCAGCCGAGGCAAACATAAATATTAAATATTTAAAGAAGCTGATTAATTACAAAGTTAATATTTTTTTAAACTTGGGGCAAAGGTCACCTGAAAGTACGAGGGCTGATCAACAAAGACTGAGACTGATTTTTTCCTGTAGCGTCCGTGATAGTTTCGTATCTGTAACATAAATATTTGAAAGGAGCGGGTTTTTATGTATAATGTTGGTAGGCGGCAGCACTCTTGTATTGGTAGGTTGATAGTAATGCTCTATTTTGTAGACCCTACGTGCATTTCGCATACCAGACAATGGAGGTGATGCATTTTTTAAATCGATTGTCACCGGTGATGAGTCATGGCTGCATCATTATGATCCTGAAGGAAAACAAGCCAGCACAGTGTGGAAATCGCCAGGTTCTCCAACACCAAAAAAGTCAAAGTTGTTCCATCTGCAGGGAAAGTGATGGTGATCACATTTTATGACTGTAATGGAATGATTTACCAGCATGCAGTTCCCACTCGCACTACTGTTACAGCAGCATACTACACGTCAGTATTGGCTACACTGAGGAAGCACATTGCAAAGAAACGACCAGAGCTTTCTCGGACTGGGTGGCGACTTCATCATGACAATGCACGGCCTCACGTCGCAAATCAAGTCATGCAGTTTCTGGCTTGATTCAACATTACCTGTGTACCACATCCACCTTATAGCTTTTTTTATTCCCATCACTAAAGGCAAAGCTTAGGGGTATTCGATTTGAGAACTCTGAAGCAGTGCTCAAGAAAAGTGAGGCGATTCTCAAGGACCTGACAAAGAATGGTCTGCAGCACGTGTTCAAGGACTGGCAGAGACGCTATAAAAAGTGCATTGAAGTAGGAGGGGACTACTTTGAAAAAGATCTTGTAAACATTGAATTGGAGTAATAAACATCTGTGAAAAAAAATCAGTCTGTCTTTGTTGATCAGCCCTGTACATTTGGGGCGAATGCTACCGGAAACTGTTTACTATACGTGCAGTTGCAACTAATCTTAAGTTCGCTCACCAACAGTTGAAATATAAATCAACTCCTTCAATACAACCTACTTCAAATCGGCTTTTCCAAACGTGAAAGAAAAACCTTCTTCAAAGTGGCATCCATACGTGGAGCTAATAAATTAATTTTTTTTAATTGACGCCTAAAGCGTGGAGCAAAAAAATGAACTCCTACAACAAAAATCTACTTCAACTGTGATCCGGCGTATCATTTCAGAAGCGTATAGGCTACTGTTAGGAGAACTCAGACGAATATCTCCGATAAATCTACAAAAAAGGTATTTTAGAGGCATTGCTTATACAAGCAGTTTTGGATTTTTCCATTAGTAAATTTATACCTCTTATAGCTTCTTATTATATAAAAATATGTAAAATTCTATTAAAATGAAGAGAATATCACAGGCTGTTCACAGGAAAGCGTTATGAAAATCTTCATGTTGCATCCTTGAAAGATATTGGACTTAAATATTAAATTTTGTATTCATATGACTTTCGTTTTTTTAGTAAAAGTGTTCACCCAATCCCCCCCACACACACACATACAAATGATTTTTTTTAAAAAATGCTTTTCAGAGGGACAGAGAGAGACGGCTCCGCGGTAGCATTCGGGAGGTCCCGGGTTCAATTCCTGTCGACCGTCCACTCTGACTTTAGGTTTTTCGCGTTTTTCCTGGTCGGTAGGCGAATGGTGGGGTGGTTTCTCATCTACCACGATTTATCTATCATATCCCTCTCATTTCCTTCTCATCTTTTAGGTGTGTTTATAGATTTTTATGGCATAGACGGTGCGGACAGATGGCACGGATTCCTGCTCAGTGGAAACAGTACACCCCGTGGACACTAGAGAGCTGCTTGGTCAACGGGTCGTTCATCGCCCTCTCTAGGCTGTTCCAGAAGTGGGAAGGGTCTTAAAGCCTGGAACAGATGTGACTTCCGCGTATCTTTGGCTGTCTGCCTGCGGACTGTAGCCTCCTGTGGTTCCTTTACTTCATCCCTTCATCCTGCAGGATGGTAGCCACAATAGATCTATGTAGGTTGCATTGCACGAGGTGTCGTCCTCCGTAGTGTAGTGGTTACAATGCTAACTTCTAGTTCCCGAGGTCGCGGGTTCACACCTGGAGGAGGGCAATGGATTTTTTCGGGTGTAAAAATCCTTATATGGCTTCGAACTATATACCAGGGAAGTAAATCCGGTGTCCCGTGTCGTAAATTTACGGCACGTAAAAGAATCTCAAGTCTGATAAAGAGGCCTCTGAGTAAAATTACCGGCCTTTCACAACCAATATAGAATGGGACGCTAAGGTCCACAGAACTTAAATAGCGTCCATAAATATAACTCAATTTAATTTGTGCCCCCTCCGTTGTATAACCTATACTTATAAAGGTGAAGAGATCTTCGTTACATGTACGAAAGCTGGTATTCAGCAGACTTTTCGATTCTGGGTTGTGATGTTCACTAACAGATAGACAGATGTTTAGAATTTCCGGTTGCATCATTTAATACGTGTATTTACGACAAATCTCGATATTGGATTTTTGCGTGGAATGCAGTATTCCCTCTACAAGGGAAACCTCAAACCCTTCTCTTTTTTAATTGTTCCATTTCTATAGTCCTCTTTAACGTCTATGGTCATAACGAGGGTTTTGACTTTAGAAATATTTAACGTTGTGTTTTTAATTAGTTCTCACATTCACTCCTACATGTATACATCCAAAGTTTGCGGATGATGAAAGGGGATACATCATACATATAAGAATTGTACAGCAATAATTTAATTCACTAGCATGTTAAAATATTCCACATATAACATTTGTACAGAGCTGATTGTAAGACACGGGCGAGCTAGCAGAATTTCAAGAAAGCATAATCATAAGTAGAGCGTACCTTTCACCAAGCCAACAGGCAGGGAACCTTCACAACGCTCCAAGATGGCGCTTAAGCGCACGGATCTGAAGCCACACATTCCCATACATATTAAGGTAACGCGGTCTGAGGGCCAATAGGAAACGTCGTTACATTTTAAACGCAGAGTTGAGCGTCACTTGGCTCCCGTATATAAGGGCAGGCAAGGCCTCAGAGCCCCCCCCTCTCTCTCTCCCTCTCCCTCTCTCTCTCACTGATTTTCAGAATTCACTCGACACGAGGTGCTACAGATGCACAAGGGTGGGAATGCGTGCGCCGATAGCTAGACTCCTGATTAATTTAAAGTGGTGGGATTATAATAATGGGAAAAGCTAGCCGCCCATAATTATTTCAATTGTGAATAAACTTCATTTATTAAGGGAAAATTGCAGTGTATTTCTTAAGCTTGCCTCACCCACTATAACCTGAGAATTAATAATTAGATATAGTTAGGAATGGAATACGCAGCAACCGACGAGCACCAATAGCCGAGGAAGAACTCCGTAGAAGACAACAACTACCCAACGACGACTTCCCGCTACAATGATAAGAAAAATAGTAAACGAAAGTAGTATTAGTCCCGGATGAGCCAATTGATTTAACGATAATCCTGCCGCTAGGGGCGCTGGTGTCGCTAGTGTCGGTGCGTGCGACGGCGGCGGCGGTAAGTTTGAAAAGCGCCCTGAGCGGTAGGATTATCGTTAAATCGGTTGGCTCATCCGGGACGAGTTGAAAGAATTGAGGAAGTGACGTGGAGTGTTTTTGATTGGTTCGTTAATTTGGGGTGGGAGATGGAGGAAGGGAGATGGAGGAGTATGGAGGTCGCGTGATGGAGAGGAGCTGGGTGGCGAGGTGTTGTCTGTGCGGAGGTCGGTACTGAAAGAGGGGTAAAGATGGGGAGCGAGGGATAAAAAGTGTAACAGAAAGTGACGTGTGAAGTTGTGATTGGTGGGAATAAGAAGTGATTTTATTGGTGGAAAGGAACAAATGAGAGTTGTTGATTGGTAGGAATAAGAGGGATTATGATTGGTGGAAAAGAAAAAGTTGTGGGAGTGGGGTATGTTGGAGGTGATGGGAAAGGTGAGTTTTGCTAGCAGCAAGATTTGCAAAAGCCTGTCTTGAACTGATCAGCAATTTTTGAACGTCGGATGGTAGTTTTCTTGAGTGGATAGAGAGATGGGGGCGATATGAGATGCGGTGGCGAAAATGGGGACTAGACAAGGTTGTTGAGACAAGAGGTTTAAGGACGAGGAAATTTGGAGGTTAGTGGTGAACACGGCGGTCGCAAGAGGTGGGGGTAAGGAGACGCAGTGGTGAGAATGGGAACTAAAAGAAGATGGGGGTAGCAAGAGTTTTAGAAGAGTAGATTTTGAGGTTAAAATAGTGGGAACTAAAAATGGCGGAGGGTCTACGACAAGGAGATGCGGTGAGAACTAAACAAGATGGCGGTCGCAAGAGGAGGGTAAGGAGATTTGAGGTTACAGTACGAAAACACGAAAGGATATATTCCTACGCCAAGCAGGTCCGAAAAATAATTATGCGTGTGGTACTTACCTGTTACCGGTGTGGATGCGTCACCAAAAGCGCGGCACGCGAGGCGGAAAAATAAAAGCAAACTGTTTTTGAAAATGCTTAACCAGCTTTAAGATCAACCAACATCACTACGCACTGATATACCTAGGTTTTTAAAGCGGTACAGACACCCTTTGCAGAGGCGTAATTTAACTATACCAAAAACCTGGTACTGGACCATCGTGATGGTCGCTAGCGTACGTAGGAGCAGGGTTCTCAAGCCGGTCGAAAGCGGTCAAAAACGTGTACGACGTAGGTGTTCGCAGTAGCTGCTGTCGAGTCAACCGTCGAGGTGTGAATAAACGAGATCTGTTCTCGCCGGCAATTTGGTTCGGAGATGTGAGCAGCGGCGAGGTGTTGTGTGTGCGGAGGTCGGGACTGAAAGAGGGAAAAGATGGGGAGCGAGGGATAAAAAGTGTAACAGAAAGTGACGTGTGAAGTTGTGATTGGTGGGAATAAGAAGTGATTTTATTGGTGGAAAGGAGCAAATGAAAGTTGCTGATTGGTAAGAATAAGAGAGGTTATGATTGGTGGAAAGAAAAAGGAATGGGGTATGTTGGAGGTGATGGGAAAGGTAAGTTTTGCTAGCAACAAGATTTGCAAAAGCCTGTCGTGAACTGATCAGCAATTTTTGAACGTTGGATGGTAGTTTTCTTGAGTGGATAGAGAGATGGGGCGATATGAGATGCGGTGGCGAAAATGGGAACTAAACAAGTTGGTTGAGACAAGAGGTTTAAGGACGAGGAAATTTGGAGGTTAGTGGTGAACATGGCGGTCGCAAGAGGTGGGGGTAAGGAGACGCGGTGGTGAGAATGGGAACTAAAAGAAGATGGCGGTAGCAAGAGGTTAGAAGAGTAGATTTTGAGGTTAAAATAGCGGGAACTAAAAATGGCGGAGGGTCTGCGACAAGGAGATGCGGTGAGAACTAAACAAGATGGCGGACGCAAGAGGAGGGTAAGGAGGTTTGAGGTTACAGTACCAAAACACGAAAGGATATATTCCTACGCCAAGCAGGTCCGAAAAATAATTATGCGTGTGTTACTTACCTGTTACCGGTGTGGATGCGTCACCAAAAGCGCGGCACGCGAGGCGGAAAAATAAAAGCAAACTGTTTTTGAAAATGCTTAACCAGCTTTAAGATCAACCAACATCACTACGCACTGATATACCTAGGTTTTTAAAGCGGTACAGACACCCTTTGCAGAGGCGTAATTTAACTATACCAAAACCTGGTACTGGACCATCGTGATGGTCGCTAGCGTACGTAGGAGCAGGGTTCTCAAGCCGGTCGAAAGCGGTCAAAAACGTGTACGACGTAGGTGTTGGCAGTAGCTGCTGCCGAGGCAACCGTCGAGGTGCGAATGAACGAGATCTGTTCTTGCAGGCAATCTGGTTGAGAGATGAGAGGCGCGGTGGTAAAAATGTGAACTAAATAAGATGGCGGAGGCACGAAGTTGAGGTTAAGGAGCGGCGAGGTGTTGACTGTGCGGTGGTTGGGGTCTGAAAGAGGGGGAAAGATGGCGAACGAGGGATAAAAAGTATAACAGAAAGTGACGTGTGAAGTTGTCATTGGTGGGAATAAGAAGTGATGTTATTGGTGGAAAGGAACAAATGAAAGTTGCTGATTGGCGAGAATAAGAGAGATTATGATTGGTGGAAAGAAAAAAAGGTGTGGGAGTGGGGTATGTTGGAGGTGATGGAAAAGGCAAGTTTTGCTACCAACAACATTTGCAAAAGCCTATCCAGAACTCATCAGCAATTTTAAATAACTAGTGTTTCGGGGGTTTTCTCTGGTTGGTAGACGAATGCAAGCTGTTTCTACCATACTTATATTATTGGTCTTTTTCCTTTTTTTTTTTAAAATGACTATTTTTTTTTTTTTTTTTTTTTTTGGGAGTTTTCTGCGGATGGTAAACAAATGCAAGCTGTTTCTGCTTTTTCATAGGTTTTCCCTGGTTGGTAGGCGTTTTCTGTACTGGTTGACGAAGGCGTTTCTAATTTTGGAGGTTTTCTCAGGTTTTTAGCGGTTGTCCCTGCCCGGTAGGCAAATGATGAAGTTTTACCTTGTCGGCGCACGGATACTAGGCACGTACTGGCGCGCACACACACACACACACACACAGAGAGACAGACAGACACACAGACAGGCACACACACACGGACATGTTTCCAAAAATGCTTTTTTTTTTTTTTTTTTTTTTGATTCAGGAGGTCTCAAAACGTGTATTTCCGGTGAAATCTCGGTATCGAATTTTTGGGCGGAATGCAATACTTCCCCTACTTACTATACGTAGTAGAGAAAGTAAAAAAGTATTGAAAAATTTAAGGAAATAACAAGCAATATCTCAAAAGTGTACTATCTTGTTTTCAAGGGTTTTCCAGATCGGTAAGCGTTAGAATACTCTTAGAGCTTTTTTCAGGTTTTTTAGCGGTTGTCCCTGGCCGGTAGGCAATTGATAAAGTTTTTCTATAACGTCGTCGTTTTGGCTTGTGGCGCACGGTTCCTAGGCACGTACTCGCGCGCGCGCACACACACACACACACACACACACACACACACACACTAAAATAGTAGCGTATAAAAAAAACTGATTTGTTACACTCACATAACTTTCTCTACTCTTGTACAATCTAATTGGTAGCTTTTAAGCGATAGTCAAATATTTTAACGCTGGTTGCTATGTGGCGAATTCCATTCTGTTTGCATGTTCAGGACATAAAAAAAATGAATAAACGAATTTGAGAAAAAGTATAAGTATTGGAAAATTTAAGGAAATAACAAGCAATATCTCGAAAACGGTTCACTCAACAAAAGAAACGTATATGACATAAGTTGTGTATTTTAACGCGATCTACATTTTTTGTGTAGTAAAATTTTGTCTATCTCTTATGGTTTACCAGTTATGCAAAAAAGTCGTTCACAATGAAGAATATTTTTGGAGACATTCCCAGAAAATTCGAGATATACATTTTATTTGACATGACAATATCTTAAACATATGATGTTTTAATCAAAATCGTTAGAGCCGTTTTTGAGAAAATTAAAATTTTCGAAAAATGTTCCATGTAAAGGGTAGTCTGGGGTGGGGGGATTTTCTTGAAAACCTTCGTGTCGCATCTCTGGAAGATACTGAACCTAAATACCAAGTTTGGTGTTTATCCGACTGTTCGTTTTCGAGTTATGCTGTTCACAGACACACAGACACACAGACAGACACACACACGGACATGTTTCCAAAAATGCTTTTTTTTTTTTGGATTCAGAGATTCTCAAAACATGTATTTCCAGTGAAATCTCGGTAACGAATTTTTGGGTGGAATGCAATACTTCCCCTACTTACTATACGTAGTAGAGAAAGTAAAAATGAATAACGCATTTGAGAAAAAGTATAAGTATTGGAAAATTTAAGGAAATAACAAGCAATATCTCGAAAATGGTTCACTCAACTAAAAAAAAATGTATATGACATAAATTGTGTATTTTAACGCGATCTACATTTTTTGTGTAGTAAAATTTTGGCTATCTCTTATGGTTTACCAGTTATGCATACTGAACCTAAATACCAAGTTTGGTGTTTATCCGACTGTTCGTTTTTGAGTTATGCTGTTCACAGACACACAGACGCACAGACAGACAGACACACAGACACACAGACACACAGACAGACACACACACGGACATGTTTCCAAAAATGCTTTTTTTTTCTGGATTCAGTGATTCTCAAAACATGTATTTCCAGTGAAATCTCGGTATCGAATTTTTGGGTGGAATGCAATACTTCCCCTACTTACTATACGTAGTAGAGAAAGTAAAAATGAATAACGCATTTGAGAAAAAGTATAAGTATTGGAAAATTTAAAGGAAATAACAAGCAATATCTCGAAAAACGGTTCACTCAACAAAATAAATGTATATGGCATAAGTTGTGTATTTTAACGCGATCTACATTTTTTGTGTAGCAAACTTTTGTCTATCTCTTACGGTTTATCAGTTATGAAAAAGTCGTTCACAATGAAGAATTCTTTTGGAGACATTCCCAGAAAATTCGAGATATACATTTCATTTCTCTCGACATTATCTTAAATATATGATATTTTCATCAAAATCGTTAGAGCCATTTTTTAATACAAAGAGAACGGGATTTCACAAGTGAAACAGTACTGTGATAACGATACCACTTAAACAAAAAAAAAAATCTGATGTGTAACACTCACATGACTTTCTCAACTCTTGTACAAAGTATTTTTACAAACGCTTATTCCCCATCTAGTTCATGTTAATCGAGATAAACATTTGCAAAATCTATTTTATTGCTAATTTTCTTGTATAAAAAAAAAATCTGATGTGTAACACTCACATGACGTTCTCTACTCTTGTACAAAGTATTTTTACAAACGCTTATGCTCCATCTAGTTCATGTTAATCGAGATAAACATTTGCAAACTCTATTTTATTGCTAATTTTCTTGTAGATGTAGGGGAAAATATATTTACAAGGGGAATATAGAAAAACAGTAGCCTTTAAGCACATACATATCTCTTAATAGCTGGTTGCTATGTGCAACACCATTCTTTTTGCCACAGATTAATACTGTTTGCATATCAAAGACAAAAAAAAAATGAATAACGAAGTCCCATTTGAGAAAATAAATATTGGAAAATTAACAAACAATATCTCGAAAACGGTTCACTCAACAACAAAAATGTATATTACATAAGATGTGTATTTTAACGCGATCTACATTTTTTGTGTAGTAAAATTTTGTCTATCTCTTACGGTTTTTCAGTTATGAAAAAGACGTTCACAATGAAGAATACTTTTGGAGACATTCCCAGAAAATTCGAGATATACATTTCATTTCTCACGACATTATATTAAACATACGATATTTTTCATCAAAATCGTTAGAGCCATTTTTTTTAATACAAAGAGAACGGGATTTCACAAGTGAAACAGTACTGTGATAACGATACCAACAAAACTAATTATTATTCACCCACTGAAACACATAAAAAAAATCTGATGTGTAACACTCACATGACTTTTCTCATCTCTTGTACAAAGTATTTTTACAAACGCTTATTCCCCATCTAGTTCATGTTAATCGAGATAAACATTTGCAAACTCTGTTTTATTGCTAATTTTGTTGTAGATGTAGGGAAAATATATTTACAAGGGGAATATAGAAAAACAGTAGCCTTTAAGCACATACATATCTCTTAATAGCTGGTTGCTATGTGCAGTACCATTCTTTTTGCCACAGATTAATACTCTTTGCATATCAAAGACAAAAAAAAAAATGAATAACGAATTCCCATTTGAGAAAATAACTATTGGAAAATTTAAGTAAATAACAAGCAATATCTCGAAAACGGTTCACTCAACAATAAAGATGTATATGACATAAGTTGTGTATTTTAACGCGATCTACATACTTTCGTACTCACCTATAAGATATAGAGGGTAGAGGTCGTACGAACGTAGCACTTTGAGAATCTATATTCAACAGTTGGTGTTACTCCTTAGAAAGGAAGTATCTGCTGATTTTTATTTAATTCTTTACATTTTACATAACACGTATGCACTGGCACAACACAAAAGCACTACACACAATACTCAGTTTTAATATTTGCACTAATAACATCAGGAATAACTGAAGTCTGCAAACAGTCATTTCCCATGTGCAGCCTTACGTACAGAAAACGTGTGTGGCTGATCTATGTGTAAAAAGAGCCTGAGAGCGGATGTACGTCAGCGGTAAAATCTTTTAAATGCATTTTTATTGGCGATGGTAGAAATCGTGCAGTGGTGGATCGTGAAAATTCATATAAATGGATGTATCACCTCATAATAAGCCTCTATATACCAAGAATATTGAGTTTTTAAAAAGTCAGCAACTGTACCTGTGTTTCTATACGTGAACGTCAGATGGCAGCTTCGATACGTGTCCACGGAGACCTTGGTGCTAGGCAACTGTACCTCTGTTTCTATACGTGAACGGCAGATTGCAGCTTCGATACGTGTCCACGGAGACCTTAGTGCTAGGCAACTGTACCTCTGTTTCTATACGTGAACGGCAGATTGCAGCTTCGATACGTGTCCACGGAGACCTTAGTGCTAGGCAACTGCACCTCTGTTTCTATACGTGAACGGCAGATTGCAGCTTCGATACGTGTCCACGGAGACCTTAGCGCTAGGCAACTGCACCTCTGTTTCTATACGTGAACGGCAGATTGCAGCTTCGATACGTGTCCACGGAGACCTTAGTGCTAGGCAACTGTACCTCTGTTTCTATACGTGAACGGCAGATTGCAGCTTCGATACGTGTCCACGGAGACCTTAGTGCTAGGCAACTGTACCTCTGTTTCTATACGTGAACGGCAGATTGCAGCTTCGATACGTGTCCACGGAGACCTTAGTGCTAGGCAACTGCACCTCTGTTTCTATACGTGAACGGCAGATTGCAGCTTCGATACGTATCCACGGAGACCTTAGTGCTAGGCAACTGCACCTCTGTTTCTATACGTGAACGGCAGATTGCAGCTTCAATACGTGTCCACGGAGACCTTAGTGCTAGGCAACTGTACCTCTGTTTCTATACGTGAACGGGAGATTGCAGCTTCGATACGTGTCCACGGAGACCTTAGTGCTAGGCAACTGCACCTCTGTTTCTATACGTGAACGTCAGATTGCAGCTTCGATACGTGTCCACGGAGACCTTAGTGCTAGGCAACTGCACCTCTGTTTCTATACGTGAACGGCAGATTGCAGCTTCGATACGTATCCACGGGGACCTTAGTGCTAGGGAACTGCACCTCTGTTTGTATACGTGAACGGCAGATTGCAGCTTCAATACGTGTACACGGAGACCTTAGTGCTAGGCAGCTGTACCTCTGTTTCTATACGTGAACGGCAGATTGCAGCTTCGATACGTGTCCACGGAGATCTTAGTGCTAGGCAGCTATACCTGTTTCTATACGTCAACGGCAGATTGCAGCTTCGATACGTGTTCACGGAGACCTTAGTGCTAGGCAACTGTACCTGTGTTTCTATACGTGTCCACGGAGACCTTAGTGCTAGACAACTGTACCTCTGTTTCTATACGTGAACGGCAGATTGCAGCTTCAATACGTGTCCACGGAGACCTTAGTGCTAGTGCTAGGCAACTATACCTCTGTTTCTATACGTGAACGGCAGATTGCAGGTTCGATACGTGTCCACGGAGATCTTAGTGCTAGGCAACTATACCTGTTTCTATACGTGAACGGCAGATTGCAGCTTCGATACGTGTCCACGGAGACCTTAGTGCTAGGCAACTGTACCTGTGTTTCTATATGTGAACGTCAGATGGCAGCTTCGATACGTGTCCACGGAGACCTTAGTGTTAGGCAACTGTACCTCTGTTTCTATACGTGAACGGCAGATTGCAGCTTCGATACGTGTCCACGGAGACCTTTCGCTTCAGGTGACAAAATAACACTAGGCACTTGTGTGCCGTGGTGTAAGCCGCAATCACGGTATTGGTAGCGTGGATCTCCTTGGGGCTCTCCTCGGAGTTACCTCAACACCACGTACATGACCTGGTTCGTCACGGGTACGCAGGTCTGCACTACCACTTCCTCGGCGTTGAGCAGGCCCAGGAGGCGATCGTACCGGTACACCAGCTAGCACGTGGACATGTTATCGCGCTGTGGTGTTGCGTGTGCGAGGTATGGAAACTCAAGGACGCAAAACATGCACGACCGAGGGTTAAAAAGCAGAACAAGTAGTGACGTGGAGCGTTGTGATTGGTGTAAATAAGACGATCTCTGATAGGTGGACAAATTGAAATAACGTGATGTGATAGGCGAAAATAAAATCAAAGGTGATTGGATGAAAAATGACGAGAAGGAATTAGCGGTGAATTTGTGAACTAAGATGGCGAAGATTTTTTTTTTTTAAAAAAAAAGGATAATATAAGTACGGCAACTGTAACGGTTTACGGCAAACGCGCGCCGCGCAATGCGTCACGCCCGGGCAATAAAACAAAAATCATATTGAGCAAGATGCCCGGCGTGACGCATTGCGCGGCGCGCGTTTGCCGTAAACCGTTACAGTTGCCGTACTTATATTATCCTTTTTTTTTAAAAAAAAAAAAATCTTCGCCATCTTAGTTCACAAATTCACCGCTAATTCCTTCTCGTCATTTTTCATCCAATCACCTTTGATTTTATTTTCGCCTATCACATCACGTTATTTCAATTTGTCCACCTATCAGAGATCGTCTTATTTACACCAATCACAACGCTCCACGTCACTACTTGTTCTGCTTTTTAACCCTCGGTCGTGCATGTTTTGCGTCCTTGAGTTTCCATTCCTCGCACACGCAACACCACAGCGCGATAACATGTCCACGTGCTAGCTGGTGTACCGGTACGATCGCCTCCTGGGCCTGCTCAACGCCGAGGAAGTGGTAGTGCAGACCTGCGTACCCGTGACGAACCAGGTCATGTACGTGGTGTTGAGGTAACTCCGAGGAGAGCCCCAAGGAGATCCACGCTACCAATACCGTGATTGCGGCTTACACCACGGCACACAAGTGCCTAGTGTTATTTTGTCACCTGAAGCGAAAGGTCTCCGTGGACACGTATCGAAGCTGCAATCTGCCGTTCACGTATAGAAACAGAGGTACAGTTGCCTAACACTAAGGTCTCCGTGGACACGTATCGAAGCTGCCATCTGACGTTCACGTATAGAAACACAGGTACAGTTGCCTAGCACTAAGGTCTCCGTGGACACGTATCGAAGCTGCAATCTGCCGTTCACGTATAGAAACAGGTATAGTTGCCTAGCACTAAGATCTCCGTGGACACGTATCGAACCTGCAATCTGCCGTTCACGTATAGAAACAGAGGTATAGTTGCCTAGCACTAGCACTAAGGTCTCCGTGGACACGTATTGAAGCTGCAATCTGCCGTTCACGTATAGAAACAGAGGTACAGTTGTCTAGCACTAAGGTCTCCGTGGACACGTATAGAAACACAGGTACAGTTGCCTAGCACTAAGGTCTCCGTGAACACGTATCGAAGCTGCAATCTGCCGTTGACGTATAGAAACAGGTATAGCTGCCTAGCACTAAGATCTCCGTGGACACGTATCGAAGCTGCAATCTGCCGTTCACGTATAGAAACAGAGGTACAGCTGCCTAGCACTAAGGTCTCCGTGTACACGTATTGAAGCTGCAATCTGCCGTTCACGTATACAAACAGAGGTGCAGTTCCCTAGCACTAAGGTCCCCGTGGATACGTATCGAAGCTGCAATCTGCCGTTCACGTATAGAAACAGAGGTGCAGTTGCCTAGCACTAAGGTCTCCGTGGACACGTATCGAAGCTGCAATCTGACGTTCACGTATAGAAACAGAGGTGCAGTTGCCTAGCACTAAGGTCTCCGTGGACACGTATCGAAGCTGCAATCTCCCGTTCACGTATAGAAACAGAGGTACAGTTGCCTAGCACTAAGGTCTCCGTGGACACGTATTGAAGCTGCAATCTGCCGTTCACGTATAGAAACAGAGGTGCAGTTGCCTAGCACTAAGGTCTCCGTGGATACGTATCGAAGCTGCAATCT
This sequence comes from Deroplatys truncata, assembly GCA_030765065.1. Taxonomy (NCBI): domain Eukaryota; kingdom Metazoa; phylum Arthropoda; class Insecta; order Mantodea; family Mantidae; genus Deroplatys; species Deroplatys truncata. Next base: position 66,520,794 of record CM060978.1, on the reverse strand, counting down.
GCCGTTCACGTATAGAAACAGAGGTGCAGTTGCCTAGCACTAAGGTCTCCGTGGACACGTATCGAAGCTGCAATCTGCCGTTCACGTATAGAAACAGAGGTACAGTTGCCTAGCACTAAGGTCTCCGTGGACACGTATCGAAGCTGCAATCTGCCGTTCACGTATAGAAACAGAGGTACAGTTGCCTAGCACTAAGGTCTCCGTGGACACGTATCGAAGCTGCAATCTGCCGTTCACGTATAGAAACAGAGGTGCAGTTGCCTAGCGCTAAGGTCTCCGTGGACACGTATCGAAGCTGCAATCTGCCGTTCACGTATAGAAACAGAGGTGCAGTTGCCTAGCACTAAGGTCTCCGTGGACACGTATCGAAGCTGCAATCTGCCGTTCACGTATAGAAACAGAGGTACAGTTGCCTAGCACTAAGGTCTCCGTGGACACGTATCGAAGCTGCAATCTGCCGTTCACGTATAGAAACAGAGGTACAGTTGCCTAGCACTAAGGTCTCCGTGGACACGTATCGAAGCTGCCATCTGACGTTCACGTATAGAAACACAGGTACAGTTGCTGACTTTTTAAAAACTCAATATTCTTGGTATATAGAGGCTTATTATGAGGTGATACATCCATTTATATGAATTTTCACGATCCACCACTGCACGATTTCTACCATCGCCAATAAAAATGCATTTAAAAGATTTTACCGCTGACGTACATCCGCTCTCAGGCTCTTTTTACACATAGATCAGCCACACACGTTTTCTGTACGTAAGGCTGCACATGGGAAATGACTGTTTGCAGACTTCAGTTATTCCTGATGTTATTAGTGCAAATATTAAAACTGAGTATTGTGTGTAGTGCTTTTGTGTTGTGCCAGTGCATACGTGTTATGTAAAATGTAAAGAATTAAATAAAAATCAGCAGATACTTCCTTTCTAAGGAGTAACACCAACTGTTGAATATAGATTCTCAAAGTGCTACGTTCGTACGACCTCTACCCTCTATATCTTATAGGTGAGTACGAAAGTATGTAGATCGCGTTAAAATACACAACTTATGTCATATACATCTTTATTGTTGAGTGAACCGTTTTCGAGATATTGCTTGTTATTTACTTAAATTTTCCAATAGTTATTTTCTCAAATGGGAATTCGTTATTCATTTTTTTTTTTTTGTCTTTGATATGCAAAGAGTATTAATCTGTGGCAAAAAGAATGGTACTGCACATAGCAACCAGCTATTAAGAGATATGTATGTGCTTAAAGGCTACTGTTTTTCTATATTCCCCTTGTAAATATATTTTCCCTACATCTACAACAAAATTAGCAATAAAACAGAGTTTGCAAATGTTTATCTCGATTAACATGAACTAGATGGGGAATAAGCGTTTGTAAAAATACTTTGTACAAGAGATGAGAAAAGTCATGTGAGTGTTACACATCAGATTTTTTTTATGTGTTTCAGTGGGTGAATAATAATTAGTTTTGTTGGTATCGTTATCACAGTACTGTTTCACTTGTGAAATCCCGTTCTCTTTGTATTAAAAAAAATGGCTCTAACGATTTTGATGAAAAATATCGTATGTTTAATATAATGTCGTGAGAAATGAAATGTATATCTCGAATTTTCTGGGAATGTCTCCAAAAGTATTCTTCATTGTGAACGTCTTTTTCATAACTGAAAAACCGTAAGAGATAGACAAAATTTTACTACACAAAAAATGTAGATCGCGTTAAAATACACATCTTATGTAATATACATTTTTGTTGTTGAGTGAACCGTTTTCGAGATATTGTTTGTTAATTTTCCAATATTTATTTTCTCAAATGGGACTTCGTTATTCATTTTTTTTTTGTCTTTGATATGCAAACAGTATTAATCTGTGGCAAAAAGAATGGTGTTGCACATAGCAACCAGCTATTAAGAGATATGTATGTGCTTAAAGGCTACTGTTTTTCTATATTCCCCTTGTAAATATATTTTCCCCTACATCTACAAGAAAATTAGCAATAAAATAGAGTTTGCAAATGTTTATCTCGATTAACATGAACTAGATGGAGCATAAGCGTTTGTAAAAATACTTTGTACAAGAGTAGAGAACGTCATGTGAGTGTTACACATCAGATTTTTTTTTTTATACAAGAAAATTAGCAATAAAATAGATTTTGCAAATGTTTATCTCGATTAACATGAACTAGATGGGGAATAAGCGTTTGTAAAAATACTTTGTACAAGAGTTGAGAAAGTCATGTGAGTGTTACACATCAGATTTTTTTTTTTTGTTTAAGTGGTATCGTTATCACAGTACTGTTTCACTTGTGAAATCCCGTTCTCTTTGTATTAAAAAATGGCTCTAACGATTTTGATGAAAATATCATATATTTAAGATAATGTCGAGAGAAATGAAATGTATATCTCGAATTTTCTGGGAATGTCTCCAAAAGAATTCTTCATTGTGAACGACTTTTTCATAACTGATAAACCGTAAGAGATAGACAAAAGTTTGCTACACAAAAAATGTAGATCGCGTTAAAATACACAACTTATGCCATATACATTTATTTTGTTGAGTGAACCGTTTTTCGAGATATTGCTTGTTATTTCCTTTAAATTTTCCAATACTTATACTTTTTCTCAAATGCGTTATTCATTTTTACTTTCTCTACTACGTATAGTAAGTAGGGGAAGTATTGCATTCCACCCAAAAATTCGATACCGAGATTTCACTGGAAATACATGTTTTGAGAATCACTGAATCCAGAAAAAAAAAGCATTTTTGGAAACATGTCCGTGTGTGTGTCTGTCTGTGTGTCTGTGTGTCTGTGTGTCTGTCTGTCTGTGCGTCTGTGTGTCTGTGAACAGCATAACTCAAAAACGAACAGTCGGATAAACACCAAACTTGGTATTTAGGTTCAGTATGCATAACTGGTACACCATAAGAGATAGCCAAAATTTTACTACACAAAAAATGTAGATCGCGTTAAAATACACAATTTATGTCATATACATTTTTTTTTAGTTGAGTGAACCATTTTCGAGATATTGCTTGTTATTTCCTTAAATTTTCCAATACTTATACTTTTTCTCAAATGCGTTATTCATTTTTACTTTCTCTACTACGTATAGTAAGTAGGGGAAGTATTGCATTCCACCCAAAAATTCGTTACCGAGATTTCACTGGAAATACATGTTTTGAGAATCTCTGAATCCAAAAAAAAAAAAGCATTTTTGGAAACATGTCCGTGTGTGTGTCTGTCTGTGTGTCTGTGTGTCTGTGAACAGCATAACTCGAAAACGAACAGTCGGATAAACACCAAACTTGGTATTTAGGTTCAGTATCTTCCAGAGATGCGACACGAAGGTTTTCAAGAAAATCCCCCCACCCCAGACTACCCTTTACATGGAACATTTTTCGAAAATTTTAATTTTCTCAAAAACGGCTCTAACGATTTTGATTAAAACATCATATGTTTAAGATATTGTCATGTCAAATAAAATGTATATCTCGAATTTTCTGGGAATGTCTCCAAAAATATTCTTCATTGTGAACGACTTTTTTGCATAACTGGTAAACCATAAGAGATAGACAAAATTTTACTACACAAAAAATGTAGATCGCGTTAAAATACACAACTTATGTCATATACGTTTCTTTTGTTGAGTGAACCGTTTTCGAGATATTGCTTGTTATTTCCTTAAATTTTCCAATACTTATACTTTTTCTCAAATTCGTTTATTCATTTTTTTTATGTCCTGAACATGCAAACAGAATGGAATTCGCCACATAGCAACCAGCGTTAAAATATTTGACTATCGCTTAAAAGCTACCAATTAGATTGTACAAGAGTAGAGAAAGTTATGTGAGTGTAACAAATCAGTTTTTTTTATACGCTACTATTTTAGTGTGTGTGTGTGTGTGTGTGTGTGTGTGTGTGTGTGTGTGTGTGCGCGCGCGCGCGAGTACGTGCCTAGGAACCGTGCGCCACAAGCCAAAACGACGACGTTATAGAAAAACTTTATCAATTGCCTACCGGCCAGGGACAACCGCTAAAAAACCTGAAAAAAGCTCTAAGAGTATTCTAACGCTTACCGATCTGGAAAACCCTTGAAAACAAGATAGTACACTTTTGAGATATTGCTTGTTATTTCCTTAAATTTTTCAATACTTTTTTACTTTCTCTACTACGTATAGTAAGTAGGGGAAGTATTGCATTCCGCCCAAAAATTCGATACCGAGATTTCACCGGAAATACACGTTTTGAGACCTCCTGAATCAAAATAAAAAAAAAAAAAAAAAAAAAAAAAAAAAAAAAACATTTTTGGAAACATGTCCGTGTGTGTGTGCCTGTCTGTGTGTCTGTCTGTCTCTCTGTGTGTGTGTGTGTGTGTGTGTGCGCGCCAGTACGTGCCTAGTATCCGTGCGCCGACAAGGTAAAACTTCATCATTTGCCTACCGGGCAGGGACAACCGCTAAAAACCTGAGAAAACCTCCAAAATTAGAAACGCCTTCGTCAACCAGTACAGAAAACGCCTACCAACCAGGGAAAACCTATGAAAAAGCAGAAACAGCTTGCATTTGTTTACCATCCGCAGAAAACTCCCAAAAAAAAATAGTCATTTTAAAAAAAAAAAAGGAAAAAGACCAATAATATAAGTATGGTAGAAACAGCTTGCATTCGTCTACCAACCAGAGAAAACCCCCGAAACACTAGTTATTTAAAATTGCTGATGAGTTCTGGATAGGCTTTTGCAAATGTTGTTGGTAGCAAAACTTGCCTTTTCCATCACCTCCAACATACCCCACTCCCACACCTTTTTTTCTTTCCACCAATCATAATCTCTCTTATTCTCGCCAATCAGCAACTTTCATTTGTTCCTTTCCACCAATAACATCACTTCTTATTCCCACCAATGACAACTTCACACGTCACTTTCTGTTATACTTTTTATCCCTCGTTCGCCATCTTTCCCCCTCTTTCAGACCCCAACCACCGCACAGTCAACACCTCGCCGCTCCTTAACCTCAACTTCGTGCCTCCGCCATCTTATTTAGTTCACATTTTTACCACCGCGCCTCTCATCTCTCAACCAGATTGCCTGCAAGAACAGATCTCGTTCATTCGCACCTCGACGGTTGCCTCGGCAGCAGCTACTGCCAACACCTACGTCGTACACGTTTTTGACCGCTTTCGACCGGCTTGAGAACCCTGCTCCTACGTACGCTAGCGACCATCACGATGGTCCAGTACCAGGTTTTGGTATAGTTAAATTACGCCTCTGCAAAGGGTGTCTGTACCGCTTTAAAAACCTAGGTATATCAGTGCGTAGTGATGTTGGTTGATCTTAAAGCTGGTTAAGCATTTTCAAAAACAGTTTGCTTTTATTTTTCCGCCTCGCGTGCCGCGCTTTTGGTGACGCATCCACACCGGTAACAGGTAAGTAACACACGCATAATTATTTTTCGGACCTGCTTGGCGTAGGAATATATCCTTTCGTGTTTTGGTACTGTAACCTCAAACCTCCTTACCCTCCTCTTGCGTCCGCCATCTTGTTTAGTTCTCACCGCATCTCCTTGTCGCAGACCCTCCGCCATTTTTAGTTCCCGCTATTTTAACCTCAAAATCTACTCTTCTAACCTCTTGCTACCGCCATCTTCTTTTAGTTCCCATTCTCACCACCGCGTCTCCTTACCCCCACCTCTTGCGACCGCCATGTTCACCACTAACCTCCAAATTTCCTCGTCCTTAAACCTCTTGTCTCAACCAACTTGTTTAGTTCCCATTTTCGCCACCGCATCTCATATCGCCCCATCTCTCTATCCACTCAAGAAAACTACCATCCAACGTTCAAAAATTGCTGATCAGTTCACGACAGGCTTTTGCAAATCTTGTTGCTAGCAAAACTTACCTTTCCCATCACCTCCAACATACCCCATTCCTTTTTCTTTCCACCAATCATAACCTCTCTTATTCTTACCAATCAGCAACTTTCATTTGCTCCTTTCCACCAATAAAATCACTTCTTATTCCCACCAATCACAACTTCACACGTCACTTTCTGTTACACTTTTTATCCCTCGCTCCCCATCTTTTCCCTCTTTCAGTCCCGACCTCCGCACACACAACACCTCGCCGCTGCTCACATCTCCGAACCAAATTGCCGGCGAGAACAGATCTCGTTTATTCACACCTCGACGGTTGACTCGACAGCAGCTACTGCGAACACCTACGTCGTACACGTTTTTGACCGCTTTCGACCGGCTTGAGAACCCTGCTCCTACGTACGCTAGCGACCATCACGATGGTCCAGTACCAGGTTTTTGGTATAGTTAAATTACGCCTCTGCAAAGGGTGTCTGTACCGCTTTAAAAACCTAGGTATATCAGTGCGTAGTGATGTTGGTTGATCTTAAAGCTGGTTAAGCATTTTCAAAAACAGTTTGCTTTTATTTTTCCGCCTCGCGTGCCGCGCTTTTGGTGACGCATCCACACCGGTAACAGGTAAGTACCACACGCATAATTATTTTTCGGACCTGCTTGGCGTAGGAATATATCCTTTCGTGTTTTCGTACTGTAACCTCAAATCTCCTTACCCTCCTCTTGCGACCGCCATCTTGTTTAGTTCTCACCGCATCTCCTTGTCGTAGACCCTCCGCCATTTTTAGTTCCCACTATTTTAACCTCAAAATCTACTCTTCTAAAACTCTTGCTACCCCCATCTTCTTTTAGTTCCCATTCTCACCACTGCGTCTCCTTACCCCCACCTCTTGCGACCGCCGTGTTCACCACTAACCTCCAAATTTCCTCGTCCTTAAACCTCTTGTCTCAACAACCTTGTCTAGTCCCCATTTTCGCCACCGCATCTCATATCGCCCCCATCTCTCTATCCACTCAAGAAAACTACCATCCGACGTTCAAAAATTGCTGATCAGTTCAAGACAGGCTTTTGCAAATCTTGCTGCTAGCAAAACTCACCTTTCCCATCACCTCCAACATACCCCACTCCCACAACTTTTTCTTTTCCACCAATCATAATCCCTCTTATTCCTACCAATCAACAACTCTCATTTGTTCCTTTCCACCAATAAAATCACTTCTTATTCCCACCAATCACAACTTCACACGTCACTTTCTGTTACACTTTTTATCCCTCGCTCCCCATCTTTACCCCTCTTTCAGTACCGACCTCCGCACAGACAACACCTCGCCACCCAGCTCCTCTCCATCACGCGACCTCCATACTCCTCCATCTCCCTTCCTCCATCTCCCACCCCAAATTAACGAACCAATCAAAAACACTCCACGTCACTTCCTCAATTCTTTCAACTCGTCCCGGATGAGCCAACCGATTTAACGATAATCCTACCGCTCAGGGCGCTTTTCAAACTTACCGCCGCCGCCGTCGCACGCACCGACACTAGCGACACCAGCGCCCCTAGCGGCAGGATTATCGTTAAATCAATTGGCTCATCCGGGACTAATACTACTAACGTAAATGTAAGTATCACGGAGGGGTCCCAGAACAGGGTTAGAGCACCACACGCAGGCTAGTCGGCCCCTTGTGCTTCCAACATGACCGGAAGAGGAGAGACCCGAAGGGCGCAAGCATAGAGGGGGTCCCTAACTTTTCCAGATTGAGTGCATCCGACGACGCCCGACACCTGCCCACAAGTCACTTAACTTCCAGGGTCCCTGGAGCGGAGTCCACCGTTGGTGAGGCCTAACGGAGCGATACCGCAGCGACGCCAGGAATGAAATCTTTACAAAGCGTAAGCCACCTAACAACCGCAACCACGCCGAACACAGTCCCTTGTCCTACAACCCTGAAACAGATACAGTAAATGATAAGAAGCAGAGTCGTGTTAGAGTATGAACTACCCCATTATTCACCTATTGACCCGGAGTAACTACGAAAACCCCATTGGCCAGAATGTACAGTCGTCGGGGATCGATCTCGGGCTTCCTGAATGCGGGCCGAAGACTTTGCCGCCTGAACCATCTCACTAAGTGAAGAAAAGGATAGATTGTAATTAAAGAAAAATTCCCACGCGCTGCCGTAATTCGAACCCGGGGCCTTTGGCTTCAGTAGCCAGAATGCTGAAAACTCGATTACAGACGCAGTCTCAAAACTTTTATACCTGCGGTTTGATGTCTTTAAACCCGTAGGTCATAGTAAACGATGAATGAATGAAAGAAATGGGTGAAATGATGCCTAAATGAACTCGTGATCCTTAGAGCTTAAAGTTAGCTGACATTCATATTTTCAGGATAAGAGAAAGCCCTTGAAAAACCCTCATCTAACCAAGATTGCAACTCCAGATGTAGGGGCCTCTAGTAACTGGAGCACACAACCGCACATTGGTTATCGTAGGCCCTTTGTGCTTCCATTGTGACCTCTGGGAGGAAGGAATGGAGAAGAAACCTGCAGGGCGACCAGATCCCGACGACAATAAGCGCAAGAAGGTTGGAGTCCTTAACGATTCCAGAATTACACCAAACCTGACGTCGGCGAACCTGCCTTAGCCATCTTCAATCTGGAGGTTCCGGAATGAAACGGGTCACTTCCAGGAAGGAGCTCCAGCCTGTCAGCCAAGCTCCAGAGAAACATTTACACAGCACAAATTCCAACATTCTGCCGCAACGCAAAACGCCGTCACCTGGTTCTACAGCCATTACATATATGGGACAGATGAGAAGAAACAATGGGGACATAAAATTCGTGGTAGTTGGGTAGCTACCTCAGAATTCGCTTACCGATCTGGGGAAACCACGAAAAAACCCATAGCCAGAGTTGGAAACCCGACAGAAATCGAACCCGGGGCCGTCTGAATGCGAGCCATCTCGCTCAGTAAGAAAAACAATACTATATCTCCCAAACAGGGGTAGTGAAGCTTTTGAGTTTCCATGACAACGTGACACGTGCTACAAATCCCTTCTTACGTTATTTTACTCGACCTGCGAGAAGTAAACAACAGCGACTTCTTCTCTCTCATAACTCAAAATTTGTTCTTTCAACAGTAAAACACTACATTTCACCCCCACGTCTTTTAATTTCACCATTTTGCAGCTACTTTCTTAAGGAGCGTTTCCACTTGTAATCACTTTTAATTAAAATGATAATTAGAGAACTTCCTTGTTGATGGAGGGTGGAAACTTTTAAAAGGGACGCTTCTTCCGTCTTTTCACTCTCACGGAACTTTCTGTGCTTTCAATTTTTTAACACGGGTCTTGAAACTATGGGAACCCTGAAGATTTCTGTAGTAAAGTTATTTTTTATTCTTACGCCTCTCCGCTAAGTCTCACTGCTTAAAGGGAAATCTCAGCTTCGGCAAATCTAAAGCAATGCTTGAAAGTTTCTGAAGATAAGAATATGCATCTAAAGCGCGTATCACGCTTAAAAGACAGTGCAGGTTAAATGGAACGCACTGTTGCTATATGTATTATACGTACGCTCGCAACTTTGGCGCTCAGCTGCGATAGGTCTACCAATCTAATGCTATCTTGTGAATGATACATCAGCAAGTAGTGAAATATCTGCACTGCTATTTAAATTTTCACCTCCTCTTTATCTCTCATCTTTGTATTTTTAGCACCTCGATATACAACTTTCCTGGCGTAAAACTAAATTATTGTCAAACAAATACGGAGATATGTTAATAAAAGCTTCAGGCTGGAAGGATACCATCACTGTTTACCCTTGATAAAACTACGTTTAATATGGGTGGGATGTTTTCAAACAGCAAAAAATGAATAATTCGCCGCACTCCGCTGATGGTGATCTTAGAGGTTTCATTCGTTCCTTTCATTCGTTTATTTATACTTTTTATCCTTTCTTTATTCCTTTTTACGTTCTCTACTACGTATAGTAAGTAGGGGAAGTATTGTATTCCACCCAAAAATTCGATACCGAGATTTCACCGGAAATACATGTTTTGACACCCCCTGAATCCAAAAAAAGCATTTTTGGAAACATGTCCCTGTGTGTGGGTGTGTGTGTGTGTGTGTGTGTGTGTGTGTGTGAACAGCATAACACAGAAACGAATAGTCGGATAAACACCAAACTTGGTATTTAGGTTCAGTATCTTCCAAGATGTGACACGAAGGTTTTCAAGAAAATCCCCCCACCCCAGATTACCCTTTACATGGAACATTTTTCGAAAATTTTAATTTTCTCAAAAATGGCTCTAACGATTGTGATTAAAATATCATATGTTTAAGATATTTTCATGAGAAATAAAATGTATATCTCGAATTTTCTGGGAATGTCTCCAAAAGTATTCTTCATTGTGAGCGACTTTAGCATAATTGGTGAACCATAAGAGATGGACAAAATTTTACTACACAAAAAATGTAGATCGCGTTAAAATACAAAATTTATGTCATATACATATTTTTGTTGAGTGAACCATTTTCGAGATATTGCTTGCTATTCCCTTAAGTTTTTCAATACTTATTTTCTCAAATGGAAATTCGTTATTCATTTTTTTTTGTCTTGGATATGCAAAGAGTATTAATCTTTGGCAAAGAGAATGGTGCTGCACATAGCAAACTGCTATTAAGAGATATGTCGATGCTTAAAGGCTACTGTATTTTTATATTGCCGTTGCAAATACAAAACAAGGGGAACATAGTACGCCTTAAGCGATAGTCAAATATTTTTAGAACTGGTCGCTATGTGTAAAATGTAATTCTCCTTGCAGGTCAAAAGATCGTCTCTGCAAATGTTTATCTGGATTAATATGAAATAGATGGAGAATAAGAGTTTGTAAAAATAGTTTTTACAAGAGTAGAGGAAGTCATGTGAGTGTAACACATCAGATTTTTTAACTCGTTTTTATCTTATATACTGTTATATGGCCAGAGGCCTAAAATTTCACATGAAAATTAAATTAATTTTGAGTAACCATCACGTTTATTGGGGGGACGTATACTCACTTGGCCGCAGAGGACCGAAACGTGGTGTGGAGGTTAAGATTAAGAGGAAGGCGTGGGTTTGTCACTGTACAAAATCCATAACACAAATCTACTCACATATTCCTAGATTTATTTCCCAACCGTTGGGGTTCCTACATTATTAAATATGAAAGGTGAAGGAGAAGTCCACCGATCCAAAGGCAGGCTTACACACGCGATCCACTTCTCTCGGAATACTCAACAAGATAGACACTATATCCCCACCACTCGTGGCTAGCAAAAACACCCAGACGAAAACAATATGCCTGGTAGTGACAATGACAATATAACCACAAATTATCAATACGCTACAATACCACCGAACACCCGCTAGCCTTTGTTCTCTCTTTTACTGGCTTAATAACAATCATTTTACTTGATTAATCTAATATCTTCAGTATTATTTTCCACTTTCTTCTTAGTTAACCAACATTTCGTCTTCTCCTGGCTTCCCCCTCCTAATTATAAATATTTACGTAAAATATTAAATCAATAACCTATATGACAGTCCACACCGTATAAACGTACCTTATAACTGATGTTAAACTTTAACATACAGCCTTCGACCTCGCGCCTGACGCCTGTTACCTGAATAGGTGGATGACTTAGTTTGTCACACACAGTGAAGCAAGAAGTTCCGACTTCTTTAAAAACTGTCTCCAAACCTCTTCAACATTTTCTTTCGCTTGGTTCCCGCTGTAAACCCAATAATAAAAAGGTTTCTCGCTGTCTGTCTTTTCTGCTGCTTAGGTATAGAATTCTTCGAAAATATTTAATTTAAAAAATTATGGTGTGATACATTCACATAACTTTCTCTGCCCTCTATCGTTTATTCGTGGGTACAGAAACCATCCTTACTAAAGTTTTGTGATGGATGGGTTTGGGGTTGTTCTCTATTGCGATAAGTATGTGGAATGGGTTATTAGCTGCCAATTAGTCTCCGTTGCCCTTCGGCTATTCGCTCTTATTTCAGTGTGGTCGTGCAGGTGGATGAATGGACACTGATTTTTGACACTTGAGTTTAAGTATTGACACTTGGGTTTATTGGCACTTGACTTTATTAACTGTTGACACTTTACTAATTATTGACACGACGTCATTACCACTCATCAACTCCTTAACACGCCTCATTGTTTTCTATACATATCCTGTTATAAGCAGGCAACTATTCACAAAGCAAGCAGAATGTTAATCTTGAAAAAATGCACCCAGTTCCATCCTCACTCTCTCTTTTATACAGTATTAGCTATAACGCTTGCAGACGCTATTTTTCGCGGGCGTTTAGATACATTGAATCATATTCGCCCATTCTATATTTTAAATCTGTTTCATCTACCTCTATTGGCCATATCAGCAATATCTTTGTAACCTCTGGAATCTGCACGCCCCATCTCAGCTGATTTTCGAGTCATCTGGCAAGTGGCATGTATCTCACCCCACTTGCTTCGTCCACCCTTGTGTCCTGTTGAAAGAGGCTTTTTGAAATGTCACTTGGCTTTATTAGCTGTTGACACCTGACTTCAGTTTCTTATAACTAAAACATATAAACAATTTTATAACTAAAACATTCACACACATAAATCACTATGTATACGATATATACCGTCTCAGGTATACACTATGTGATCCAAAGTTTCCGGACACCCCCACAAACATACGTTTTTCATCTTAGGTGCTTTGTGCTGCCACCTACTACCTGGTACTCATTATCCGCGACCTCAGTAGTCATTAGACACCGTGAAACAGCAGAATGGGACGCTCCATGGAACTCACGGACTTCGAACGTGGTCAGGTGATGGGTGTCACTTGTGCTAGAAGTCTAAGCGAGATTTCCACACTCCTAAACATCCCTAGGTCCACTGTTTCTGATGTGATAGTGAAGTGGAAACGTGAAGGTACATGTACAGCACAAAAGCGTACAGGCCGATCTCGTCTGTTCACTGACAGAGACCGCCGACATTTTAAGAGGGTCGTAAAGAGTAATAGGCCGACATCTATCCAGACCATCACACAGGAATTCCAAACTGCATCAGGATCTACTCCAAGTACTATGACAGTTAGGCGTGAGGTGAGAAACCTTGGATTCCATGGTCGAGCGTCTGCCCATAAGCCATACATCAGCAGCAGGAAAATGCCAAACGACGCCTCGTTTGGTGTAAGAAGCGTCAATATTACACGATTGAACAGTGGCAAAAAGTTGTGTGGAGTGACGAATCACGGTACACAATGTGGCGATCCAATGGCTAAGTGTGGGTATGGCGAATGCCCGGTGAACGTCATCTGCCAGCGTGTGTAGTGCCAACAGTGAAATTCGGAGGTGGTGGTGTTATGGTGCAGTCGTGTTTTTCCTGGAGAGGGCTAGCACCTCTTGTTGTTTTGCGTGGCACGATCACAGCGCAGACCTATATTGATATGTTAAGCACCTTCTTGCTTCCCACTGTTGAAGAGCAATTCGGGGATGGCGATTGCATCTTTCAACACGATCGAGCACCTGTTCATACTGCACGGGCTGTAGCGGAGTGGTTACACGACAATAACATCCCTGTAATGGACTGGCCTGCACAGAGTCCTGACTTGAATCCTATAGAAAACCTTTGGGATGTTTTGGAACGCCGACTTCGTGCCAGGCCTCACCGACCTACATCGATACCTCTCCTCAGTTCCGCACTCCGTGAAGAATGGGCTGACATTCCCCAAGAAATCTTCCAGCACCTGATTGAAAGTATGCCTGCGAGAGTGAACGCTGTCATCAAGGCCAAGGGTGGACCAACACCATATTGACTTTCAGCATTACCGATGGAGGGCGCCACGAACTTGTACGTCATTTTCAGCCACGTGTCCGGATATTTTTGATCACGTAGTGTATATAGCAATAGGGGTTATACTTGTATAAACTGTGACATTATTAAGGAAAAAAGTTGCTGCCAAATGGAGAATGTTAGACAGAACAATTTCCAAATTAGCATATAAAATTGATTACATGTGTTTATACACAGAAATCCACCTATAATAATAATAATAATAATAATAATAATAATAATAATAATAATAATAATAATAATGTAATTCAGTGAACGGGCTATCCAGCTTTTTATAAAGGGAATGACGGGTATCGAATATCGGCGCTCAAAAATTAGTATCGGTATCGAATATCGAGAAATAGTGGTATCGTTTCATCGCCAGTTTTAACACTTCGTAAAACCTGAACTTAGGTCTTATTATAAGCTATAATCATTATGGTCACTGATTACATAAACGTGGTGAAGTACGTCGCAAGACGAAAAAATTCTGACGTGTTACATTCACATGACTTTCTCTAGCCTCTATTTGGGTATACAAACTATTCTTACGATAGCTTATTTCTCTATATACTTCTTTTTAGTCGAGATAAATCTTTTATGGAAATAGGTACATTACACATTTTGTTACAAAGGTAACAGCGATAGTCAAATGTTTAAGAACTCAAAGCTATATGCTGGCCCTAAAACTCCATACCTTTTCCCTCACATCGCAAAAAACCACTGAACGTCGACGGGACTTTAAAAAATGGCTATGTATTGAACAATTCGAACCATTAATAACGGATGTTTCGGAAATGGCGTATGCCACAAAAATTTGTTTGAAAGAAATTGTGTGCTTTAAAGAGACGTGCATTATTTGTATAGTCCGTTTTCGTCTATCGTTTAAACCTTACCAGTTACACAAGATTACACAATTTTCCTTCCCAATGAAGAGGTCTTCACAAGCTTTTCCCAGAAAATTCCAGATAAACCCTTTATATGCCGTCCAAATATTTTTAATATACGGTATTTTAATCAAAATCGTTAGACATGTTTTAGAAAATCCAACATTCAGAAAAATTTTCCATGTAAACGGTTGTTTAGATTAGGGGCATTTTCTTGAAAGAACGTCGTGTCGTATCTTTTTACTTTCTCAACTACGTATGGTAAGTAGGGGAAGTATTGTATTCCACAAAAAATTCAATACCGAGATTTCACCGGAAATATATGTTTTGAGACCCCCTGAATCCAAAAAAGGCATTTTTGAAAATATCTCCGTGTGTGTGTGTGTGTGTGTGTGTGTGTGTGTGTCTGTCTGTCTCTGAACAGCATAACTCAGAAATGAACAGTCCGATAAACACCAAACTTGGTATTTAGGTTCAGTATCTTCCAGAGATGCGATACGAAGGTTTTCAAGAGAATTCCCCACCCTTACCCATTACATGGAACATTTTTCGAAAATTTTAATTTTCTCAAAAATGACTCTAACGATTTTGATTAAAATATCATATGTTTAAGATGTTTTCATGACAAGTAAAATGTATATCTTGAATTTTATGGGAATGTCTCCAAAAGTATTCTTCATTGTGAACGACTTTTGCATTACTGGTAAATCATAAGAGATAGACAAAATTTTACTACACACAAAATGTAGATCGCATTAAAATACACAATTTATGTCTTATACATTTTTTTTTTGTTGGGTGAACCATTTTCGAGATATTGCTTGTTATTCCCTTAAATTTTCCAATACTTAATGCTTTTTCTCAAATGGAAATTCGTTATTCATTTTTTTTGTCTTGTTAATGCTTGTACAAGGGTAGAGAACGTCATGAGAATGTAACCCTTTTTTTTGGTTTTGTGTTAAAGAAGTTCCATTGTGGGACTCGAACCCGGGACCCTCAGCTTGGCGAAGCTCCGGAATTATACGCTCAAGCGACCACGGCTACGAGGGCCGGCACATGTTTGTAGGATACATATATACACCAGTGGAATCTCGATATCGAGTTTTTGGATGGAATGGAATACCTTCTCTACCTACTAGTACGTGTAGAGAAAGTTAAAAGGTTGAACAGAGTGTGTAAAACACACTCGGTGGTAAAAACGCGCTCTTGATCACTGTAAAGCTATTTATGATGACCATGATCAAGAGGTCAGCTCTCCACACGAAGGTACTTTAAACACAACAGGTTAATCAATATGCAATTACAGCAATATGCGAGCTTGACAAGGCGTGAACCATAAATCCATTCTGTAGAGTCAAACTTTACGATGACGTACGTTCATAATGTGGTGACTGACCTCCATCTACGTGAAGGCGATTGAAATATAACAAATCTCTTGTGCTACATTCACATGTCTTTCTCACCCTCCTTCGCTTATTATTGGGTATATAAATTATCCTTACAAAAGTTATTTTTTAAGTATTTCATTTTAATCGAGATAAACCTCTGCAGAAATAGCTTCATTACAGATTTCGTTATAGATACTAAGTGAACAGTGACAGCCAAATGTTTTAGAACTGATGAACATCGCGAGAAACAACTCAAAATGTACAGGACAGGACGAAAGTATTGAATAATTCGAACCATTAATAACGGATCTCTCGGAAACGGCTTATGCCACGAAAAAACTTATTTGAAATAAATTGTGTGTTTTAAAGAGATCTACATTCTTTGTACAGTACGTTTTGGTCTATCTCTGAACGTTTACTAGTGATACAAGATTATGCAGAATTCCTTCCGAATGAAGAGGACAATACAGCTACTCCCAGAAAATTATAGATATACATTTTATTTGTCATGTAAATATATTTAATATAAGGTATTTTAATCAAAATCGTTAGCCATTTTTGAGAAAAAAATTCTAAAAATATTCCATATAAAGGGTAGTTTCGGGTGAGGAGATTTTCTTGAAAATCTTGTGTAGGACCTACTGAAACTAAATACTAAGTTTGGTATTTATTCAAGATTTTTTCTGAGCTATGCTGTTCACACACACACACACACACACACACACACACACACACACACACACATGGACGTTTTTGTAAAAACTTTGTTTTGGATTCAGGGACCTCAAAACATGTTTCAGATGAAATCTATTTTTTATTGGAATATAAAGCCTTCTCTACCTACTATGTATGTGGTAGAGAAAGTAAAAATCTGATGTGTTAATTCACGTGATTTCGTTTACCTACCATCATTATATTCATATAAGTTTCACAAACTATTCTCCCTAACGATTCTGTTTCTATCTAGTACATATAGGTGCATGTATT
Source organism: Deroplatys truncata (assembly GCA_030765065.1). NCBI lineage: Eukaryota > Metazoa > Arthropoda > Insecta > Mantodea > Mantidae > Deroplatys > Deroplatys truncata. Next base: position 66,503,786 of record CM060978.1, on the reverse strand, counting down.
GTATTCCACACAAAAATTACATGTTTTGAGGCCCATTGAACCCAAAGACAGCATTTATAAAAAATGATCTGTGTGTGCGTGTGTCTATCCGTGAACAGTTTAACTTCAAAAACGAAAATTTGGTTAATTACCCAACTTGGTATATAAGTTAAGCATCTTCAAAGGACGCAACACGAATATTTTCAAAAAAATCTGATGTATTACACTCACATGACTTTCCCTACTCTTGTACAAACTACTTTTACAAACGCTTATTCTCCATATGCTTCATGTTAATCGAGATGTTAATCTTATTGCTAATTTTCTTGTAGATGCAAGGGGAATATGATTTAAGCGATAGTCAAGTATGTTAAGAGCTGGTTGCTATGTGGCGCATTCCATTCTCTTTGCATGTCCAGGACATAACAAAAAATGAATAACGAATTCCCATTTGAGAAAAAGTATAAGTATAGGCAAATATAAGGGAATAACAAGCAATATCTCGAAAATGGTTCACTCAATAAAAAAATGTATATGATATAAATTATGTATTTTAACGCGATCTACATTTTTTGTGCATTAAAATTTTGTCTATCTCTTATGGTTTACCAGTTATGCAAAAGTCGTTCACAATGAAGAACACTTTTGGAGACATTCCCAGAAAATTCAATATATACATCTTATTTGTCATGAAAGTATCTTAATATATGATATTTTAATCAAAATCGCTAGAGCCATTTCTGAGAAATTTAAAATTTTCGAAAAATGTTCCATGTAAAGGGTAATCTGGGCTGTGGGGATTTTCTTGAAAACCTTTGTGTCGCATCTCTGGAAGATACTGAACCTAAATACTAAGTTTGGTGTTTATCCGACTGTTCGTTTCTGAGTTATGCTTTTCACAGACACACAGACACACGCACAGACATATTTCCAAAAATGCTTTTGTTTTGGATTCAGGGGACCTCAAAACATATATTTCCGGTGAAATCTCCCCTACTTACTATACGTAGAAGAGAAAGTAAAAATCTCACCATACCAAGTCATCCTTAACATGAGGTAAAACAGGAATTTTCTCAAAAATTGTTCTAACCATTTTGATTGAAAGACAATATGTTAAAGCTGTTTTGTTGACAAATAACACACACACATACACTATGAACTTTCTGGGAATAACTTCAATGCCTCTTTATTTTAAATCACTTTTGTAATTTGGTAAACCGTAGAAAGGGATAGATAAAGCTTTATTACACACAAAATCTGAATCTCATCGTAGCACATGTCGTCTTCCGGGTATAATGGTTACCATGCCAGCCTCTAGTTCCCGAGGTCGCGAGTTCAAACCCGGAGGAGGGCGATAGATATTTTCGGGCGTAAAAATTCTTAGCATGGCTTCCTTCGGAAGGAAAGTGAAGCCTGTGGTCCTCTGTCGTGGATCTACGACACGCTAAAGAAACTCAAGCCTGATAAAGAGGACTCTGAGCAAAATTTCCTGGCTTTTACGCCGAAACACAGCAGTTAAAAAGCGTCCATAAACAAAACTCAACTTAATTTAATCGTAGCACACAATTTATCCAAAATAAATATTTTTATGGTGTTAACCATTTCCGAGATATTCTTTGTCATTGTTTGGATTTTTCGATACTTAACATTTTCTCAAATGCATTTTTTCTGCCTTTCTTTTCCGTGTGCACTCAAAGAGAACACAATTCGAGGCTTATAGTAGACAATAGATGGTAGTAGGTAGAGAAAGTCGTATGAATGTAGCATATTAGATTTTGTGATATTAGTACAGATGAAGCTGCAATCATGAGGAGGAGCTCATAGTAATTTTCCCCTAGTTAATGACTTCTGGTAGCACATAGTCATTGAGATAACAGGCTCGTCAGTTAGCTGCAGCCTTGTCAGGAAAATGGATGAGAAAACTTGGTGGAGTGTATGTTTGTATTCAGCAATATTACACAAAGGAAGAGGAAAATGACCTGCTGCTGATTCAAAGGGACGGAGGGCAAAGTTTGGCAAACAGGATCAAAGCGTAGCGGCGGTGGGCCTCCAACATAAACATGCAGCAGCTCGAATAAATTTCACTGCTGCCTCCTCGCGACGTCTGTACAAACAGTTCACGTGGAAATATACCTAACTGCCTGCTGCATCTGTTGTATACATGCTAGTCTTTATACTGATAACTCTACACTCGGCGAGGGTCTTAAGCCAGTGTGGCGATTCATTGGGTACACTCCCCGGCAAATCTTTCGTCCGATTTAAAGAAGGTGTTTCCTTCGCCGTCAAGTTGCCACTATACTTCCTGATCCGCCATGAAACAGAGAGCTGCACATCATCGGACCAGGTGCACAGGTGTTCAGGAGAAACCGTACCACAATGAAACGGGACGTCTAGATAGGCGCTTGACTTTGACTAAGACCAGGGAACGGAAGGAACAGAATAAAGGTCTACACGGAGTCGAAGCCCCTTCTAGACCCAGGGGAAGGCGTTGGTTGAGTGAAACTCCCTCCCGTGGGCTTTTCCATCAGACCAATATCTTATAACTTTAAAAAGGCCCTCACGCTTGCGTAGGGATGCAAGTGGATACGCCACTTACGCGCGTCAGTCCCAAAGTGGAAGGGCCACAGTGAACTAGCACACCATCTACCGGCTACTCAGGGCGGTACCGGAGAACCTTGAGGTGTCTCACAAACCCAACTGGGTGTCACCGTCTAGATGTACCCTGTCTTCCATGGGTATCGGGAACCACTGCTCGAGACCAACCCAATCCGAACGGCTCCTATCCAAGAGAGGCTCAGACGTTCAGTCCGACGTACTTATAGAAACGTCAGAAGTACCGCATCACGGCAGCTGAAGGGGTCAGAATGGAGAGAACACCCACACTCCGAGACAACGCGAATCTTTTACCACACTCAGTAGGAACAGATGAGGTGAAAAAAACTGCAGGAGGCTATAGGCCACAGGTAGGCCGATCAGCAGAGGCGCACAGAGGTCCCTAACGATTCCAAGCATGACGATCGGTCACACTGGGGGGAGTGGTCAGAGATAGCTGCTATCTGGCAGGGACGAGAAGAACTACCAACACTGCAGAGCCTCTAAGTCTACCTGAAACATGAAAGGGGAATCGAAATGATAGGAAATGGAAAGGAAATTCTTTGTAGAAGAGAAACAAGCCTAGCATTCTCCTAGCCAATAAGGAAAGAAGAGAGAAAAAGAAAAAATGATCAAAGTGGCCAGCCCCTTGAATTGAACCTAGAATCTCCCGAATGCGAGCCTCGCACGTTACCGTGGAGTGATCTTACTTGCTCAGGATAGATGGAACTATGTAATGGCTTTGAAATGTCATATTCCTGATATGATCACGAGATAAAACTATAGCGACTTGCCTCTTGAAAAAAAGCTTAAGTATCGGATATTGTGACGTTTAGCGGGATTTGAGCGTTTAGTTTATTATATTTGGGGGAGTTGTACATTCAGGGGAAGGCAGTATAGGCCGGTAGTGACGTAGGGTTAGAGGGAAGAGCTATCAGATACTACATTCAGCTCTCTTCCTCTTCCATCCCAAATATGGCGCCCTAGAGTTTCAACACTATATAAACGTTTTCTTAAATTGGGCTGACCGTTGGAAAATCAAACTCAATGCAGAAAATAGTATTCTAAAAATCCTGCATAAAACCTAAAATAGGAATCACTATAGCTGGAAAAAAATGCAACGTCGTAATGAAGTAAGATACATTGGAGTAAACATTTGCAGAAAAGTAAACTGGAGTAGACATTAAGAATTATAAGAAAAAATAAGAGCAAAAATGTGCAGCAGTCTCTTTTCCGGAGTCACACAATTCAAACCAAATCAAAAACAATATTGTAGAAATCCTTTATCCAACTATTCTTCCTTTACGCGTGTATGCATGGGCAAATGTTTGTCATATCGGTTTTAAGAAACTTCAATCCATCCAAAATGTTATTCTCAGAAAAACACTCAAGAGCCCCTATCTTGATATAAGCAACTAAGATCCACGAGGAATTACAAATTAAAATCATTCAGGGAAACAGGTGATAATAGAAGCAAGTCACTATGGAATAAAGTTCGTGCGCACACAAATACATTTGTGAGAAATATGGACACTGGCGAATCGCGCCATCGAAAGCACAAAAGAGTGAAAAGGTATTAAACCAAAACTCAGGATTGTAAATATTGTAATAAAGTCGGAGGCTGGCCCCGTAGCTCAGTCGGTAGCGCACCTGCCTGTTGTGCGAGGGGTCCGGGGTTTGATTCCCGGCTGGGAGGGGGAATTTTTCTGTAGCCAAGATTATTTCCTATCCTCCCCAGAGGCTGGAAGTATGAATGAGAGTGTGAATGTGTGTATGATCTAATGATTATAAACCAAAAGGGAAATAAACCCAACACAAGAGTTACACGAGTTAAAAATAGGATATAAGTTACAAAGGAAAGGCCGCCGGTAAGACCAATGTAGTTGAAGGCGGGGTATAAATTGAGGCAGTATTTTTAACACTTAAATAATTTCAGTCTGGTTATATAATATGTAAATTCAATAACAGCCCGCCTTGAAGCAATATGTGTTTGTAATAATTTGTAAAATGTATGTAACAGTTATTGCATATGCTTATATTATTGTAAACATGTTCAATAATGTTATGTGAACGCATTAATTTAATAATGTAGGAGCTGAGAGAATAATTAGTTAAAACTTCTAACAATGAGGTAACAATGAGGTAACCTTGAGGCAATAATGTGCTTGAGAGTTTAATAATACTGCTTCTGATTATTGGAGTAACAATAATGTAATTTTAGTGACAGTTTATCAAATAGCCAATCAATAACAAGAAAAAGCTTTAGTTAAAAGAAGGTATTCTATTGGATTAGGAATAGTCAATCAGAGACTTGAAATACAGAAATTTATAAGTTTAGGAGGTTGAAATCAGTTCAGTTGCCTGCAAACAATATTCCTAACCAGACGCAAAAAGTGTCCTCGAGAGATTTAATACGTATTCGTGTGAGACGAAAAATAAGTTTACGTGTTAAAAAGTGTAATTAATTAATAAAAAGAATCTCACAGGTCTCTATATCAGTGAAGTGTTATTTAAATCGTGCCAAGCATTAATAAAAGGAGTGAAGTAAAATTATAATCTGTGTAAACCTGTGTAAGCCCTGCCAAGAGATACGTGTCTCTAACAATAATACTGACGCAGCCGAGGCAAACATAAATATATAATATTTAAAGAAACAGTCAAATTACAAAGTTAATACTTTTTTAAACTTCAGGCCACTTGAAAGTAAATTTGGGGCGAAGGCTACCGGAAACTGTTTACTATATGTGCGGTTGCAACTACTACAAGTTCGGCTCCTGAACAGTTGAAATATAATACAACTCCTTCAGTACAAACTACTTCAAATTGACGCCCACAGCGTGGTGCAAATAACGTAACAAACCATCTTCTCGAATTGGCACAAAACGTGGGGCAAATAACAATGCAACAAAATAATATCTTTTTCAAAATGGAACTAAAAGAATAAATAAATAAAGTCGGGGAAAATAAGGGGGAAACATAATTCTATCTTCCAATTACAATTGTATCTGGTACACATAATTGTATCTTGTATATCACTGTACCTTGTAAATGCAATATGTACATAATTGAACACTTAAGTTTTCAACCAGTGAAAACAGCAGACAATATCTAGGTAAGCTGTTCTTGCAGGCTGGAGACCCGTATAGGGATTTACAATTCAACAACAACTATAAATTCATTGTTAATTATAAGAACATGTAAAATTCACATGTAAAGCTGAGGGATTGTTATAGCCACAGAGCAACTAAGTGAATAAAGAAAGTAAAGTCTCTTTCCGTGTGGTGGCATCCAACAATAAACACGATTGAGCAGCACCAGGTACTGATTTTGCATTTGTTAATTTACTTATTTGTTATTTTGAATCCGCGTTAAGTTCTTGTAGAGGTTTTCCCTTTCCTTTCTGTTCACATAGAGGTTAGAAAATGTGTAACAGTGCACGCATAATTATATTTCGCTCCCAAGTACGCCCCAGTTGTGTTGAAATTTATAAAGAAGTATTTCCAGAGCTTAAGCTCTACCGTCTAAATCAGTATTTGGGGTATACAATATTTCAAACCAATAACAAAGAATGTTTCGAAGTGTTAAAGCCATAAAAACTGTATTGACATAAATCGTATGCTTTAACAAGATTTACAAATTTTGTAGTAACTTTTTGTCTATTTATTACGGTTTACCAGAAAAGTCATGACGAGCAATTCACAGCCCATTCCCAGATAATTTGAGGTAAACATTTTATTAATCATATAAATATCTTAAATATATGTTATTTTAATAAAAATCGTTAGTCATTTTTGAGAAGACAAAACATAACGAATTTTTTCCATGTCAAGGGTAGTTTGGGTTAGGAGAACTTTCTTGAAAACCTTGGTGTTGCATCTACGAAAAACACTGAACTTAAATACATTTGGTTTTAATCAGACTTTGAATATTCTATTATGTTGTACACAAACACACACACACACACACACACACACACACACACACACACACACATACGAACTACGTGAAGCTTTTTTTTCTGAAAATGCTATTTTCAGATTCGGGGGACCTCAAAACATGTGTTTTCCGCGAAATCTCGATATCGAATATTATAAGTATGCTCGAGTAATAGGCTCGTATTCGGGAGGTCCTTGGTTCATTCCCGTCAATCGCCCATTCTAACCTTGGTTTTTTCGTGATTTCCCCTTATCGGTAGGTGAATTATGGGTAGATTTCTAATCTATCACCATTTTTCAATCCATAATTTTCCTTTCATTCCATTTCCTTGTCATGATTCAGGTGTGCTTCTAGGTTTCGTGGTATTGGACGGTGTCGTACAGATGGCGTGGATGCTTGCTCAAAAGAAAGAGTATTCCCCGTGAAGACTAGAGGGCTGTTGCAGTGTGAGGACTCTTCGAGTCAAAAACTATTGGGGCCTTCCGCGCATCTCCGTGGCCTGTCTGCTTGCTGCATATGGCCACCTGAGGCTCCTTCACTTCATTGCTTCCTTCTAGGAGGTGGTGGCCACAATAGATATTCACATAGGTCCCAGTACGCGAAGTGTCCCCCTACGCAACTATCCCGTAGCCAGGAAGGGCTTAGACTTGCCAAACCGACTGCAGGCCTCAAGCCCACGTACACACGGCAGAGGTGTTACGGGGAGATAATGTGGCCAACATTACGCATCCTCAGCCAGAAAGCTGGACTCAGTGCCCGGGATCGCTGCCTATCGCAACTCCTCACTTTCCTCACGAAGCTGAGTAGGCACCGGCCCTTTACCCAGGTCTTAAAATCCATGCTCCCATGCCGCATTCTGTGGCCGGGTACCAGAGCACCACGCTCTATCCCACTGCGCCACGGCGCAGGACATAGTTTAGCGCTAGAAAGGATAAAAGGTGCAGTAACCGTAGGGAGCCAGGAAACTGTGGGAAAGGTTTGAGAACCACTGTACAGCAGCATTATTAACCATCAACTCATAAGTGTAATGTCATATACTGGCATGGGATTTGCATGCAGCTGATTCCATAACTTTTTTCTCTGTCAAGGAATGCACTGCGCTTGGTTTAAATTATTTTTACGTGTTGTTTTCTGGAGCCGAAGCTCGGCCACGAAACTTTTACCTGTCCACGGCACTCACTTACAAATATTAAAACGTTTTAGTAACAAGAAGGAAAAAAAACAAGCGGTGGTTTCACATCGCGCAATCAAATAAATTAAGAACTTTTGAGATGGGGAAAAAAATCTCCCGCTCCCCTTTAGGTTCCCTAGGGAGAAATGTTAATATACTACTACTTCTTCGGGAGATTACATTTTTTTATCTTCTTCGCCTGCTGAAAGTTGTCAAAAACAAATGTAGGTACGAGAGAGTTTTACTTGCCACAACTTCTTGGGATTGGATATTTATTTCTGCTTCTGTTTTTTTAGACAGGGACCATTCACGTATTGATCCGTTATCTCACAGCAACAGAGAAATAAGTAAACAATTTGGAGGCCTTCACTGCAATGCGAATATGTCTGCCTCCCTGGTGTGAGGGTGCCTTCTAACCTGGAGACCTCGTGTTCGAATCTAGGCTAGGTTGAGTTGCCTAGATAAGGTACTTACTTTCCCTACTAATATATAAGCTAAGGAGAGGAAGTATTATATTCCATATTAAAAATTGGTATCGACATTCTACCGGAAATACGCGTTTGGAAGAATGTATAAACGAATATTTGTTTTCATTAATTTCCACAGTTAGGTTCTTACGCTGGAAGTAATTAAATATTGACTGCCTCTATGGTTTGGTGGTTAGTATGCTGGATTCCAAATCCAGAGGTCACTGTTTCTATTTCCGGCTGGAGAAAGGGAATTTTTTTTAGCCAGGATTATTCGCCATCCTCCCTAGAATCTGGAAGTATGAGAGAGTGTAACTGTGTGTGTTAATTTAATGTTTATAACCCAACGTAAACAAAACCCAGAGATTAGCAGAATAGTAAACGAGTGGACATCATTTCCGATGAACAACTGTTTTTTCAAAGGCAAAGCCGCCGCTATTACCTTAGACGTCGTCGTTTATAACGCTCCCCATATGGCCTATGACCTTAGGAGGATACCTCATTCCACCAAGCAATGACTAGACACATTTCTAAGATGGAGACACCCAGGGGCGGAATCCGATGCCACCGATGTTAGCTTGATGATGAGGATGGCGATGGAATGAGAGGACCTACAGCTTTTACTGTGGACAGAACCACGTTGGTCCTTAGCAATACCTCACATGAGCAAGTCAGAGGTGAAGGCGTGGATAACGCCGACTAAAATCGCCACCCTAGAGCTGGGAATCGAACCCCGGATCCCTCATTACGAGAGCCGGAAACGAAACCATTGTGCTATCCTAGCATCTCTGACCTTACATGTTTAAGGCGGCATATAAATGGGACGAAAAAAAAAAACAAACTAAAAACAAAAGAGAAGAGGATGTAAATTTCTGCGCCTGAAGAATATACAACAATGAAGGATAAACTGCCAATGAAGTTGCCTACCAACAAGGCGTTGTGCAACTGCCTAAATTCAGTATCGGAAATGATAGTCCCCACAACTTTTGAAGATGGATTAAAGTTTTTATTGTCTTTCCTTTTCTGTGTATTACTTTCTCTACTACGTATAGTAATTCGATACCGAGATTTCACCGAAAATATATGTTTTGAGACCCCCTGAATGCAAAAAAAAGCATTTTTGGAAACATGTCCGTGTTTGTGTGTCTGTGAACAGCGTAACTCAGAAACGAACAGTCGGATAAACACCAAACTTGGTATTTAGCTTCAGCATCTTCCAGAGATGTGACACGAAGGTTTTCAATAAAATCCCCCACCGCAGATTACCCTTTACATGGAACATTTTTCGAAAATTTTATTTTCTCAAAAATGACTCTAACGATTTTGATTAAAATATCACATGTTTAAGATATTTTCGTGACAAATGAAATGTATATCTCGAGGTTTCTGGGAATGTCTCCAAAAGTATTCTTCATTGTGAACGACTTTTGCATAACTGGTAAACCATAAGAGATAGACAAAATGTTACTACACAAAAGTGTAGATCGCGTTAAAATACACAATTTATGTCGTATATATTTTTTGTTGAGTGAACCATTTTCGAGATATTGCTTGTTATTCCCTTAAATTTTCCAATACTTAAGCTTTTTCTTAAATGGAAATTCGTTATTCATTTTCTTGGTCCTGGTAATGCAAAGATAATGGAATACGCCACATATCAATCAGCTCTTAAAATATTTGACTATCGCTTAAAGCCTAGCATATTCCCCTTGTACCTACAAGAAAATTAGCAATAAAATTAACATCTCGATATCTCGATTAACATGAAGCATATGGAGAATAAGCGTTTGTAAAAATAGTTTGTACAAGAGTAGAGAAAGTTATGTGAGTGTAACATATCAGCTTTTTTGTATTTTGTACAAATATTAGGACATTTTCAACTCTAAAGGGCAAGGTTGGCAGGTGGTCCACTCGACAAATTGGAATAATTCATCACCACTGTACAGCTTATTTTGTTCTCCGTAATTATGGGTGGTATGCAATTTGCTAAATATCTGAAAATCAGAGGATTAAGATCAGAGATACACTATTTGCCGATTTTCTTTTCGTATTATATAGTGAGGTTTTGGGTAATTACTGTAATTTGTCGTATAAGGGAGAGCACGAAAAGTGTTAAAAGACAGGGTTACCTACTACAAGAAATCTAAATGGCTTTGATAATTAATTCATGTTTTTAAAGTGGCCTGAGCCTTATGGCTCGATTTAATAGCCTTGTTTTCTTAAAGTTTAGCCACTTTAAAATGTTCCTAATCGCGCAATTTTTGTTCACTTTCACAATTTCCGTAAGGGTTATTCGAACCTTAAAGCTAAGGAGCCTTTTTACTTTTTGTAACACACACATTTAGGTGGAAAAGCTACTGCTTTCCACTCAATTTTCTCAGGTTGGTCTCGCTTAATCTTACACAAAGTTTAATATTTGATTTAAATAACTGCATTTAAAACTTTCAAGTTTTATTACGTGGTGCATTACAAGTGAGTCTCGATTTTCTTTTCTGAGAATTGTTTTCACCGAACGGGATGGCTCTGGCGGCAACGGCAGATCCCGGGTTCAAAACCCCGGGGCCGACCAATCTGACCGAAGATTTCTTCGCGGTTGTTCTCGGTCGCTAGGCGTATTCTGGGTTGAATAGTTTGATCCACGAATTTTCCTATCATCCCTTTCATCACTATATTTCATTTCCTTCTTCTTCAACGCCATGCAAGGCATTGGGGCTGATCACCCTTCCTGAACATGCTATGATCCAGAGTTTGCTTGCTCCTTGACAGGCTACTGATCCAAGACATTGGCTTGTAAGTCTTTGGGGGTGTAAGTCCTTCAAAGAAGTGAGCAATCCGTTAAATAAATAGGTACAGAGGGGAACTTAACCCCTCGACCTTGTCGCGGTAGTATGTCTCGTGTTATCTTATTTGCTGGGCGCCTGTTATTGTTTTATTATTTTAAGATTTGGGTTCTTTATCCTCCGGCTGGCTATTATTACTCAGTAGAGCAAATATCTCTAAGCAGGGCGTGTAAACGGAAAGGAGTTATTACTAAAAGATAACACTGATAAAATAATTTGTTTATACACTTTTATTGCCATAACACTTAATTAATAATTCACATATTTAATCTTTATACACGTCTAACTGAAACACTGATATTTACGAATGTAACTACAGTCGTCTTTAATTGCCGCGCACTAATTACTTCGCGTACTTCACATTTTGTAACCAACTTTACGACGTATACCTCGCGAGAGATTCTTCAGGACTACGTGATGTGCACCTTGTGAATGATTCTTCGAAACTGCGCGAAACTTGCTTATAGCTCGAGAATATATACTCCTTCACCTCTAAATGCCTAAACATTGTAATAAAGCTGCTATTGGTTACCAAATCGCGCCCATTTTAGCGTCTGTTTTGTCAGCCAATCACTACTACTAACATATATACTCTAGGGAAAATGTTCCCACCATTTCTAAGAAAAGCCACGCTACCCTAACGTCATTTACTTGTCTCTTCTTAGTGATAAACAACTCGCCCCCTCGGTTTATTGTTACCCACTTCTATTGTCAGTTTCAGTGAGGCCGTGTAAACTTATTTCCTAACAATACCTATGGCTAACAAACATCTAAAATTCTGTACATACAATAATATTAATTTACATTACAATCACTCTGGCATTCACAGCATGTTATGATATAAAATATTGCCTCAACCTATAAGATATTTTGTGAACAAGCTCCTAACGGAGTGTTCCCGGAGGGAGGGATGAGGTAAGAGGAGCCAGAGGGCGGCCGGACCCAACAGGACACAGGCAGAGTCCCTCCATTTATAGATTGAAACTCCCCGGATGGCAGCTGGTGCAAACAGCTCCCCTCTGCAGACTTGCATAGCCCACTAGGGGACCCGGGTTTCGGTGACCCCAATTCCGGGTACGGAGAGTTACATAGAGCATCCTTTTGCACTGCCATGCAACGCCGAGATTCCCGCGACCTTTCAACTCTGAAATAGACCAAAGTGAAGTGAAGTGAGCATAGAGGTGAAATGGAGGAGAGGGAATTCGGGGGATGTAAGGAACCTTCCCAGCATTCGCCTAGAGACCCCTGAAAAAAATCCATGGGTCAGGAAGGTCGGCCTAGGAAATCGAACCCCGACCTCCAGAATACGGGCCACAGACGTTACTGCCTGAACCATTCCTATCGGTATACTTATGCACAAAAAATCTCTGATAAAAAGTTCAACTCAATTGGTTGAATTTTGTAAAAATTAACAATTTTAGGACTCAGTATCCTTAACTACCCGAGCGAGATTGTTCAAGCGGTTTGGCTGTGACCGCATTCGGGAGGTCGTGGGTTTGTTTTCTGTGGCCGACCTTCTGAGTCATAGGTTTGCGGATCGCCAGGCGAATGCTGGGAAGGATTCTCGCACACCCCGAATTTCCTGTCCCTCCATTTCATCTCCATTCTCATTTCACTTCCTCATTCATCCGTTGGTCGCTTTCAGGGTTGGAAGTGTCGGTGATGGTGTTTCGGTGCAGTGTGGCAGGGGAAAAGGATGTTCTATGTAACTCTCTCCGATCTTCGGCTTTCGGCTGGCTGCCGGGCGTAACCGAATCCACTTGAGGGGCGTTCTACCCGCTCTGTGTGGGATGGGGTCCCCAATCTGCCTGTCCGTCCGCCCGGCAGTCTCTATCTGAAAACTTAGGGATCCTGCCATTCCTGTGTCGTCAATCTTGTTTCCGACCGCCCGGTGTCTCCTCTCGCCTCATCCATTCTCCCGGGGACGCTCCCTTGTGGAGTGTAGATACAATATCCCCTATGTGGATCAGTGTCGAGTTCCTTCCGTTGCCAATCCAATCCAATTCAATCCTTAGCTAACTTCTATCTTCTCTCTTAAGGAGCAAAATTAAACTTGAGCAAGCAGTGTTAATTCTATTAATTCACACAAATGCCACTTCGAATCCTGTTAAAATAAACTCATATCGATGGCTATTAAATCGAGACAGAAGCACTAAACTAAAAACCGTACATAATAATTATTTTGTCCAATTGCGTCGATGAGCAAAAAGACAGTTTAAATTGCTGTATATCAGTCAGTGCCATATGTTGTTTTACCTTATTTTTAAATGAATTTAACAGAGATTCAATTGTGTCGTTTAACCTTTTTGTTCCAATTGCTACATGTTTTAGTATAAACACACACAGAGTTGTAAATGATTGCTTTTCAAACTGCGATTCCCATCAATTAATTCAATCGTGCACTACTTATCCCAAATTAGTGACAGTGTTATTTTATGCCTGTTGCAATAATGTTACCTTGCATTCTGGGGTCCCACAGACTTGGCTTCATAAGAAGAACTTGCTGTGATGGCCGTGTCCGGGATTCGACCCTCCTCCATACCCAGCGCTGCCCGGCACTCTCCTAGAAAAAGGTCAGAACAGAAAAACTGTATTACACTCGTGGAAATTGTATTACTGTCACACAATTTCTCTATGCCTTATAATTTCATAAGTAGTCTTGTCCAGATTTAAGACGATATAACTGTGGCAAACCTTAAAACCATATTTTTACTTCCTCTAATACGTATAGTAAGTAGGGGAAGTATTGTATTCCACCCAAAAATTCGATACCGAGATTTCACCGGAAATACATGTTTTGAGACACCCTGAATTAAAAAAAAAAACATTTTTGGGAACATGTCCGTGTGTGTGTGTGTGTGTGTGTGTGTGTGTGTGTCTGTCTCTGAACAGCATAACTCAGAACGAACTTGGTATTTAGGTTCAGCATCTTCCAGAGATGCGACACGAAGGTTTTCAAGAAAATCCCACCACCCCAGATTACACTTTACATGGAACATTTTTCGAAAATTTTAATTTTCTCAAAAATGACTAACTATTCTGATTAAAATATCATATGGTTAAGATATTGTCAGGACAAACGAAATGTATATCTCGAATTTTCTGGGAATGTCTACAAAAGTATTCTTCATTGTCAACAACGTTTACATAACTGGTAAACCATAAGAGATAGACATTTTACTATACTAAAAATGTAGATCGCGTTAAAATACACAATTTATGTCGTATAGATTTTTTTTTGTTGAGTGAACCATTTTCGACATATTGCTTGTTATTCCCTTAAATTTTCCAATAATTATACTTTTTCTCAAATGGGAATTCTGTGTTCATTTTTTATGCCCTGGACATACAAAGAGAATGGAATGCGCCACATAACACCCAGCTCTTAAAAGATTTGACTATCGCTTAAAACCTACCATATTCCCCTTGCACCTACAAGAAAATTATCAATAAGATTGACATCTCGAATAACATGAAGCATATGGGGAATAAGCGTTTGTAAAAATAGTTGGTACAGGAGTAGAGAAAGTCGTGTGAGTGTAACACATCAGATTTTTACTTTCTCTACCATAGTAGGTAGAGAAGGTATTGCATTCCACACAAAAATTCGATACCGAGATTTCATTAGAAATCCGTGTTTTGAGGCCCCTTGAATAAAAAATGGTTTATAAAAAGCTCCATGTCTATGCGTCTGTGAACAGTATAATTAAAAAATGAAGAAAAGGAAAAACACCAAACCTGGTAATAAAGAAAATCGCGCCACTCAAAACTACCATTTACATGGAAATTTTTTAGAAATATATAATTTTCTAGAAAAATGGCTTTACGATTTTGATTAAAATACCTGTATTAAAGATACTTACATGACTAAGAAATGCATATTGAATTTTCTGACAATAACTTGTGACATCCCTGTCATTCGGAAGAAATATTGTATAACCTTTTTTTTAAGTTTAACGTCCTTTAATAGTTAGTTATGCTGAACGACGGGTGAAATGAGGCTCAAATGAGCCAGGGGTACATGGAGATTAAATTAACCCGATTATATGCTCAGGATAAGTAAAACCCCGGAAAAAACCCTATCCGGGTAACTCTCGCTAACCGAGATTCCAACTCGGAACCTCTTGAACATGAGGCAGATACGCTAACCTAACTCTTGCAGCTGTAGAATTCTTTAAAACATATAATTTATTTCAAACAATTTTTCGAAGCATTAGCCATTTTCGAGATATCCGTTATTAATGTTTCAATTGTGCAATTACTTTGTCTTTCTTTTAAAGTCCTGTAGATTTTGAGATATTTACCAGGATTGCATGGAAACAGTATGAAATTTTAAGGCTAGGATATAGCGTCCAGTTCTTAAACATTTGACTATCGAAATACGTAATGCAGCTATTTCTACAAAGGTTTATCTCGATTAAAATGAAGTAGATAGAAAAATAAGCTTCCTAACAATATTTATTACCACTAAAAACGACAAAGGGTAGAGAAAGTCATGCAAATGTACCTTTTTTTGATGATGATTTAAATTTTAGCCACTGTATGGTAATGTAATGCAGAGAAGTAAACTAAATCCCTATGATCTATATGTATTTCTTTCATATAAGGTTTTTCTTGATTTTATAGACATTTATGCGTTAATTCAAATATTCCACATATCAAACCTCGTGTTAGACCTTATACAAAACTTTATTTTGGCCTTACCAGATAATTACATGCAGTCAGATTAGAGATTTTTACCTTCTCTACTATGTATAGTAAGTAGGGGAAGTATTGTATTCCACCCAAAAATTGGATACCGAGATTTCACCGGAAATACATGTTTTGAGACCCCCTGAATCCAAAAAAAAGCATTTTCGGAAACATGTCCGTCTGTGTGTCTGTCTGTGAACAGCATAACTCAGAAACGAACAGTCGGATAAACACCAAACTTGGTATTTAGCTTCAGTATCTTCCAAGGATGCGACACGAAGGTTTTCAAGAAAATCCCCTCACCCCAGAGTACCCTTTACATAGAAGATTTTTCGAAAATTTTAATTTTCTCAAAAATAGCTCTAACGATTTTGATTAAAATATCATATGTTTAAGATATTTTTATGACAAATAAAATGTATATCTTGAATTTCCTGGGAATGTCTCCAAAAGTATTCTTTATTGTGAACGACTTTTGCATAACTGGTAAACCATAAGAGATAGACAAAATTTTACTACACAAACAAAGTAGATCGCGTTAAAATATACAATTTATGTCATATACATTTTTTTAGTTGAGTGAACCATTTTCGAGATATTGCTTGTTATTTCCTTAAATTTTCCAATACTTATACTTTTTCTCAAATTCGTTATTCAATTTTTTATGTCCTGGATATGCAAACAGAATAGAATGCGCCACATAGCAACCAGCGCTTAAAAGATTTGACTATCGCTTATAACCTACCATGTTCCCCTTGCATCTACAAAAAAATTAGCAATAAGATTGACATCTCGATATCTCGAGTAACATGAAGCATATGGAGAATAAACGTTTGTAAAAATAGTTTGTACAAGAGTAGAGAAAGTCATGTGAGTGTAACACATCAGGTTTTTTTGTCTTGTATATGCAAAGAGTATTAATCCGTGGCAAAGGGAATGGTGCTGCACCTAGCAACCAGCTATTAAGAGATGTGTATATGCTTAAAGGCTACTGTATTTCTATATTGCCCTTGCAAATATATATTCCCCTTACATCTACAAAAAATTAGCAATAAGATAGAGTCTGCAAATGTTTATTTCGATTAACATGAAGTAGATGGAGAATAAGCGTTTGTAAAAATAGTTTGTACAAGAGTAGAGAAAGTCATGTGAGTGTAACATCAATTTTTTTTTGTCCTGGTAAGGCAAAGAGAATGGAATACTCCACATAGCAACCAGCGCTTAAAATATTTGACTATCGCTTAAAGCCTACCAATTCCCCTTGCATCTACAAGAAAATTAGGAATAAGATTAACATCTCGATATCTCGATTAACATGAAGCATATGGAGAATAAGCGTTTGTAAAAATAGCTTGTATAAGAGTAGAAAAGGTCATGTGAGTGTAATACATCAGATTTTGTTCTTTAAATTCTAATGAAGTTCTGCAATAAAAATTTAATATGTGACATTCACATGAGCTTCCCTAGCCAAGTAGCTTATTACATCCGAAGCCTGTTGCAAAACCTTAAATTCCCAGAAAATATTACGTTCTCTGCCACCTACATATAGAAAGAAAGAGGAAGTATTGTATTCCACTAAAAATTCTATGTCAATGATCCATCGGTAATACTTGCTTTTGAGTCCCCTGAATCTAAAGGAAAACCTCATATTTAGAAGGAAAAAAAAGTTTGCTCTGTGTGTGTGAGAGAGAGAGAGAAAGAGAGAAAGCGAGAGAGACAGAGAGTAGCATTACGAAACCAAATGTCCAATAAGTACCAAACCTGGTATTTAAGTTCAATATCTTCCAAGGATGCGACATGAACACTTTCAAGAACATTCCTCTATTCCAAACTACCCTTTACATGGAAAATGTCTCAGTATTTTTTGTTTTCTAGAAAATATCTCTAACGATTTTGATTAATATACCGTAGGATATAGGATGTAGGGTATGTTTTTAGGAGGAGCACACCTCGCCACTACGACCAGTTTGATCTATTGTGGCTAACCCCCCCCCAGGAATGATCTTAGGAGGTCTCATGTAGGCAAGCCCACAGAGGCGCGCAGAAGTCCCTAATATTTCCAGTTTAAACAGCCGCGCATCAATAGAGGCGAAGAATCCCGAGAGAGGGCGGCGAAGCGATCTTAACAAGAAGGACAACGCACCCTGGCGTTCACGAGGAGAAATGTCTCCAATTTGGAAACATCCACGCCATCTGCCCGACACCATCAGCACCGCAGGATCTGAAAACACGCCTGAAACGTGAAAGGGAGAGACGAAATGAGAAAAAAATGGGGGAAAGATGAAATAGTGGTAGAATACTTCACCCTGGCATTCACGTAGGCGACTAGAGGAAAAAAACACGAAAAACCCCATAGCCAGAGTGGGCGGTCACCGGGAATTGAACCTGGGTCCAACCAAATGCGTGCCACAAACGTTGCCGCCTGAGTCTTTTCTCTCAGTCTTGTGCAGCTAATTTAGTATATGAAGACTCCTGAGGCTTCTTTTGAAGGGTTTGTTCACTTTAATGTAGGCAAAACTTACTTTTTATAATAATGAACACATCTATAATTAGAATACATAATAAAAATCTGATGTGTTACACTCACATGACTTTCTCTACTCTTGTACAAACTATTTTTACAAACGCTTATTCTCCATATGCTTCATGTTAATCGAAATGTTAATCTTATTGCTAATTTTCTTGTAGATGCAAGGGAAATATGGTAGGCTTCAAGCGATAGTCAAATATTTTAAGAGCTGGTTGCTATGTGGAGTATTCCATTCTCATTGCATTACCAGGACAAAAAATGAATAACGAATTTCCATTTGAGAAAAAGTATAAATATTAAGAAATTTAAGCGAATAACAAGCAATATCTCGAAAATGATGCACTCAACAAAAAAAAATGTATATGACATAAATTGCGTATTTTAACGCGATCTACATTTTTGTGTAGGAAAGTTTGTCTATCTCTTATGGTTTACCAGTTATGCAAAAGTCGTTCACAATGAAGAATACTTTTGCAGACATTCCCAGAAAATTCGAGATATACCTTTCATGTGTTATGAAAATATCTTAAACATATGATATTTTAATCAAAATCGTTAGTGCCATTTTGAGAAAATTAAAATTTTCGAAAAATGTTCCATGTAAAGGGTAATCTGGGGTGGGGGGATTTTCTTGAAAACCTTCGTGTCGCAGCTCTGGAAGATACTGAACCTAAATACCAAGTTTGGTGTTTATCCGACTGTTCGTTTCTGAGTTATGCTGTTCACAGACACACACACGGACATGTTTCCAAAAATGTTTTTTTTTTTGGATTCAGGAGGCCTCAAAACATATATTTACGGTGAAATCTCGGTATCGAATTTTTGGGTGGAATACAATACTTCCCCTACTTACTACACGTAGTAGAGAAAGTAATAATATCAGTCAATACAGATGAATGTCATCAGAAGTGAAATTATGCATACGAAATTTGAAACTAGTCATTTATATTATAAAATGCGTTATCAATCAACCACTTACAAATAGTTCTTTTAAAGGTACATTTATTCAACTGAGTTACACGAGGTGGAATATTATTGTATAGTTTAAAAGGCATAATATGATGGTTATTGGCATCTGCTGAGAGCCTCCATTTGAATAAGCACACTCTGGTTTATTTCTAGTGCTATGTTCATGAAATGCATTAACAGGAGTCATTAAACTAAGCTGTTTTTGGAATACATCAGTGGTTCCAAAATACATAAGCCAGTAAGAGTCATAATTCTCTATTTTTCAAATAGAGGATTCCACAATGACAATGAGCATCCCACTTAGCATTTGCCAGTAATATGATGGCTCTTTTTTTGCAGAACAAACACTCTATCAACATGAGTACAATTTCTCCAGAGCAGTAATCCATAGATAATAATAGTACTTTGAAAAAAGGCAAAATATGCAGCTTTGACATAGTTTATGGTAAAAAAAATGTAAATTCCGTATAAGATACACAACACGAGACAATATGGTCAAACGTAATCAACATGGTTTACCCATGTAAGTCTATTATTAATATTAATGCCAAGAAGCTTAATCACTTTATTCTCATTGAGATGTTTTGGTGTAAACCAATTTTTTGCTTTTGCGAAATAATATAAAGCTCATTTAAAATACTTTGGACTTTTAGGAACAGAGTGGCAACAACATAAATAATGATACAAGCATCAATATTTTTGCAGATCATTAATCATAATTATAAAAAGAATGGGACCCAAAACGGAGCCCTGGGCAACTCCACACTTTACTGTCTTCAACTTAGAAATGTTTGTAACTTTTGTGACACATTGTTTCCTATTGCTCAGATAGGACCTAAAACCAAACCTTGAATTCCATAGTATTCAATCTTTCTAATTAAAATGTTGTGATCCACGCGATCAAAGGCCCTGCGTAGGTCATATAAAATTGTCTTAGATATAGGACATTTCTCAAAATAATTAAGGACATAATTTAGTAAATCACGCACAGCACAGGTAATATAGTCAGATCTAAACCCGAACAGTCTGGATGAAGTAATACTCACATCAAGATATTTACAAAGTTGGTTTTTAATAACCCTTTCAAAAATTTTAGAACCATCGGTAAACGGGAAATAGATCCTGTAATTACATGGATTATCACATCACTCTTTTTACTTTCTCCACTACTTCGTGGGGGAAGTAGATATTGTATTCTACCCAAAAATTCTATGTTGAGATTTCACCAGAAATATGCGTTTAGAGACCCCTTAACCCAAAAACGCATTCTTAGTAAAGGATCCGTGTGTGTGTGTGTCTGTGAGCAGCATAACTCAAAAACGAAAAGTGGGATAAATACCAAACTTGGTACATAAGTTCAATATCTTCCAAAGATGGGACACGAAGATTTTCAAGAAAATCCCCCATACCGAACTACCCTTACATGGAATATTTGTAATTCTTTTTATTTTCTGAAAAATGATTAACGATTTACATTAAGATACCTACCATATATTAAAGATATTTAAATGGCAAATAAAAGGTATATCCTGAACTTTCCGCGAATAGGCTATGATGACCTCTTCTTTTGGAAGGAATTTTTGTATAATCTCGTATATCCGGTAAACGTTAAGCGATTGACGAACACATACCACAAAGAAATGTAGATCTCTTTAAAAACGCAATTTCTTTCAAGTAACTTTTTTTTGTGACATCAGCCATTTCCGAGATATCCGTTATTAATGGTTCGAATTGTTCAAACTCCGCTATTCTTTCAAGGTCCTTTCGAATTTCAGTTGTTTCCCGTGATGTCATGAAAACAGTATGAAATTTTAAGGTCAGCTTATAGCGTCCAGTTCTAAAACATATGGCCATCACTATTGTATCTATAATGAAATGTGTAATGCATCTATTTCTGCAAAGGTTTATGTGAATTAACATGAAGTAGATAGAAAAATAAGCTTTCGTAAGAGAAATTTGTATACCAATTAATAAATGATAGAGGGGTAGAGAAAGTCAAGGGAATGTATCATCAGATTTTCAAATTTTCGGGCCACTTTAGCAACCTTTAACATGTCAGGAAAAATACTGTTAGTTAAAATACATGTTGTTACTGTTAATTAAAGGTAGAACGCAATACGGAACCATCTCCTAAATTGTTCTTATAGGAAGCTAGGCTTACGGGCAGACATTTAAATAGCATAATGACGTGCTTTAAAAAGCTATACAGCTATAAAGATATATGGAAGTAAAGTAGAAGGTTCTGTAGTGTTTAATAACATAAAATCCACATTTGTGCATTTTGGCAATATTCGCCCCTTTTTTTTCAAAGATGGATATCCTTAAGTAACAAACTTTGCACACAGGTTATCGAGCGGGATAGCTCAGGCGACGTCTGTGTCTCGCAATCGGTAGGTCCCGGGTTCGATTCCCGGTGTCGGCCCTTTCTGGTCCATGGGTTTTCCTTGATTTCCCCGGAATGCCAGGCGAATGCTGGAGTGGTTCATCTTCTATCACGATTCTCCATCCTCTCATTTCCTGTACCCATCATTTCCTTGTCATATGTTTCAGGTTGTAGGACCAGGCGGCGGTGTTCGGCGGGTTGCGGCTGGGCGGTAGCTTTCGCTCTGTAAAGGTTTCTTCCCTGGCGTCGCCGCAGTACCGCTCAGTTCCGTCTCTCCTCAGCGTGTGGCTGAGAGGACCCTGAAGGTTGGTGGCTTGTGGGCAGGGACCGGGTCGCGTCGGAAGCACTGTATCTGGAAACGTTAGGGACCCCGTTCATGCTTGCGTCCGTCGGCATCCGGATCTGGTCGCCCTTCGGGTCTCTCCCTTCATCCCTACCTCCCAGGGATCATGTTGGAAGCATAAAGGATCGACTGGCCCGCGTGTGGTGCTCTGCCTCGGTTTCCGGGGGCCCCTCCGCGATACGTACCTGTACCTTTACCTTTTCCACAGAGAGAGAGAGAGAGAGAGAGAGAGGGAGGGAGAACAGAGAGGCATCTATCTAGTTAAAGCGGAGATGCAGGAATCTGTTTAAAAGTTACACATTTTAAGCTATCTTAAGCCATTTGTAATAACTCTTCATGTTTGTTAAAACATTGCAATAGCAATATGCGGGCACGTAAGTGTTTTATTCTGTTGAAAATATAGCGTAATACTGAAAGTCGAAATCATTTATATCTTAGCCTATAATGACTGTTATTTAACGTGCTGGTATACTAATTATTTGCGCATGTATTTCCAGGCATGAACTGCAATAAAATAATTTAATGTCCTATTCCAGAGCTGCATATGCGCTGAAAATTACATTAGCATGTAGCAAAATGGTTCTGTAATGTTATTAATAAATGAATTACGACCTCTTACTGCACCGAGTTTTGTGCTAAATTATAGCAATGGTAAGGTCTATATATTTAAGCCCTAATTGCAGTCATGTATTTCAATTTATATTTTCCTAAATTGTTTTTCCTTGTATTTTTTATTTGTGTGAATATTAAAAACTCTATTTATGTGAAGTAACGGAGTGCCCAGTTTGTATGAAATTGTGGCTAAGCATTTTACTTTTTCACCACTAGTAGCGATATGTTCCAGTACACCCAAAGACTATTACATGGAGATTTCATCGTAAATGGCACTTTAGCGATACCTTATAAAAAAGAGTATGTTTTAGAAATATCATATGTGTAGCATCCACATGATCTCTCCATCAAATTTTATTGATTTTTATATCTGATCTACAAACTATTTTGCGGAAATAGTTTTATTCCACATTTCGTTGTAGATAAGGGAGGGGTATACAGAAGGTTGATGCGACAGTCTAATGTTTAAAAGCGGATTCGTATATGTTGGTTTTCAAATTCCGTACCATTACATGGCATCACGAGAAACGAATAAACGGTGACATCACTTTAAAAAGTTTAAATTATTTGAAAACTCTGACCAATAATAGCGAATATCTCAGGAACGATTAATGACACCAAAAAATGTATTAGACATAAAATGTATTTTAACAAAATCTACATGTAGTAAGTTCCTCCCTATCTCTTTATGTTTCCTAGTTAAATTAAATTATAACAAATGTATGCAGTGAAAAGCACTTCACAAGCTTTCGCAGAAAATTCGTGATAAACATTTTGTCATGTAAATATTTCAAGTATATGTCATTTTAATACAAATCGTTAGTTATTCTGATAAAATAAAAAATAAGGAAAGATTTTTCTTGTAAAGGTAGTTGGGGATTCTTTTGGGGGGGGGATTTTCGTGTGGCATCCTTGGAAGATGCTAAACCTAAATACCGTAATGGTTTTATCCGTTTTATTTTACTTGTAGATTTGTTCTGTTCTCTCTCTCTCTCTCTCTCTCTCTCTCTCTCTCACACACACACACACACACACACACACACGGACGTTTTCTAGTTTTTTATTCAGTGGACCTAAAACATGTGTTTGCGCTCAAATCTCTGTATTGAATTTGTGGGTGTAGTACAATTGTGTCTATTTAATATACGTAAGAAAACAAAAGTGCCAGTGCAAGTGTGTGTGTGAACAGCATAACTCAAAAACGAAGGTCGTTAAATACCAAACTTAGTATTTACGTTCAAGTTTTCCAAACACGTAACCGAGGATTTTTAAGAAAATTCCCCCAACCCAAACTTCCCTTTATATAAAGAGCTTCGTTATTTGTTATTTTTTAAAAAAAAATATTTCTAACAATTTTGCTTCAGATATTTATATGACAAATGAAATGTATATCTTGAATTTTCTGGGAACAGCTTGTGAAGTCCTCTTCATTCTGAGTGACTTTTGCATAACTGGTAAACCGTTAGAGATAGACAAAATCTTGGTTCAAAAGAAATGTAGAATCTCGTTAAACCACACAGTTTGTTAATTATACATTTCTGTGACATTCCTTATTATTGGTTTGAATTTTCAAATAATTATACTTTACTACTCAAATGGAAATAGTTATTGGTTGGTTTTCTTTCTTTCCTCTTCTTTTTTTTAATATTTACTCTTATATACCGACTTTAACTGGAATGGTGTTAACTCGTACACAGTTGTCCTTGGATTTTTGGTTTTTATATATTAGATATGCATGCATATTTTATACATTTACACTCTCATTCATGCTTCCAGATTCTCAGGAGGATAGAAAATAACCTTGGCTAGAGTCAAATTCCCACCCCAGGCGGAAATCAGACCCGGAATATCGCATAGCTTTCTACAGGGCCAACGTTTTCTTTCTTTCTTTCTTTCTTTTTATCCTGGTCATGCAAAGAGAACCAAATTTCCAAACTATCACCTAGCGACCTGCTGTGTGATTTGATTAATTCCCCTATTAGTGCTGACTGGAAATTAGTAAGTTCACCACAATGGCAGCAATATACATAATAGTAAACGCGCCTCAACGGCGCTAATGTCTGTATTCAGTCGAATAAACGAGATGGCGCCACCGGTACTTTCACCGCTCGCTGGAACGGGTCTCTAGTATACTGCTGACCCACCCATTAGCCAACCCCCAAGTTAAGCAGTATTGCGCTTGGTCACTAGTTGGATGAGTGACAGTTCAGCACTGACCCGCTCTTCTATTAACTTGATTATTCCCAAATCCTATCTTACTTCGCTGCCTGCCGGCCTACTTCACTTGACAACCACGCAAGCGGCTGCACAAGTTAAGCAGCATCGGGCTTGGTCATTAGGACTTGAATGCTTATCCGCTCGAATGGTTCGCCAAGCCCAGCCAATGGCAGCATAGGAAGCGAAGCTCCGCCCACAGATACACGGCACAAAAGCTTGCGCAAATTTCAAAACTTATTTTATCGCACAGGTAAAGCCGCAATAGCGGCTAGGTACTGTCGTGATTTTACATGGTGAACCTGGGCGACCTGCTCTCGATTGCTGGAGCGGAGTCAGTCTTGCTCTGGGACTTACCGACAAATTAGCAACATTTACGGTGGCCCATCCTCAAGAGGAATAGCAAACCATATTTTTAATTACTGAGACCTATCTTCTCTAAACTCCCCCCTTCAATCTACTTCTTTCAACCGCCACGTTCTCTCACTAACAACCTGACGATCCCGACGGTGCCTCCGAGCTCGGTGAGTGCTCGACTTGCTCAAGCGGAGCTTGGTGGTCAGTGAAGGACCATGGCATTTTGGCTCAACCTCTGTAAGCCACCTCATTCGAGGAAGCGCTCGAGGCGGGTAAGTGGTGCCACTACTACGTAATCGATTTGACCCTACTACGAACACGCCAACATGAAGAGCACAGAATCCACAAGAACGGTATCCCCCCTAATCCTATTGTACCTATATGGAAATATGTAATAAAACCATTTCTGAAAAATTTTAATAGTTTATTGAACAATGTGTAGAGGAAGTTACTGAGTATAAAATATCAGAATTTTTAGAGTATGTTTACGTACATCTACGCTTAAAAAGTCGAGCTTTTTCCCTTTGGATAGTTCCGGAATGGATATATTTTTGTTACACCCTGTGTAGGAATGGGAGATGGATGAGGTGCCTATAGCTTAAAGGATTAGTTTGAGAAATTGTTACGAATTCTCGTATATTTGCTCCCGCGAACCTACAGGAGAAGATGCTATCTCAGAGTACCGAATGTGATAAATCGCTGCCCCCGGAATTTGGTTTCTGCCGAGCCAATATAATTACTCCCCTTCCCTCGCATCCTCTTGAAGCGAACGCATGTGGTAATGATGTGCGGGCAGAAGAATGGAAGTATTCCTCGACATCGCCGTCGTGAAGAGCTCTTATCGCCCGACGCTCTGCCGGGAAGATTTTCCTTTATTCTTCAAGACCGCTTGTTGACAGGTATGAAACCTTCAAGGGCCGATTGAGGTCTCCTGGTATTAAACAGGAGAGGCGATTACAATACACTACACTCTGCTTAACGTCGTCATGTCCCGGTTCTCTCAGGGATTAGGTGAATACCTGTTCCTGTCTCTAATATCAAGCCATATTTATTCAAATTCCCTCCTTCTTGGTCATACCACGACCAATATTTTAGGTTCGGTGGTTTACCTGAGTCAGTGTGTTCCAGACAGATGGCTTTAGTTGCGGAGTCGCCTTTCTGTAACATTAACTTTGTTATTGATTTAGACAAAGTGGATTTTGGGATCGTGAAAATACTGACTGTTCTTTGAATGCATATGCAGTCATTAAGATACTGGACAGATGCTTTAATTGCGTAATCGCATTTCTGTACTATTTTCTTAAGTAACTTGTTCATAGATTGCCTTAGTTACGTAGTTACCTATCTGCACCATCAATTTTTTCCCCTCTCTCCCTATCGGTAAGACTTATGTATAACCAATCCGGTATGAACCTGGCAGCTGTAGAAACATCGAGAAAAAAATTGGACGTGTTACATTCACATGAATTTCTCTACCCACTATCGGATATTCAAACTATTCTTACGAAAGCTTACTTTTCTATCTACTTTATTTTAATCCAAATAATACTTTGCAGAAATAGCTAAATTACACATTTCGTTATAGATACAAAGGGAACACCTTAAGTGGGAACAGTTTAAGAACTGGACGCTATATACTAGCGTTAAAACTCGACAGCACATTTAAAGAAAGTCGAAATACTTTCTTTAATCTTCCTACACAACTGTAGTCTGTCAAAGACAATAAAATACTAATTCAACATAATTATGCTTATGACACAAAAATTGTTACTTTTAATAAATTGTGTGATTTAAAGACATCTGCATTTTTATGCATAGTACGTTTTCGTTTATCTCTTAACGTTTAGCAGTTATACAAGATTATACGGAATTCCTTTCGAATGAAGAGGACTTCACAGTATTCTCAGAAAATTCAAAGTATACATGTTATTTTTCATGTAAATATCTTCAATATATGGTATTTTAATCAAAACTGTTACAAATGTTTTTATTTATTTATTTATTTATTTATTTAGAGGGTCTAAAAACGTATGTTCGGCGAAATCTCAATATCCAATTTTTTGGAATACCTTCTCTAGCTACTATGTATGTGGTAGGGAAAGTAAATAGTCAGATTGTACACGGGATTTGAACCCGTGATCCCCAGAATGCGTGTCACGATATTATCGTCTGAAGCATTTTGCTCGGTATTTCTATTTTATTTTGCTAATCACGTAACTTTTCGTTAACTAAAAAATTATTAAAATCTGATCTTATAGCTTCATTTCTTATGTTATCAACTGTAGCTCATCCTTTTGCATGTCTCATAAATTTCATGTGTTCTTCCTTCTTTCTTTTTTTTTTTTATTTTCCATGAACCATAAGTATACCCATCACCTTGTAGAATTACAGTTTTGTTCTTTCTTGTAGTTGCTACTCCCCCCTTCCTAAAGTTCTTTAATTGTTCCATAAATGTCTTGGAACGTAACATTAATCTTAACTTAAAACTAATATCACGTCCTAGATATTGGTAGTGACATACTTGTTCTGAAGGATTTCTGTTTATTAACATATTCGATCTAATAGAATTCTTGCCTTTAAGAGACACGAGAGACATCTGGTCTTGTGTACACATATCGCTAAAACAGACAATGGGTCTGGAGCCAAGGTGTGGCATCCATGTTTCTCATGGCCGCAGTGCCGCTGTATTCCATGCTGAAGTCTATGCAATTGAAACCTGCATAAGCGAGAATCTAAATATGGCTACAAAGGTAAGGAACATTTGGATTTTCTCTGACAACCAGACTACTTCGAAAGCAATTGCAAACTATCAGATAACATCTAAGTTAGTCTGGGACTAGCTAATAAACCATATACAACTGGAAAAACGAAAAGATTACTCTTGGGTGGGTACCTGGACATAAAGGAATTTTAGAAAATGAAAAATCAGATACCCTGTGATACAGTAATTATTGACGGGAAAATATAAAGAAATGACAGAAAGTTAAAGAAATAATTGCAATAAATAGTTTCCGTATATTAAACCAGTGTATAATATAATAAACTTGAGATGAAAGATTTGTCCAAAGAAAAATGTAATTAGCGAGTCATGTTAAGAAAAGTCATTAGTAACAGCGTGCGGAGCGAAAGCATTAGCTTAAATATTCTTGGAATACAGTTAGGTTATAAGTTCAGTACTTTTGAGCACTCAAGTAGGCAGTAATTCTGAAAAAGAGAAAGGTAGTGAAATTCTGAGAGTCGGGAAGGTACCTCATAGTAACAGTGTCATATACCCATACTTAGGGTTTTGAGATTGGAGCGTATATGACGAGATGTTAGTAAGGGAGTAAAATATAGGCGGAGCTTAAGCTAAGAAAGTGGCATAGATTCTAATTAGAAACATATCCGTTTGTGTACTCTTTCTTGAATTAGTCACTTGATCTGCTGTTTACTCGTGTGTTATTTTAAGCGCTCATTTACGCGCTTGTGTGAGTAAGAAAAAGGGGCCATCACGAGGGGTTTTGCCGGTAAGCATTTTAGCGACTCACGGCAATTCATGTTTCTAGTTTCTTGCATTAGGAAACAGTTATTTTAAACCGTAAAATTGATACTGCAGAAGTTAGTATGTATACTAAGTCAATTGTTATAGTTTCGAGTGCTAAAATTCATAACAGTTTCATTTTTTATCTTCAAACGTTCCCAACTCGCTTCAGTTGTTCAAATATTACATCACATTAAATTTCTCAGTCAATTTAAAGTAATGTTATCCTTTCACACCCGCCCACGCATATTCTAAGAGAATGATCTCTTAACAAACCACTGTAGCAGCCGGCAGCAGAATCAACAGCAGATATTGATGCAAAGGGCACGGCTTCACCTGGTAAGAAAATGCTCTGCTTAAACCTTTACTGGACTTGAACCACTAATTTGGCATTCCTTTAAATTCTGTTAGAAGAAACATTGCTGAGTGGATCAATAATCACCACCAATTGTGACGGGTTCAAACAAAAGGATCAAACACATTACTGTAATAATAATGAGTAAAATATTCTCCTCACTCACTGAAGATGTGCTTAATCTCAATAGATCCCAAGATCAAGTAAAGCTAGAGTTGAATTACATCCTTTTGGAACACTTTGATTTATTAAAATTTCATCCGTTTTAAAATGTGTACTGATAACTAATTTGGTAGTCCCAAAGAGTAGTCTAAATGTATCCACAAGACCTCACCGATGGAATGAGTCTATGTTATAAAAATTTTTGTGGTGTTTTTAACATACGAAGAATTCCATTAAAAAAGTGGATATAGTTTGTAAAAGTTTTAATTGCTAACTTATTTTCATTTCACCATGCTTACCAAAAATAATAACTTCATTTTCAGATAATTGCTAACGCCCATATGGAACTAGTTCAGAAAACTAATTCACTTATGTTCAGCAATAAATAAAGGTCTGACTTTAATGTCACTCAAAATTATCAAGTTAATTACTTCGTTAATTACCACCGAGCGAGATGGTTCCACATGGCTCCATGTCCTGGGTTCGATTCCCCGACCGCCCACTCTGACCCAAGAGTTTTCGTGGTTTTCCCTGGCCGGTAGGCGAATGCTGGGGCCATTTTTTTATCTACCACGAT
Organism: Deroplatys truncata; assembly: GCA_030765065.1. Taxonomy (NCBI): domain Eukaryota; kingdom Metazoa; phylum Arthropoda; class Insecta; order Mantodea; family Mantidae; genus Deroplatys; species Deroplatys truncata. The sequence continues at coordinate 66,474,087 of CM060978.1, read as the reverse complement.
TTCCTTCCCTTTTATCATTTTCTTCTCATCTTTTAGGTATGCTTCTAGGTTTCATGACGTATGACGGTGCCGGACAGATGGCGCAGATGCTTGCTCAAAGGAAAGAGTACTCCCCACTTTGCCACTAGAGGGCTACTTGGTCGACGGGTCGTTCTAGGCAGCTCCAGCAGCGGGACGGTTCTTCGAACCTGGAATTGTTAGCGACTTCCGCGCCTCTGTGTGGCCTGTCCAAAAGTATTCTTCATTGTGAACGGCTTTTGCATAACTGGTAAACCATAAGAGATAGACAAAGCTTTACTACACAAAAAATGTAGATCGCGTTAAAATACACAATTTATGTCATATACAATTTTTTGTTGAGTGAACCATTTTCGAGATATTCCTTGTTATTCCCTTAAATTTTCCAATACTTATACTTTTTCTCAAATTCGTTATTCATTTTTTTGTCCTGGTAATACAAACAAAATGGAATACTCCAGATAGCAACCAGCTCTTAAAATATTTGACTATCGCTTAAAGCCTACCAATTCCCCTTGCACCTTCAAGAAAATTAGCAATAAGATTGACATCTCGATATCTCGATTAACATGAAGCATATGGAGAATAAGCGTTTGTAAAACTAGTTTGTACAATAGTAGAGAAAGTCATGTGAGTGTAACACATCAGATTTTTCTTAAAGTACTCTCATCGGGCATTGACATCTTTGTGTATTTTTGAAGAAATCCCTTAAAGGCTGGATGGTTCACCTTATTGAATGGAATCCCTGCTTGTGTAAGAGCTGCACACAAATCAATGTTTAATTCCTTCAAATTTTGGCTTTTTGAAGAACTCTGTAGACGCATTTCGTAATAGAGGTTGCCGTGATTTGTTTGCTTGAAGAGTCTTATTCATTTGATGCTTAGAGCTGGAAATGTGTTGTTTGACGCGATCTCGTTGGTTGTTTCTAACAAAATTCCTGAATCACAAATAGTACATCGCATAACAGTTCCATCAGTGTCTATGAAATCTTATTTGAATTCCTCAGCCAGAACAATAAATCGAGCACTGGATACCTTTGGCATGATAAAATCTAGTACTAGTACACTCGTTTGGAGAGCTAACACTAGTTCACTTGCTAACACATTGCGACGGTCACACAACTCACTCTTGCACCCATTAGCTGTCCACATTCTCTTATAATACCGTGACAATTACCAGAATCTTCTTATTCATTCTGGAACTTCAGTCTCAGCGATTTCTAGTAGTTTCGAGCAGAACCCACTCTTAATAATTCTCGGAACTGCGCGGGTGAGGTTACTGCCTCTCTGCGTGCCCAGTCTTCGCCTCCACGCAAACAGATGACGTCTCTCACAGTAACAAACTCACATTCACAAACAGCAGGCTACTGATTCTGGTGGGATAGAATCACTCATTGTCAATTGCATTATTGCGGGCTACTTTATAGCGGTAAAGCGAGAGAAAGAGGTTTTCGTCGAACACACAATTATTTTCCATTGTTGTGGGTGTGCTTTCAATTCCCGCGTGGCGTTTACTGAAAGAGGTAGGCTTACTATTCGCACGTACACAGCAAGCTGAGGAGACGTTAATTGAAAGTCAAAGAATAAATTGGAATGAAACTTAAAAGAAAAAAGGGGAAAAGGAGGATTATGGGCATGGTTGGGGAAAATGGGATAAAGGTGCCAAAAAGGGGTAAAGGTTCCAAAAAAGGGAAACATGCGCGAGAAAAATGCCTCTTTTCGCAACTAGAAACAAAATTTCACACTGTGATATCTTTCCGCACAGCTTTAACTTACCCTAAGAAAAAATGTGCGCACCTAAAAATCCTAACCCTGATTATTACTGTTACACCAACATTACTACTGACAGTGTAGAGTCCGCCACTGTTATTACTTGTGGATGGTATACAGTTCGGCAATGTTATTACTTATAAATAGTGTACAGTTCGTCATTGTTATTGGATAGTGTTCAGTCGGTCACTGTTATTAGCTGTGGACAGCGCACGGTTTACCATTGTTATTTCTTGTAGAGAGTACGCCACTGATATTACTTGCTGGTAATAGTACACAGTTCACTGAAATAGTTTGTTGGTATAATATTCTCCGTCACCGATGTAGGTTTTTGGTGGGTGTTGCGGCGATCACCTCCTCATCCGTTGCTGTTAGGCTTACCTTGATGCTTCTCCCGTTGCTTCCAGAAGTTCTCAGTGGGTTGGTTCTCTTCAATTTATCCTCGGCTAGCTGCAGTAATTTTTCTTAAACTATATGGGAGCATGGACTTATCCTCGGTAAAGGAAAACGTAGATCTCGGGTGGTGATATAGGAAGACATAGAGTTGCTTTGTTTAAGAAAAGATGACACTGCCGTTTCTTTTTATTTAATTAACACTCGTAGTATACAAAACTGGTATTGCCGCTGTAAAATACTGTCCACCGCTGTTAAACTATGGCGCGGATATGACACGAGGTTTAAATATTCTTATTGTCGCTTTAAGAGTAGCAGATCTTAGGTGTGTTGCTAGAACTATCTTGATTCCCTGTTTTGGCGCGATATCTCACACATCCTGCAGCATCTCTCCCTGACCACACATGACATAAACTGCCCCGAATTTTCCCCAAACAGATCCATTTATAGTCTCAGGCTTCTGAGGCTGCTTCCTTTCCTATTGGTCCATTTTTAGCGCGACTCGACGCGTCTAACTATTTCGAATAAACTTTCAGGGATCTCATTGGTCCAATTTTAATATAAATCGCGTCTTTTCCTACATTTACCGTTAGGTTGTCTGTCTCACTCACTTGGTCACGGCGAATTATCAAATAATGGGACAAAGGCTCTACACCCTCGCTGTAGGAATAATAGCACTGCGACTGAAGAGAGGTAATAAAACTAGGTTTTCTGCCTTCGAAAGCACTATTCCTGTAGCTAAAACATTCCATCGTGGACAGTATTTTAACATAGCGCTTAAATTATTTACATTAAACCATTTATAACTCTACTAATATTAGTAACCTAGATAGATACATAACGTTAAATCGCCCTTCTTAAAATATACAAGCAGTATGAGAAAAAGATATTTACATAGTACGATTTAACATCAATAAAAGTTAATTAATAAATTATCTAGAATTACAGTTCTCGGGCTCGGCCTAGAGTTGTCGTTTCAGTGTACAGTCCATATTATCTATAGGCATGTACAGGTTGACTTGACACTGCTTGGCAGTGTACCTACAGCCCACTATTGCTATACCTTGTTGGTAGTATACAATGCGTCACTGATGTAGCGTAGTGGTATACAGTACCTAATATTACTTGTAGGCACTGTACAATTCGCCACTGGCATTGCTTGGCAGGTACTAATTACTACTGGTGTAGCTTATTAGCAGTGTACAGTTCGTTACTGATTATGTTTGTTGGTAGCGTATATCCCCACTGATAAGGCTTGTTGGTTGTGTACAATCCGTCAATGACATAACTTGTTAGCGTAAAGCCCGCATCTGACATAGCTTGTTGGTAGTGTACAGTCCATTGATATAGCATATAGACAGTGTACAATTCGCCATTCACATTGCTTGGCAGGTACTACCCGCTACTAATATAGCTTGTTAGTAGTGTACAGTCCGTCACTGACATAGCTTGTTAGCAGTGTACAGTCCGCCACTGACATAGTTTGTTAGCAGTGTACAGCCCGCCACTGATATAGCTGTTGGTACGTCACTGTATATCGCCTCTACTCCTACTCCGGCCAGGTAGTAAAAGGATGTAATTCTATTTGCCACCACAAGAAGAGGGAAGCTAATGAATTTATTGCGTCTCATTTACGTTACAGCAGGCCAGAGAGTGCAGATTCTAACATGATACCATCAGCCAAATTAAGAATTTCTCTAACAGCACGTGTCTCGTGTCGGGACTTACACCGGAAACTGTATACCTGGTTTAATGCAATCAACTCTAATGTTCAAGAGTTTGTTGGAGAAAAATGCGAAATGTGAGTCCACAAGATAACATTTAGTTCATCAAGTAACATACGGAATGATCCGTTTGAAAACATATAAATTAAAAACGTTGTAACATTTGAGTCACTTCTATTTATTTTTCTGTAATTTGAAAATATATTCTAAGAAGGAGCAAGGTTTTCTTTAGAATAGACTACAGGAATAAATAAAACAACCTTTATTTGGGAATGTTGCTGAGTATGAAACTGTTCTAAAAAAAACTCTGTTTTACATTCATATTACCTTCTCTAGCCTCCATAATTCATTAATGGTTTAAAAACTACTCTTACAAAACCTTAGTATTTTATCTACTTTATTTTAATCGAGGCAAGCTGCAGCAATAGCTACATTACGCGCTTCGTTACAAATACAAAGGGAACAGCGAGTCAGATATTTATGAATTGGATGCTATATGCTGGCCTTTAAGTTCTATACTCTTTCCATGACCTCGCGAGAAACAACTGAATGTCGACTGGACTTTATAAAATTACAAAAATTGAACGATTTAAACCATTAACAACGGATATCTCGAAATTGCTGATGCCACAACAAAAGCTATTTTAATAAAATTACGTGATTTAAACGGATCTACATTTTTGTGTAGTACGTTTTCGTATCACTTAACGTTTACGAGTTATAAAGATTATACAAAAGTTCCTCCAAATGAAACGGACTTCACAGGCTACTCCCAGAAAATTCAAGATATACATTTTATTTATGATGTAAATATTTATTTATTTATCTAATTCAAAGGCCAGACAATTGATACATGATCATTTGCCCTACGCACTTACCAATGTAAATCACCAACTGTTTTGTACTTAAAATAATTAGAGGCTTTGCACGTCTTTGATATATCGTTCCGGACCATAACACTATTCTCTTCTTTGCACAAAATTTACGCTGACGACAGCATGATGGAGAGCCGATGAGCCGAAGAATCCTTCTCATGAAGAATGAGAATGCGGAATGTTGCAACAGTCTCCTTGCATGGTTGATTTGGAATATGTTGAGTGGTCAGTAATAAGCTCCACTTCTTCCTTCACAGAGGGTTTTATAATGTTAGTGTGTTCAACCGTTTAAATTTGTTCGCGATACAAAGGTTAGGCGCGTTAAAGGATGCTTTAGAATTGACTACTGACATTATTTGTGTTCCTTTTTTACTTTCTCTGCCACATACATAGGTAACATTCAATACAGAGATTTCAACGTAAATACGTGTTATGAGGCTCCCTGAATCCAATAAACCATTTTTAGAAAAATGTCCGTGTGTGTGTGTGTCTGTGAACAGAATAACTCAAAAAGTCTGATGTGCTACACTCGCATGACTTTCTCTACTCCTGTACAAACTATTTTCAGAAACACTTATTCTCTATCCACTTCATGCTAAACGATATAAACATTTGCAAAATCCATCTTATTGCTAATTTTCTTCTACGTGCAAGGGGAATATGGTAGGCTTTAAGCGATACACAAACTGGTTCCTATGTGGAGCATTCTATTCTCTTTACATGTCCGGGACATAAAAGAAGGAATAACGAATTCCCACTCGAGAAAAAGTATTTTAAGTATTGAAAAATCAAACAAATAACAAGCAATATCCCGGAAATGGTTCACTGGACAAAAAAATGTATATGACATATATTCTGTGTTTTAACGAGATCTACATTTTTTGTGTAGAAAAATTTTTTCTATCCCTTACAGTTTACCAGTCATGCAAAATTCATTCAGAATGAAGACGACTTTTGGGGACATTTCCAGAAAATTCAAGATATACATTTTATTGGCATGTAACTATCTTAAACCTATGATATTTTAATCAAAATCGTTATAGTCATTTTTTTAGAAAATCAAAATTTTCGAAAAATGTTGCATGTAAAGAGTAGCCTGGGGTTAGGAATTTTCTTGAAAATCTTCGTGTCGCATGTTTGAAAGATACTGAACCCAAATCCTAAGTTTGGTATTTATCCAACTGTTCGTTTTTGAGTTATGCTGTTCACAGTAACACACACACACACACACACACACACAGATCACACACACACACACACACGGACCTTTTTCTAAAAATGCTTTTTTACTTTCTCTACTACGTATAGTAAGTAGGGTAAGTATGGTATTCCACTCAAAAATTCGATACCGAGATTTCACCGGAAATACATGTTTTGAGACCTCCTGAATCCAAAAAAAGTATTTTTGGAAACATGTACGTGTGTGTGTCTGTGAACAGCATAACTCGGAAACGAACAGTCGGATAAACACCAAACTTGGTATTTAGGTTCAGTATCTTCCAGAGATGCGACACTAAGGTTTTCAAGAAAATCCCCCACCCCAGATTACCCTTTACATGAAACATTTTTCGAAAAATTTTATTTTCTCAAAAACTGCTCTAACAATTTTGATTAAAGTATCATATGTTTAAGACATTTTTATGGCAAATAAACTGTATATCTTGAATTTTCTGGGAATGTCTCCAAAAGTATTGTTCATTGTGAACGACTTTTGAATAACTGGTAAACCTCAAGAGATAGACAAAATTTTACTACATAAAAAATGTAGATCTCGTTAAAACACACAATATATGTCATAAACTATGTGTTACAGTTCTTAAACATTTGACTATCGCAGTTCTCTGTATATCTATAATGAAATGTGTAATGTAGCTATTTCTGCAAAGGTTTATTTGGAATAACATATGGTAGAAGGAAAAATAAGCTTTAGTAAGAATAGTTTGTATACCTACTAATAAAGATAGAGGGTAGAAAATGTCTTGTGAATGTGTCACACCAAACTTTTGCCAAGGTATCAGCTGCTTTATTTCCCTAAATTCTACAATGTGAAGGTATCCATTGGTAGAATTTAAATATATGTAACATATGGTATTTTAATTAAAATAATTAGATCCATTTTTTTAGTTGGGGTGGGAGTATTTTCTTGAAAATCTTCGTTTCGCATCTTTGGAGGATACTGAACTTAAATTCCCAAGTTTGGTATTTATCCGATTTTTCGTTTTTGAGTTATGTTGTTCAAAGACACACAAACGCACACACATACATGGACCTTTTACTAAAAATTCATTTTTGGAATCGGGGTGCTTCAAAACATATTTTTCCGGTAAAATCTCGGCATAGAATTTTAGGTGGAATGAAATACCTTCCCCACCTATTATGTATGTGGCAGAAAGTAACAATATTAGGTAGAGAACGTCATATGATCGTCACAAAATGCGAACGCACCCGAAATGTAACGCAATATTCAAACAACGCCCCATTTGACGCATCTTGCAGAACAAATATTTGACAATCTTTCATCACTTATCACCGTTTTCTTCCTACTAATAGCAGCTTTGGAAATATGTTGTGTAAATTGGTAATGGTGATTCATAAGAAGTTAACAGATGTGCATGGAGGCGCGTGCTATTTATCAATGAGCGATTTTGATTAGCGATAATTGCTGGTAAAAGTGATTACCGTCATGACATTTATCATGTTTACAGCGCGTTTTGCTATTATGTGTAATTACCGGCAATTTCTCATAATTACCATTAGCGCAGTCTTACGGCGCATTTATCATGCTTCGTTACTAGTTTATGGGAACTTTGACATTTAATTTCATCACCAGCATTTTCATATTTCACCTTGTTCAAACTTAGCTTCGGCTTTGCTTATACCCTGATTACCTGTAAATTATCTCATAATCTTCTTATTTACACTCCAGTTTAACTGAATTTGGTAATTCTGCGGTAGTGAACTCTTTAAAATATGATTAAAAAAACATGATGTACTTCGAAACTTAACCGTGTATACTTATGCATGCTTAAACAAAATCTGATGTGTTACATTCACATGACTTTCTCTAGTCACTATCCTTTAACTTTATATAGCTTGAACAAGTACAAAAGCTTATTTCTGTTTCTACATTGTGTAAATCGAGGTAAACATTTGCAGAAATAGTTTTACTACACATTTTGTTTCTGTTTCTACTTTGTGTAAATCGAGGTAAACATTTGCAGAAATAGTTTTACTACACATTTTGTATAAGATACAAAAGGTATTCATAGATCACCTCTGTGTTGTGCGAGTAGGATTAGGGCTAGGAGCGGAGGGTGACTAGTACCTCGACCTATGAAGATCTTCTATGCCTAAGCCCCTGACGGGTGCCCCTGAGAGCGAGGAGTGAGGTGAGGGGAGACAGAGGTCAGCCGGACCAGGAGGTACGTCAGGGCAGAGGGCAAGGTTCATACTTTTTTCCAGATTAAACACCGCGCTTGCACATCTCACTGGAAGGCCTGGGACCCGGAACCACCCCCATTCCGGGGAAAGAAGCGTTACATACAGCATCCTTTTTCCCTGCGTTGCAATGCCGAGTCTCCCGCCGACACTTGAGAATTAAGGTGAAATAGAGGGACAGCAATCCAGCAATCGAGAGTAGGTCGCTACTTAGCGCTAATGCGCTTTATCTGGCGATATAGAAGTTTTGCGCAAGCTTTCATGTAGTTGATCAATGGACGGACTTTAGCTTCCTGTGCTTCCATTGGCTGGGTATCAGCGATTCACTTGGACACTCATGCGTACAAGTGGTGACCGAGCCCAATTCTGCTTGGGCAGCTGCTTCCAAGGCTGCCAAACTAAGCAGGATACGATTTGGGTAGAGGTTTAAGGGGTATATATGTTAGTAGGCGAGCAGGGCACTGCCGAATAGTCATTCATCGAGTCAGTGACCAAGCCCGATACTACTTTACTTGGGGAGCGTGTGATGTATAGGAGTGGTAACCCTTAAGTCCGAGGTCCCAAGCGTCCTTGAGTAACCGGTAGCTTCTTCTTCTTCTTCTGGGTTCCCTATGGTCGTAGTGACCCAGGTTGGTATGGTGGGCGAGTTTCGCATGGGAGACCGGAATGGCTGTGTAGGATATGTGACGGGAATCGCCGCTCGGTATCATAGATCATCCGAAGTGCCCTGTTCTGGACGATTTGCAGCCTGCAGATGATAGTCGCTGCCGTCGATCCCCAGACTTCGCAGCCTTACAGGATCAAGGACGGGATAATTTCTTGATATAGGCGTAGTTTGAGGTGTATGGGTATGGTGGATTTGAATACAGGGCAAAGCTGTCTGAGACCGACCTTTGCTCCGAAATGTGGAGCGAAAGTGAGCCCGCGGTCGAGGAGGACTCCGAGGTATTTGGCCGAGATAACCCAGGGGATTCTCCTCCGCAGCAACCTCAGAGACCTCTGCGACCGCCAGAAGAAGCCTTCCTCGGGCTGATGAGCATCCTCCACTTCTTGTCCACCTGCCAATGGCTAGGAGCTGTCGCTGTATTGGAGGGAAACAGAATCGGGCATTCGTGTTCTGTGCCATTATCAGGACGTAGTCCGCATATTGGCACGTAACAATCATGATGTCAGAGTTCCCTACTCCGGCATCTAGGCCGCAAAGAGAAGCGGCGAAAGTATACTGCCTTCTGGGATACCGACGGCTACGGGTCGGACGAAACCCATCCTTCTACCCTCACGTTCCCAGCATTCGCCTAGCTACCCGCGGAAGTGGTGTGGCAGTAGCGTGTCTACCTTATCTTCAAGAGGTCTTGAGTTCGGTTAGGGTGAGTTACCGGATAAGGGTTTTCCCTTATCCTGAGAAGATGAATGTCGATTAAGTCTAATTTTTAAGTACTCCGGGCTTGTTTGAGCATCATTTGACCCGTTTCATTCATTCATTGTCCGATATGAACTAAACGGTTAAAGGACGTAAAACTTCAAACAAGCTGAAGCGACAGTAAAATCTTTAAAAATCGAATCACTATGTTATGGTTTTAAAATTCTAGACTGTTTCCATGATAACACGAGAAACAACTGAATTGCCAGTACTTAAAATGTCAAATCTATAACAACGGATATCTCGGAATTGGAATATGTCACGCAAAATGTTATTTGAAATTAACTGTTTTAAATATACCTACATGCTTATTGTACTAAGATTTTGTTTATTTCTTGTGATTTACAAATTATACAAGAGTATACATTGAAGAGGAATTCAGGGTTATTTCCGGACAACTTAGGATATACATTTGATTAGCCATGTATATATCTTAAACATATGGAATTTTAATCAAATGTTAGTCATTTTGAGAAAATAACGATTATTTAGCATAGTATACGTGGGGGGATTTTCTTGAAAATCTTCGTGCTGCATCCTTGGAAGAAGATTAATTCAGATACGAAGTTTGGCTTTCATCTGAGTTTTCTCTTTTGAGTTGAATCCGATCTCGTGTCGCTTCAAAATGTTGATGTAATTAGCTCCCTCACAATAACCGCAAAATCTTTCTAACTCAAGCGCGTCACTGGCCGCTACACAACTTAAAAATGAAACTAAAGATCACACGAGTAGTCACAAGAGTAATCACAAGATTAAGTAAGTAAATCTAAGTAAGTAAAACAGTCTGATTTAGAATGCACGCTCTTTTCCTAACTTAAGTTCCGCCTACCTATCACTATCGCTACCAACTTTCCTACTTACGTGGTCCAATTCTAAAAATGTACCTACGCGTATCTGAAAGTGTTTCTATGCTGTGCCTTGCCCAAATCTAAGAATACCATTTTCCTTTCTAATTTACAGAATTCCTGTTTGCGCAACTTTGCAAACGTAATGAACTCAACCCTAACTGCATTCCAGGAACCTTTACGCTGATACGTTCTCCACTCGGCTGTTACTAATAACTTTCGTTAAAGTGACTCGTTAATAGCCTTTTTCTCCGGACAAATCTTTTAACCCAGGCTTGTTTTATTATACACTGCCGTTTGTGAAAATTGCAACACCAAGAAGGAAACACATGAATTCAATGAATTTAATACCACAGCTTAGGTACATGACAAGTAACAAGTGATAAATTTTCAAATCTATACATGACCTTTGAGCCCTAATATTCAGTATTTGATGTGGCCTCCATGCGCTGCAATTAGAGCTCCTATACGCCGTGGCATTGAATCAAAAAGATTCTGAATAAGTTCCTGAGGGATTTCCCTCCACGCAGTTTGTATTCGAGCCCACAAATCCGTGACATTACTTACTGGAGGACCGTGACGCACAAGGTGCAGACCAACCATGTTCGATGGGCGACATGTCAGCCGAACGTGCAGGCCAGGGAAGCAATGGCACCCGTCGCTCTTCGAAGAAGGTTTGTACATTTCTCGAAATATGTGGTCGGGCATTGTCCTGTTGAAATATTGCCTGTGGAGATGCCTGAAGCAGGGGGAGTACCTCAGGCTCTACAACCACTGTTACGTACCGATTGCTGTTCAAAGTGCCCTCAATTCGTAGGAAGCGTGATCGGTTGTTGTAACCAATGGCGTCCCAAACCATCACACCTGGCGTTTGTCTGCTATGCCGCTCAACAATGCAGCCCTTCAGGTTGCGCTCACCACGGACACGTATGCGGCCATCACTCTAGGACACGTTAAAGCGGGACTCGTCCGAAAAGACTACATTTATCCACTCAGCACCGCAGTGAAGGTGTTCACGTGCCCATTGCAATCGGAGGAGCTTGTGGTTTCTGGACAATGAAAGCCGACGTAATGGCATGCATGCAACCCTCCAACCTGCAGCAGACGGCGACGAACCGTTGATGCAGACACGTTCATACTGTTGCAGTGCTCCATCGTCGAGCCAACACTATGGATGAAACTGTACGGTCCGTTATGATCATGCGGACAAAATGACGGTCATCCCGTGTTGTGATCATGTTCCATGATCCAGTACCCGCTCTTCGCTGCGTACGACCTTCATCTATCCACTGCTTCCACACACGTATCACTGTTGTAGCAGCATGCCCTGTACGAGCCGAAATGCCACGGTATGACAAACCCGCTTCCCGGAGACCGATCATTCTGCCCCGTTCGAACTCACTCACATGCCGATATGGCTCCTTTTGACGTTGAGGAGGCATAGTGGCAATCACTTTATTGTTTCCACCTTGTTTACCCCATCTCTCTGCAAACCTAATCACTTATTGCTTGCACACTCTTCTACACTACCGCCAAGTTTGGGGTTATTCCACCCAAAAATTCAATACCGATATTTCACCGGAAATATATGTTTTGAGACCCCCTGAATCCAAAAAAAAAACATTTTTGGAAACATGTCCGTGTGTGTGTGTGTCTGTGAACAGCATAACTCAGAAACGAACAGTCGGATAAACACCAAACTTGGTGTTTAGGTTCAGTATCTTCCAGAGATGCGACACGAAGGTTTTCAAGAAAATACCCCCAACCCAGATTACCCTTTACATGGAACTTTTTCGAAAATTTTAATTTTCTCAAAAATGGCTCTAACGATTTTGATTAAAATATCATATGTTTAAGATATTTTCATGACAAATGAAATGTATATCTCGAATATTCTGGGAATGTCTCCAAAAGTATTCTTTTGTGAACGACTTTTGCATAACTGGTAAACCATAAGAAATAAACAAAATTTTACTACACAAAAATGTAGATCGCGTTAAAATATACAATTTATGTCATATACATTTTTTTTTGTAGAGTGAACCATTTTCGAGATATTGCTTATTATTCCCTTAAATTTTCCAATACTTATACTTTTTCTCAAATTCGTTATTCATTTTTTTTGTCCTGGTAATGCAAAGATAATGGAATACTCCACATAGAAATCAGCTCTTAAAAGATTTGACTATAGCTTAAAACCTACCAATTCCCCTTGCATCCGCAAGACAATTAGCAATAAGATTAACATCTCGATATCTCGATTAACGTGAAGCATATGGAGAATAAGCGTTTGTAAAAATAGTTTGTACAAGAGTAGAGAAAGTCATGTGAGTGTAACACATCAGATTTTTTGTTTTGTTTCTCGTGAATGTTATACGAAGGATATGGAATTTCAAAGCCAGGATATAGCGAGTCAGTTTTTAAAAAGGTTTGATTATTCAGTCTCCTGTATCACACTGTATCTAAAACGAAATGTATAAATAAAGCATTTCTGAATAAGATATGAATGAAACACGTCAGACTCTTTATATTATCGTGAAATATTATCCTGTTTTAATTTTAAATGTTCCCTTAATGTATGTTGGAAAATAGACATTGAAGAGAAAAATTCTGTTTTAGGGATTTCCGATTTGGAAACAAGTAACATTTAATGCAGCGCGTAACAAAATATCGAGGCCCGAAGCTAAACGAGCTTAAATAAAATGTAGCCATTTAGAAAAGCAGAGTGGAACTTTAAATTTTACCGCTCGAAAGCAGAGAGAGATATTTAAAGGCAAGTGAGCACATTTCAAAGCAATTCTGAGCACACCTCACGTGCGTTTTAGATGCAGCGGGTACACTTTCAGTTTTTTGATGTGCAACATTCGACTGCAGTGTGTCGCCACGGAATTGTGGGTAATTTTCAAGCAGCAAGACAAGGGAAGTGTATTGGATTCCGATATTGATAGAAACGGGTCGACAGAGGGAGCGATTTCTACTTGCGCCTCATTTCCCAGTGGTGCATGAATGCTCTGTACAAACCTGTTCAATTTCACACGGAAGCGACTGGGGAAAAGTTAGGTTCTGTGCGCTTTCATTTGCTTTCATGAACTTTCAGCCTAGGATATGGACTTTTATTATGTTATTATTAAACTCTACCATTACTTATGGCAGGGAAATATTGTACCTCAGTGAAGAAGTATTAAGGATATTGACCCGGGTACCAGATATGCCAGTAAAAACATTAGACCATGTATGAAGCAATGGTTAGGTCCTCATTACTATACGGCAGTGAAGTATGGGGCTGGGAGAGGGTGGATAATGTAAATAAAATACAATGTAGTTTTTGGAAGCGCATTCTAGCGTTGGGGAGGGTTACTTCAAACTACGGAGTTCTTTGTGAGGTAGGATGCTGGGAAGATGCTGTATTTGCTAAACTAAATGTAGTTAGGTACTGGCTGCGAATAATTAAAGGTGATCAAACAACTCTGAGGGCAATATGTTATCGTCATCAAATGAACAACATAGAGCATCCAAAATGGTGCGCGGCGGGGTTACAACGGAATTATCAAAAATAGGCTTAAACGATATCTGGCAAAGGGGTAATGAAAATACACACAGTGCCGTGAAAAAAGTCAAAAGACGACTGTGTGATATAAACAGGCAGGGAATAATGTCTGAATGTAGACAAAGATCGACATTGGAGCTACAAAATGAAATACAAACTAGGTGGGGTAAGGAAACATATATTTTGGAATTGGGTATAAAACAGAGGACTGGAATAGCATGGCTTAGGTTGGGAGGGTGGAAAGCTCGCAAGATTGTTGATGACGATGGCAGGAGGATTTGCCCATTATGTGGGGAACAAGAAGACTGGACGCATATTTTGGCAGCATGCGTGCAGACGGAGAGTATTAGGAAAAAATTATTACCGGAAGTATTTTTGGCTTCCAACAGACGGAGGACAGCATGCCGGGACTTGATTCTAAACAGTCAAAACTGGCCAAGCTTGGGCACATACTTAATGGAAGTACGTGTACTAAGAGATAAGGCGTTTATGTAAATTTTCTTTAAATATATGTGGTGCTAGAGCACGTGTGTGTGTGTGTGTGTGTGTGTGTGTGTGTGTGTGTGCGCGTGTGTGAGCGTGTGTGATTCAGAGTGTTTTTTAATTTTATATGTACATAATGTGGTGATTATAAACATAGTTGTTTCTGGTCGATTCTGCAACTCACGTATACAGACCGGTATTTTTCTAGAGAGCATGTACGGTCTTATGACACATGCGACTGTGTTATGCAATTAATGTAATACTAAGTACTTAATAAATACCACTACTCCCTAATACTACCTCAGTGAAAAAGATCTGATGCTGCATTCACATGGCTTTCTCTACTCAGTCTTCGCACTAAAGCTTATTCTTCTGGCTACTTCTTGCTAATCGAAATAAGCTTGCGTTACAGATTTACACATTAGTAGGTTACCTAAAGGAGGCTAAAGGAAAACGTTCTAAAAAGCGGGTCGCTATTTTATGCCTTTTAAATCCTTCGCACGACCACGAGAGAAGACGAATAGTGACTTACCACTTGAAAAAAGTATAACTAAACCAATAACAACGAATTTCTCGGAAATGGTTAATGCCACAAAAAATAAATATTTTTAAAAAATATCTGATGCGTTACATTCCGTGACTTGCTCTACCCTCTTTCTCTACTGGATATACAGACTCTTCTTAGGAAGCTTATTCTTCTATTTCTTTTATTTTAAGAAGAAGATTATATTTTTTAACATAAATTTCGTTGAATGTACGAAACATAGATAATACTAATTAATGCAGAAAACCAGTTATAGGATGCCTTTATCGGATAGAGACATCTCGCCACTGCGACCACTTGATCTATTGTGGCTACACCCCCGGGAGGCAGGGTTGAGGTGAAGGAGACGTAGGAGGGTGCAGATTCGTGACAGAAACGTGCAGAATACCCTAACATTTCCAGTTTGGACTCCCGCGCACCTGTAGAGGCGAAGAATCCCGAGAAAGGTCGATGAAGTGTCGCTAATGGGCGGGATAATGCACACTGGAGTTCACGGAGAAAGCTTTACAATGCGCATGCAACTACGCCATCTGCCCGACACCGCCAGCACCGCAGGAGCCGAAGACACAGCTGAAACAGGAAAAGCAGAGATGAAATGAGAGGAAATTTGGGAAAGGAGAAAGGCGATTACATCACCCTGACTTTCGCCTATGCGGCAGGGGAAAACCATGAAAATTCCCATGGAATCGAACCCGGAACCTCCCGAATGCAATCATAGACATTGCCACCTGAGCCATCACCCTCGGCACAACCAGTTATATAATTCTAGCATTATAAATTGTAAGAAATAAATAATGTAATATTCGACATCCATAGCTAACATAAGTGAGAGCATGTTCATATGTTATGAGGCGTTAGCTCCTCTACCTGCATATCATTTGTTACTGCCTGGTGCGTTGAAGCGATAAACAAGACAGCTACTTGCATATATTTCCTTCCTTGGGAGAGAAGCGAGCAGGTGTTGTGATGTAGCTTATTATCAGCATAACATGGTAAGAAACTATACATTCAGATCTTAATTATTCTGCATTTAATAATGCATAAAGGTTTTTGCATCTCCGTTGCTCAGAGAGAAGAATATCACAAAATGGTTCCCTCTTCTCTCTAAAAGCCACGGTAACGTATTACGTCATTGCTATTATTGGCAAGCATGTCATCATGAGGCATTTATTCGCGATATTGAATAATCTAGCAGTGAGTTTATAATAGTAGGATTGCATAAAATACTGTAATAAACAGTTGCAGTAACTCGTGGGTCTTAAAACGCTCCCTCCGGTCATGTTTTAAATTAATCCCATTCATTACTAAACCTTCACTTTTACGTTCTCCACCACGTATCTAGTAGGTAGAGAAGGTATTACATTCCACCCAAGAATTCGACACTGAGATTTCATCGGAAATACATGTTTTGAGACCCCCGAAACCAAAACAGTTTTTTTTAGAAAAAGATCCCTGTATGTGTGTGTGAAAAACATAACTCAAAAATGAAAACTTAAATAAATACCAAACTTGGTATTTAGGTTCAGTATCTTTGAAAGATGCGAAATGAAGATTTTCAAGAAAATTCCCCCATCCCAAATTACACTTTACATGGAATCCTTTTCGAATTTTATTTTCTTAAAAGTGGCTCTTAACAATTTTGATTAAAATACTACATATTTAAGATAATTAGCTGACAAATTAAATTTATATCTAGAATTTCCTAGGAATAACCCGTGAAGCCCTCTTTATTCGGCAAGAATTTTGTATGATGTTGTATAACTGGTAAACGTTAAGCGATAGACGAAAACGTACTACACAAAAAAATTAGATACTTTTAAAATAAATTTATTTCAAATAACTTTTTTGTCGCAGCAGCCATTTCTGAGATATCCGTTATAAATGGTTTGAGTTGTTCAATACTTAGTCATTCTTTAAAGTCCTTTCGACATTCAATTGTTTCACGCGATGTCATGGAAAGAGTGTGGAATTTTAAGACCAGCATATAGCGTTCGGTTCTTAAACATTTGACTATCGCTGTTCCCTTTGTGTCTATAACGAATTGTGTAATGTAGCTATTTCTGCAAGGATTTATCTCAATTAAAATTAAGTAGATAGAAAAATAAGCTTTAGTAAGAATAGAGGGTAGAAAAAGTCATGTGCATGTATCGCATCAGATTTTTTGCAGGCTTCCATTTCTTGGAAGGTGCTGAATTGAAAAGTCGAGAGTTTCCCTCTAAAGAGCTAAGATAGTTAAACCCCGTGTAAGGTAATTAATAGGACGCTTTTGTTCGTCATTAGCTGTGCCCATTGGGCACTTGTAACCTAAACAACTCTCGGAAGGCAAACATTTTAAATTTCGTATGAAGAAGTACAAAGCACTCCATTTTCTATTTTAATTACTTGCCCCGGGATAAGTGAGCTGTAAATAATGAGATGGAATTCAACAGAATTACAACCGGGGGGAAAGAAAAAACTGCACAAATGGACAGAGCAAGGCCGGATGCTTTCAACCCCTAGTCCCAGAGTAAACAATTGTCGGTGATTTTAGTCTCGCCAGATGTCACTTCGATCTCTTTGCTGACAGAAATGCCCAATCAAACTTTTCAATCACGTACAGAATTGATAATATCCAAATAAAACTCTTGGGATTCGATCTCACGTCACCTTGCTTGAGCATATTTCTGGAATAAAATGCATGTATATGTGGATAATTCTCTAAAGTCCATTGCTTAGACGATAAATATTCCCAAAAAATGCTTTCAGTCTTCACTTCTTTGTGCGTAGTTGGTTTGAAGAAGTGTTTTGTTGTAATTGTTTATTTAGCTCCACGTATGGACCTCAATTTGAAGTAGAATTGTTCTTTACGTTGTTTGCTACTACATTGATTTGAAGTAGGAGTTGTATTATAGTTCAACTGTTGGGGACCGAACTTGTAGTAGTTGCAATCTCACGTTTGTTAAACAGTTTCCGGTAGCCTTCGCCCCAAATATACTTTCAGGTGGCCTTTGCCCCAAGTTTAAAAAAATATTAACTTTGTTATTAAATGCTTCTTTAGATATTATATTTATGTTTGCCTCAGCTTCGTCAGTATTTATTTTAGAGACATGGATATCTTGGCAAGGTCATGGTAGGCTTACACAGATTTTAAGTTTTAATTCACTCCTTTTTATTAATCCTTGACACTGATTAAATAGCACTTCACTAATATCGAGAGCTGTGAGATTATTTTATTTAATACTTGCACTTTTTAACACGTATATTTGTTTTTCGTCTCACACGAATACGTATTATATTTCTCTAGAGGACGCATCTTGCATCCGGTTACTATCACGGTCTGCAGGCAACTGACTTGATTTCAACCGTCTAAACTTGTAAATTTCTGTATTTCAAGTCTCTGATTGGCTAATCCTAGTCCAATAGAATACCTGCATTTAACTAAACTTTTTCTGGCTGTTGATTGGCTATTTTTAAACTGTCTCAAAATTTACATTATTGCTGCTCTAATAATAACTAGTAGCATTTAAACTCTCAAACTCATTATTGCCTCAAGGTTACCTCATTGTTACCTCATTGTTAGCAACGTTTAACATTATTCTCACAGCTCCTACATTATTAAATTACGTAATGCATTCACATAACATTATTACACATGGATACAATAATATAAGCATATGCAATGACTGTTACATACATTTTACAATTTATTATACACATATTGCTTCAAGGCGGGCTGTTGTTGAATTTACATATTATATAATTAGACTGAAATTATTTAAGTGTTAAAAATACTGCCTCAGGTTGAAAACATATACAGTTTACATTTTAAAATTTATAAGTTTAAATATCTATTACTTAATTTTAATTTAGTTTAAGTTTTTGCAGTTTTGCCTTTTTGGGAAATTAAATGCCCAAACACTGCGTTTAAATGAACTTGAGTAGGTGTGTGCAAATATCGTGTAACATTTTAGATCTTAGTAAGAATAAGATTGTTTTCCGGGCTTATTTGCTCGGCCTAGAGGTTTCAAAGTTCCCGACGTTTCGCCAAAGACTGAGTTTGGCATCTTCAAAGGTGACTAGAGCAGCCAATGCTAGGCGCGCTGGCAAGTAATGGCCTGTCAAGACAGTTCCAATAGCTCAAGTTCCAATGTGGACCTTTTTTTCTTTCTTTCGAAATTGAAAAGAGAAACAGACTAAATCTTAATAAATTTTACTTATTAATAGATTTTGCATTTTAGAGTCTGAGATTCATAAATAGTCTCCATCCGTACAAATGGAAATAATAAAAATCTAAAAGCTTAGCACTTTGTGCTAAATTTAAAGAGTATTGTGGATTCACTTCTTAAGTGATTTAAAAGTAACTTAAATATACGTAAATTATTTATTGTCAATATTCCTTTATATTACTATTATTTCTTTATTTAATTATTTATATCTTCCCGTCAATAATTATGGTATCACACACCACTAGCTGGCATTGCTTTGACAAACGCAGCTAGTCCACCACTGCTACTCAGGCTCTAACTACCAGTTTACAGGATATTTATGCTCTGGTAATGAAAATGCCTACTCGCTCCTGGGACACCTGGACAATATACACCACTAGCCGACGTTGCTATGACAAATGCGGCTAGACCACCACTGGTACTCGCCCTCTACCAGTTCACACGGATATCTACACTCTGTTTTAGAAAACGTTTCCTCTCTCCTGGAACGCAGACAATTTAAAATATTAGTCGGCGTTGCTATGACAATTTGTGGCTAGTACACCACTGATATGTATGCTCTGGAAATGAAACCACCTCCGCTCTCCTGGGACAATATAGGTATATTTGCCGGCGTTGCTATGACAACACGCAGTAGTCCACCACTAGTAATCACACTCTGTCAATTCACACTGATATCTACAGCTCTGGTGATGAAATCACCTCCATTTCCTGGGACACTTGGATAGTATACAACATTACTGGTGTTGCTATGACAACATGAAGTTAGTCCACCCTGATACGCTCTAACAGCCAGTTCAACACTGATATCTACGCTCTGGTAATGCAAACGCCTCCGCTCTCCTAGGACTCTTGGATACTAACAACATTAGCCGGCGTTGCTACAACATGCGGGTAGTACATCGTTGGTACTCACGCTCTAACTGCCAGTTCGACACGTATATCTATCTACGCTCCGGTAAGGAAAACTCGTTCTCCTGGTACACTTGAACAGCATACAAGCCGGGCTGCTAAGGCAATATGCGGCTGGTCCTCCACTAATACTCACGCTCTAAATGCCAGTTTGACACGTATATCTACGCTCCGGTAAGGAAAACTCCTCGCTCTCCTGGTATAACTGGCGCAACAGTTCTAGACACGTGAAAATCTTAATGGCAGCTATGAAACGAGTTTCATACCAGATCAAGAGGTGACCGGTCGTCTGCATGCTGCAGGAGTGCGTGGGACAGTCATTGTCAAATATTCGCACACCTGTTATGCAGTGCGCTACACGATAAACTTATAGTTATATACAGTATATTTAAATCCACCGCTGTAAAATGCCCTTAATATAAAAACACTGTCAACCATCTGCCTCCAGTTCTTCCACACCTGATAGCCCTTCCCCTTCTGCCGCCATCACTGCTGTCGTCACTTTCTGCACCATTATCCTGGATGAGAATTTTTTCTAATTGATTTTCTGCAACTCCGTATTTTTTGAAATAATGATTCTCAATTTATTCAACATGTCGATATACATTTTCCCATTCTGGCCTTCCAATTTCTGCAAATCGCTGGCGACATAACTGCTCCACATCTTTTAGTTTGAAAATGATATTTCTGCAGGCCACCCAGTTTTTGACATCAGCCCAGATTAATTCGATTGGGTTTAGATCTGGGTGATACGGTGGCAGTCTAAGTACATTATGGCGATGTTGTATTAATATCTGGCCAAGTATTATGAGTTATGGCTTCTGAAGGGATTTCTTGGCTTTAACTAAGTTATATTTGTTTTACTCATGCTTTCATCAAAAGCTATATTATGCCTAAGCAACCAGGTTTTTATTTCTTCTTTCAAGGAACATGAGGTAGGTTGTTTGTCAATTTGAGTGTTACCACATTGTGAAGCATTGTCGATAACCAGAATAGACCCAGCAGGCATATTAGGTATCAACATGGTGTTGATCCATTTCATGTAATTTTCTATATTCATTTCTTGATGAAAATCTCCTGTTGTTTGTTGCGACTTGTAAAAGAAGGGCATTTGGAACGAACAGCATGAACGATAATAAGTATTTGCCTTTTGGCAACAGGTGCCTGAAAACCTAATTCGCTATAGTCACTTCAACTTTTAGATGTTGTATGACTGCTGTGTATGTACGACTCATCTTCATACACTATAGTTTGACCCTCTAATTTGTACCTCTGAGTAAGGTACTCTTCCAGCTGGGATCGTATGTTGTGCTTTTCTATTAGAACTCTATTTGGTTTCGTTTTCTTCCACTTAAACCCTAAATCTTTTAATATTTTTCTGAGATTTGTAGCAGCATCTTGAAAATTTATGCTGATATAAGTACATATAAAATTATAGTCAATTGGAAAGTTAGTATCAGACTGCAAAATTCAGTGCCATAGCCGGGATTTGAGACTTGTAGTACCACCTTGAACATTTATGACATCTTTCAGATTGATGAGCAATCTGCTTATTGTAGGCACAGTTTTTTCTTCCACATAGAAATTGTGAATCGTGCACCGAATGACGCATTTGCCGAAATCGTCTATTTCTGTAATACGTTTAGGGACCTTATGTTTCTTCACAGGTGTATCAAATGGTACTCTTTCATCCATATGGTTTTTCTTGTCTTTGAGAAATCTGGAAACGGAACTCAGTGAAACAACAGTTGCTTTGGCTACTCTTTCTTTCACTCTCTTAAGGCTTTTGTGGAACCCGGGTAAACATATATTTTCTTCCTTCATCTCTGCTTCTTGCTTCATGAAGTCGAGGACATTTGCAATTATTTCCCTGCTTTGAATACGTAATACCTTACCATTTAACTTTGAAAACGTAGGAGCCATGGTTATAAATATCACAAATATAAAATAAGCACTATTTACGTACTGATCTCTTTGAAATTACAAGATGCGGACACTTTCTATGCAGACTGTATGTGTTACGCACTGTGAGTAAGTAAA
Organism: Deroplatys truncata; assembly: GCA_030765065.1. Classification (NCBI taxonomy): domain Eukaryota; kingdom Metazoa; phylum Arthropoda; class Insecta; order Mantodea; family Mantidae; genus Deroplatys; species Deroplatys truncata. Next base: position 66,451,874 of record CM060978.1, on the reverse strand, counting down.
GGTATCATATCGCTTTCGTTGATTAAGCTGAACATAAACCATTCCTAGGCTCGGCAGTTGGGGTGGCAATCAAGGTCACGATTCCAGAAGTTTTGCGCCAGTAATACACTTGAACAGTATACAAGCCGGTGCTGCTAAGACAAAATGCGGCTGGTCCACCACTGTTGCTCACGCTCTAACTACCAGTTCGACACGTATATCTACGCTCTGGTAATGAAAACACCTCCGCTCTCCTGATACACTTGGACAGTATACAAGCCGGTACTGCTAAGACAACATGAGCCTGGTCCACCAGTCCATCACTGGTACTCGCGCTCTAAATGCCAGTTCGAATGTATATCTACGTTCTGGTAATGAAAACGCCTTCGCTCTCCTGGTACACTTGAACAGCATACAAGCCGGGCTGCTAAGACAACATGAGGCTAGTCCGCCACTGGTACTCACGCTCTAAATGTCAGTTCGACACGTATATCTACGCTCTGGTAATGAAAACTCCTCGCTCTCCTGGGACACTTGGACAGTATACAACATTAGCCGGCGTTGCTATGACAACACTGAGCAAGGCGATGCGATTGAGTTCCTGACAACACATAGCCAATATCTCATATACCAGCGTGGTTTTATTACAGAAGCGCTTTTAATTACGCTCAAAATGAGCTATGGAATAACGGAAAAATTGATTTTTTCGACCTTTTGCTTCCCTAACAACACGAAAGATCCTGAAACAGCTTTCAAAACACAGAGCTCGTACCTCGGGCAGGATTAGGTATCCCATTTTTTAATGAAAACCTTCCGCTATGGATTCGCCCCCGGAAAAATCAGTTCGAAATCTTATAACCGTATCTTCATAGATGAATAGGAAATACATCCACGAAGGGAGCATTCAATTTAACCGTCCTTTGTTTGCTTAAAATACTATTGTTTTAAAGTAAATTAACATTTATATAACACTATTACATTTAATTGTAAAAACTTAGAAATTCCTCAGTAATATTGCAACATACGAGTTAGGCATCACAATTCAGTACTTTTAGGTTTGGTAACTGGGACATTTTGAAACAAATGTAACATGAAGAAGTTGGTATTGAAGGAGTTGTATTGTATTTCGACTGTTGGGAGCCGAACTTGAAGTTTGTTGCAACCGCACGTATAGTACCCGCTTTCCGGTAGCCTTCCCCCCAAATGTACTTTCCCGTGCCCTTTGCCCCAAAATGTTTAAAAATATTTTAACTTTGTAATTTTGAATGTCTTTTTAAATATTATATATTTATGTTTGCCTCGGCTGCGTCAATATTATTATTAGACATGTTTCTCTTTGCAGAGTTGTGGTGCGACTGAAGAATGTAGGCTTACACAGATTATAATTTTACTTCACTCCTTTTATTAATGCTTGACACGATTTAAATAACACTTCACTGATATAGAGGGAGCTGTGAGATTTTTTTTTATTAATTACTTGCACTTTTAACACGTAAACTATTTTCGTCTCACACGAATACGTATTAAATTTCTCGAGGACGCATCTCACGTCAGGAACACTGTCTACAACCAACACGTCCAGTTATGAACACTGTCTACAAGCAACTGACTTCATTTCTACCGCCTAAATTTGTAAATTTCTGTATTTCAAGTCTCTCATTAACTAATCCTACTTCAATAGAATACCTTCATTTAACTAAAGCTTTTTCTGGTTGTTGATTGGCTATTTTTAAACTGTCACAAAAATTACATTATTGTTGCTCCAAAAATGACTAGTAGCATTATTACACTTTCTTACTCATTATTACCTCAAGGTTACCTCATTGTTAGCAACTTTTAAGCTATTATTCTCACAGCTTCAACATTATTAAATTACGTAATACATTCACATAACAATCTTGAACATGTACATAATAACATAAACATTAATACAATGACTGTTACATGCATTTCATATATTATACACATATTGCTTTAAGGCAGGCTGTTATTATATTTTATGCTATATAATTTGACTGAAATCATTTAAGTGATAAAAATACTGCCTCAAACAATATTAGCAGCTTTAAGTAATAAATGTTTATAATTATTGATGGCCGTCCAAACGAATTTGGTTTTTAAACACGAGAAAAAAAGTAATAGAACTGACGGATAAAAATTCTGGTGTTACATTCACAGGGCTTTCTCTACTCACTATCACTTAGTGTGTATATAAATTATTCATACGAAAGTTTATTTTCCTATCTACTTGATTTTAATTGAGATAAACCTTTCCGGAAATCTCTAAATTACAGATACAAAGGGAATAGCAATAGTCAAATGTTTAAGTAGTGTACGCTATACGCTGGACATAAAATTTCACACTCATTCAATGACATCGCGAGAAACGGCTGAAAATCGACAGGACTTCAGTATAGATCAGTATTCCTTCGAACCTTTATTAACGGATATTTCGGAAATGGCTTATGCTACAGAAATAATTATTTTGAATGAATTGTTTGTTTTAAAGAGATCTACATTTTTTGCAGTACATATTCGTTTATCACTTAAGTTTACCAGTTATACAAGATTATGTAAAATTTCTTCCGAATGAAGAGGACTTTTCAGGCTATTCTCATAAAACTGAAGTTATATATTTTATTTGTCATGAAATTATCTGTAATATTTGGTATTTTAAACAAAATTGATACAGCCATTTTTGAGAAAATAAAACAATTTCGGAAATTTTTCCAAGTAAGGTAATCTGTGTTTTTTTTAATCTCCGTGTCGTATCTTTGGAAGATACTGAATTTAAATTCCTAATAAGTTTGGTCTTTAATCGACTGCTCAAAGAAACACATACATACACAGGCTCGCACATATAAACACATCTTCTACAAATGCTTTTGTGGAGTTCAGGGGGTCTCTTCTTGTTCTTCATCACCTTTCCCTGTTGCCTTTCGGCGTCAGGCTTTTTATCCATTTTCTATTCTGTTCTTATCCTGTTTTCTGTCTTCAGAGTATTCAAGTTGTATCCCTCTATTTCTTACTATCTCTCCGACATATTGTTTCCATTCCTTTCTTGGTCTTCCCCGTCTTCTGCTTCCGTTCTGTCTTGTTTCAAATACTTGTTTTTCTTTTTACGCTGATCATTCATTCTGATCAGTGACAATACCATTTTAAATTTATTTTCTCCATCTCTTCCACTAGCGGGTCAATTCACATTTAGGTTTTCTTTGATGGTTTTATTTCTAACTCTATCTTTCTTTGTTTTCCCCTCAATTTTTTACTTTCTCTACTACGTATAAGTAGGGGAAGTATTGTATTCCACCCAAAAATTCGATATCGACATTTCACCGGAAATATATGTATTGAGGGCTCCTGAATCCCCAAAAACGCGTTTTTAGAAAAGATGTGTGTGTGTGTGTCTGTCTGTGTGTCTGTCTGGGAAAACAGTATAATTCAAAAATGAAAAGTCGGATCAACACCAAACTTGGTACCTTCCAAAGATGTAATACGAAGATTTTCAATAAATCCTCCTACCCCAGACTAATCTTTATATTTGGATTTTCTAAAAAATGGTAAAATTTTTTATTAAAATACCATATATCTTGAATTTTCTGGAAATAGCTGTGAAGCCCACTTCATTTGGAAGAAATTTCGTATAATCTTGTATAGCTGGTAAACGTTAAGCGACAGACGAAAACGTACTACACAAAAAATATAAACACACAATTTATTTCAAATAAGTTTTATGTAGTATAAGTCATTTCTGAGATATCCGTTATTAAACGTTTGAATTGTTGATTTCTTGATCATTATCTTAAATTCCTTTCAACATTCAGTAGCTTCTCGCGATTACATTGAAACAGTATGTAATTTTAAGGTTAGCATAGCGTGCAGTTCTTAAACATTTGACTATCGCTGTTCCCTTTGTATCTACAACGAAATGTGTAATGTAGCTATTTCTACAAAGGTTTATTTGGTTTAAAATGTAATATACAGAAAAATAAGCTTCAGTAAGAATAACTTGTATACTCATTAATAAACGATAGAGGTTAGAGAAGGTCATGTAAATGTACCACATCAGATTTTTTCTAACATATATCACTTCTGAAGATGTTACTCTACTTTTATGTATATCTAATGTTCTATCCACGTTTCCACTCCATACAATAAGGCGAGTGAATATACTGTTTTATATATTTTAATTTTCACATTGTTTCATATTTCCCTCTTTCCAATTATTGCATTAACGATCTGGTAATACAATTCATTACTCTATTTACTCTGTTATTTATTTCACCACACACTGTATTATTAGTAGAAATTATTGTACCTATATATGTTATTATATATACTTGTTCCAACTTTTCGTGTTTCCATTCTATATTTATGTCTTCATCTTTTCCAATCTTCTTTATTTTACATTTATTTATGTTTATTTTCATATCTCTCACTTCAAGTGTATAGCAATTCTGGGGACTTCAAAAATATATATTTCAGGTGAAATCTCATTTTTTATTGAATTACAATGCTTCCCCTACTTATTATAAATATGTAGTAGAGAAAGTAATAATAATAGTAATAATAATAATAATTTTCAATGTTAAATGTTTATGGAATACATCGTATGAATATTACGTATCAGATTTTAACTTAATATTTAATAGAAAGCAGGAATAACAAAGGAGAAAACGATGAATTGGCAGATGCTGGTCTTCTCTATTGTAAACGGCACGAGCACTTTGGTTCCATTTAACACTCATATTTAATAAAGATGTTGTGGAAGGCATAAAGGGAGCGGTGTCCGCGGGGAGAAGCCCCCTAGAAGCACACGGCTGCATTAATTAGCGAGCGCGGGGAAGGTATGCTGCAAAATCACTATACACAAAGCCCCCAAGTTTTCATTAATTAACTTCTTTGTTCCATACCTGCCGTTTAGAAAATTCCTGAACAACAAAATTCTCTTGCTAGGTGATTCAAAGAGATAGAAAATATGTCATCTGTACTGCAGAGTACATCTGTAGCTCTGACTTTGAAGATACAGGGTGTAATCTTGCCCTCAGCTACTGAGATACAGACAACCCTGCACTATAAGTACACCATGGGAGGGTGAAGAGGGGCTTTAGATTCCCCAACATTTCAGCAGTTGCTAATAACTCTTTGAACTTATTTTATTTTGACTATTTCAATCCTAGAGCTGTTTTAAATTTGAAATTATCACAGCTGTCTATCCTGCCAGTTTTATCGTCTTTATTTTATCACCTCGAAGTGATATGTCAGACTAAACATTTATAAATGTAAGTCTATATTCATTTTCCTCACTACTTTGATCCGAGGTCAGTCCCAGAAGTGAACAAATGACTATGGTAGAAAGTACCACCATTATAAAGCTTAAGTTTGAAGTTTAACGATGCTACGTTGTTTAGTAATTGTTTGGCAGCCATTAATAGTGAACTATCTCAGCGAATTTGTAAGCATGGATAAAACTGGCCATCGTTATGTGATACAATACTTTCATTTGAAAGGTCTTAGTCCAACTAATATTAAAGTTGAGCAGATTCTACTCTGAGGTGTCTGCTCCTTCGTTTACAACAGTAAAATATTGGGTAGCAGAGTTTAAGCGAGGCCGTACGAGCTGGCAAGACGAACATCGCAGTGGTCGACCAAATGAGGTGGCCCGCCAGAAATTATAAAGAAAATCCATAGAATGGTATTGGATGATCGTCGACTGAAAGTGCGCGAGCTAACAGACATCTAGGCATTTCAAAAAGTGCTGTACATTTAGACATGAGAAAGCTGTGCGCAAGATGGGTGCCGCGTTTGCTCTCAATGGAACAAAACGAGCGTCGTGAGGAGTCGAGTGTTTGGCGATATTTCGCTGCAATAAAGCCCATTTTTGCGTCGATTTATAACCACGGATGAAACATGGGTCCATCACTTCACACCTGAGACGAAGGAACAGTGGATTGAAAGGGGAAAATCGACTCCAAAGAAATCAAAGACAGTTCCATCTGCAGGCAAGGCCATAGCATCAGCTTTGGTATGCGCGTGGGAGAATTTTTATTATCTTCAAAAAGGAAAAGCAATCAATTGCGAGTATTATGCAAAATTATTGCAGCGTTTGAATGTTGAAATCAAGCAAAAACGGCCGCATTTAGCGAAAAAGAAAGTTCTGTTTCATCAAGACAATGCATCAATTCACACATCCATTATCGCCATGGCCATAATCAATGAGTTAAAGTTCGAATTGCTTCCTCATGCACTATATTCGCCAGACTTAGCCCTCTTGATTATTTTCTGTGTCCAGAGTTGAAGATTTGCCAACAATGAAGAGGTAGATTTTGCAGTTGATGGTTATTTTGCAGAACTCGAAGGTTCTCACTATAAGCAGGGTATCTAAGCTATTGAACATCGCTGGGAAAAGTGTATCGAACTGAAAGGAGACTATGTAGAGAAATAAAGATGTTTTTTCCCAAACTTTGTGTATTTTCTTCTGGAGCAGCCCTCGTATATGATGGAAGTATTGTATCCGATATCGAGATTTAAGAAACCCCAAAATATGTTTGGTATTTAAATAAGCATCTTCCAAAGATGTGAAATAAAATCTTCAAGAAAATTTCTCATACTAAGTACCCTTTTACTTTCTCTACTACGTATAGTAAGTAGGGGACGTATTGTATTCCACCCAAAATTCGATACCGAGATTTCACCGGAAATATGTTTTGAGACCACCTGAATCCAAAAAAAGCATTTTTGGAAACATGTCCGTGTGTGTGTGTGTGTCTGTGTGTGTGTCTGTGAACAACATAACTCAGAAACGAAGTCGGATAAACATCAAACTTGGCATTTAGGTTCAGTATCTTCCAGAGATGCGACACGAAGGTTTTCAAGAAAATCCCTCCACCCCAGATTACCCTTTAAATGGAACATTTTTCAAAAATTTTAATTTTCTCAAAAATGGCTCTAACGAATTTGATTAAAATATCATATGCTTAAGATATTTTCATGACAAATAAAATGTATATCTCTAATTTTCTGGGAATGTCTCCAAAAGTATCCTTCATTGTGAACGACTTTTGCATAACTGGTAAACCATAAGAGATAGAGAAAATGATACTACACAAAAAATGTAGATCGCGTTAAAATACACAACTTATGTCATATACATTTTTTTTTGTTGAGTGAATCATGAGATATTACTTGTTATTCCCTTAAATTTTCCAATACTTACCATTTCTCAAATTCGTTATTCATTTTTTTTTTGGTCCTGGTAATGCAAAGAGAATGGAATACTCCACACAGCAACCAGCTCTTAAAATATTTGACTATCGCTTAAAGCCTACCAATTCCCCTTGCATCTACAAGAAAATTAGCAATAAGATTAACATCTCGATTAACATGAAGCATATGGAGAATAAGCGTTTGTAAAAATAGTTTGTACAAGAGTAGAGAAAGTCATGTGAGTGTAACACATCAGATATTTTTGGGGGTGGAGTCCAATACTCGCATTATCTATCAAAGTAAAGTAGCGAGGAAAGTAAAAATAGACTTACACTTATAAAAGTCCAGTCCGACATATCACGTCGAGACGATAAAATAAAAACGATAAAACTGTCAGGATAGACAGCTCATTTCAAATTTACTACAGGGAAGTATAAGAGAAAGTAAAAATCTATATCTCGTTAAAACCCATATCTTATATCAAATAAGTTTGTTGGGGATTTATCTTTAATTGGGAATATCCTCTGCTCTCCATAGAGCCTGGAAGTGTGGATGTGAGAGTGAATGTGCGTGTGAAAATAATTAAAAACGACGAAATCTTACAGCAGACTAACCTAAAAGTTCAAAGAGTAGAAACACCAACAAATGTTTCATTCAGAGTTCATCAGCATAGCAGTTAAAGAGGACTATAGAAATTAACAAACAAAAAAGTTTATTTTATCCTTACCTGTTTCCTAAATATTTCTTGTTATTCTTTTGAATTTTCAAATATGTTATACTTCTTTGATGCGAAAGCGTAATAAAACAACTGTACAGAAGTTTATGTGATTTATCGTGGAGTAGGTAGAACAATAAGCCTTTGTAAAGATAGTTTTTAGAAGAGTGGGTAGAGAAATGTATGTGAATGTAACACGTCAGATTTGTACACTTTTATGGAATACTCCGACCGTAGTCTGGTGCGGTGCGTATCAGAGATGGGACTGTAGCTGGCCTTAACGAGCCAATAGGGGCGAGATGCTCGTTAAGGCGCCTTCTGTCACGTGCCAAAGTCTTGCCCATCAGTTGATCGTAATCCAATAACTTTTCCCATAGAGAAATGTGTGACTGGGGACAGAATGGGACGCCGCCCGCCAAGGTAAGACAATAGCAACGGCAACTTGCATTGTCTCATAAGGCTAAACTGCTTTCAGAACATTCGTGGAACAAACCTATATGAATGCAATAACTTTTATTTATTAAATATGAAGAAGGTATGGATAAAAATCTAAGGTGTTGCATTCACATACCTTTCTCTATCCACTCTTCTACAAACTATTCGTACAAAAACTTATTCTTATTAATTCAGATAAACTTTCAATTCACATTTACACGTTTCATTATAGGAGACAGTAGATAAAACGATAGTCAGGTTTTTACTTTCTCTACTACGTATAGTAAGTAGGGGAAGTATTGTATTCCACCCAAAATTTCGATAGCGATATTTCACCTGAATTATATGTTTTGAGGCCCCCTGGGAAACATTTCCGTGTGTGTGCGTGTGTGTCTGTGAACAGAATAACTCAGAAACGAACAGTCGGATAAACACCAAACTTGGTATTTAGGTTCAGTATCTTCCAGAGACGAGACACGATGGTTTTCAAGAAAATCCCCCAACTCCAGATTACCCTTTACATGGAACATTTTTCGAAAATTTTAATTTTCTTAAAAACGGCTCTAACGATTTTGATTAAAATATCATATGTTTAAGATATTTACATGGCAAATGAATTGTCTCATTCATGAAGAATACGTTTTCAGACATTCCCAGAAAATTAGAGATATACATTTTATTTGTCATTAAAATATCTTAAACATATGATATTTTAATCAAAATCGTTAGAGCCATTTTTGAGAAAATTAAAATTTTCGAAAAAACGTTCCATATAAAGGGTAATCTGGGGTGGGGGAATTTTCTTGAAAACCTTCGTGTCACATCTCTTGAAGATACCAAGTTTGGTGTTTATCCGACTGTTCGTTTCTGAGTTATGCTGTTCACACACACACACACACACATACGGACATGTTTCCAAAAATGCTTTTCTTCAGGGGGTCTTAAACCATGTATTTCCGGTGAAATCTCGGTATCGAATGTTTGGGTGGAATACAACGCTTCCCCTACTTACTATACGTAGTAGAGAAAGTAATATAAAATGCCAATGTTCCGTCATGGCGCTTCCTGCCATAATATATGGTAGTGAGACATGAACACTAAGAAATGAAGACTTTACTAAAATACAAGCAGCCGAAATATTTTTGCTAACATCTGTTAAGGAGACCTGTAGGGATTTGATTTTTTGTTTAGTGTTGTAATGGATTATGGCATAAGGAACATCCTATGTAATTCTTTTTTGTTATTTGTACGTTAAAAGGATTCTTATGGTCCAGAGATGTTATAGTATATTGGCATGCAACAATGTGCTCATCTTGTTAATTTTTGCCATTTTCTATAAGTTTTATTTTTGAAACCTAGGTACATTTTTCTCAGAATCTATTTCACTTAGAAGTTTGAAACCTTTATGGCTGTGCATAATGTTTAGCTGCATTTATTAGGTTTAAGAGTTAGATCCTAAATTACATGGTTTCCACGAAAACATTATAAATATAAAAAAATGATACCAGAATTGTTTTTTGTGACTGTTTTTAAAAATTAAATTAGTCCCTGAAATGGATAAATATTTAACCGAGCTATTTATAAAAACTCTAATCCTTATTTTCAGAGAAAAGAGTACCTATAAATAAAAGTAATATTTTTTATTTTACGATATTTAAATATCTTTATAATTAAAATATTTAAAGCTAGCTAAATACTCTCAACACCAGTATATCCATAAAACCTTTTTAATAAGCAATGAAAAGTTAGTTGTCCTATATTGTGTAATTATAGAGAGAGCTGGCTTTATTTCAATTACGAAAAAGCGTAAAAATACCCTGTGTTCTCTACTAAGCGTCCTTAAAGGTTGCACAAGAGAAGACCGATTTAGAAACGAAGACATTAGAAATTATTTAAACATTGAATCCATTACAGAAAACTAGTGAATTACAGAGAAAACGGGAAAGTATGACATCTGAAAGAATTCCCAAACAAATAATGGAATAGAAACCAAGGAGAACGGAGGCCAATCGAACGACTTTGAAAACGTTTGGTTTCTAATCCTTGATTGTAGAAAAAGAAGAAGAAGAAGAAGAAGAAGAGAACAAAAAATATGTTATGAGTAACGTAACGCGGTTAGAAGGAATTATTTGAAAGATGTGTCATTGGAAGAGAAAGTCGTATGAATGTTTCTTATACTCTTATTTTCGCTGGGAAGAACAGTTTTTCTGAGATGAAGGAATTGTCAAAATCCGTTTAGTGGTTTCACGGATTATCTCAAAAATATGAAAACAATATTTCTCTCTTTAGGATATTAGTATAACTTGGAATTCTCCTGGCCTAAATTGGTATACAGTATGCGTGTGGAAACCAGTAAATTTCCACATACAATCCCTCTTTGAAAAGTTAGTTGCTAAATGTTTATATTTATTAATGCAGTTTAGCACATTTATTCGTCCAAGAGTTACTTTTGCTGCAAGTTTTATTACTAGCGTATACTTTGCGATGACCTGCATTGTAAGTTGGGGGCATAGCCTCCTGGAACAAAAGAAATAGTTACCTTTTCTCGGCATTACGTTTTCATGAAACAAAAGATAATCTGCTCAAGGGTAAAGGTTGGATCCAGTATCGGATGCAGACTTGCTCCCTTAAGGCACAGCGTAATACAGATCCTCTCGTTTGTTGTTGTTTTCACTGCAGAGAAGGGGACGGAATGGGAGGGAGGGGCTTTAGCTGTACATTTTCAAACCCTCCGGATCCGCGGGCACCAGCTCTTTGTACTTTTAATTTTTTTAGAAAACAAGGCGTGCTCTCCCTTCCTTTCTAAAATTGTTTAATTATTTATATTGGCCTCCAGGTGGGCGCTACGGAATTGACCATAACAGATTTGGAAAATATTTCCTGGCACGCTTCTCGTGTTAAAATATTAAAATGAAACGCCTTCCCTTATTGGCGGAATAGAAGTGCCCCTCTCTTCTCGGATTCCCCTACCTTACCCTCCTGGTATTAAGAATTTGAGTAATGTCAAGGGGATACAGCCCTAATTTCAATTTATAATGCGCTAAAAGTGCTCAAGACTGTAACGTTATATGCCCCTTCTTTTTTCTTTCTTCCAGAATGGCGAATAGCTGTTTCAGTAACGGATTCGAGAATTTGTATAAACGTAATGGAATATCCCTGCTTTAACTTATACAAAAGAGATCGTAAATGTACGTTTAGCATAAAAATCTAGGTGCATTGTCTTATGGCAGAAATAATACGGAAGGCATGCAATTTATAAATATTTTGGGAGATAATCCTGAAAAAAAATTGTTGTATGCTCACATACCTTTCTCTAAAGTTAAAAAAAAAAAAAAAAATACGCGGTGGGCCATTTAAGTTGAGACTGTACAAGATCTCCAAAACTAACGTTGTAGAAAGAAATTTCTTTAATAAAAGTTGCTTGATATTATGGGGGAAAGTAAATGCCATCGGTCGTGTTTTGTTTGGAAGACGTTGTGATGGTCATTTTAGGGTCAATTTAAATTTTTTTTAAATGGAAACCTATATTTTCTATGTTGTTTTCTCATTAGAAAATGGTTTATGAAAAGCTGTTTATTTTGTGATGAGGAATAAGGAAACAAAATAAAAAGTGTTAGTTCTCAATTACGAACTAACTTGACCCTCCATGGACGGGCCAACCATTTTCTTAACGAAGCTCTTCGCGTTAAAACACGTACTCGTGATTGGGAGATGCGCGGTTCAAATCCCGCCAGGACCGCCCTCCCTGACAGGTTCTACCTGGTGGGCGTACACTGACAGAGGTAGCCAAAGTCGTTAAGACACAAACTCGTGAACAGGAGGTTTGCAGTTCAAATCCCACCAGGACCGCCCTTCTTGACCGAAGTCTACGATAGAAGGCGTGCATGACATGGGTGGCCAAAGTCATTAAGACTCGGACTTGTGAACGGGAGGTCCGCGGTTCAAATCAGACCAGGACCGCCCTTCCTGACTGAGGTTCACTGACACTACACTGAGGTTCGCGTTCACTGACACGAGTGGCCGACGTCGTTAAGACACGAACCGTGAACGGGAAGTCTATGGTTTAAATCCCGTCAGGACTCTGAGAGAACTTCAACGTCTAGAAGGCTTACATGGACACGGGTGGTCGAAGTCATTGAGATACAAACTCGTGAACGGGAGGTTTGCAGTTCAAATCCCACCTTGACCACACTTCCTGACTGAGGTTTTACGACAGAAGGCTTACATAACACAGGTGGCAAAAGTCGTTAAGGCACAGACATGTGAACGGGAGGTCTGCGGTTCAAATCGCGTCAGGACCGCCTTCTCTGACTGAAGTTCTACTCTACAAGGCGTACACTGTCACAGGTGGCCGAAGTCGTTAAGACACAAACTCGTGAATGGGAGGTCCGCGGTTCAAATCCCGCCAGGATCACCCCTCCTGAATTGAGGCTTTTTCCAGGTTTTCCTCAGTCCTCATAAGTGACAAATGCCGGGGAGGTACCCTAAACTTAGGCCTGGAACGTTTCCTTTCCAAAATTTCAAACGCAATTATTATTTCATTTCTTCTACAATTGGAGTCGAATGCTTGTGGTGCCGTGTGTAAGAACAGATGTTAAAACACTACTAAAAAAATCTGATGTGTTACACTCACATGACTTTCTCTACTCTTGTATAAACTATTTTTACAAACGCTTATTCTCCATATGCTTCATGTTAATCGAGATATTCAGATGTTAATCTTATTGCTAATTTTCTTGTAGATGCAAAGGCAATTGGTAGGTTTTAAGCGATAGTCAAACATTTTAAGAGCTGGTTGCTATGTGGAGTATTCCAGTCTCTTTGCATTACCAGGACAAAAAAAATGAATAACGAATTCCCATTTGAGAAAAAGTACAAGAATTGGAAAATTTAAGGGAATAACAAGCAATATCTTGAAATTGGTTCACTCAACAAAAAAATGTATATGACATAAATTGTGCATTGTAACGCAATCTACATTTTTTGTGTAGTAAAATGTTGTCTATCTCTTATGGTTTACCAGTTATGCAAACGTCGTTCACAATGAAGAACACTTTTAGAGACATTCCCAGAAAATTCAAGATATACATTTTATTTGTCATGAAAGTATCTTAAGTATATGATATTTTAATTAAAATCGTTAGAGCCATTTTTGAGAGAATTAAAATTTTCGAAAAATGTTCCATGTAAAGGGTAATCTGGGGTGGGGGGATTTTCTTGAAAACCTTCGTGTCGCATCTCTAGAAGATATTGAACCTAAATACCAAGTTTGGTGTTTATCCGAGTGTTGGTTTCTGAGTTATGCTGTACACACACAGACACACACACGGACATGTTTCCAAAAATACCTTTTTCGGATTCAGGAGACCTCAAAACATATATTTCCGGTGAAATCTCGGTATCGAATTTTTGGTTGGAATGCAATACTTCCCCTACTTACTATACGTAGTAGATAAAGTAAGTATAGAAGTCGTATAAAGGAGGAGGTAAGGATGAGAGGAAAACAGAACAGAAGAGGATTTGAGAACGAATTGAAGATATGAGAAACGAGATGATAAAAGGGGGAAGAGGGTGAGCAGAGGGAATACAGAGAAAGTTATCAAATGTTATAAAACGCCCGATGATACAGCATCTGACTCACGGTCCATTGTTAGTCTCTCTTGATCTGTTGCACAAAGTGAGGCAGGCCATTACTAAAATTGATGCAGACACGCGCGGTGTGGTTTCTATCCAATGTGATGTAATTAATGTAAAAGCATCGCAAGTGGTGCATATCATCTGCTGCGTCCACGACTTGAGGATGCGGTACAAAGTGAAAGTGTCCAATCGCTATTCAAATCTCATTCACCAAAGCCAAGTGGGAACTTAGCGTCTTCAGCTAATGTTTATAATGTCGCGCTAATACGACAGTAGCAAACACATTGTTTTAGGGTACCTACACAATCCAAATTTAGTATCTAAGAGGTAAAATTGTTTCTATTTCTGTTCTCTATCACGCATCTACAGGTATTAGTACCTTATTATCGAGTGGGATGGCTTAGGCGGTTCCGTCTATGGCCCGCATTCGGGAGGTCCCGGGATCGATCCCCGGTGATCAAATTCTGGACCATTGGTTTTTCATGGTTTCTCAGGGTCGCCAGGCGAATACTGGGATGGTTCATCTTCTACCACGACTCTCCTCCCTTTCATTTTCTGTATCCATCATCTTCCTTGTCATTGTTTTAGGGTTGTAGCACCAGGCGACGGTGTTCAGCGGGTTGCGGCGGGCGGTGACTTGTGTTCTGTAAAGGTCTCTTCACTGACGTCGCCGCGGTACAGTAGATTTAGGTCTCTCCTCAGCGGGGAGCTCCATTCCGGGGACCCTAGAGCTTGGTTATTTGTGAGCAGTGAACGTGCGGCATGGATCCGTTCTATCTGGTAACGTTAGGTACCCCGTCCATGCTTCGCCCGCCGAATCTGGCCTCTCGCCTCATCCTTCCCTCCCAGTAGTCATGTTCGAGGCACAAAGGGCCGACTGGCCTACTTGCGGTGCTCTGCCTCGGTTTCGGTGGTCCCTCCGTGATACATACCTTTACCTTTTACCTATTGTATTCCAAACAATACTTTGATATCGAGGTTTAACAGGAAATGCAGTTTTGAGATCCTCTGTACCCCAAATTGCATTTTCTCCATAGCTACGAGGTTAACGTTTTGTTTCATGCAGTTGTATGGAACATAGTTCTCTAGTCTCCGTGACTACGAGGTTAACGTTTTATATCATACAGTTGTATGGAACAAAGTTCTCTAGTCTCCGTGACTACGAGTTTAACGTTTTGTACCATACAATTGTATGGAAGATAGTTCTTTAGTATCCGTAACTACGAGGTTAACGTTTTGTACCATACAGTTGTATGGAACATAGTTCTCTAGTCTCCGTGACTACGAGGTTAACGTTTTATATCATACAGTTGTATGGAACAAAGTTCTCTAGTCTCCTTGACTACGAGTTTAACGTTTTGTACCATACAGTTGTATGGAAGATAGTTCTTTAGTATCCGTGACTACGAGGTTAACGTTTTGTACCATACAGTTGTATGGAAGATAGTTCTTTAGTATCCGTGACTACGAGGTTAACGTTTTATACCATACAGTTGTATGGAAGATAGTTCTCTAGTCTCCGTGACTACGAGTTTAACGTTTTGTACCATACAGTTGTATGGAAGATAGTTCTTTAGTATCCGTGACTACGAGGTTAACGTTTTATATCATACAGTTGTATGGAAGATAGTTCTTTAGTATCCGTGACTACGAGGTTAACGTTTTATACCATACAGTTGTATGGAAGATAGTTCTTTAGTATCCGTGACTACGAGGTTAACGTTTTATACCATACAGTTGTATGGAAGATAGTTCTTTAGTATCCGTGACTACGAGGTGAACGTTTCGTATCATACCTTGTATGCAACATAGTTTTAGTCTACTTGACTACGAGGTTAATGTTTTCCATCATATAGTTGTATGGAACATAGGACTTAGTCTCCGTAACCTCGAGGTGAACTTTTTGTCTCGTACAGATGTATGGAAGATAGGACTATACCCTCCGTAATCTCGAGGTAATGCCTTGTCCTGTATAGTTCCACGAAACATATGACTAAGTTTCCCGATCACCAGAAACACGCTTCGTTTTACACAGTTCCTGGGAAGAACTCCCCGTACGAAGACATTTTCATTCAGTGTTGCCTGCACCTCGGGAACTAGGCGCTTGGGATACACCCTGTGTAACAAAGAAGTGCACGAAGATTACGAATGTGACGCTGAGGGAGGAACGTTAGATAACAAAGTCTAAAAGGGAGGAAGCCCTGGTAGGATTTGATCAAAGTAAATTGAATGGAGCGAGGTAACCGACTTTTACCGGCCTCTTCACTATCACACGAACGCGGAATCAAAGGGGAAAAAATTCTGTTCTTCGCACGCCGTGAATGATGTCTTTTATCTCATGAGATAGCCGACAAGGGCGATGATGGGCATTTAAACGCTCAACTTGGGGGAGGGCGAGAGATACATAAATTAACTTGCTTAACAGTTCCTTGAGGGGAAAAAATGAAACATAAGACAAACGTTTACTACCTAGGAGTGCCCTCGTGTCTGAGGTAAACCACGGATATAAATAGCCCCGCACCCTGGCATTGTTAAAATAGCAGTAGGTGCAGAACACTGCGCGGGGGGTGATGCTGAATCTGCTAGTTTGCGTCATTACTGCTGCCTAGCAACACAAATACATGAGTTCGCGTCAATAAAGACATCAGATGCAGCAGAAAAATAATTACTCTTAATAACAGACGCATCTGTAAAACCCTATATGTTACATTCATATCACCTTCTCTACCCATTCTTCAACAAACCAGTCTTATAAAAGCTTATTCTTCTACCTACTTCGTGTTAATCGCGATAAACCTTTCTAGAAATGCTTTTGTTACATATTTCCTTGTAGATAGAATGGGAATAGGGGAATACAGCAGGCTTAGACAATAAATCGTTTAAGAGCTGGTCACTATGTGAGAATTCCATTTTCTTTACTTGATCAGTAAACAAAAAAGAACAAAAGAAACAAACAAGAAAGGAATAACTACTTCACATTTGAGAAAAGTATATATACCCACATATGTACGTATATATTTGTTAATATTGAAACCAATAACAAGGAATATCTGGGAAATGGTTAACTCTACAAAAAAGAAAAAATATATATGTAAATACTACATATATCGTCATTTGTTTCTTAGAACATTGTTGAGAGCGTATAAATAGATGTGTGTTGCTTTGTAGAAAATGAAGAAAAGTGAATTTGGTGTTCTGATAAAGCAGTACTTTTTGTGTGGTGAGACGGTGAAGGAAACGGAAGAAAAGCTGAACAATTATTATGGGGATTCTGCTCCATTACATGGCATAGTACACAAGTGGTTCACAGAATTTCGAATTTCGATGTGGCGGTTTGAGCACAAGAGATGCCGTGTGCACAGACGGCCGGTTGAGGTTACAACAATAGAAATAGTGAACAAAGTTCACGATATTGTGTTGGAAGAGCCGACTGGAAATCCGTGAGATATGAGACCGTAAACATCTGGAGTGAACGGGTGTATAACATTCTGCACGAAATTTTGGGCATGAGAAAGCTGTCAGCAAGACAAGCGGAATTGTGTGACCATTTCACAGGGATGTTTGAGCATGTTCCAGCGCAACCCAAATGAGTTTTTGCGGCGTTATATTACAGTTGATGAAAATTGAATCCATTACTATCAACCTGAAACCAAACAACAATCAAAGCAGTGGATTTCCTTCGGCAAAGTTGCTCCAAACAAAGCGAAAACCATTCCGTCAGCAGAAAAAATCATGGCAGCTATCTTTTGGGATTCACAAGGGGTGATAGACATCCACTACCTGAAAAAGGGTAAAACGACGTTGTTAAAGAAACGACCCATTTGGTGAAGAAAAAGTTCTCTTTCACCATAATAATGCACCCGCACCATCGCAAAATTTGCAGAAGTGGGCTACGAACTGCTACCTCACCCACCATATTCTCCAGATTTGGCTCCGAGCGACTTCTTCCTCTTCGCAAACCTGAAAAATTGGCTCGCTGGGAAGAAATTCACGTCCAGTGAACACTCATGGCAGAAACAACCTCATATTTTACAGGCTTTGAAAAAGCATATTTTTTGGAAGGGTTAAAAAAATTTGAGAAACGTTGGACAACGTGTATTAAATTGCAAGGAGACTATGTTGAGAAATAAAATTGATTTTTTGGAAAAAATTGTTATTTTCTTTAAAAATCACTGACTTATCAATTTATTCTACAAAAATTTGTGCTTTAACGAGATCTACATTTTCTTTCTTTCTTTCTTTTTTGAGTGTAGTGAGATTTCGTCTATCTCTTACGGATTACCAGTTATGCAAAAGTCATTCAGAATGAAGAGGACTTCAGGGGCTATTCCCTAAAACTTCAAGATATACGTTTTATTTGTTATGATAATGTTTAAAACGTATGGTATTTTAATCAAAATCGTTAGTCATTTTTGAGAAAATAAAAAATAACGTCAATTTTGCCATTTAAGGGCAATTTAGATTGCAGTATTTCTTGACAATATTGATATCGCATTCCTAGAAAATCCTGAATATAAATACCAAGTTTGGTGTTTTACCAACATTTCACTTTTTAGTTAAAAAGAGGATTGGTATGTGATCGCTTTGAAGTTATATATACAACATGACCACCTGAGAGAGAATGTGGACTTACAACTTGAAAAAATCTCATGTGTTACACTCACATGACTTTTTCTACTCTTGCACAATCTAATTTTACAAACGCCTATTCTCCATATGCTTCATGTTAATCGAGATATCGAGATGTCAATCTTATTGGTAATTTTCTTGTAGATGCAAGGGGAATATGGTAGGTTTTAAGCGATAGTCAAATATTTTAACGCTGGTTGCTATGTGGCGCATTCCATTCTCTTTGCATGTCCAGGACATAAAAAAATGAATAACGAATTTGAGAAAAAGTATAAGTATTGGAAAATTTAAGGGAATAACAAGCAATATCTCGAAAACGGTTCACTCAACAAAAGAAATGTATATGACATAAGTTTTGTATTTTAACGCGATCTACATTTTTTGTGTAGTAAAATTTTGTCTATCTCTTATGTTTTACCAGTTATGCAAAAGGCGTTCATAATGAAGAATACTTTTGGAGACATTCCCAGAAATTTCGAGATATACATTTCATTTCTCATGACATTATCTTAAACATATAATATTTTCATCAAAATCGTTAGAGCCATTTTTGAGAAAATTAAAATTTTCGAAAAATTTTCCATGTAAAGGGTAGTCTGGAGTGGGGGGATTTTCTTGAAAACCTTCGTGTCGCATCTCTGGAAGATACTGAACCTAAATACCAAGTTTGGTGCTTATCCGACTGTTCGTTTTTGTGTTATGCTGTTCACAGACACACACACACACAGACACACACACGAACATGTTTCCAAAAATGCTTTTTTTGGATTCAGGAGGTCTCAAAACATGTATTTCCGGTGAAATCTCGGTATCGAATTTTTGGGTGGAATGCAATACTTCCCCTACTTACTATACGTAGTAGAGAAAGTAAAAATCTGATGTGATACATTTTCATGACTTTCTCTACTCTATCGTTTATTAGAGGGTACACTAGTTATTCTTACTAAAGCTTATTTTTCTACCTACTACATTTTAAACCAAATAACGCTTTGCAGAAATAGCTACATTACACATTTCGTTATAGAAACAAAGAGAACAGCGACAATTAAATGTTTAAGAATGAACGCTATGTGCTGGCCTTATACTGTTTCCATGCAATTTCGAGAAACAAGTGAATGTTGAAAAGACTAAGAGAAAAATGAAGAAATGAGATATTCTAACCTTTAATAACGGATATCTCAGAAACACTTACGCCACAAAAAAAACCTTATTTTAAACAAACGGTGTGTTTTAAAGACAACTACATTCTCTCGTGTGGTACGCTTTCGCCTATCGCTTAAACACGTTATACAAGATTATACAAAATTCCCTCCAAACGAAGAAGACTTCATAGGCTATTCCACGACAATTCAAGATATACATTTTGTTTGTCATGTAAATATCTTTAATATGTGGTATTTTAAACAAAATCGTTACACCCATTTTTTAGAAAATAAAAAATTTCGAAAAATGTTCCATGTAAGGGGTAGTTTGGGATCTATGGAATATATTGAACCCAAATACCAAATTTGATATTTATCTGACTTTTCGTTTTTGAATTGTGCTTTGCACACACACAGCCATACTCATGTTTCCAAAAGTGCTTTATTTGGATTCAGGGCGCCTGAAAACTGTATACCCGGTGAAATTTCGGTATCGAATTTTTGGGTGGAATGCAATACCTCCCCAAATTGCTATACGTAGTAGAGAAGGTA
This sequence comes from Deroplatys truncata, assembly GCA_030765065.1. Taxonomy (NCBI): domain Eukaryota; kingdom Metazoa; phylum Arthropoda; class Insecta; order Mantodea; family Mantidae; genus Deroplatys; species Deroplatys truncata. Next base: position 66,431,579 of record CM060978.1, on the reverse strand, counting down.
AAGTGTATGAATATTTGAAAACTCAAAACAATGACAAAGAACATCTTGGAAATGGTTTAAGCCACAAACAAATATTTTACATAAATTGTGTGGTTAAAGGAGATTTTTTTTTATGTAGTAACATTTTGTTTATCTTACGATTTACCACTTAAGCAAGTCATTTAGAATGTGTAGGGAAATCGTCGTTCCAGGGTTGTTGTGGTCCTCTGCAGTGTTCTTCCTCGGCTATTGGTGCTCGTCGATTGTTGCGTATTTCATTTCTAACTATATCTAAGTATTAATTCTCAGGTTATAGTGGGTGAGGAAAGTTAAAGAATACACTGCAATTTTTCCTTAATAAATGAAGTTTATTCACTATTGAAATAATTATGGGCGGCTAGCTTTTCCCATTATTATAATCCCACTACTTTAAATTAGTCAGGAGCCTAGCTATCTGCACATGCATTCCCACCCTTGTGCATCTGTAGCACCTCGTGTTGACGTGAATTCTTGAAGATCAGTGATAGAGAGAGAGTGGGCTCCGAGGCCTTGTCTGTCCTTATATACGGGAGCCTAGTGACGCTCACCTCTGCGTTTAAAAATGTAACGACGTTCCCTATTGGTCCTCAGACCGCATTACCTTAACATGTATGAGAATATGTGGCTTCAGATCCGTGCGCTTAAACGTCAGTTCCATATCTCCGTCTCTTTCTTTTCTCTATCTGTCTCTATCTATTTCTCCGTACCGTTACCGGTTCACTGCCTGTTGGCTTGGTGAAAGGTACGCTCTACTTAGGATTATGATTTCTTGGAATTTTGCTAGCTCGCCCGTTTCTTACAATCACCTCTGTACAAATATTAGATGTTGAATATTTTAACATGTTAGTGAATTAAAGTATTACTGTACAATTCTTATATGTATGGTTCCCTTTTCATATGTACAATTCCTCTATATACGTATAATATATCCCCTTTCAAATGAAGAGGACTTCAGAGGATATTCCTAGAAAATTCAATCGTCATGTCATTCATTTGTTATGAAAAATATCTTAACATATGGTATTTTATTCAAAATCGTTAGTCATTTTTGACAAAATAAAAGTTTTCAAAAATATTTCGATGTTAAGGGTAGTTTGGGATGGGTCATTTTCTAAAAATCTTCATGTCGCATCCTTCATGTCGCTGAACTTGTTTTAAGGCTTCCTGAATCCAAAAGAAACATTTTTTTAACAAGATGCGTGTATGTGTTTGTGTGTGTGTGTGTGTGTGTGTGTGTGTGTTGTGTGAGTTTCTGTGAACAGTATAACTCATAAACGAAAAGTCGAATAAATACCGAAAATCCCCCACCCAAAACTACTCTTTATCTGCAAGATTTTTTGAAATTGTTTAGTTTCTGAACAATGACTCTAACGATTTGAATAAAAACACATATGTTAAAGATATTAACATGATAAATAAAGTTTATATCTTGAATTTTCTGCAAATAGCTTGTGAAGTCCTCTTCATTAGGAAGGAATTTTGAATAATTTTGTGTAACTGGTAGACGTTAAGTGCCATTTCCGAAATATCTGTTATTAATGGCTCTAATTTATCAATACTTAGCCATTCTTTGAAGGTCCTCCGGATTTTCAGGTATTTCTCGCGATGTCATAAAGAGAGTATGGAATTTTAAGGCTAGCATATAGCGTACAGTTCTAAAACAGTCGACTGTCGCTATTCGCTTTGTATGTATAACAAAATGTGTAATGTAGCCATTTCCGGAATGGTTTATTCGATTAAAATGAACTAGATAGATAAATGAGGTTTCGTGAGAATAATTTGTATACCCACTAATAAGCAATAGGGAGCAGAGAAAGTCAGTGAATGTAACATATCGGATAGTTTTACTCAGAGAGCCTCAAAATGTGTGTTTCCAGTGAAATCTATGTATCGAATTTTAGTATGGAATGCAATACCTTCTCTACGTACTATGTAGAGAATGTAAAAAGAAGCAAAGAAGACACTATCGTGTAAACGCATGTGAATGTGCGGTGTATACGTATATGGCGTGTGCTGAAGACGCACACTTCTGCTCCGTAGCGAAATGGAGCGAATGGTTGTCATGACGACAGAACATTTCCCCACGTTGTGTATCAATAAGCAAGTTTCACGAGGATTGATTGCTAACCACTCGTCTGGAACTAAACGTCCTGTTGTGTTGTGATAGAGAGCTCTCGTCATGACAACATTTCAGAACGAAACGCTAACTTACTTTAACGCTACACGACTGCCATCTAGATACAGTTAAACAAATGATGGCGTTGTCATGGCAACGCGGCTGTGTCCTTCCCTCGCGGAAAAGATGAAGGTGTTTGTGTGTACGCGCCAACATATATGTACTACATTTTCATATAAAAATACCAGTATCGTATCATTCTCAGCAATTAAACTGTAGTTATTACTTTTTCTACTACGTATAGTAAGTAGGGGAAGTATTGTATTCCACCCAAAAATTCGATACCTAGATTTCACGGGAAATATATGTTTTGAGGCCCCCTAAATCCAAAAAAAAACATTTTTGGAAACATGTCCGTGTGTGTCTGTCTGTGAACAGCATAACTCAGAAAAGAACAGTCGGATAAACACCAAACTTGGTATTTAGGTTTAGTATCTTCCAAAGATGCAACACTAAGGTTTTCAAGAAAATCCCCCCACCCCATATTACCCTTTACATGGAACATTTTTCGAAAATTTTAATTTTCTCAAAAATGACTCTAACGATTATGATTAAAATATCATATGTTTAAGATAATTTCATAACAAATAAAATTTATATCTTGAATTTTCTGGGAATGTCTCCAAAAGTGTTCTTCATTGTGAACGACGTTTGCATAACTGGTAAACCATAAGAGATAGACAAAATTTTACTACACAAAGAATGTAGATCGCGTTAAAATACACAATTTATGTCATATACATTTTTTTTGTTGAGTGAACCATTTCCGAGATATTGCTTGTTATTCCCTTAAATTTTACAATACTTGTACTTTTTCTCAAATGGGAATTCGTTATTCAGTTTTTTTTGTGTCCTTGTAATGCAAAGAGAATGGAATACTCCACATAGCAATCAGCTCTTAAAATATTTGACTATAGCTTAAAGCCTACCAATTCCCCTTGCATCTACAAGAAAATTAGCAATAAGATTGACATCTCGATATCTTGATTAACACGAAGCATATGGAGAATAACCGTTTGTAAAAATAGTTTGTACAAGAGTAGAGAAAGTCATGTGAGTGTAACACAGATTTTTTTTAATGTGCAACCATTTGAATTTTTGTTTTTATTCGAAGTGTTACATTTGCATTACTTTCTCAACCGTCTATTCTTTATTACTAAGTTTATTACTCTCTACTACGTATAGTAAGTAGGGGAAATATTGTACTCCGCCCAAAAATCGATATCGATACTTCGTCGGAAATATATGTTTTGAGGCCGCGGAACCCAAAAATAAAGTGTCTTAAAAAGATCGTCTTCATAAGTGAAGACGAAACCGTACTACACAAAAGATGTAGACCTGTTTAAATCACATAATTTATTTAAAACAACTTTTTTGAGGCATAAGCTATTTCAAAGATATCCGTTATTAATGGTTCCATTTGTTCAATACTTTGTCATTCCTTTAAAATTCTGTCGACATTCATTTGTTTCTCACGATTGTGTGGAAAGAGTAGGGAATTTTTAAGGGCAGTATAGAGCACACAGTTCTTAAACATTTGACTAACGCTGTTCTTTTGGTATCTTAACGAGATGTGTAATTTAGCTATTTCTGCAAAGGTATATCTCGATTAAGATGAAGTAGACAGAAAAATAAATGCGCATAAGAATAATTTGTGCTCTACTTATAACGCCTTACAATTTATACAAAAGCATATATACTTTTTTCTGTCTCCTTCATGTCATTGGAGGTAAACGTTTTCATCAGACTTACGTTGTAAGCACAAGGGTAATACAGGAGGGCGAAGCGATAGTCAAATCTTAAAAGTGGTCCTATATGCCGGTTTTAAAATCCCATACTTTTTCCGCGACATCGCAGAATAATACCTTAGCACCTCAAAAAATGTAGAATTACTGCGAAATTCAAACCAATGGCACTCATTATTCCGAACGAATTAGCCGATTTTTCTTGATTCCAAAAATCTATATCGTTCTATTGTTATCGTAAACAAATTAGTGTGTTACGTTGTTACTTTTGTTTCTAAATCAACTTTTCTACAATCAAAGAAATAAATAGGCTTTGATTTCCATTGAATCACAAGGTATCACGTTACTGAATGATGATGCTATTATTAATAATGGTATCATGAACGCAGATAAAATCAGCAGTCATTATTAAATGATCGCGTATAGAATACTGTATGCAGCTATGGAATACCAGCAGCATTGCCGCTCTCATGTAATTACACATCTCGGCTTACGCCTCGTTTTTGCAAAACATGTTCGACAGATAATGATGCTCCTGTCAAGGCTAAGTAAAGTGCATAGTGTTCATGTTTTTAATGCAGCTAGTGTACATAATATCCTTCCTGATAGAATAGGAATGTTAAATTTAAGGCAGTAGAAGATAAATTAGGTTTAAGACTAAAGTAAACCCATTTTGTAACATAAATAAATGTTTAGTACCATTTCCAAGTTCTAGTCCATTTTTAATTTATTACTTTCTCTACTACGTAAAGTAAGTAGGGGAAGTATTGTATTCCACCCAAAAATTCGATACCGAGATTTCACCGGAAATATATGTTTTGAGATTCCCTGAATAAAAAAAACATTTTTGGAAACATGTCCGTGTGTGTCTGTGTGTCTGCGTGTCTGTGTGTGTGTGTGTGTGTGTGTGTGTGTGTGTGTGTGTGTGTGTGTGTGTGTCTGTCTGTGAACAGCATAACTCAGAAACAAACTTGGTATTTAGGTTCAGTATCTTCCAGAGATGCGACACGAAGGTTTTCAAGAAAATCCTCCCACCTCAATTGCCCTTTACATGGAGCATTTTTCGAGAGTTTTAATTTTCTCAAAAATGGTTCTAACGATTTTTATTAAAATATCTAAGTTTAAGATATTTTCATGACAAATAAAATGTATATCTTGAATTTTCTGGGAATGTCTCCAAAAGTATTCTTCATTGTGAACGACTTTTGCATAACTGGTAAACCATAAGAGATAGACAACATTTTACTACACAAAAAATATAGATCACGTTAAAATACACAATTCATGTCATATACATTTTTTTGTTGAGTGAACCATTTTCCAGATATTGCTTGTTATTCCCTTAAAGTTTCCAATACTTATACTTTTTCTCAAATTCGTTGTTCATTTTTTTTAGGTCTTGGACATGCAAAGAGAATGGAATGCGCCACATAGCAACCAGCTCTTAAAATATTTGACTATCGCTTAAAGCCTACCATATTCCCCTTGCATCTACAAGAAGATTAGCAATAAGATTAACATCTTGATTAACATGAAGCATATGGAGAATAACGGTTTGTAAAAATAGTTTGTGCAAGAGTAGAGAAAGTCATGTGAGTGTAACACATCAGATTTTTTACAGACATTTTTTTGTTCAGTTTCCTAATTTAATTCAGTCATAAGGTAGCCTACATTGTACGTTTCATTTTGTCTTCTATGATATGGCCAATTGTATTTTATACTTAACGGCTGAATAAATATTATTACTATTATTGTTGTTATTATCCCATTAGTTGCATAAATATTACACATTACATCAAATATGAGCTTCTGAAGCACTATCTTCTGGCTCTTATATGCAGAATGTGTACTCCTTACGTGGAGCGGAAATTCGGCCAGAATTGAACGTTTGACAAATCGATGCTTTACGCCACTGAGTTTTCTTCACTAGTGATATACTGACATTGACCGCGGATAATCGATAATGTTAGAGAGGAGAAAAGCGAACTCCGGGAACCCTTTCCAGTACAAACACACAACTTGATGGATAAGAACCATTCATTCATCCCCCCCCCTCTACTAACAACCCGCTTTTCATTTAAACAAACTTGAAAGAAAAAGAGCCAGCCCGGGTTTTCTAAAAGCCGTCTCTTGTGTTTAACTTTGTTTGCCTTTTCCTCTTCTGCCTTTTATCCGGTTTTACTTTTAGTGCGATGAAAGGCGAGTGCACAGTGAATGGCACTACTTTCATAGAAACGTTCTGTGATTGGTGCTACATACAGCCCCCAATGTCTGCCTACCTTAAGGAAAGGAAACTTTCAAATTTGGGCAAAAACACTGAAATTTTCACCTTTAAAACTGTAATTATAAGATTCCAGGGTCGTTCAATAAGTAAGTTTCCCTATTTTATAAAAAACATTACACACAATTGGTCATGTTGAATTAATTTTATTTATACTGTACAATCCTTCTGTTACTTTTCTACATAGTTAACATGTTTTTCCAAGCATTTTTGGCGACGTGACACAAGTTTTTCCAAGTCAGTGTTGTACCAGGTCGGGTTCTGTGCTCGCAAACAGCTGTTCGCTGATTTGACTTCATCGTCGGTGTTAAAAATGCTTACCTTTGAGTTGGAGAAACATGTGAAAATAACGTTTTGTGGCGTGCATTATATTGGCTGACTTCTGCACGGTGTAGCCTTTTTAGCGTTACCCAGGGGACACCACGGGGAGGCAAGCTACTTTATCCCAGTTTCTGCCAGTCAAGCAATAGAACGATATGATAGTCCAGATGAATCTTATAATATTAAGGTTGTGAGATCTTATAGATTACTCAACACAAAATTTCAATAGATAGTATTACTGTGAATACCAGCACACGTGTTAGTGAATGGTAGCGAGACTGCAGACTTTCTGGCCAAAAAGCGTGCAATTTTATACTCAAAACCTATAAAGTCTTGTGGATTAGATGAAACTAAAAAATGTCAAAATTAATATAGAACAAAAATACCAATACAATACTAAAAAGAAATTACTAACAAAAATTTCTCCAACATAAAAGAAATAGTACAGAAAATAAAAAAATGTCCCAAGGAAAGAAGCCGTTGCTCACTTCAGATTAGCCACTAGACTTGTCTGTCTGGTGGAACCTCTACATAGGGTTGGTTTTATGAATGACAAAGCATGTAAGATTTGCAATGCTGACAAAATTTTAAATGGAAAGCATCTACTAGAATGCCCAGGATTGAGGAAAGCTGTGCCAGATGGGAAGATACACAATTTATATTGATTAGCAATGGAAAAATTTATGGATCAAAATCCTGCACATTAGATCAAGAACAACAACACTTTTTGTGACGTAAGCCATTTCGAAATATCCGTTATTAATGGTTCGAATGCTTCTTTCCAAATCCTGTTGATTTTCGATTGTTTCTCGCGATTGCATATAAAGAGTATGGAATTTTAAGGCCAGCATATAAAGGTTTATCTGGATTAAAATGAAGTAGATAGAAAGGAAGGCTTTCATAAGAATAGTTTGTATAGCCATTAATAAGCCACGTGAATGTTAAACATCGAATTCCTATACAAATTTACTGTCCATTTTCTAATGAAGTGTTAAATGTCAGGTACTTCATTTCCAATTAGTTACCTCAAACAGACAACTAATACAGCTTAGTTTTAAAGGTATTTTGTAAGTAAGACCCGGAAGCGTTAAATTTCAGTTACAAGAGGCCACAGTTTGATAAATGAATGCACCACACACAGTAATTACACCGTAAATATGTTGTGTGTATGAGAAACCAACTTTGCGCGCAGAGCACTGTGGGGGCGGCGTGACGAGGATAGACAGCAGCGCCGCGTAGCGTAAAAGCCAGGAAACTGTTAAAGTGATTTGCTTCCCAATCGAATTAGCCTCCCCTCTCGCGTTCTTCCCCAAACAAACACGCACACGCACATACACATTGATTGAGTTTATTGAGTGTCGCATATGGAAAGGGTAGAGGTCGGGTTACTTAAGAGAGGCAAGGGGTAAGGAGGGAGGAAACTTTTACCGAGCACTGGTCCGCCGTTCGCATCACCGGTCATCACAACCTAACAGGTTTTATGCGTTTAAACTACCGGACCACCGCAGGGCCATTTCAGAAATCTTCATATTTTTGTACCTGGGGTGATGTTCGCTTTTTGCTTTCTCTGCCATTTACCTATAGTAAATAGAAGTATAGTATTTCCGCCAAAAATTCAAAACGTAGTACTAAAGTCGGTATATAAAAAAATCTGATGTGTTACACTAACGTGACTTTCTCTACTCTTGTGCAAACTATTTTTACAAATTCTTATTCTCCATCTATTTCATATTAATCGAGATAAACATTTGCAGAAACGATCTTTCGACATACAAAAGAATTACATTTTACACATAGCGACCAGTTCTAAAAATATTTGACTATCGATTAAGGCGTACTATGTTCCCCTTGTTTTGTATTTGCAAGGGCAATATAAAAATACAGTAGTTCTTAAGCACATAAAAATCTCTTAATAGCTGGTTGCTAGGTGCAGCACCATTCTCTTTGCCACAGATTAATACTCTTTGCATATCCAAGACAAAAAAATGAATAACGAATTCCCATTTGAGAAAATAAATATTGAAAAATTTAAGGGAATAAAAGCAATATCTCGAAAATGGTTCACTCAACAACAAAAATGTATATGACATAAATTGTGTATTTTCACGCGATATACATTTTTTGTGTAGTAAAATTTTGTCTATCTTTTATTTTACCAGTTATGCAAAAGTCGTTCACAATGAAGAATACTTTTGGAGACATTCCCAGAAAATTCGAGATATACATTTTATTTGTCATGAAAATATCTTAAACATATGATATTTTAATCAAAATCGTTAAGAGCCATTTTTTAGAAAATTAAAATTTTAGAAAAATGTTCCATTTAAAGGGTAATCTGAGGTGGGGGGATTTTCTTGAAAACCTTCGTGTCGCATCTCTGGAAGATACTGAACCTAAATACCAAGTTTGGTGTTTATCCGACTGTTCGTTTCTGACTTATGCTGTTCACAGACACACACACGGACATGTTTCCAAAAATGCTTTTTTTGGATTCAGGGGTCTCAAAGCATATATTTCCGGTGAAATCTCGGTATCGAATTTTTGGGTGGAATACAATACTTCCCCTACTGACTATACGTAGTAGAGAAAGTAAAAATTAGAAAAAGTTTCTTATGTGTTCGTGCATGTTGCGGTGGTTTTCATGTATGTATGTGTATGTGTGTGTGTGTGTGTGTGTGTGTGTGTGTGTGTTAATAAAGTTTATGTAATGAATTCTGATTTTTAATTCTGATTTTTTATTTAATATTAGGCCTCAGCTACGTCAGTTATATCTAGTACAGCAAGTATCTCTTAACAAAGGTGGTACGGCTGTAGAATAGTTCCACACACTTTACACAAGGTATAGTTTTAAATTCTCACTTCTTTATTGTTTCTTGAAGGCAGTTGAATAATATATAAAATAATACAAATTACTGAAGTATTAACGTATGGAGCTGTAAGATATTACATTCTATATGTTTGCTAACGAACTGCAGTTTACAGAGAATTCTTAAGTTCTTTATTTGCATTAAAAATATTATAAATCATACAAATTTATATCTCTGCGAATATTAAATGAAATGTATTTTACTATGGTAACTATCTGTATCTAACTACATTTTTTTAAAGTTCAAAATTTATCTTCTCCGCACTGCACTAATATTTCACATCTGCACACTCTGAGCTTCATCTACTGAACTGACTTGGCTTGGGTACGCTGCCTCTAAGCTACACAGCTTAAATTTTCTAACATAATGTTTCTATTTTCTGATTGGCTAAGCTACTCTAGCAAAACACTGTTGGTTTGACTTTGATTGGCCTTTTGCACCCATGTGACTATTTACAAACTTTATGACGTTACATCAGTATTTTTCCATCGACTGTTGGTAGCCTTCCTTAGCTTTCTAACTTATTGTTCCGCCAAGGTTACAGCTCATTCTTAGCCACCCTCTGCTTTCCACTTTATGACACTGCTACAGAAAACAGCTTGCTTCTACCCTCATAGCTCCTACGTTTCTAAACTAAGAAATACATTCACATAATATTTTACACATATATACAATAAATATACATATTACAATGGCTGTAATATACACTTTATAGAAATTACTGATTGCTCATAGGCGGGATGTTATTTTTATGTTGTATAATTAAATTGATAGCAGTTAAGGGAAAACAAAAATACTGCCTCATTGTGAACAGCATAATTTAAACAAAATTTCGGATGTTACTTTCACATCACTTTCTCTCTCCTCTATCGTTTATTAGTGCGCATACAAACTATTCTGACTAAAGCTTAATTTCCTATCTACTACATTTTAATCCAAATAAACTTTTTCAGAAATAGCTACACTACACATTTCGTTATAAACACAAAGGGAACGGCAATAGTCAAATGTTTAAGAACTGGGCTCTATACGATGACCAAAAATTTCATACTGTTTTCATGTAATTGCGAGAAAGACCTAAATGTTGACAGGACTTTAAGAGAATGACCAAGAAATGAAGAATTCGAACCCTTAATTATGGAATCTCAAAAATGGCTTACGCCACGAAAAAGTTATATGAAATAAATTGTGTGTTTTATAGAGATCTACATGTTTTGTGTAGTACGTTTTCGTCTATTGCTTAACTATTTACACTTAAACAAAATTACACAAGATTGCTTCCGAATGAAGAGGACTTCACAGGCTACTCACAGAAAATTCAAGATATATATTTTGTCATGTAAATATATTTAATATATGGTAGATATTTTAAACAAAATCGTTAGCCATTTTTTTTATAAAATCAAAATTTTCGAAAAATGTGCCATTTGAAGGGTAGTTTGGGGTGGGGGATTTCCCTGAAAATCTTGGTGTCGCAGGTACTGAATCTAAATACCAAGTTTTGCTGTTCAAACAACCAAACATGAACTATTTTTTAAATTTTGTTATTCAAGGAACCTCAAAACATGTTTTTGGTGAAATTTAGGTATCGAATTTTTAGGTGGGGCGTATTACCTTCTCTATCTGCTAGATACGTGGTAGAGAAAGTAAAAAATTTGTCTTAATAAAGGAGAACGAGTCACATATGTAGTTAAACTTCAGCACGTGCCAGCCAGAAAGTTATGTTTTACAGCTACGCAGCAATACCCACTCTCGAGTACAATCACTCCCTGCACAAACATCCACACAACCTACTGCTCAGTATCATCCGAGTCACCCAGTACACCTTTGAACAGCGATGAATGACAAAAAGCCCTGTCCAATGCAAGGTTGTGCTGATTTGCTTTGGATGTATATATTTATTGCACGGCCAGTCATTGAGAAAAGCTAGTCATGACTTCTATGTTGGTATCCCCGGTGTTTGTTTTTTACTTTCTCTACTACGTATAGTAAGTAGGGGAGGTATTGTATTCCACCCAAAAATTCGATACCGAGATTTCACCCGAAATACATGTTTTGAGATCCCCTGAATAAAAAATCTGATGTGTTGCACTCACACGACTTTCTCTACTCTTGTACAATCTAATTTTACAAACGCCTATTCTCCATATGCTTCATGTTAATCGAGATATCGAGATGTCAATCTTATTGGTAATTTTCTTGTAGATGCAAGGGGAATATGGTAGCTTTTAAGCGATAGTCAAATATTTTAACGCTGGTTGCTATGTGGCGCATTCCATTCTCTTTGCATGTCCAGGACATAAAAGAAATGAATAACGAATTTGAGAAAAAGTAAGTATTCGAAAATTTAAGGAAATAACAAGCAATATCTCGAAAACGGTTCACTCAACAAAAGAAATGTATATGACATAAGTTTTGTATTTTAACGCGATCTACATTTTTTGTGTAGTAAAATTTTGTCTATCTCATATGGTTCACCAGTTATGCAAAAGTCGTTCACAATGAAGAATACTTTTGGAGACATTCCCAGAAAATTCGAGATATACATTTCATTTCTCATGACATTATCTTAAACATATGATATTTTCATCAAAATCGTCAGAGCCATTTTTGAGAAAATTAAAATTTTCGAAAAATCTTCCATGTAAGGGGTAGTTTGGGGTGGGGGGATTTTCTTGAAAACCTTCGTGTCGCATCGCTGGAAGATAATGAACCTAAATACCAAGTTTGGTGGTTATCCGACTGTTCGTTTTTGAGTTATGCTGTTCACAGACACACACACACACAGACACACACACACAGACACACACACAGACACACACACGGACATGTTTCCAAAAATGCTTTTTTTGGATTCAGGAGGTCTCAAAACATGTATTTCCGGTGAAATCTCGGTATCGAATTTTTGGGTGGAATGCAATACTTCCCCTACTTACTATACGTAGTAGAGAAAGTAAAAAAAACATTTTTGGAAACATGTCCGTATGTGTGTCTGTGTGTCTGTCTGTGAACAGCATAACACAGAAACGAACAGTCGGATAAACACCAAACTTGGTATTTAGGTTCAGTATCTTCCAGAGATACGACACGAAGGTTTTCAAGAAAATCCCCCCACCCCAGAGTACCCTTTACATGGAACTTTTTCGAAAATTTTAATTTTCTCAAAAATGGCTCTAACGATTTTGATTAAAATATCATATGTTTAAGATATTTTCATGCCAAATAAAATGTATATCTTGAATTTCCTGGTAATGTCACCAAAAATATTCTTTATTGTGAACGACTTTTGCATAACTGGTAAACCATAAGAGATAGACAAAATTTTACTACATAAAAGATGTAGATCGCGTTAAAATACACAATTTATGTCATATACATTTTTGTTATTGAGTGAACCATTTTCGAGATATTGCTTGTTATTTCCTTAAATTTTTCAATAATTTTCTAAAATGGGAATTCGTTATTCATTTTTTGTCTTGGATATGCAAAGAGTATTAATCTGTGGCAAAGGGAATGGTGCTGCACCTAGCAACCAGCTATTAAGAGATATGTATGTGCTTAAAGGCTACTGTATTTCTAAATATATATTTCCCTTACATCTACAAGAAAATTAGCAATAAGATAGAGTCTGCAAATGTTTATATTGATTAACATGAAGTAGATGGAGAATAAGCGTTTGTAAAAATAGTTTGTACAAGAGTAGGGAAAGTCATGTGAGTGTAACACATCAGATTTTTTTTCTATGGTTTGTGGGCCTGGCTTGAGAGTTTTGGTGGCTGCCTGCCTACCGGCGGGTCTGGTCTGAGTTGGTCTGTAACGTAGAAGAGTCATTAAGTGACGGCTGAATTCGTGATGGAGTTACGAGAGCACGTGCCGGAGTGGAAACGCCCTTAAATTTGTGTGCTTGTCAGTACTTCTGACATTTTTCAAAATTCTGTAAAATGGTTTAGCATTTATTAGCAAAAGTGCTAGATTATATTGCTCTAAATTCGTTTGCTAGCTTCGTTATATTTTCGTGCGGTTTCTCGACGGAGTTTCGACTTTGCGACACAAAGGTATGGTTTTTTTCTTCAGCTTGTGTATTCTAGTTCGGAGGAAGTGGGGATGTTGAAACCATAATATTTTCAGCAATTATTCTAAATGACTGGCCCTCTTATTTAGCCGTTTTAAAGTGTTTAGTGATTCTTGTACTTTTGGACTTCATTCATATAAGAGTTAAATTGGCCATGTGTTATTGAGGCGTTTCATTTGACATGTACGGGTCTCTTTTGTAGTCATGCACTGGTTATATAGCGTAATTCCTAAAGATGTTTAGTGGGATGTTATTGTGACGTTTAAAAAAATTAAAGCAGTTTATGCAAGATTTTGTGAATTAGGTAGTCAGGGATACAAAAGCTATTACGCTTTTAATTCTTTTGCCCTTAAAGCTCTCTCCAGATACGAAGAAAGCGCCTTGTAGACAAGTTCCAGTGTACTTGAATGTTTAATATCTATAATATATGTATTCGTTGAGTTGACTTTTGCCCCATTAAGCAAGGTACTTTGTATGAAATAGTTTTCGAAACTAGTGGAGCTTGGTGATTTATTAAAGCTAGAGAATTTTAGGTCCCATACGTGCACTTGTCGACAAATTGTTTGGTGTTATAGGTATCGGTTCATCGTTTAGGACTCCCATAATTTTTTTTATGTCAAGCTTTGGCCATTACCATTTCACTGTTTGATTGTTTGGCTAAAATTTCACTGGTTTACATAACGTGAGAATTTTCCTTTCAGGATTGCTAAGCTATTTGCCCTTTTAGTGCATGTGTGTAAGGTGTCTCTTGTATATGGTTTATGAACCTTGATTTAGGTTTAATCTTTTTCTTACACCAATAGCTATATTAATGGTTATTTCAGGCATTTTGTGGTTAAATATTTCGATTAATGCACTAGTTGGATGCTTTGGCCGTCTTTGAGATGTATACGTATTTATGTATTATGTCATTTGATTAGGGATTTAAATTTACATAGCCATGGTTTCCTGATGTCTGCGTAAATACTAATGCATGTCACATTAATGTTATATAGCGCTTGCAAAGATTGAGCTTTTATAATTTTGATCTTGAAACAACTATTTTCATGACTAGTTATTTCGGAGTTTATTGGTCGAATATAATTTCGTTTCTTGTTTAAAAGTTGTTGTATAATTTTTTATTGAAGTTTGGTTCTTTATATTAATGTAATTTTGCAAATTAAGCTCTAGTAATACTTTGGCTGATTTTGTTTTTGACTTGAAAGTTAAAATCTTGCTTCTTTACATTTTCTGTTTTATTAATTTTTTATTTCAAAATTTGTAAAATTTTGTTTTGATTTAATGAGTATTTTGGGTTGTCTTTATCACACTTTGTTGTTGTTCTATAGTTCGTCATTGTTTCTGATGGGGCATTCACAATGTGGTATACCTTTTGATAAAATAAAGCCAGTTAAAATTATAGTGTGGATTTGTAGTTAATTTATTTTGGGTAGATACTTCCTTCCTCAAGTTTTTTTTGGGGGGCTGGTGCTAGTATTACATTGGTTCTCTTTCATCTTAGGTCTTTTATTTCCCTATGGCACTCGTTAGGGCTTCCCTCTTCGTTTTGCCGGGGTTCCTAGTCTCGGACAATTTAGTATACGTTTGCTTTTCGGTGGCCTCCTAAGGCTTTGTGTCTGAGGTTGGCGAAATCATTGCAAGGTCTGACGATAAAAATACTCTAGATGCACGTGCTTTCGTCATCCTGAAAGGCAGGTTAAAACCGAAGGATCCTTCTACCTATTTTGGTAAGAATTTACATGCGTTTCAGATGCATTGACTCTGTTACATAATATATTTGATCCCTACGGTTATGAAAATGTGAATTTGACAGTTCTCTTAGAATACATTTAGATAAATGATAATGTTATATAAGGAACTAGATTGCATAACACAACAACCTATTACACAACGGCAGCCAATGAGAGGCAACTAGTGTACGTGACAGTTAAGACATACGGGGCAAAGTTAGGTATATGGAACAGGGTTTAGAATAGTAATGTTGGTTGCATTGCAACTTCTTTGCTAGCATACCTTCGTTAGTCTCTCTGAGTAACTAATTTCATGCGTGTCATTCGATTCCTCGGTAGAAAATGTATTCTTGTTATACATGACGTTAAAAACAACTGTCGCAATTACACTGAGTAACATCATACTAAGCGGTTGAATTGTACAGGTGAACTGAGCTATATGGAATCTTAAATATAAACATTGCGTGTGCAGACATAGCAAAGGAAACTGCATCAATATTGCCAACACCAGCATCAATGTAAATATCTGATTAATGTAAATAATATTACGGAAGTGTAAATATATTGTATGATAAATGTAACGGAAGTCTAGCTATCCGTGCAACTTTGCAATTTGGGTACCTGAAGCCACGTGGTACCAGGAGGAGATATCTATAGAGTATCGGCTTCATATAAACCAGCAGAGACGTTTGATTGAGAGAGACGAGTACAGGTTGAAAAGAGATAGCAGAGGCCAGGACAGAAATGGAAAGTCCGAATTCGTCATGATGGAAGAAACGAGAGCAAATGTTATCATGCGGCGCTAATGTGATCAGCCAATCATAATATTGCTACTAAATAGCTGTGGGAGAAATAATGTCTTTAGCGGGGTGTATAAATAAAGCAGAACCCCGGCATTCGCACGACTTTATACAATTTCCTCGGGGGGTGAAGTGAAGTGCACTTAGATGGCCAAGCGTGTGAAGAAGCTGTAGCAATTTAGGAAAGTAACTGAGAGTGGGAGGTATAGCTGGATAAATAGGCCCAGTAAGATAAATGTAAGATAGAATTCACGGCTAGCTGCGAAATGAGTTAAAATGAACTTAAACTTAGATCAGAGTTAAGAGCATAGGTCAACACAGAAGTGTTGTAGGGCATTCTCTTAAAGTAAGTCAACACTCACACCAGAAGGAAGACGACTATCAGCCGGAGAGAGAGGTCCGTCGTAACATGACTGAAATTAAGCATATAACAACCTAAACATAGTCGTAGGACGTTACATAAAACATAGCAATGACATTTTAAAAGGGGTTGTTGCTCTAGAAGAGAAACATTAATATCCAAACACACATTGTCTAACGGCACAAAATATTGTGATATATATGGTTACATATATGTAGCAAAGCGGATAATAGTAAGTATTTTTCTAGCCAGATTCTATATGAGATCGAAGTGCCACTCACGATCTCTTACGGAGGAAATTGATACTGTGTAACAAGTTAAAGCAACTAGTTCTCGATAAGCATACTAATGCACGTGCAGTGCATGTCACCCAGACCAGGTAACCATCTCCGTTACTTTAGTAACCGTCGGGACAACTAGTTACTGCCTTCGTTACTTTGGAACCGCTATTGAGTAAACGAGTAAGGTGGCGCCGCGATAACGCGTGCGACTCGCATTGAGAGCTCCCGGATTCGATTCCTGCTACCGCCCACTCTGACCCATGGATTTTTCCGGGTTTTCCCGGATCATCAGGCGAATGCTGGAGTGGTTTCTTTCCCTCCGAATTTCTTGTCCCTCCATTTCATTCCATTCATCATATCATTTATCCTTCACTCCGTGAGTTTTGTTTAAGAATTGGAAGTGTCAGTGATGGTGTGTCGGAGCGGCGTGTCAGGGAAAAGGATGCTCTCTGTGGAACTCTCCGGAGTGGGGCGTTGGAGCGTCTGTGTGTGTGTGCCCAGCCTGTCTGCCCGATTGTCGGAGCGTCTCAATCTGGAAACTGTAGGGATCCTGTCATTGCTGTGCCGTTACTCCCGGTTCCGGTGTCTCCTCTCACCTCCTCCTGGGGCATCCCCTTGTGGAGCATAAGTACAATATTCTCAATGAAGCAGTACCGAGTCCCTCCGGTAAACAGGAGGAAAAAAACGTTTTTTGGGAAACCGTGGAGGGGGACTTGGCACGTCGTCCTACATAAATCTTCAGTACCTATGCCCCGGACGGTAGGGAGAGGTGAGAGGAGACAGAGGGCACGACAGGCAGAGGGCAAGGTCCCTACCGTTTACAGATTTAAGCTCCGGGATGGGCAATGGTGCAGCCGGTTCCCCTCCCCCTGTGGGCTTACACATTCTCTGGGGAGCCCGAAATCCTGAGATCGCCCCCATTCCGAGGACGAAGGTTTCCACCGAGTATCCTTTTCGACTGCTATGCACATGGCGAGACCTCCCGTCGACACGTACAATCCTGAAGGAGACAAAGCGGATGAAAGGTGAAGTAAAATGGGAATTGAGATGAAATGGAGGCACAGAAAAGTCGAGGGACTTCATGATTCTTCCCAGCATTCGCCTAGAGACCCGGGAAAAGCCCCGTAAAAACCATGGACCAGGAAGGTCGGCTAGGAAAGTAGAACCTACGATCTCCTGAATGTGGGTCACAGACGTTACCGCCTGAGCCATCCCGCTCGGTTTGTATTCGTTACTATTGTAACGTTATTGGGTAACTAACCAGTAACTGACTGTGTCTATTACTTCTGTAACAGTTACCTTATTTGCTGCCCATCCCTATGATGTACATGGATTAAACTAGCACCGTGACACAAGAGCACTGCGCCTCGAGTATTTCACTTGCTATAAAGAGCCCGATGTGTCTTCTCAAGCTAGCAGGTACAGAACAAAAGGAATGAACACTAATTGTGCGGCCGCACGGTATGAATGAAAATAACCTGTGGAGCTGCTGGAACCACGTGACAGAGTTACTGTGTCCTGTGCCAAGAACTTAATTGTTCCGGTCGATAACGGTTTGTGTTGCCAAAGGAAACCCATTTTCACACTCTTGACACTGTTCCTCGCTACCCACAGGTTTATGTGCCTCCCAGAGCCTATTCGGGTGATAAATATCTCATGTGTAACAGTCTCAATCCTCAAGTACCAGTATAAGTACATAATTCATGCACGTTCGGTCCGTTTCGAAATGATCATCACAACAAGCAACGTGTTTCATTTTTGGGGCAGTACTTCGAAATTGTAAAGCGGTAATTGTAAAACAAGTGACCGACGATTCGTAAAAGAAGTGCATTTTTGGTAAATTTTATTCGCAATTTGTGTCTGAGAGCAGTCTGTCTGATACAGCTGGTTGCCATTAGTAACACATCCGTCAATACCTTTCGCACATTTAATTAACATGAAAGAAACATATGCAAATATGCAACATCTTTTACATAAAATAAACTACGAAGACCATAAAGGTCTTAGCACTGGTGACGGGGCTACAACAGGGGTATACAAAATTCAGCTACTCCATGTATGGGTGGGACTGTCGCGAGAGGGACTATCATAATTATATATTCCCTATTAACTACGAATTAAGTGCAAATTTTGCATATTTTAAAAAAATCTTATCTGTTACATTCACATGACTATCAATACTCTTGTACAAACTATTTTTAAAAACTCTTATTCTCCATATGCTTCATGTTAATCGAGATGTTAATCTTATTGCAAATTTTCTTGTAAATCCAAGGAGAATATGGTAGGTTGTAAGCGATAGTCAAATTCTTTAATCTCTGGTTGCTTTGTGGCACATTCCATTCTCTTCGCATGTCCAGAACATAAAAAAAATCAATAACGAATTTGAGAAACAGTATAAGTATTGGAAAATAACAAGCAATATCACGTAAATGGTTCACTCAACAAAACATCGTATATAACATAAATTGTGTATTTTAACGCGATCTACATTATTTTTGTAGTAAAATTTTGTTTACCTCTTATGGTTTACCAGTTATGCAAAAGTCGTTCACAATGAAGAATACATTTGGAGACATTCACAGAAAATTCAAGATATACATTTTATTTGTCATGAAAGTATCTTAAATATATGATATTTTAATCAAAATCGTTAGAGCCATTTTTGAGAAAATTAAAATTTTCGAAAAATGTTCCATGTAAAGGCTAATCTGGGGTGGGAGATTTTCTTGAAAACCTTCGTGTCGCATCTCTGGAAGATACTGAAACTAAATACCAAGTTTGGTGTTTATCCGACTGTTCGTTTCCGCGTGATGCTGTTCACTTGCACACACACAGACACACACACACGGCCATGTTTCCAAAATGCTTTTTTTGGATTCAGGGTGTCTCAATACAAGTATTTCCGGTGAAATCTCGGTATCGAATTTTTGGGTGGAATGCAATACTTCCCCTACTTACTATACGTAGTAGAGAAAGTAAAAAAAAACATGTGTTACACTCACATGACTTACTCTACTCTTGTACAAAATATTTTTACAAACTCTTATTCTCCATCCATTTCATATTAATCGAGATAAACATTTGCAGAAACGATCTTTTGACATGCAAAGAAAATTACATTTTACACATAGCGACCAGTTCTAAAAAGGCTTAAGGCCTACTATGTGCCCATTGTTTTGTATTTGCAAGGGCAATATAGAAATACAGTAGCATTTAAGCATACACATATCTCTTAATAGCTGGTTGCTAGGTGCAGCACCATTCCCTTTGCCACAGATTAATACTCTTTGCATATCCAAGACAAAAAATGAATAACGAATTCCCATTTGAGAAAATAAGTATTGAAACATTTAAGGGAATGACAAACAATATCCTGAAAATGGTTCACTCAACAAAACTGTATATGACATAAATTGTGTATTTTAAAGCGATCTACATTTTTTGTGTAGTAAAATTTTGTCTATCTCTTATGGTTTACCAGTTATGCAAAAGTCATTCACAAAGGAGAATACTTTTGGAGACATTCCCAGAAAATTCAAGATATACATTTTATTTGTCATGAATATATCTTAAAAATATGATATTTTAATCAAAATCGTTAGAACCATTTTTGAGAAAATTAAAATTTTCGAAAAATGTTCCACGTAAAGGGTAATCTGGGGTGGCGGGATTTTCTTGAAAACCTTCGTGTCGCATCTCTGGAAGATACTGAACCTAAATACCAAGTTTGGTGTTTATCCGACTGTTCGTTTCTGAGTTATGCTGTTCACAGACACAAAGACGCACAGACACACAAACACACACACGGACATGTTTCCAAAAATGTTCTCAAAACATGTATTTCCGGTGAAATCTCGGTATCGAATTTTTGGGTGGAATACAATACTTCCCCCTACTTACCATACGTAGTGGAGAAAGTAAAAATTATTGAAGATCCTTATATTCAGTACAAGAAAGTACTTATCAAGGATGTCATATGAAAGGAAACTATATTGCGAGAAAAATGGCCACCCCGAGCAGAACACATTCTGGTAAAAAAAAACAAAATGTAGCTATGAAGCGCCACTTGACGGCAGAAATAATATTGTCTCCTCTTCACATTAAGATTGGCTTAAAAACAGTTGGAGACAGCAATGGATAAAGAGTTTCAGGATTCGCTTACCTGAAGTAAAGGCTTCCAGGAATTAGCGAGGCCAAAATAAGAGAAGGCATTTTCGTTGGATCTCAAATAAAGCAACTACTTCAGGACGCCGTATACAAATATAAATTGAATTTAATCGTGAGAAGAGACTGGCATGCATTTTAAAACACATCAGATTGTTTTACTTAAAATACATCATTTAGAAACTGATTAAACACATATGTAACTAATTTTGCAAAACGACTTCCAGAAATCTCTATAACGCCCTTAGCTCCGGAACTCTCTCATTTTACCTCCATAACAATAATATTTACACGAAACTGTTCCTAAGTAATTTGAGAAAGTATTTTTAACACTTAAATAATTTCAGTCTAATTATATCATATGTAAATTCAATATCAGCCTGCCTTAAAGCAATATGTGTGTGTAACAATATATAAAAAATGTATGTAACAGTCATTGTATATGTTTATATTATTGTATCCATGTGTAATAATGTTATGTGAATATATTACGTAATTTAACAATGTAGGAGCTGTGAGAATAATAGGTTAACAGTTGCTAACAATGAGGTAACAATGAGGTAACCTTGAGGCAATACTGAATTAGAAAGTTTAAATGTTACTTGTGATTCTTGGAAGCAATAAAGTAATTTTAGTGACAGTTTATAAAAATAGTCAATCAACTACCAGAAAAAAGCTTTAGTTAAATGAAGCTATTCTATTGGATTAGGAATAGCCAATCAGAGACTTGAAATACAGAAATTTACAAGTTTAGGCGGTTAAAATCAATTCAGTTGGTTGCAGACAGCGTTACTAACCAGACGCAAAAAGTGTTCTCAAGAGATTTAATACGTATTCGTGTGAGACGAAAAATAGTTTGTGTTAAAAAGTGTAAATAATTAATTAAAGAATCTCACAGCTCTCTATCAGTGAAGTGTTATATCAATCGTATCAAGCATTAATAAAAGGAGTGAAGTAAAATTATAATCTGTGTAAGCCTACATTCTTAGTCCCACCGCAACCCTGCTAAGAGAAACGTGTCTCTAACAGTAATACTGGCGCAGCCGAGGCAAACATAAATATAATATTTAAAGAAACAGTTAAATTACAAAGTTAATATAGTTTTTAAACTTGGGGCAAAGGCCACCTGAAAGTACATTTTTGGGCGAAGGCTACCGGAAACTGTTTACTATACGTGCGGTTGCAACTACTACAAGTTCGGCGCCCCAACAGTTGAAATATAATACAACTCTCCTTCAATACAACCTACTTAAAAATTGACGCCCAAAGCGTGGTGCAAATAAAGTAAAGAATAAAATATCTATTTCAAATCGCACATTATAATTAGATAAAAATGCTAAACTGTAACTTTTTATCACTTTTGACTAATTTTTACCTGTCGGTTCTCTGAAATACTAAGTTTAGTATTTGTCCAACTTTTCCTTTTAGAATTATGCTGTTCACAGACACAGACATACACAATCAAAACGTTTGTTTCCGGTAAAATCTCGATATCGAATTATTTTTTGGCTGGGACTCAATATTGGCTCCCTCTACCTTAATTAAGCGGTATAAAAATGAACATACTATATAATTTACTGCCACTGGCTGAAATATATGTGCTCATGTTGCAGTTTATGACCGATATAAATATGCCCAAATTGATTAAAGTTTTCAATTTTTAATTTATGACCAATTCTGAAAAGCAGCAAAGTGGCTATCTCCCCGCTGTTCAAGTTCGAAGTGGACACGTGATGAAGCGATCACAGATTCTGTTAACTGCCTATAAAATGAACATGCACGTCTATGGACAATTACTAATTAAAATCGTTAATGTGATACGTATTTTGTTAATTCATGCGCCAGACTAACTGATGCCTTCGATAGCGCATGCGCTGTGACCTCGCTCAGCTAGCAATGCCTTGAGGACCAAAAACACTTCTATCAACCTTGTTTATTTCCAACCAACGCGAACTTGTTTTCCATGGAATGCTATTTAAATGTCTTAGAATGTTATCAAAGAAAATAGAACCATAATATTAATGGAAAGCTTTAAACTCGTGTTGGAATTGTTTTGCTCAATTTATATGCCACCAGGTCATATGGGCGGCTGATGAACAGCGATGTTCACTCGTTTATAATGGAGTTAATCTTTGTGTTGTTACTTTTGGCTGTTACATTAAATTCACGCACACACGCACATTCACACTTCCATTCATACTTCCAAACTCTAAGGAGATGGGAATTTTCTTTAGCCAGGTTTATTCCGCAGCCTTGCTAGAGTCTGAAAGTATGTGTGGGAGAGTAAATGTGTGTGTAATTTAATGTTTATAAAGAAAGCTGAAGTAAAAACATCGTATGTGCTACACTCGCATGATTTTCTCTACTCTTGTACAAATGCTTATTCTCCATCTACTTCATGTTAATCCAGATGTTAATCTAATTGCTAACTTTGTTTAGGTGCAAGGGAATATGGTAAGCTTTAAGCGATAAAGCTATAGTCAAATCTTTTAAGAGCTGGTTGCTATGTGGAGCACTCCATTCTCTTTGCTTGTCCAGGACATAAAAAAAGAATAATGAATTCCTATTTGAGAAAGGCATAAGTATTG
Organism: Deroplatys truncata; assembly: GCA_030765065.1. Lineage (NCBI taxonomy): Eukaryota > Metazoa > Arthropoda > Insecta > Mantodea > Mantidae > Deroplatys > Deroplatys truncata. The sequence goes on along the minus strand of CM060978.1, from coordinate 66,408,172 downwards.
GAAAATTCAAACAAGTAACAAGGAATATCTCGGAAATGTTCACTCCACAAAAAAATGTATGGCATAAATTGTGTGTTTTAACGAGATCTACATCTTTATCTCTTACTTTACCAGTTATGGAAAATCTCTTCAGAAAGAAGAGGACTTTTGGGGACATGCCCAGAAAATTCAAGATATACAGTTTATTTGTCATGAGAATATATTAAATATGTGATATTTTAATCAAAATCGTTAGAGCCATTTTTGAGAAAATCAAAATTTTACGAAAACGTTTCCATGTAAATGGTAGTCTGGGATGGGGGATCTTAAAAATCTTCGTGTCGCATGTTTGAGAGATACTGAACCTAAATACCAAGTTTGGTATTTATCCGACTTTTCGTTTTTGAGTTATGCTGTTCACAGATACACCGATATATAACTACACAGACGCACAGACCTTTATCTAAAATGCTTTTTTTTTATTTAGGACTCAAACATGTATTTACGATGAAATCTCGGTATCAAATTTTTGGGTGGAATGCAATATTTCCACTACTTACTATACGTAGTAGGGAAAGTAATGAAACACAAACACAAAACAAAAAATCAATAACATAACACAAAGGTCAACGAGTGAACATCATTGCGGATAGGCAATTTGTTCTAAAGGCAAAACCCGCTGATATGACCTTAGATGTTAAAGGCGCCGTATAAATGGAACCAGCAAACAACATACTCTAGGGACGCTGGGAATAGTCTTGGCTAAAGAAAAATTCCTACCCTCCAGCCGGGAATCAACTCTGGACTACTGGACTTGGAGGTTAGCATGCTAACCACGTGTTGGTTATTTTTATGTTCCACTTATATGTCGCCTTTAACACCTCGGGTCATATCCGAGGAAATTCTATCTTTAGAACAATTAAAGGGATTAATTGTTCTTTCACACAAGCCGTGTGTTCGACAAGGTTGGAAAGGTAGAATCAGATGACTAAAAAATTCAATGCCATAGCCGGGATTTGAACCACGGATATCCCGGTCTCCGTCCGGTTGCTCAAACCACTGAGCTACCATGGCAACATGCCGACACGACATTAAATTCTCCAGCTGATTCGCATTTTTCCCGGTAAACCACAAGGAGATCTCAAATTATTTTGAGATGTCATACCCCAATGGCGACTTACAAACATTGTAAGTACTTAAGCTTTATAGTTGCAACCACAATTAGGTCAATTAATTAGAACAATTGCTCATCCGCAATGCTATTCACTCGCTTATAGTGTTGTTAACCTTATGTTTTTACTTTTGGCTATTACATCAAGGTAATAACGTACCTAAAGTAATACATATACGAGGGCGGTTTGTTAAGTCCATGACTTTGACGAGAGATACCGTTCTAATCACAGGTTTCTTGTTTGCTACCCAAGTCTTACATCTATTCTGGTATAATCGCATATTTCTTAGAACATTGTTGAGAGCGTCTAAAATAAGCAGATGAAAATAGAGAAAAGTGAGTTTCGTGTTCTGATAAAGCCTCTACATTTCGCGCGGTAAGACGGTGAAGGAAAGGGAAGAAAAGCTGAACAAATACTATGGGGACTCTACTCCATCACAGGCATGGTTCACAAGTGGTTCACAGAATTTCGATGAGGCCGTTCGAACACAAGAGATGCCGTGCTCACAGGATAGCCAGTTGAGGTCACGACAGAAGAAATGGTGAACAAAGTTCGCGATATTGTGTTAGAAGACCGCCAAATTAAAATCCGTGAGATAGCCAAGAGCGTAAACATTTGGAGTAAACGGGTGTATAACATTCTGCACGATTTTTTGGGTATGAGACAGCTGTCAAGCAAGATGGATGCCGCGACTGTTCACAGTTGAGAACAAGAGGAATCGTGTGACCATTTCACAGGGATGTCAGAACATGTTCCAGCGCAACCCAAATGAGTTTTTGCGGTGTTATATCGCGGTTGATGAAACTTGGATCCATTACTATCAACCTGAAACCAAACAACAATCAAACCAGTGGATTTCCTTCGGGAGAACCTGCTCCACAGAAAACGAAAACCATTCTGTCGGCAGGAAAAATCATGTCAGCTGTCTTTTGGGATTCACAAGCGGTGACAGACATCCACTACTTGGAAAAGGGTAAAACGATCACAGGTTTATATTATGCCGCAATGCTGGATCAGTTTCACAAGGAATTGTTAAAGAAACGAACCCATTTGGTGAAGAAAAATGTTCTCTTTCACCAGGATAATGCACCCGTACACAAGTCAGCCATTGTCATCGCAAAATTTGTGGAATTAGGCTACAGACTGCTACCTCACCGACCATATTCTCCAGATTTGGCTCCGAGCGACTTCTTCCTCTTTGCAAACCTGAAAAATTGGCTCGCTGGGAAGAAATTCATCATGGCAGAAACAACCTCATATTTTGCAGAGTTCGAAAAATTATATTTTTGGTAGGGTTACAGAATTTTGGGAAACGTTGGACAACGTGTATATATAGTACGTTTTCCATTATATTGTATGGTTTCCCAGTCATAGAAAGCTCTTTAAAAACGCTGAGGAGCTCAGCACTTCATTTTGTAACATTTCAACAAAGTTTTAAATCTATTGATACACCTTTATTCAAATTTAAAGACTTAACTCTGTACATAGCGGCACAAACTAACTGAAGACTCGTTAGTTCTCGCCACTAAAGTAATAAACGCAAAACAATTGCACATCCTCCTTATAACCCGGATTCAGCGTAAAGATATTTCAGTTTTCTGCTTTCAGACGGAAGCCTTAACTTTGCGGATAAAACACACGGAAATGAAAAATAAAGCAACCGTTTCTTAACGAGCACATAACCTCTTCTCTTCCCCCCTCTCTTCCTCCCACGAAAAATAATTAAAGTTAATGATAATGCTGCAAAACTCTTGGCCAGATTAAGAACAAACAAAGATAAACTTGTGCTCCATGAATGGCCTACTTCATGTAGACGTTAATACCAAGGGGCCTTGACCACAATATGAGCTCCAATGTTTTTTTATAGATGATTAAAAACACAAGTTATAATCAATGTTATTTATAGATATTGTGGCATATAGCATTTTGTGTAATGGTTATACTGTTAGTTGGCGTTTACTAGAGGCAATGATTTCTAATGCGCTATATCTAGGGAATTTTGCTTCGATGTGTAAAACATATTTTAAGTATTAATTAAATTAAATTAAGTTTAATAATAATCAAATGGTCTACAAGCTACTTATGGGCTACAAGTGAAATTTTTAATTCCTTTTGATTTCATCCCCACGTTCACAGCAGGTAGAAAAGGTATTGCATTCCACCCAAAAATTCAATATGGAGATTTCAGTAAAAATACATGTTTTGAGACCCCCTAAATACAAAAATAATTTTTAGAAAAAGGTCCGTGTCTGTCTGTGTGTGTGTGCGTGTTTGTGTAACACAGCATAACTAAAAAACGAAAAATATGAGAAATGCAAACTTGGTATTTAAGTTCAGTATCTTCCAAAAATGCGACACGAAGATTCGCAAGAAAATCACACCTAACCAAAAATATCCTTTGCATGGATCAATTTTCGAAACTTTTTTGTTCTAAAAACGGCTATAACGAGTTTTTATTAAAATACTATATATTAAAATATTTACATGTCAAATGAAATGCATATCTCTAATTTTTTGGGAATAGCCTGTGAAATTCATCTTCATTCGGAAGGAATTTTGTATAAACTTGTATAACTGGTAAACGTTAAGCGGTAGACGAAAACATACCTTCCAAAAAATTTATGCCTTTTTAAAGGACACAATTTATTTGAATTTTTTTTGTGACATCAGCCATTTCCGAGATATCCGTTATTAATTGTTTTAATTGTTGTCTTTCTTTCAAGTTTCGTCGATTTCAGAAGTTTCTTGCGATTGCATGGGAAAAGTATGGAATTCTAAGGCCAGCATACAGTGTTCAGTTCTTAAACATTTGACTATTGCTGTATTCTTTGTATCTATAACGAAGTGTGTATTGTAACTATTTCTACAACTCGATTAAAATGAAATAGCATTTCCATGAAAAACACAGACAGAAGTGGAAACAAAGGAGACAAAAGTGAGCATTACTATAGAACTTGCTTTTTATAAAATAAACCGAGGCATATATCGAAGTTAGCTCGTTTTTAATTGCATTTAAGACTTATATCTCTATTTTTGGGGGAGTAGATGTATTTTGAATATGGAAAAAGCAGGATAATTGAACAGGAGAAAAATGGCCATAAAGTGTGACAAGCAGAAGCATGGCGCTCCAAAATGAGGTCAAAAATGAGTTACAGCCCTCGTAGGGGAATAACATTTCGCAGAAATGAACTTTAAGATATGGTGCACGTTTTGCAAAAAAAATCCCCTCAAAAATAATGTGTTACATGCACCTGACTTTCCTATCCACTCTTCCACAAATTATTGTTACATCAGCTTGTTCTTCTGTCTACTTCGTGTTAATTGGGATGATCGTTGGCAGAAATAACTTCATTACACATTTTGTTTTGGGTACTAGAGGGATACAGGAAGCGATAGTCAAAACTTTACAAAGCGGGCCGCTATACTCTGGCTTAAAAATTCCATATTGTTTCCGTGCATCGCGAGAAACAGATTATGCCATACATTTTTACTTTCTCTACTACGTATAGTAAGTAGGGGAAGTATTGTATTCCACCCAAAAATTCGATACCGAGATTTCACCAGAAATACATGTTTTGACACCCCCTGAATCCAAAAAAGCATTTTTGGAAACGTGCGTTATGTGTCTTTGTGTCTGTTTGTGTCTGTGAACAGCATAACTCAGAAATGAACAGTCGGATAAACACCAAACTTGGTATTTAGGTTCAGTATCTTCCAGAGATACGACATGAAGGTTTTCAAGAAAATCCCTCCACCCCAGATTACCCTTTACATGGAACATTTTTCGAAATTTAATTTTCTCAAAAATGGCTCCAACAATTTTGATTAAAATGTTATATGTTTAAGCCATTTTCATGACAAATGAAATGTATATCTTGAATTTTCTGCAATGTCTCCAAAAGTACTCTTCATTGTGAGCGACTTTTGCATAACTGGTAAACCATAAGAGATAGACAACGTTTTACTACACAAAAATGTAGATCCCGTTAAAATACACAATTTATGTCATAAATATTTTTTTTGTTGAGTGAACCATTTTAGAGATATTGCTTGTTATTCCCTTAAAATTTTCCAAGACTTATACTTTTTCTCAAATTCGTTATTCATTTTTTTTGTCTTGGTAATGCAAAGAGAATGGAATATTCGACATAGCAACCAGCTGTTGACTATTTCACTATAGCTTAAAGCCTACCAATTCTCCTTGCATTTACAAGAAAAGTAGCAATAAGATTAACATCTCGATTAACATGAAGCATATGGAGAATAAGCGTTTGTAGAGAAAGTCATGTGAATGTAACACATCAGATTTTTTTTCTTTTAGTGCATGCATTCTAAAACAGCTGCTTCTCGGACTGTTAACACATGAAAAATCTGATGTGATGCATTCACATGACTTTCTTTACCCTCTATCGTTTATTAGTGTGTATACAAGCTATTCATACAACAGTTTAGTTTTTATCTACTTCATTTTAATCGGGATAAACCTTTGCATATCATTTCGTTATAGAAACAGAGAAGTAACTATAATTAAATGTTTAAGAAATGGACGTTATATTCTGTCTTGAAATTCCATACTCTTTAAATGCAGTCGCGAGAAATAAATGAATGTTGACAGGACTTTAAGAGAATGACCAAAAAATTCGAACCTTTAATAACTGTTATCTTAGATATGGGTTATGCCACGTTATCTTAGATATGGATTATGCCACGTTATCTTATATGTGGATTATGCCAAAAAAATGTCATTTCAAATAAATTGTGTATTTTAAAGAGATTTGCATTTTCTTGGGTAGTGCATTTTCGTCTATTGCATACATTTATCACTATACAAGATTATATAAAATTCCTTCATAGGCTATTCCCAGGATTTTCAAGATATACATTTTATTTGTGAAGTAAATATATTTCATATATTGCAGTTTAATGAAAATTGTTTGAGCCATTTATTAGAAAAATAAAAGAATGGTAAAATGTTCCATGTAAAGGGTTGTTTGTAGTGGGGGGGAATAATTTGAAATCTACGAGTCGCAACTTTGGAATATACTGAATCTAAGTACCAAAAATGGTATTTATATGACTTTTCGTTTTTGAGTTATGCTGTTCACAGACACACGGACATTTTTTAAAAATCGGATGTGTTACATTCACCTGACTTTCTCTACCATCTTTGGCTTATTAGTGGGTACACAAATTATTCTTATGAAAGTTTATATTCCTATTTACTTCATTTTAATCGGTATGAACCTTTGCAGAAGCAGCTGCATTACACACTTCTTATATACAGAGTGGAATATTTAAGTTGAGACATACAGTATCTCCAACACTTAGCGTTATAGAAATAAATGTCTAATAAAAGTTGCTTGATATAGGGGAAGTAAATGTCATTAGTCGTGTTTTGTTTGGAGGACATTATGATTGTCATTTTAGGGTCAATTTAATTATTTTAAATGGGAACCTACAATTAGGCTCAATTAAATTGACCCCAAATTGACCCCTAAGTGACCATCACAACGTCTTCCAAATAAAACACGACTAATGACATTTACTTTCCCCCATAATATCAAGCACCTTTCATTCAAGACATTTCTTTCTAGAAAGCTTAGTTTTCGAGATATTGTAGTCTCAACTTAAATGCCCCTGTATACAAAGTCAAATGCTTTGGAATAGACGCTACACGCTGGCCTTGAAATTGCATACTCCTTCCATGACATCGCGATAAACAACAGAAAATTTACAAAAGAATGACTAAGTATTGAACATTTCGAACCATTAATAACGGATATCTCGGAAATGGCTGATGCCACAGAAAAAAAAGTTATTTAGAATAAATTGTGTGTTTTAAAGAGATCTAAATTTTTGTGAAGTACATTTTCATCTATTGCTTAACGTGTAGCAGTTATGCAAAATTATATAAATTTCCTTCCAAATGAAGAGATCTTTAAGTAATATTCTCAGAAAATTTAAGATGTACATTTTTTTTGTCAGTAAGTACTTTAATATGTTATATTTGAAACAAAGTCGTTAGTATTTTTCAGAAAAAAAACCTCCAATAATGTTTATGTGAAGGGTAGTTTGAGGTGATAGGATTTTCTGAAAACCTTCGTGCCGCATCTTTGGAGGTACTGAAATAAGATACCACGTTTAGTGTTTATCCGACTTTTCGTTTTTCAGTTATGCTGTTCACAGATACACACTGAGAGACACAAAAACACCCACAGACCTTTTTCTAAAAGTGTTTCTTTTTATTCAGTGGGCCCCAAGACCTGTATTTCCGGTGAAATCTCAGTATGGAATTTTTGGATTGAATGCAATACCTTCTCTACCTATTTTGTAGGTGATAGAGAAAGTAAACTGCTTTATTTGTATTCTGGGGCATCAAAACATGTATTTCCGGTGAAATCTCGGTATCAAATTGTTTAGTGAAATGCAATAGCTTCTCTACCTACTGTGTACGTGGTAGAGAATGGAAAGCACTTAATAGAATAAGCACAGCCGTCTGTATCTGCACCTCGTATTGTTACGGTCAATATTTCCTAGGAGGCGTTGGTACGGTTCATAGCGTAGGATTCAAGCGGCTGTGAGAATATGTCAACAAATGGCTGACTATGGGTTTTATATTTATACAGTGTTTATATTAAATTTATTTTATTTAATACAACTTAGGGAGTTAAACTATTGCATGCACCACTAGGTAAAAGCTTTAGTGGAGTCATCCAGTTACACCTCATCCGAAATACTTAATTCGTCCGATAACGCCTTATTTTCGTACTTAATACATAAATAGCTGTATTTTGACATAAATTGTGTTTTTAACGAAATATACAATATTTGTGTAGTAAGCCTTTGTTAATATCTTATGGTTCACAGTTACCCAACAGTGATTTTAAAGATAGAGGGTTTATCAGGCTATTCACAGAATATTCTTTTTTGGGGGGGTAGTGGACGGGGTTGGGAGAGAATTTGAGGAGAGTATTTGGAAGGAGAAGAAAGGAAAGGTGGTAGGGTTCCGCATAGCACCCCCGATAGTGCGGAAGGTGAGCTGCCAGCTTATTTCGCTGGCAGCGGGTGAAGGAAATAACGGGAATCAGCCATGACCAAGGCCCTGACTGCCCCCCGGGGAGTGGATCGGGATTGGATAAGGGTTTCATTCGACTTTATTGTGTAAAATTCGGTATGGTTGAGCGACCTCGAGAGGTGCGCTTAGTTTTGTCTGTAGGATCTGGTGGCATATATCCGTTGGTTTTCTTATGATACCAGGAGAACGCAAAGTTTGCCCTGACCACTCCTCAGGTCCGAGAGTACCGGAGTCCATTCGGCCGTCGTTGTGATCAGGACTTTCACGAGTTCCGAGAGGCCTGTCAGTGTGAGCTTAAGCTCCTCCAGCTGGCGGTGGATCCGCCCAGGCCGCTGATGTCTAGATATACATTTGTCATTCATATATTCTACTCAAATGGAGTGTAATATAGGGTGGGGAATTTCCTTCAAAATTTCCTTAAATACCAAGTTTAGAATTTATCCAACATTTCTATCTAGCGGGATAACTCGGCCAGTAACGTCTGTGGTCCGCATTCGGGAGGTCGTGAGATCATTTCCTGTGGCCGATCTTCCTGACCCATGGATTTTTTCCAGGTTTCCCCGGGTCGCTAAGTGAATGCTGGATGATTAAGCCCGCCGAATTTCCTGTCCCTCGATTTTACCTCCATTCTCATTTCATTGGTCTCATCCGCTTGGTCTCTTTCAGGGTTGTACGTGTGGGTGGGAGGTCTCGGTGTGTGCGTGGCAAGGGAAAGAGATGCTCTGTGGAAACCTTCGTCTCCCGGAATGGTTGCGGTCCCCGAGTTGCGATCCACCAGGGGATGTGTAAGCCCACAGGCGGGAGGAGAGCCTCCAGCAACTGTGCCCATATGGGGAGTTTAAATCTGTAAATTGTAGGGTCCCTGCCCTCTGCCTGTCGTGTCCCCTGATCTAGCCACTCTTTGTCTACTCTCACCGTCTCCCTCCCGGGGAGCTCTCTCTCTCTCTCTCCGGGCATAGGTACAAAAGATCGACTATGTACCATAGTAGGTCGACGTGCTAATTCCCCCTCCGCGTTTAATCCTAATCCTATCCGACATTTCGGTTTTGAACTAAGCTTTTCACACACACACACACACACACACACACACACACACACACGTAACTGCTTCCTAAAATTCTTGGGTATACAGTGAACCTCAAAAGGTGATTAGACACAATATTCAAATACTTAAAACGGATACAGTAAAATACATGCTACATACCACAGGAAGATGATATTACGTGATCAGCAACTCACCTGCAAAATAAAATGGCACGGATTCAAAATTCTGATGAGTAACAACTACACAACTTTATCTAGCCTTCACTAATGATGTGTAAGCTTTTCATGCAAAAAGGAAGCTCTCACAATAGCACTAAATAATCTCATATGGTACAATCACTCGACTTTCTCTATGAATGTAAAATTCATAAATATTGATTATAATTTTAGTTAAAAAAATCATCCATATATCCCTGTTTGAATTTTATTTTGTTAATTCTTCGTTTCGAATTTATTTATTTATTTATTTTTTTACTTTCTCTACTACGTATAGTAAGTAGGGGAAGTATTGCATTCCACCCAAAAATTCGATAGCGAGATTTCAGCGGAAATACATGTTTTGAGACCCCTGAATCCAAAAAAAAAATTTTGGAAACATATTCGTGTATGTCCCACACCAGACTACCATTTACATGGAACATTTTTCGAAAATTTTAATTTTCTCAAAAATGGCTCTAACGATTTTGATTAAAATATCATATGTTTAAGACATTTTCATGACAAATGAAATGCATATCTCGAATTTTCTGGGAATGTCTCCAAAAGTATTCTTCATTGTGAACGACTTTTGCATAACTGGTAAACCATAAGAGATGGACAAAATTTTACTACGCAAAAAATGTAGATCGCTTTAAAATACACAATTTATGTCATATACATTTTTTTTTTGAGTGAACCATTTTCGAGTTATTGCTTGTTATTTCTTAAAATTTTTCAATACTTATTTTCTCAAATGGGAATTCGTTATTCATTTTTACTTTCTCTGCTACGTATAGTAAGTAGGGGAAGTATTGTATTCCACCCAAAAGTTCGATACCGAGATTTCACCGGAAATACATGTTTTGAGATTCTCTGAATCCAAAAAAAACATTTTTGGAAACATGTACGTGTGCGTGTCTGTGTGTTTGTGTCTGTCTGTGTGTGTGTGTGTGTGTGTGTGTGTGTGTGTGTGTGTGTGTGTGTCTGTGAACAGCATAACTCAGAAACGAACAGTCGGATAAACAGCAAACTTGGTATTTAGGTTCAGTATCTTCCAAAGATGCGTCACGAAGGTTTTCAAGAAAATCCCCCCACCCCAGATTACCCTTTACATGGAAGATTTTTTTGTCTTGGATATGCAAAGAGTATTAATCTGTGGCAAAGAGAATGGTGCTGCACCTAGCAACCGGCTATTAAGAGATATGTCTATACTTAAAGGCTACTGTATTTCTATATTGCCCTTGCAAATACAAAACAAGGGGAACATAGTACGCCTTAAGCGATAGTCAAATATTTTTAGAACTGGTCCGCTATGTGTAAAATGTAATTCTCTTTGTATGTCAAAAGATCGTTTCTCGCAAATGTTTATTTCGATTAATATGAAATAGATGGAGAATAAGAGCTTGTAAAAATAATTTGTACAAGAGTAGAGAAAGTTATGTGAGTGTAACACATCAGGTTTGTTTTTTATAATTACTGTTACTTTGTCTTGTACCCTTTTATAACATTTATTAAATCTTATATGACTACTTCTGTACTCATTACATTGTTTAATATGTTTGGTTAATTTTTGTGTTTGTGGTTTTTTGTCTTTATGAATGAGAAAGCAGAAGCTATTTTCTTTCAAAATATATAAATTGACTCTTCTGTACTCAATGGCCTTATTGAAGTTACAACCTTGTCCAGAAGTATTTTTACATTAAGTAATGAGTTAGTGTGAGCCAACTGAATGCTCTGTGACGTTAGCAAGACTCATCTTCCCTTCCCTCCACATCCCTTACCTTCAAATACCCCACACTGTGTTGTGTCACAACGCTGTAATACATCACTTACGTTTGCGTTGGATGACTATGCAATACATTCAATATAAATAAACAATGTTTAAATGTTTAATCAAAGGCATGAAAGAATAAATTGCGAAGTTCTAATAACGAACTTTTGTGAAAGAAAACAGAGGCTGCAGAAAGAGGAATCATAAGCTTTCAAACATATTACGCCATTTACGTATAGGAAAACGGGAAAACAAAACAAGGAATATTTCCAAAATGGCTAAACTCAGATAAAAACTGCATACACATTTTATATATTGATGACCTCCAAATTTTCCTTCAGAAAATTTTTCTGGCACTCTTTTGGTTCCCCAGTAACACAAAAATCTCTGAAATTCCCTTAGAATGAATAGTACGTCACAGGCTATCCACAGAAAATTTAATATGCACATTTTATTCATGTCAATATCTCAAACATATAACTTAAATTAAAGTCTTTAGAGCCGTTTTTGAGACAACAAGGAAAAAAAGGAAAAAATTTTCATGTAAAGACTATTTTGTGAAGCTGAATATTTTTCCCCAATCCTTGAAAGATACTGGACTTAAATTTCAAGTTTGGTATTTAACCTACTTTTCGTTTTTGAGCTTTGCTGGTCACAGACCATACACGCACTTTTTGTGTAAAACGTTCATAGAATAGGTACAATTCTTTATCTACCTACTATAGATAAACAGGTTAGACAACAAAACTAACGAAATTCTTTTGATGTAATGATAGTTTGTGAGAGGAATTCATGAATCCTTGTCTGTATCCTTAAAAGATGCTGGACTTAAATGCCAAGGTTGATATTCGCCTACTTTTCACATTTGAGTTTTGCTGCTTACACGCTCATATCTTCCCAAACAACTGTCATTAAATATAATTCTTCCTCTACCTGCTATAGGTAAATGGTACAGAAAGTGAACAAAAAATATTTACAGCAAATGAAATCCATAGAACAACTGAATCAGGTTTTTGAGATTGCAGCATGTTTGATTGGTTCCTTATCTCAACACCTAGAGCAGTGATGCCGTCCAACACGGCCCGCTAATTAATTGAATAACTTAACCATATATAAAGTAATACTATTAGAATATAAATGATGGAATGATACGAAGTGATTGCAATCATAAGTAGTACTAATGAAGATACAAAATGTTGTATTTAATATTGCAACTTGCATAGGGAAATCCTTGTATATCAGAGCGGATTGATAAGTCCATGATTTTGACGAGAGATAGCGTTCTAATCACAAGTTTCTTGTTTGTACCCAAGTCTTACATCTATTCTGGGTAGGTGTAATCGCAGAAATTCGTCGTCATTTGTTTCTTAGAACATTATTGAGAGCGTCTAAAATAAGCAGATGTGTGTTGCTTCGTAGAAAATGGAGTAAAGTGAATTTCGTGTTCTGATAAAGCACTTCTTTTTGCGTGGTAAGACAGTGAAGGAAACGGAAGAAAAGCTGAACAAATATTATGGGGACTCTGCTCCATTACTTGGCATGGTTCACAAGTGGTTCTCAGAATTTCGTTGTTGCTGTTCCAGCACATGAGATGCCGTGCGCACAGGACGGCCGGTTGAGGTCACAACACATATTGTGTTGGAAGGCCACCGAATGAAAATCCACGAGATAGCCAACACACTAAATATCTCGATTGAATGGGTGTATAACATTCTGCACGAATTTTTGGGTATGAAAAAGCTGTCAGCAAGATGTTGAGAACAAGCGGAATCGTGTGAACATTTCGCAGGGATGTTTGAACATGTTCCAGCGCAACCCAAATGAGTTTTTGCAGCGTTATATAGCGGTTGATGAATCTTTGATCCATTACTATCAACCTGAAACCAAACAACAATCAAACTAGTGGATTTCCTTCGGCGAACCTGCTTCACAGAAAGCGAAAACCATTCCGTCGGCAGGGAAAATCAGGCAGCTGTCTTTTGGGACTCACAACGGGTGATAGACATCCACTACCTGGAAAATCGTAAAACGATCACAGGTTCATATTATGCCACAATGCTGGATCAACAAGAAATTGTTAAAGAAACGACCCCATTTGCCATTGCCATCGCAAAATTTGTGGAATTGGGCTACGAACTGCTACCTCACCTACCATATTCTCCAGATTTGGCTCCGAGCGACTTCTTCCTTTTCGCAAAGCTGAAAAATTGGCTCGCTGGGAAGAAATTCACGTCCAGTGAACATAACAATCTCATATTTTGCAGACTTCGAAAAAAAATATTTTTTGGAAGGGTTAAAAACATGGAGAAACGTTGGACAACGTGTATTGAATTGAAAGGAGACTATGTTGAGATATAAAATTGATTTTTTGTAAAAAAAATATTATTTTCTTTAAAAAGTCACTGACATCAACCCGCCCTCGTATAATGTAATACTGTAACTTGTGATGGAGGAACATGTCGGCCACCTGTTCTCCTCCTTGGAACAGGCGGCATTGAAACACAAAAGGCGAGGTTTATGGACAAAGGGCATGGGATTTTGCGATTCCTTTCAAAGTTGGAAGTGCGTGCCGTTTACAAGTAAGGAGATTATAGTCACAAAACTACGTACGTGATATAGCTTAAATTCGGCTAATTTTAACTAGTCCCATGAGAAAGAGAAAGCTAGGAACTTAATGAAAAAGCTCAAAATCTTAGCCAACAAGTTCAAAGTAAGACCTATGAATTAGCGAATGTAAAAACAGAAACAGTCACATGATTAAAAAGTGCAAAGTGAGCATGACACATGGGGAGTGGGGATGAAGTTGACATAACAACAATTACAAATCGCAAGTAACTTCACTTCTCTGAACTCTTCGCTCGTATAAGGAATTAAATTAAATTGAGTTTTATTTATGGATGCTCTGTAACTACTACGGTCCTTAGCGTCCCATTCTATATTGGGCGTGAAACACCGGTAATTTTGCTCGGAGGCCTCTTTATCAGGCTTGAGGTTCTTTTACGTGCCGTAAATCTACGACACCGGCTTTACATCCCTTCCGAAGGAAGCCATGCTAAGGATTTTTACGCCCGAAAAAAATCCATCCGGGTTTGAACCCGAGACCTTGGAAACTAGAGGCTAGCACAGTACCACTAATCCACGGAGGACGACTCGTGTAAGGAATGCCGCGGCTACGAAAGTGTTACAGAACTTGGAAATCTCGCCGTCTTACAAATCATCGCTATGTTAACCGCATGTAAAATCATAGTATTATAAATTGTGATGATAGAGTTGTTGCCTCGGAGTGGCGACGTGCGTTCCAGAATGCGTAGCAATAACTGAATAATAAAGTTAACATTTTTACGCCGATTTTTTCATTATGGCCAAAGATACATTATTTACCCCTCTCTGTAGACATTACAGAGTCAATACTGCTCAACGCTAGCCAGCCAGAGGAGAAAATCTACACCGGGAGAGCAGCTCAGACACTGGCTGAGGAATTCTGACTTCAGGACTACGCACCTAGAAAGCGGCCAACTTCAATAGTTATGTTATGTTGTGAAACTCAGTGTCGTTCTCCCACTTCTCTCTACAACTTCGTATGTTAGGAATGGTCGGACTTTACGGCGATACAGTGCTAATAGAATAGAAGTTCCTTGGACGATAGGCAAACCGAAAAACAAAACAGGGGTTGAAGAAGTAATTTTCTTTGTTGTTGCTGCTACATATGGAAAGCCAGTTTGAAGAAGATGATATCTTTGCGTTATTTTGCACCACGCTTTGGGCGTCAATTTGAAGAAGTTTGTATTGTATTTCAACTGTTGCTTCACGTATGGAATTGTATCGTATTTCAACTGTTGGGGAGCCGAACTTGTAGTAGTTGCAACCGCACGTATTGTAAACAGTTTCCGGTAGCCTTCACCCCAAATGTACTTTCAGGTGACCTTTGCCCCAAGTTTAAAAATAATAGGTTTGTAATTTTACTGTTTCTTTAGATATTATATATTTATGTTTGCCTCGGCTGCGTCAGTATCTATTTTAGGCATGTATATCTTGGCAGAGTTGTGATGCAACAAGAATGTAGTCTTACACAGATTATAATTTTACTTCACTCCTTTTTATTAATCCTTGACACAAATTAAATAGCACTTCACTGATACCGAGAGCTGTGAGATTCTTTTATTTAATACTTGCACTTTTTAACACGTATACTATTTTCGTCTCACACGAATATGTAATTAATTTCTCGAGGACACATCTCGCGTCTGATTATGAGCACTGTCTAGAAGCAACTGAACTGTTTTCCACCGCCTAAATTTGTAGATTTCTGTATTTCAAGTCTCTGATTGGCTAATCCTGGTCCAATACAATACCTTCATTTAACTAAAGACCCCTCCGGTTGTTGATTGGTTATTTTATAATTAATACATCTTTATACCTCAAATAATATCTCTAAATTTATTAATTCTACTGCTTTTCTTCTCAATTTTACTAATATTATTTAACGAACTGCTACTAAAATCACATTATTGTTACTCCAAGAATCACAAGTAACATTTAAACTCTCAAACTCATTATTGCCTCAAGGTTACCTCATTGCCATTGTTAGCAACTTTTAACTTATTATTCTCACAGCTCCTACATTATTAAATTACGTAATATTTTCACATAACATTATTACACATGGATACAATAATATAAGCATATGCAATGACTGTTACATACATTTTACAAATTATTACATACACATATTGCTTCAAGGCGGACTGTTATTGAATTTACTTATTATATAATTTGACTAAAATCATTTAAGTGTTAAAAATACTGCCTCAGGGTATGGTTTAAACCCTGTGCACCCTCCAGTGGCAATCCTGACCTAGAGCTATAATTCTAATGTGAAAACTTCTGATTTGTAACAACACACGCCTTTCTCTCTGTCAAGTAGTATGCTATCCATATAACAAATGAATCACGAGAAATTTGATCTAGAAATTTTTAAGTATATAATGAGCTTACATGAGAAAGAGAGGGAGGGAGAGACAGTGGAGGGGGAAAGGCAAGAATTCCCACAGTTAACGCAGCGTCATAATAAGAATTGCAACACAGATAACCTGTTCAAACGAGAAACCAAATTCAGCCTATGGTACGTCATATATCACAGCAGACAACAGGTGGGTGGCACAGAGAATATAGATTCCTTTTGTATCACGTATGATAACATTACGTGCAGCACCAAATTTCAAATAAATGACTTCTGCTTATGTTAAGTAAACACACGGTTATCCACGACCGTTATAGAAGGCCATGTTTAGCAGCCTATACGTTATTTGGTAAGATTTAAAAATAAATGCTACTCTTTTAAATAAGGTGCCCATAATTATTACGACAGTTTAACTAAGGAGCCCGCATATTTATTAATTATAAATTTTAAAAAATGTATTGTTACATTTACATGTCTTTCTCTACCCTCTATAGCTTATTAGTGGGTATATAAATTGTTGCTACAAAATCTCATTCTTCTACCTACTTCATTTTAATTGAAATAAACGTTTGAAGGAATAACTACGTCACAAATTTCGTTATAGATACAAATGAAATAGCCACAGTCAAATGTTTAAGAACTGGACGCTATATGCTAGTCTTAAAATGCTGTTTTCTTGCAAGAGAAACAACTGAATGTTGACAGGACTTTAAAGAATGACCAAGTCGTAAACAATTCGAACCATTACTAACGTGGGCATGGGTGTTTGTGTGTTTCTGTGTGTTCTGTAATTGCGATAATAAGCGGTAACGAAAACAGTAAAAATTCAGTAATCATAAACTGGGTAAAACAAGAGAACTTTAAAAAAAAAAGCTAATATATCAGTAATGGCTTGTGCCAATAAAAAACAACAACAAAAAACCACTTTGTTTAGCGCTTAACATATACCAGTTATACAAGATTATACTAAATTTCTTCCAAATGAAGTGGGCTCCACAGGCTAATTCTAGAAATTCAAGATATACGCTTTATTTGTAATATACGGTATTTTAATCAAAATCGTTGGAGCCATTATTTAGGAAATAAAAATTTTAGAAAAATGTTCCATGTAAAGGGTAGTTTGGGGCAGGATGATTTTCTTGAAAATCTTTGTGCCACACCTTTTGGAAGATATTGAATTTAAATACTACGTTTGGCATTTTTCTTACTTTTCGTTTTTGTTAATGCTGTTCACAGAGACATATCTTTTTCTAAAAATGCTTTTCATTCAAAACATGTATTTCTGGTGAAATCTCGGTATAGAATTTTTGGGTGAAATGCAATACTTCTCTATATGTACGTGGTAGAGAAAGTCATGCGAATGTAAAATATCTTTGCCTTAATGTCACTGTCTTCAACGGCGGACTTGGCTATACTTTTCTATCCTGCAATGCTCCAAGTAAAAACGAAACTTTTTAGTATTTCGTGACCCATTCCTCACAAAATATGCCCACGTTAACAAAGTGTGTCTTTGTAAATTGCGAGATAGCCAAGGAAGAAATCTGCTGATCTGACAAAAGACTGTTCTATTAAGTCAAACGCCTCTATTATACTTTCTAATTGAATTTAATTCTCTGAGATCACGTGATCTGCATCTCCTTTCTTTCATCGGGCTCTTTCATTATCCAACGCCAACCCTCCTTCATTTCTACTCTCCTTTCCTCTCCGTTTCTCTCTCTCCCAGGACTAATTTTCCAGCCGTTCGTTTCTTTTTCTTTTTTTTCTGTTAATTAAATGTTCCGGTATCTGGGAATGTGTGAAGAGTATAGCGTTTATTTATCCGCACAAACATTCGCCTGTAGACTCATTAATTAATACAAACTTTGATTTATTATCTCTTTTAAAGATTGTCAATTTCGGTTAGTCTTTGAGCGAAATCTCATTATCTGGTCTTGAGAACAGAATAAAAATAAATATATATGACTGTTTATTAATCTCTGCCACTGAAAACGGCGCCAGGGCAATAACAGTTTGTAAAGATTCTATGAATAAGATTTACACACCAGCAACGTGTTTCTACATCTTTATTTGGATATTATTACTTTGTCTATTATTTGCCTATAGTAAGTAGAGGAAGTATTGCGTTCCACCCGAAAATTCTATATCAGGATTTCGCCGTAAATACACGTTTTGTAAATCACTGAGAGTGCTTTTAGTAAAAGGTCCGTGTATGTATATTTGTGAACAGGATAATTCGAAAACGAAATGTTCAATAAATACCAAACTTGGTGCTTAAGTTCAGCATCTTCTAAAGATGCGACAAAAATATTTTCAATAAAATCCCGCGACCCCAAACTACACTTCAGGTTTAGGATCAGGATTCAACGCGAAGAGAGACTTGACACGTCGGCCTACACAGAGCGTTAGTACTTATGCCCCCGGAAGGGAGGGACCCTAACCTTCATAGATTTAAACTGCCCGGATGGGCACTGGTGCAGCCGACTCCCCTCTCCCCAGTGCGCTTACATATCCCCTGGAGGGTCCGGAACCAGGCGACTTCCCTCATTCCCGGGTACGAAGGTTTCCATAGAGCATCCTTTTCCCCTGCCATGCACACATTGAGACCTCCCTCTGACACGTACAACCTTAAAAGAGACCAAGCAGGTGAAAGGTGAAGTGAAATGAGAATGGAGGTGAAATGGAGGGACAGGAAATTCGGGAGACTTAATTATCCTTCCCAGCATTTGCCTAGCGATCCGGGGAAACCCCGAAAAAACTCGTGGATAAGGAAGTTCGGCCACGGGAATCTAACCCACGACCTCCCGAATGCTCGGTAACCCTTTACGTGCAAAATTCTTCGAAACTATCATCTCAAAAATGGTTCTAACGATTTTGATTAAAATATGAAATCAGTAATTTTCAAGATTGGTTTGAATTTTTCAATACCTTTGCCATATTTTAAAGTGATATCGCTATTCAGATGTTTCTCGCGATATCATGCAAAGAGTATAGTACTTCAAGACCAGTCTATAACGACCCGCTTTTAAATGTCTGACTATCGATTCGGTTTCCCCTATCCTCCTTGTGCCTACAATGAAATGTGTAATTCAACAGTTTCTCGAAATATTTATCTCGATTAACATGAACTATATAGAAAAAATTTCGTAAGAAATAGAAATTATATAAACGATAGTGAATAGAGAAATTCATGTGGATATAGCAATATAAAATAAATAAAAGCAATATCTTTAATTTTCTGCGAAAATCCCGTCAAGTCTTCTTAATTCTGAATTAAATCTGTAAATTTTGTAAACCATAAGGAATGTCTTACCACAATGTAATAAGGCATAGTTTATGACGAATCAGTTTTTTGTGACACTAAACATTTTTAAGTGTTTGTTTCTCGCGATGTCATGCAAAGACTGTGACATTTCTGAATAAGCATATAGCAACCCGCTTTTTAAACATTTGACTACCGCTTCATTCTCTATATCCTTCATGTACCCACAACGAAATATATAATGGACAATTTCGGCAAACATTTATCTCGATTAGCATGAAGGAGGTAGAGAATAAGATTGCTTCAAAAGGAATACCAATTATAGTGGGTAGGGAAATTTAATGTGTATCTAGTACATGCAATTTCAATTAAGTGTTTTAAAAAGGCGTTTAAATTGCTGTTTGTCGCGAGAGTTATTTCATTAAATTTTAATTGATAACCTAGCAACCTAAGAAGAGGTGAAAAGCATACTACAAAAAAAATTGCGGCAAACGTGCTTTTTCTTGTCCTTAATTGTGTCTGTTGCTTCTTTGAATTTCCTAACATTTTAGCTTTAGTTTTTTTGTACACAGCTTTCTGTATCCTCCTGTATATCTACAAAAAATTATATTTATCTGTTTTAAAGGGAAATAAACAGGCTTTTTACGAATAATGTTGGAAGTGATATGAAAATGAACGATAATGGATAGAGAAGGCTGTGTGATTGATACACTCAGATCTTTATATTCATGAAATGATCAACAGCTAACATTATACGAGGACAGACCGTAAAAACTCCAAGCCCACCACATTACAATAACATCCTTAAACACCAAAGATAATCCCACCAGCCGCCACTGCAGCAGGTAGACATATTTTTTGTATGAAAGTAATTATTCTTACAGAGAAGATGTTTCTGTTCTGCAACAGACTATTAATTTATCTTCTTTCTGTTCGCCTTGTTCTTATATCCCTCTGTTTTCATTTCCTGCCTCTTTCTCTTTGTTTTCTTTGTATTCCTAAACTCTCAATTTGCTTCAGTGCGCGTGAGATGAAATCCCCTTTATTGAAATCTTCTTACTTACAGCCCCTACAACTCAATATCTCACAGGTACCTTACAGTAAAGAAATGAACTCTTTATAATGCCGAGCGCTCAAAATTAACAATTGATTGAATTTTTATGGAACTTCCTGCCTTATCAAATTATTTGCTAATCATGATCTACTAATAAACATTTATTGAGTCTTGTTGCCACTTTAATTGGCTTTCGTGCTGTTATTTCAGTCATTTCATACCAGAACCCTTCAACGTTCAACATCTGCTTCCATTCATTCTGGGAATTATTAATTGAAAAGGCTTCTTTCTCTTTCTTGTTTTTCATTATACATTTTTTCCAAAACTGTTTGAATACATACATATTTGTATACTGCTCTTTAACTTCTTTGGTCATATCGGGGGCTTTGACTAATGAAACAATTGATAGCGGAATTGTTTGCTCAGCTGTAGGTTTCCTTAACCTTGGTTTATCGGTGCTTACTTTCTCTACTGCATAAAGTAAGTAGGGCAAGCATTGTATTCCACCCAATGACAAATTTCATCGGAAAGATGGGTTTTGAGGCCCCCATAGTCCCCCCCAAAAAGTGTTTTACAAAAAGTCCGTGTATGTGTGTGTGTGTGTGTTTGAAGAGCATAACTCAAAAAAAATCTGATGTGTTACACTCACATGACTTTCTCTACTCTTGTACAAACTATTTTTACAAACTCTTATTCTCCATCTATTTCATATTAATCGAGATAAACATTTGCAGAAACGATCTTTTGACATGCAAAGAGAATTACATTTTACACATAGCGAGCAATTCTAAAAATATTTGACTATCGTTTAAGGCGTACTATGTTCCCCTAGTTTTGTATTTACAAGGGCAATATAGAAATACAGTAGCCTTTAAGCACAGACATATCTCTTAATAGCTGGTTGCTATGTGCAGCACCATTCTCTTTGCCACAAATTATAACTCTTTGTATATCCAAGACAAAAAAAAATGAATAACGAATTCCCATTTGAAAAAATAAGTATTGAAAAATTTAAGGGAATAACAAGCAATATCTCGAAAATGGTTCACTCAACAACAAAAATGTATATGACATAAATTGTGTATTTTAACGCCTTCTACATTTTTGTGTAGTAAAATTTTGTCTTTCTTATGGTTTACCAGTTATGCAAAAGTTGTTCAAAATGAAGAATACTTTTGGAGACATTCCCAGAAAATCCAAGATATACATTTTATTTGTCATGAAAATATCTTAAACATATGATATTTTAATCAAAATCGTTAGAGCCATTTTTAGAAAATTAAAATTTTCAAAAAATGTGCCATCTAAAGGGTATTCAGGGGTGGGGGAATTTTCCTGAAAACCTTCGTGTCGCATCTCTGGAAGATACTGAACCAAAATACCAAGGTTGGTGTTTATCCGACTGTTCGTTTCTGAGTTATGCTGTTCACAGACACATACACACACACACATACAAGGATATGTTTTCAAAAAGGATTTTTTTTTGGATTCAGGGGTTCTCAAAACATATATTTCCGGTGAAATCTTGGTATCGAATTTTTGGGTGGAATACAGTACTTCCCCTACTTACTATACGTAGTAGAGAAAGTATCTTCCAAAGATGCGAGACGAAGATTTTAAAGAAATTTCTCCACCCCAACTACCCTTTACTTGTAATATTTTCGATTTTTTTTATTTTCTAAAAAATGTCTAAAGAGTTTAATTAAAACATCGTATATTAAAAATATATCCTGAATATCTTGTGAAGTACTCTTCATTCTGAATTACTCTTGCATAAATTGGTAAACCTTAAAGATATACACAAAAACTATGCAACTCCAAAAACACCTAATTTATTTCAAATAATTGTTTGTTGCATAAGCCATTTCCGAAATATCTGCTATTAATAGTTCGAATTTTCAGTACTCTGCCCTTCTTTTAAGGTTCTGTCGATTTTCAGTTGTTTCTTGCGATTGACTATTTATCAAGAGTAGGTTGGAGGTGTTGGTTAGCGTTAGAATAAAATGGAGGCTGTGGGGGAAGTGAAATATTGTGGGGTAAAATGAGTGGATATTTAGTGATAGAAGAAATAAGTTTTAGTGTTTGCTTAGAAGAGGTGAAGGTTTAATATATAGTGATGAAATTTAAAAATTGATATATAAAAAATTTAAAAGGGAGATAATAGAAAATTAATATTGAGATTTAATAAAATTTTGAAGGTAAATAAATAAACAAACAGAAATGTAAAAATAAACATATAAATGAATTAAATAACATATTGAACTGCTATAAATTAAATAATTACTATGAGAACAATGGAATGCCATAAATGTATAACTATAACTTTATATAAAAAGTTTAATTAAAGAAAATTTTAAATAAAATATAAATAAACTAAAATGATTAGTAGTTTAGTAGAAGGTTTAGTGCTGGCTACCAGTACCTTTTCGCTGGTATAGTAGCATAGGAGTTGATAGTAGCTGGTTACCAGTTGCTAATGCTTTTTTTGGATTCAGGAGGTCTCAAAACATATATTTCCAGTGAAATCTCGGTATCGAATTTTTGGGTGGAATACAATACTTCCCCTACTTACCATACGTAGTAGAGAAAGTAAAAAGAACACTAGAAGGTTCTGACCATCAATACGATATATCTTGTAAATGTCTAAAGCTACAATATAGCGTGATTTAACAATTTTTGCACTAACCAAAATGCTGTAATTTTTTCTGAAGTAAATTGTTTGAGTCATTTGAAGGTGTCCACACATAATTCATGCCATACTTAAGAGCTATTTTTGAGAAAATAATAAACAACGAAACATGGTCTATGTAGGGTAGTTGTGCGCAGGGTTGGAGTACTTAAAACCTTTGTATGTTTTCCTTGGAAGATACTGAACTTAAATGCCAAGTTTTGCATCTTTCCTACTCTGCGTAATCTGTTCACAGACACAAACACGCGCGTATTGAGCTTTTCCTAAAGGGGTTTTAATTCAAGGAACCTCAAAACGCATATGTCCGATGAAATTTCGTATCAAAATTCTGGGTGGAATAAAAAGATACCTACGAACAGAGGGGCCCCTATAATCGGGGCACAGCACCGCAAGTAGGCCGCAACTGTGATTTGGGAGAATTTTATTTAAGTGTAGATTAAATTATTACTTTAATTTATTTAAATAAAATGGAATAATTATTTTTTCATGTTCATGAAAATACATAAGTTGTTCTATTAAAGGAGAAGCACTATATTGTAAACCTAAATTTATGTATATAGCCCCTTTTACTTTTACGTGACCCCTGGGAGATCCGAAGGGCGAGCAGTTCCGGATGACCACAAGTGCAAGTATGGACGGGGTTCCTAACATTTCCAGATTAAACGCATTCGACTACTCCCAGGCCCCCCACAAGCCCTCGAGGTCCCCTCTGTTGTGGCCAACTCTGAGGGGTTTCTGAGCAGTCCCTCAATGATGCCAGGGAAGAAACCTCCTTAAAACGCACATCCACCGTCCAGCCGCAGCCAGCCAAACACCGTCACCTGATCCTAACAACCCTGAAGCATATGACAATGAAGCAGATGATAGGTACAGGAAATCAGGGGCGCGAAAGTCGTGGTGGAAAAGTATCCACCCTAGCATTTGCCTGCCGACCCAAGGAAACCACGAAAACCCAAGGCTCAGAGTGGACGGGCGTCGGGAATCAAGCCCTGGACCTCCCGAACGCAAGTCGCACACGTTACCGAAATACCACCTCAATCGTCTGGGTGGAATGTAATACTTACTCAGAACACTAAGCTCTATGAGCCCTGGGCTTATTTGAATACCATTTCACCTGCGTTATTCATTCACCGTTCTATATGACCTACCCGGTTATACGACGTTAAATTCACTAAAAAGGGAAACATGTTTAACAGTAAAATGTTTGTAATATATTATTTATTTCTAAGTGTGCGTGAGCTGCTGAAAACATGTCGCTCTGTTCCCTCACAGTCAACTGTCACGTGTTGCCATGGCGATGAACTAAATCATTAATGTGGAACAGAAATCCAATTCATCTGGGAAATCAAACAAGGACTGTTTTCCTGGGGACGATTTCATTTGGAATTAAATTACTACTCTCGACGAGTAAATACATTAAAAGCGTCTTCTTGTTTACATAGGTATCCAGTTATCTTGAACCGGTGGAGTCCCCGCAGAAGACACGTGTGATTATTTATTAGCATGATCCATTTGAATGCAGTTATCGTAGAGTATTGCAAAGCCTTTGATATGGTCACTACAACTTGCCCATCAGAAAACAACACAATGCAAAGCTACAAAAGTGTATGATTTTTTTTTCGGTTTTTAGACACTTTTAGGTAGAATTATATTAAGTTGTTCGAGAAACATAATTCGTGAGTACCTCAAGGTACAGTTCTGAGACTAAAATCCTTTACTTTCTTCTCTTAGTTTATCTTATTTCATTTTCGTTTCCCTGAAGATGAACACGCGAGCGAGGATGTATATGTGTGTGTTTGTGTAGGTTAACCTCAAAGCCACTAAACAAATTTTGAAAATTATTTCTTCATTGAAAAGTCTTGTTCTTCGCGACGGTCACAGATTATAAGGGCATTCTAATTTCAACTCCTATATAACTAATTTGTAACATTCACATGCCTTTCTCTACCCTTTTTCCAGAAAACATTTTTACAAGATTGTTATTCTACCTACTTCATGTCAATCCATGTAACTGTTTGCATTGTTTCATTACTATTTCGTATTAGAAGGGTGCAGGTGGAAGCTATAGGAAAATCCCTAAAAAGCGGGTCGCTATTTGATGACGTTGTATTTCCACTCTTTACATGGCAACGAGAAACAAACGAATAGTTTCATCATGAAGAAGACAGCATAGGTTATTTGCAGGAAATTCAAGACATACCTTTTTGTAAAATATAAGTATCTTAAACCTGTGATATTTTAATCAAAATTGTTAGAGCCTTTTTTGAAAATTTACACACAAGGAAAATTTACCAGATATTTTAACTGTTTTCATTCCACTTTTTGCATTACTATGGTCGCCATCCCAAGGTTTTCCTGTAAAAACTGTATTGCCTACGTGATAGATTAAACATCTGTTATCAATAAATCATTAAGGTAAATCAGAAATAAAGTGGGAAAAAGTACTGAACATTGCACTCGCCAATTGTTTGTATGATTCTTAGCTTCATGTTTTCAGAACACTTTCTTCGCACTTTTACTGGGCACAGCAAGCATCCTCCCTACAGCCCGAGTTATTTACGTAGGCAGGCAGGGGAACTTGGTTGGGGGACAGTGAAATATTAATCCCCTAAGAATGATGTCCCTGGGATGTAGCCAGGTATTTATCCACGTCTCTTTTGTTTTCACACGAAGAAGGGAGTGGCAAATGAGAAAGAGAAACAACGGTTTATCACTTCCTTTGCTTCTGCTTCCGAACTGGCAGCTAATTGAAAATCGAATGGCACCTAACCAAGAAAGAAGCGGTGAAAGGATTCCAAGGAAGCGAGTTTCAAATTAAAATATACCAGGATTTCTTTTTTTAATTTATTTTCTCATTTCTTCGTATGGCACAGGGGGGTGGCTTTTGCTGAATGAGACGTTGTTAGCTTAGGGGAGGAACACAGTG
This sequence comes from Deroplatys truncata, assembly GCA_030765065.1. Classification (NCBI taxonomy): domain Eukaryota; kingdom Metazoa; phylum Arthropoda; class Insecta; order Mantodea; family Mantidae; genus Deroplatys; species Deroplatys truncata. The sequence goes on along the minus strand of CM060978.1, from coordinate 66,382,045 downwards.
TTGTATTGACAGGCGCCCCGTGCCCTTAATATAACCCCCTCCCCCACTGTGAGCCCTCCGGGCCATACACCGACAAGAAAGAAACGAAAAACCAATATGCATCCCGTTCTTTGTTTGAGACATTCCGGCTTCGTGAACAAGTGTATTAAGTTCTTATTGCAAGGCATGCTGGGAGATTGTGTATCCTCTTTCACTGGATTAGATAAAGTTGTACAAATGCATAAAGTTCAGATACTACCGGTCATTTCTGGTTTTATCGCCCGCTTCACAACAACCAGCTTCCGCTGCACGCGCCTCACACATTATGTTAACCTGTACGGCACCTACAAGCAATTGTTGTTACTTTCCCCACCGCTTACATGTGGTAGGTAAATAAAGTATTGCATTCCACCCAAAACTTCGATGTCGATAATTCACAGGTAATACAATTTCGCTGAACTTAATATTAACTTAACGTAGCATTAAGATATAAAAGCTCGCGCCATGTGTGGTATGTGAGTGTCAACAGCATAATTCAAAAACCAAAATTCAAAATATCCCAAACTCAGTATTTAATTTCAGCATCTTCCAAGGATGTGGCAAGAAGACTTTCAAGAAAACCGATTTATAAGAACCTTTGTCATGATTGTTTGTGTTTTCATAATTAATAATATCACTTATGTTTAATATATTTGCATGACTAATAAAATTTATAACCTGAATAGCCTTCAAGTCATCTTCAGTCTAAACAAGTTTCGTAGAATATATACTACTGGTAGACTATAAGATAGGTAGAAAATCTTGCTGCACTAAACATGTAGAGTTCATTCAAATGTACATCCTCCCCTTGCTTAAACTTCAACGTCATTTAGGTCATATCGAAGTGAATGAACGAAATGGATGAAAGAAGTTCAAACGGGCCCGCGGTCCCAAGAGGTTAAGAATTACCCGACATTCGTTAACTCACCCTAATCGAGATTTGAACTCGGAACCTCTTGAATGTGAGGCAGACACGCTAACACCCCCACCACGGAGGTGGCAAATATACAATTTGTCATATAATGTTTACTTTCTCTACTACGTATAGTGAGTAGGGGAAGTAATACATTCCAACCAAAAGTTCGATATCGAGATTTCAGCAGAAATACATGTTTTCAGGCCCCTTGAATCTAAACAAGCATTATTAAAAAAATGTCCGCGTGTGTGTCTGTGAACAATATAAGTCAAAAACGGAAAGTCGGATAGATATCAAACTTAGGTTCAGTATCTTTCAAAGATGCGACACGATCATTTTCAAGAAACTCCCTCCACCCCAGACTACCATTTACGTGGAACATTTTTCCACAGTTTTTATTTTCTCAAAAATGACTAACGATTTTGATTAAAATATCATATGTTTAAGATATTTTCATGACAAATGAAATGTATATCTCGAATTTTCTGGGAATGTCTCCAAAAGTATTCTTCAGTGTGAACGACTTTTGCATAACTGGTAAACCATAAGAAATAGACAAAATTTTATTACACAAACAATGTAGATCGCGATAAAATACACCATTTATGTCATATACATTTTTGTTATTGAGTGAACCATTTTCGAGATATTGCTTGTTATTCCCTTATATTTTCCAATACTTTTTCTCAAATGGGAATTCGTTATTCATTTTTTATGTACTGGACATACAAAGAGAATGGAATGCGCCACATAGCAACCAGCTCTTAAAAGATTTGACTATCGCTTAAAGCCTATCATATTCCCCTTGCATCTACAAGAAAATTAGTAATAAGATTAACATCTCGATTAACATGAAGCATATGGAGAATAGGCGTTTTTAAAAATAGTTTGTACAAGAGTAGAGAAAGTCATGTGAATATAACACATCAGATTTTTTTCTTCTGCTTATTTTCGATATACTCCATTTCATACACGCATTTGGTAAAGCTCATAATATAATAGTTATTACGATGCAAAGTACTTGGCTTCACAATTTCATCGTGGTCGCATATCTGTATTTGATGGATATCAAGGGACGGTCTAGGTGTGTTGTGGTAGCTTGACGATACTCTGAACGGTGCACGAACAGAATGAGATATGCTAATGAAATTGTTAAATACGTACAGAATTCTGGGCACAAATTCAAGAAACCTGGTATGTTGTAGCTTCTCGTCCTTGTTACTCACCTATAACAATGAGAGCAGCTATACGTGATCAGGATTCATACATCCGATATTAATGTTGTTTATTTTTTATGTGTTTTAGTTTTAGAAGATAATAGTATATTAGCATTTATTTCTTTAGTTATTTAAAACATGTATTTTAATAGAATTGTGTTTTTGTGCAAAAATATGCCTAAAACTTAAAATGCTAAAGTTGCATTAATGCAATATTGTGTTCTACACATGCAGTCAACAGAATGACCTGATATATACAATACACACACAAAACAATATACCAGATGAAGTGAGAGCCATAGCAATAGCTATAGAAATGAAAGATACACAGAAAAAGAATGGCTCCAAATATATACAGATGGATCGCTCATCAATAAAAAAAATGTCGGTGCAGGAGTATGCTGTAAACATTTTGCACAGTATCTAACATTAAATGAAACGTCAAAGTACTATGATGGAGAATTAACAGCTATAAAAGCAGCATTACAGAACATTTTATATTGACGATACACAAAACAAAAAATAGTCATCTTATCAGACTCAAAATCAGCCATAGATGGAATAGTAAATTACAATAATAAAACAAGAAATATTAAAGAAATACGAAGCCTAATTAAAGCAATTGAACCTAGAAATCATGTCACTCTACAATGGATTCCAGGTCATGTTGGACTTTTGGGCAATGAACATGCGGATCAATTAGCAAAGAAAGGTACAATACAACAAATAAAACCTGTAGGACAAATAGAAATAAATAAGCAATTAAATAACATTAAACAACATTTCAAAAGACAGCAGAGACTTGATGAAGAAGATAAATTAAAGGATAAAGATTATAAGACTATTAAAGATAGAGTTGATATACAAAAAATGCCAAGGAAGACTTCAGTGGCCTTATTTAGGATGGCAACTGGCCACGGTTGCCTCGCAGAACACCGGTTCAAGATACAATGCCTACCTACACCCAAGTGCATTCTCTGTGAAGAAGATGTCATCCTGAACAAACAACATCTCGCCAAATCCAAAGCCCTTAAAGGTGATAACTTGCAGACTTTATGTAGGGAACCCAGGGGGAAAATGATGCAGATAAATTAATCCTTAGTGCCATTGGTGAACAACAACAATAAAATCCAGTCATCAAATTAACAATATAAAAATAACAGGCCAACGAAACATTTTTCCGTGCTTTCTTTTCAGTAGCTTATAAGTGTCACCACCGAAATACACCGTTATAAGGTGACCATTGCGCTCACAGGGCAGAGACCATTCTACAGTTTCTGTATGTGCGTTGTGAACACAGCTGTTACGAAGCTAGATGAAGTCCTCCTATCGTCACATGGAATCTGGGGGTGACTCTTTTTTTTTGTCCACGAGTGTACAAATTATTTTTATCCTCTGATTATATTGATCAAGTCTGTGATGATAATTTTAGCCAAATGGTTGAACTCTGTAGAAATTAGTAATTTCAGCACAAAATACTCTTAAGGCTCCATTATGGTCACGCCAGATGTAACATTTTTAATTAAAATAACTTCTGAATTTTGTATTGAAATGTTTAATCCATTACTTTGACTAAAATATTAATTTCGTTTCCTTGCAGCATGAATTACCTGCTGAAGTTGATAACACATTTGGATATAGGCTCATTTTTAGTAACATGGCTGAGCGTTTGGGCAAACTGTTTTAACACAGGAACGACAAAACGTAGAATTTACAGTGAGGGTGTTTCTAGCTGAAAGCACATGTAGGACGAAACCCCTTGTAATGGAGAATTCAATTAATAACAATAATTTCAGAGATGTCAGCCTGCCCTCTGTCCGCAACAAAGGCACCTACAAAAGGTAACAGCTCCTTTGTGTCTGTTTTCGAGTACTCTCAGAAAAGGCATTAGTCAAGGATGCTTTTGATGACGAGAGTATTTTAACACAAACGTTGCTCCAGAGAATACGAACCCTTCCCTCTTGTGTTTCTGACAGTAGCGCAGCATCCGCCGTACAGGCCAAACTTTGTGCTTTGTCAGTTAACACTTCTATCAGTGTTTGCGCGTGTTTGTAAAATTATTACTAAAATCAGTTGAACAGGTGATCATAAATACGGCAGCAATATTCCATTTATTTCAAGCAGAAAGCTGTTAGTAAAAGTAGATTTTAAGCTACAGCTGAAAATCGTGAAATTCAGTGGGGTAAAATTATTAAACACTTCTGAGTAATTAGCTGTGGTATATAGCACATTTACAGGTTATTAAAAGATATTTAAATGGAAATATGAAGTTATTAATCTTTCTAGCACCAACTTATAGCAATCAGATGAAGCATTGCACTCTATTAAATAATTCGATATCAAGGTTTTGAAGTCCCCTGAATAACAAAAGCACTTTTAGAAACAGGTCCATATATGTGTCGTGAACAGCATAACTAAGAAACGTTAAGTGGAATAAATAACATACATGGTATTTCAGTTCCCCATCATTCAAATATGAGTACCAAACCATTCTTTACGCGAAAAAAGAAGGTTATTTCAGATATTTTGAAAAGGCTCTAACGATTTTGTTTAATTACCATTTTTGTTAGATATTTATATGAAAAATAAAATGATCGCCTTGGAGTTTCTGTAAATAGACTTCCTTCTGAATGAATTTTGAATAGTTTTGAAAAACTGGTAAACGGGAACAGACAGATGAAAACCTACTGCACGAAAAATGCAGATCTCTTTAAAACAAAATTTATGTAAAATATTTCTTTATGCAAGAACCATTTCCGAGATATCAGTAGCTATTAGTTTGAATTTTCCAATTGAAGAAGATGGTTGCTTCACGTATTTATGTTTGCCTCGGCTGCGTCAGTATTATTCTTAGAGACATGGATTTCTTTGCAGGGAGTAGGCTTACACAGATCATAATTTTTACTTCAATACATTTATTAATCCTTGTCACAATTTAAATAACACTTCACTGATATAGAGAGCTGTGAGATTCTTTTATTAATTACTTGCACTTTTTAACACGAAACTATGTTCGTCTCACACGAATATGTATTAAATTTTTCCAGGACACATCTCGCGTCCGGTTAGGAACACTGTCTACAACCAACGCGTCCAGTTATGAGTGCTGTCTACAAGCAACTGACTTGATTTCTACCCCCTAAATTTGTAAATTTCTGTATTTCAACTGTGATTGGCTAATCCTACTCCAAAAGAATACCTTCATTTAACTAAAGCTTTTTTCTGGTTGTTGATTGGCTATTTTATAAACTGTCACAAAAATTACACTATTGCTTCCAAAAATGACTAGCAGTATTATTACACTTTGTTACTCATTACTGCCTCAAGGTAACCTCATTGTTAGCAACTTTTAGGTATTATTCTCACAGCTCCTACATTACTAAATTACGTAATACATTCACATAACATTATTACACGTGTATACAATAATATAAAGACATACAATGACTGTAACATACACTTTTTATATATTGATACATACACATATTGCTTTAAGGCAGGCTGTTATTATATTTTATATTATATAATTTGAGTGAAATCATTTAAGTGTTAAAAATATTGCCTCCTATGCCTTATCAACCATTTTTTGAAGTGCTATATCATCATTCTGTTTCTCGCGATGTAATGGAAACATTACGAAATTTCAAAGTCAGCATAAAGTAATCCGCTTTTTAAAGATATGACAATCGGTTCCGTCTCCTGTATCTCCTTTTTGATTACGAAATGTTTAATGAAACCATTTCTGTCAGGTAATATTTATCTTGGTTAACTTACAGTAGTAGTAACATAAGGTTTTGCAAGTATTTTTTAAATAATAACCTGCTAAGTGAGCAGAGAAAATCATGGAAATTTACCTCATAAGAATTTTTTAATGTTAAATTCTTCATTTCAGTCCTGAAATTGGCATGCTGTAGATTTATCATCATCATATTCCTAACAGATAGCCCTAGAATAACTTCCGTTCTATGCAAAATTCTTCCGCCATCTCTTCACAGGGCGACCCTGTGATCATTTTCCTGATGGTCTAACAGTTTAAGATCGCTTCTGGGCATATGCTTGACGTGCTGGAACCAATTTTCTTGATATTTATTAATATACTGCATGAAAGATTCCATTCCCAGTTCTTGTACGATGTCTTCATTTCGTGAGGTACAGCTTTTGAGTAATTATAAATCTATAGAGGTAATTCTATTTTCATCTTGGACCTTACGAAATTTTGATGAAAATAGGATTACTGCTGTAAATTTATAATTATTCAAAAGCGGTGAGCCCACCTTTGCGACATTTATCTGTGGGGAAAGAGTATACAGAGAAAACCCGCACACCAAGAAATAGTTTAAACAAAGCATTAGATTTCGTTAATTTCTGAAGATGAATTGCTCAGGAAATAGAAGAGATTTATCCGCAATTGTCGGCAGTGTACACACTGGGACAACACTTCCGTAAGAAATAAACACTGCCCATTTCCAATAATCTTCCTTTCATGTTGGTCCAGAGCCGTTCACGCTCAACAAAAAACTGGGCTAGAGCAGGCTCAACTACCGGTTAGTGGCCTCCAAAATGTTCGGTGCGCTTGTTAAAATTGGTCTACATTTTACGTAAACACAGAAGAGGTTCAAGCACACTACCTGCAACTACATAATACTTATACTAGGTGGCCTAACACCGTCGTATTCCATGTGTGCAGATGTCCCTTCGTGCGTTAAAAGAGCTGCGGAACAGAACGAGGCAGTTTCAAGTAAATACGGTTACTGGGGAGCTGGCACATTAGCGTGAGCGACCATTTTCTACTCTTGCTTTTCAGCGAAGACGAGCAGATCGCGTTCAGGCATTTTCCAGACTTATACTAGAATGTACAGTCCGTGATGATAGACAAGAACAGGTAAACAGATCCTAAAGGTCTTAGAATATTTCCCACTTCAGTTACAGACACTTTATTTTCAAGAGAATAAACCCACTTTTTATATTGACAAATAATTAAAATGCATTTATTTGACCTATCGGGATCACCCTATAACTATTTTTACTTTCTGTACAGTGCACAGAGTAGGTAGAAAAGGTATTGCATTCCACCTAAAATTTCAATATCGATATTTCACCGCCTGAAGCATGTTTTGAGGCACCTTGATTGTGTGTGTGTGTGTGTGTGTGTGTGTGTCTGTCTGTAAACAGCACAATTCAAAAACGAAATGTCGAATAAATACCAAACTGATATTTAAGTTTAGTGTTCCCAAAAGATGTAACACGAAAGTTTTCAAGTAAATCCCTCATACCAAACTACCCTTTACATGGAACTTTTTTGGAACGTCTTTTTTATTTTCTGAAAAGTGTCTGTAACGACTTTTATTAAAATACTATATATATTAAATATGTTTACATGAGAAATGAAATGTACATATTGAATTTTATGGTAATAGCCTGTCAAGCCCTCTTCATTCGGAAGGAAATTTACATAATCTTGCATAACAGCTGGTAAACCTTAAAAGATAGACGAAAACGTACTCCACAAAGAATGCAGATCTCCTTAAAACACAATTTATTTCCAATAACTTTTTATAGCATTACCCATTGACGAGATATCCGTATTTAATGGTTTGAATTGTTCAGTACTTATCATTCTTTTCAAGTCTGTCGCTTTTCAGCTGTTTCTCGCGATGTCATGGAAAGAGTATGGAATTTCAAGGCCAGGATAGCGTCCAGTTTTTAAATACTTGACTGTCGCCATTTGCTTTGTATCTCTAACAAAATGTGTGGTGCAGCTATTTCCGGAAGGGTTTATCTGGATTAAAATGAAGTGGATAGGTAAATAAACTTTCTTAGGAATAATTTGTGCGTCCACCAATAAGCGATAGACGTTAGAGAAAGTCATAATATATATATATATATATATATAATATATATATATATTAGATGTTTTTTAAAATTGTGTTTACATTGCACTTCAGTGCAAGCCTGGGAATTGTCTGACAATGACTGCGATCCGGTGATCATCTTCGCTGATAGGCAAGAGAGTAGAACGAAGGTCACTCACGTTAATGCGCTAATTCTTCACTCCGCTGTGTTTACTTGGAATTGCCCCGTTGAGTTCTGCAACTCTTTATAACGTACGAAGGGATATCTATACGCGTGAAATACGGCGCCGTTGGACCACCTGGTATATTAGAAACAATGTTTTCGTTACAAACGAGTAAGTGTGTTTTTTTAAGGTAAGAGTAGAGTGAATGAGTTAAATATGAAGGAATATTGCATTACGCAGGAGCCCTTCAAATTGAAGTCAACGTTGCAAATGTACTAAACTGGCATTTTAGGTTTAAACTATGTTACAGCTATCATTTATGTGAATCAGTGATGAGAAAACCAGGATTGTAACACAGAGCTCCACAAGTGTTACCTCTCTCGCTCATGATCTGCTGCCGCTGTGATGTTATAATATGAAGGAGAACTCAATCACCGCGAGCCCTGGGGGCGCGCACGTGAACTAAACCTCATCTTCCGCTCTTTCATCTCCAGAGTGGAAATAACTCAACCTTATCATCCTACTTGCTGAAACAACATCAGTGGCAACAAACGTTTTACTATTAAGTTATATGTACTTCTATTGCTTTCTCTACCGCTTGTTTGTTAAGATAGAGGAAGTAATATATTCCATCGAAAAAGAAAATCTAAATCGAGGTTTCACTGAAAGTACACTTTGAGGTCCACTGAACCCATTAAAATGTTTATAACAAAATGTGGCGCGCAACGTGTCTCCCTGTGAATAGCATTGTTTAGGCACATTCTAAAGTTGCGACATAAAAATCCTTCTTTTTTATTTTCCCAAAAATATATCTAGCAATGTGTATCTAGTATGTCTTTGCGGATAGAATATAAGTGAGTTTTCTTCAATCTGAACAAATTTTATAGATATATTTTTGTATAACCCTTTAAAACAGAAAATTGATGTCAAAAAACTGATATGATACATTAACATGACTTACCGAGAGGGATGGCTCAGACGGTTTCGTCTATTGCCCGCATTCGGGAGGTCGTGAGTTCGATTCCCAGTGGTCGACCTTTCTGACCCATGGGTTTTTCCGGGTCGCCAGGCGAATGCTGGGAAGGATACTCATATCCCTCGAATTTCCTATCCCTCCATTTCATCTCCATTCTCGTTTCACTTCAGCTTTCATCCGTTGGTCCCTTTCAGGGTTGAAAGTATCCGCAATGATGTTTCGGTGCAGTGTAGAAGGGGAAAAGGATGTTCTTTGTGACTCTTTCCACCCCTCGGCATTCGGTTGGTTGCGGGCTAGAGTCCCCGGTCTACCTTTCCGTCTGCCGGGGAGCCTCTATCTGGAACTTAGGGACCCTGCCATTCTGTGCCGTCACTCCTGGTTCCGGCCTCCCGGTGTTCCTCTCGCCCACATCCTTTTTCCTGGGATGCCCCCTTGTGGGGGTAGTACAACATCCCGTATATGGATCAGTGTCGAATCTCCTTCGTAGTCAATACCAATCCAGATGATTTTCTCTGCCCTCTATCATTTATTAGTAGGTGTAGAAACTTATGTAATAAAGCTTATTTTTCTATCTCCTACATGTTAATCCAAATAAACTTTTGCAGAAATATCTAAATATATACCCATTTCGTTAATAGATACAAAGGGAACAGCGATAATAAAATGTTTAAGAACTGGACGCTACATGCTGGCCTTAAAATTCCATATTCTTTCCATGACATCACGAGAAACAATTGTACGTCGACCGAATTTTATAAGAATGACAAGGACTCGAACAGTTCAAACCATTAATAACGGATATCTCAGAAGTGGCTGATAGCACAAAAAAGTTATTTAAAATAAATTGTGTGATTTAAAGAGATTTACATTTTCTGTGTAGTGCATTTTCGTCTATCGCTTAATGTTTACCAGTTATTCAAGATAATACAAAATTCCTTCTGAATGAAGAGGTATTCACAGTCTATTCCATAAATTTCAAGATATAAATTTTATTTGTAATGTAAATATCTTTAATATATAGTATTTTAATCAAAATATTAGAAATACTTTTGAGAAAATAAACAAGTTCAAAAAACATACCCTGTAAAGGATATTATTTTGGATAATATGAAGTTAAATATAAAATTTGTTATTTTTCTGACTTTTCGTTTTTGAGTTATGTTATTGACAGACAGACACACACACACACTTTTTATAAAATCTCGATATCTAATTTTTTGTGTATAACTTATTATATCATGTCTATGATGGTTTGATACCTATTCCTACACGTGATTGGTCCATATTGGACGACGTCTTTAAAGTGCTGCCTACAGGGTCAGTAAAAGCTTCGTTAAAACGTATGCTGAAATTTATGAGAGTTTGATGTTGGTAAGATTCGAAGTCAAGACAACCAATTACTTAGGACTCCAAGGGGCCATTAAACTGTAGAGTGCCGCTGTAGATGCGACCTTAAAGAAACCATTTCTGCCCAGTTCATTATTTTAAATAAACTCGGGGCGAATCGTAAATCTTACGCGAAGTTTATTGCCAATTTGTATAACGGAGGTTTGATAGTTCATTGCCTAAATTGCACTCGAGACGTAATTGGACCCTACCTTACTAAATGACAAGAATTGACTTCCGACAGAATGACTCGTAAAAATTCAGTTAAATTTAATTTGACAGCTGGGTGGGAACTGGTTCAGCCATATCATAAAACCACAAGTCAATAAATTGAGCGTCTCTTTTGAGTTAACGAGTTACGATACGGCTGTCGTATTTACATAGCAGCCTGAAATTACCTGCCAAGTGGATTAGGGTGCATTAATATCCTCAGAGTTTTACTTTCTGTACCAAACATGGAGCGAAAACTGTTTTTGACCCGAAAGTTAGATAGGTATGGCTATTTCACCAGAAATACATGTTTTCCGATCCATTGATCCACGTCAAAAAATTACCAGGATTATTCAAAACGTAACAGTAGAATATAAGGTAGAAATATGAGGTACCGAAGTTTTGAACTCTGGGTGTTTCTAATATCTGTCGCCACATCTGGAAACTACCTGCTAGAGGTCCATAAATGTGTGTTGCAGCCGGCTCCATTCTGCCTTGACAACTCGTGCTGTGAGGTCGTATCATTTATCAGAGCAACCAAAAGTTTTGTTGTGTAGTTTTAAAGCATTGTAATTTCCGTTAAAGCATATAAGGTAAGCTAAACTACATTAACTACAGTATCAGAATATAGTTTTAAATTACACAAAGAGTAAAGGTAAAAGGTAAGTATCACGGAGGGGCCCCCGGAACTGGAGCAGAGCACCGCACGCAGACCACTTGGCCCTTTGTGCTTCTAACGTGGCCCCTGCGAGGGGAGGATGAGGGGGAGAGGCCCGAAGTTTGGCCAGATCGGGATGCCGAAGGGCGCAAGCGTGGACAAGGTCCCTAACGTTTCCAGATATAACGCATCCGACGCCGCACGGTCCTGCCCACAAGTCAATATCCAGAGTCTTCCAGAGCGGTCCCCTGGCCCAACAACTCTGAAATAGATAACAAGGAGGATGATGGGTACAAGAAATGAGGGGCAGGAGAGTCGTTGTAGAACATGAACCCCCCAGCATTCGCCTGGCGACCCGGGGAAACCACGAAAAACCCGTGGGCCAGAGTGGGCGGTTGCCGGGGATCGATTCCGGGACCTCCCGAATGCCGGTCACAGGCGCAACCGCCCATCCCGCTCAGTTACACCAAGAGTTCTGGCACCCCTCGTGAGTTGCTGAGTTGTTAAATTAAATGGTGAATTGGTACCAATATGAAACACTAAGCTGGTAGTAATGTGAGCCTGTCCCATGTTTCTATGAATATAAGACTAATAATATTTAGTGTTTGTATTTCTATTAACTTGTTTTTAAACATTGCAGACGCCAAGAGCTAAGTTGTACAGAAGAAGTAGGGGTTTTATGCAGGATAACTTCGTTCGCCCAGAATAAGAAACACCTACTACCTCGACATCTAAAAGAGGAACGTGTAAGTTATTAATAGTGCTTACGTAATATGTTTTTACGTAAATTATTAGAACTTGAAGATCTTATGTTGTGCTGCTTTTGTTTTGTTTGGTTACATAATTTTAACTGCCCCACGTATGGGAGCCAATTTGCGGTGTTTTACTTATAATTATTGTAGCCCCACGTTGTGATAGCCAATTTGTAACGGTATCACTTACAAATGTTTGTGTATGTGTGTTTACTCAACATGGTGATGCCATCTTGTGACGTCATTCATTTGTTCGGTTTGTAGCTCCATCTGGTGTTAGCAATTTGTGGTAGTATTAGTGTTTGAAAAAATGCGACTGTTATTTGATTTAATTTTTGTTTACTGTCCTCCGGCTAGATATTATTTCTCGGTCGAACATATCTCTTGATCAGGGTTGTGTAAACGGAAAGGAATCTTTTATCCAAAAAGAACACTGATGAAGAAATTTGTTTATAATTTTATTGTCGAACACGTTCACTCTCACTTTTATACATTGATCTAGATACTCGCCAAACTGAAACTGTTATAACAACTTCTTACTGATAATTCTTTTAATCCACGTACTTCAGTCTTTTGTATAATTAACTTTACAATACTTTAGATTTCTCATAACTCTGCTGCGCGTAACTTGTGAATCTATATCCGATGGATGCCGTACAAATACTTTCGACGAACTGACTGACTGAAGACGACGTGTAGTGTACACAGATTTTTGATGAACTGACCGACTGAAGGACTTTACCTCTAACCTAGCCTCTATTTATACTCATACACTCCGATATGCCTAAAGATTATAACTGAACTGCAATTGGCTAATAAAACGCGCCAACATTAGCGTCTATTTTTATATCCAATGAAAATTATGAACACATATGCTCTAGGGAAATATTCCAGAAGATTCTAAACGGAAAAAACGCGCCAACATTACGCAACTTCCTCGTTTCCAATAATGATAAACAGCTCACCCCCCCTCGCTGCATTATTGCGCGCTATTATTGACAGTTTCAGTAAGGCCGTATAAACTTACTTCTCAACAATAATTACAATCAATAAACATCTCAAATCAATGTCACATAAAAATGCATATTCATGTTACAATCATTATTTACATTTAAGTAATTTGTGATACAAATTACTGCATCAAACGTTAAGTGGTGCAGCAAGAGGAAAATAGTACACACTGATTCTGACGAAACTTCAAGCAATGCCCCTATTGAAACGATGAATTATCCTGGATGGTCCTGGCCAGCTACGAGGGCTGCCCCAGAAGTACTCGACCTAACAAAGAAAACACAAAAATGTTGGGGAAAAAACATGTTTACTTCTCTACATAGTCACCTTTCAGATCGATACACTTTTCCCAGCGATGTTCAATAGCTTCGATACCCTGTTTATAGTGAGAACCGTCGAGTTCTGCAAAATACCATCAACTGCAGACTTCACCTCTTCATTGTTCACAATTTTTTTACAACTAAGCCATTTATTCAACTTTGTAAACAGAAAATAACCACAGAGGGCTAAATCTGGCGAATAGGGTGCATGAGGAAGCAATTCGAACTTTTAACTCATGATTTTGGCCATGGCAATAATGGTTGTGTGAACTGGTGCATTGCCTTGATGAAACAAGACTTCTTTTACGCTAAATGCGGCCGTTTTTGCCTGATTTCATCATTGAAACGCTGCAATAAGTTTCCATAATACTCGCCATTGATTGATTTTCCTTTTTAAATATAATCAATGAAAATTATCACATGCTTATACCAAAAAAAACTGACGCTATGACCTTGCTTGCAGATGGAACTGTCTTCGCCTTCTTTGGAGCCGATTCTCCCCTTTCAATCCACTGTTTCGACTGTTGCTTCGTCTCAGGTGTGAAGTGATGAACCCATGCTTCATCCATGGCTATGAATCGACGCAAATACTCGGCTTTATTATAGCGAAACATCGTCAAAAACTCGATTGAAACATCCTCACGATGCTGCTTTTGTTCCATTCTGAGTAAACGCGGCACCCATCTTGCGCACAGCTTTCTCATGTCTAAGTTTTTAGTCAGTATGCAATGTACAGCACTTTATTGAAATCCTTACGATGTCTGCTCGCTCGCGCATTCAGTCGGCGGCCATGCAATACCATTTTGTGGATTTTCTTCACAATTTCTGGCGTGGTCACCTTATTTGGTCGACCACTGCGATGTTCGTCTGGCAGCCTCGCTTAAACTCCGCCACCCAATGTTTTACTGTTGTAAACGAAGGAGCTGACTCCCCCCAGAGTAGAATCTAGCTCAGCTTTAATATTAATTGGACTAAGACCATTCAAATGAAAGTATTGTATGACAACAATGACCAGTTTTATCCGTGTTTTCAAATGCTCTGAGATCGTTCACAATTGAGGCTGCCAAACAATTACTAAACAATGTAGCATCGTCAAATTTCAAACTTAAGCTTTATAAGGTTCGTACTTTCTATCAAAGTCATTTGTTTGAAACAACAATCACTATCTATACGTCAGGTCGGGTACTTCTGGGACTGCCCTCGTATGTCCTGTTTCTTAATATGCAAACTGTATCTGTTGTTTTGGAGAGTTTTCTGATGTCTCTAGGGAAAAACAACGGATCCAGTGTCTTGAATGCAAAATGTGGGCTCACAGTGATTGTGGGGAATCAAAGAACGAAAACTGTGTATGATTTCTGCAGGTGAACTAATGGTTACTACTACATGACTGCAATTTCCCACGTGTGTTTCAAGTTTGTTTTTCATATCAGACAGGTATCTCATATGACTACCCATTTTCACAAATGCTTTAAGTTTACCCTTGTAAGAATTTTATTAAATAAAATCAGTGTTATGCTATACATGATTTATTTTTATTTCTCTATATTTCAAATAAAATTTCATTTCTGGAAATGTTCAGCATTCCACGCTGCTTACTTTTTAAGCATTTTTATGATCAAAAGTAAAATGGGTATCTCATATATCCTTTTTCTCCTCTATTAAATGCAGTTAACACTCCAGGCATTTAAAACTTGCGAGAAGTGAAGATGGGTCGAATTCATAGTCGTCGCTAAGGAAGTCCTTAGGCAGCGATTTTCAATACACAGTCGCACTCTTACAAGCGAATAAGGAAATGCTTATTCACATAAGGAAGCACCAACCTCCGCTTATATGCAATAAGGAGAGCCGACGCCATCTTGCATCAACTGCCTTGAATAAGTTTGTATTGAAGGAGTTGTATTATATTTCAACTGTTGGGGAGCCGAACTTGAAATTCGTTGCAATCGCACGTATCGTAAATAGTTTCCGGTAGCCTTCGCACGAAGTTTAAAAATATTAGCTTTGTAATTTGACTGTTTCATTAAATATTATATATTTATGTTTGCCTCGGCTGCGTCAGTATTATTGTTAGAGACATGGAAGTCTTGGCAGGGTTGTGATACGACTAAAAATGTAGGCTTACACAGATTTTAATTTTTAATTCACTCCTTATTAATCCTTGACACAAATGAAACAGCACTTCACTGATATAGAGAGCTGTGAGATTCTTTTATTTAATACTTGCACTTTTTAACACGAAAACTATTTTTGTCTCACACGAATACGTATTTAATTTCTCGAGGACACACCTCGCGTCTGGTTATGAGCACTGTTTGGAGGCAACTGAATTGATTTCAACCGTCTAAACTTGTAAATTTCAAATTCGACATAGGCATCTAGATTAGTGATGAGCTACATTTGGGTGATGAGTCAGGGAAATGGATGGAGTGTGCGGAGAAAGAATAAGAACGATTTTACGATATTGTACACAGTAGTAAGGTAGGTTTTCGTAAATATATTTACGGTGAAATCTCGGAATTTTTTTTGGTGGAATGGAATTACATTTGAATCCCTATTAAATACTAATGGGCAGAGACAGTTGAGTGCCTTTACACATAATTTTTTTTGCTGAAGTATGCTAGTCTTGTGATCCTGGTAACAGAACACGCATAACTGAAATTCTGCAGTATAACTCTCCCCATTCGTTGTAAATAAACTGGACTTTAATGGGACGGCATTATTCTTGGTACGTGTCGCTACTGAACTGGATGAAGAAGAGGAGAAAAAAATACAGTAGAGCGGCTCCTGCGCACGATAACAAGGAATGTGCCGACTGCGGATTATTATTTCTGTGCTGGCTTTCGATTTTTGACAGCAAACCGCACGTTTTATGACAAATTGTTTATTATTGGGGATAGCATCGGCTTCTTTTGTTATTTCTGAGAGCGGGCCATTGTTTGTTTGTAGCATGATTCAGGTGTTCTTTGTCGGCGTCATATTTAGGAGACTGTCATAACCATCATCGTAAACTGCGGTGGTCGTTATATTATTCTTCATTTGAAAAACAAATATTTGTGCCGTAGATGTACGGTATTCAATTTGTGGCACGCAAACCTTCAAAGGCTATTAAAATATTTGTTTTGTTTTTACCATTAATGTATTATCTTAAATCACAGGCAGGCAGGCAGATCTGGCCCGTGCGGACTGTTCTCCTTGAATGCGAGGCGTAAGTAAATATCTCGTGACTTGCTTGGTATAATCTGGTCAGCTGCGTACATAGTACAGGTGCGACAACGTTCATAGCGTATTTATGAGCACCTAAAGCAATTATCGATAGAATACCAGATAAAGGATTATCATTTATGATTTAATTACTTTCGCTACTGCTTACCTATAGTAACTATAGATAGCACTGCATTCCACCCAAAAATTCTATACTGAAATTTCACTGAAAATACGTTTTGAGGTCCCCTGAATACAAAAAATTAGGAAAAGTCCTCGTGTGTGTGTGTGTGTGTGTGTGTGTATGGGTTGGTGTGTCAAAAACAAAAATTTGGTTAAATACCAAACTCTAAAAAGGCGACACGAAGATTTTTAAGTAAATCCCTCCACCCCGTTCTTTACATGAAAAAAATTTCGTTATTTGTCTTACTTCTTCGAAAATTGTTCTCATATCTTTAAGATATTTGCATGACAAATAATATATAAAACCCAGGACTTTTGCCATACAATAGGAAAGCTTTTTGTTTTTGAGATGCTCCTTTTGAGTGAATACAGTTAGTTATCAATTATAACTAATATGATTTTCCGGGCTGTTATGCCGTGGTCTGCTGAAGAAAGATTTCCACGGCATAACAGCCCGGAAAATCATATTAGTTATAATTGTGACACCGGCCGTGAAAACCTACGTTCTTACAGTTAGTTATCACTTAGTGCTTTACTGTTTTTACCGGAGTAATGAGTGGCCGACTTAAGTTAATGCGCAAATGGTCCCTGAGACATAAAGCACTACAATCGCTTTTTTTTTCTTCAAAGGATTAAGGGAAAATCCTAATACAGTTATCATCATGTAGGTAGTCAGCAAACCGGTTGGGAGCTTGCCTGCTCAGTACATAAGCATGATAGGAGCAACTGAAAGAGGAGAAAAGTGAAAAATGTTGACGTCATTCCTACCCTCCTTCAGTGCAGCGGCGGTTCTATCGGGTAATTTTCATTTACCATAGAGGAATTTTTCTCTAACCAACATTATTCCCTATTCTGGAAGTATGGATGAGAATGTGAATGTGTATGTGTGTGTGTAAACACCAGAGATCCGTGACAACTGTAGACGAGTTAACACCATACCGATAGGCAATATATTCCAAAGGTAGAAGGTCGCCGATGTGAACATTGTAGTAAAGGCAAGGTATAAATAGAATAAAAATGCATATATTGAACTTTCTGGGAATAGCCTGTGAAGTCTTTTTCTATTCCCAGTTAATTTTTATAACTTGTAAACCGGAAGAATAGAGTTTGTTGTTCCTTTTGAGGATAGGCCACCGTAGCTGTCATTAGTGTGTCGGTAAGCTCCATCTGCGTGTCCTTATATACCTTCTACGCTAGCAACCCGTTCCAGCGAGAGGTGAAAGTACTAGCGGTGCCATCTCGTTTATTCAACTGAACTACACACATTAGCGTCGTTGAGGCGCGCTTACTATTATGCATGTGGCGAACTTACAAATTTGTAGCGATGAGTTTTTGAGATATTATGGTTGACAATACAGAATTACCTTTTTGCTTACATGTCATAGGAATAATATATGAACTTTGTAGAATCACAATCCAATTAAAGATTATTCCTTTTGGCCATGTAAATGCCCATGGAACACGTTTAAGGGACGTGAGTAGATGTGAGGAGATATTGCGTGAAATTTCCAAACTTGATTTTCTCATAATCCTGTTTTCTTAGATTTTTGCCAACTTAAAGGGTTCTTAATAATGTAATTTTTGTTCAGTATATTTAAAGTTTTCAGTATACCTTCTTTGAAGTTGAATGAAGAGACCTATAAAACCTTTTCTTGGTATCAAGTGTCGTTTTGTATTTAATAATTTAATACATTATTGATTTTTAGAAATGCAGGATGGAGCATTTAAATTAAAACTCTACAATATCTCCAAAAATAAGCATTGCAGAAACAAATGTATTTACTAAAACTTGCTTGATATTATCAGAAAAGTAATTGCATTAGTTGTGTTTTATTTGAAGAATGTTGTGATGGTTATTTTAGGGTCAATTTATTTATTTTTAATGGGAGTCTGCCTTTTTTATGTTTTCTCAATCCTCATAAAAAACTAAACAACATTTATATAAAGCACTTTGCAATTGTTCTTACATCAATGTAAATAACAACGAAAATTCTGAATGGCTGTGTACAAAGAGCGCAAAAAACGATTGGACCATCTATGGATGATCATTTGAGGTTCAGGTTACGTTTCATAATTGGGAGCCAACATTTTTTACTTTGTTTCCTTATTCCTCATCACAAAATAAACAGTTTTTTGTAAACCATTTTCTAATGAGAACAGAGCATACAAAATGTAGGTTCGCATTTAAAAAAGCTGATGTGTTTCACTCACATAACTTTCTCTAATCTTGTACAAACTATTTTTCAAACGCTTATTCTCGAAATAAACATTTGCAGAAACTATCTTATTGCTAATTTTCTTGTAAGTGCAAGGGTAATATGGTAGGCTTTAAGCGATAGTCAAATCTTTTAAGAGCTGGTTGCTATGTGGCGCATTCCATTCTCTTTGCATGTCCAGGGCATAAAAAAACGAATAACGAATTCCCATTTGAGAAAAAGTATAAATATTGGAAAATTCAAACAAATAACAAGGAATATCTCGGAAATGGTTCACTTGACAAAAAAAAGTATGAGACATAAATTGTGTGTTTTAATGAGATCTACATTTTTTGTGTAGTAAACCTTTTCTATCTCTTACGTTTTTCCAGTTATGCAAAAGCCATTCAGAATGAAGAGAACTTTTGGGGACATTCCAAGAAAATTCAAGATATATATTTCTTTTGCCATAAAAAATCTTAAATATATATTTTAATCAAAATCGTTACAGCCATTTTTAAAAAATCAAAATTTTCGAATAATGTTTGATGTAAAGGGTAGTTTGGGGCGGGGGATTGCCTTAAAAATCTTCGTGTCGCATCTTTGAGTTAAGCTGTTCACAGACACACACACGGACCATTTTCTAAAAATGTTGTTTTTTTGATTCAGGAGTCTCAAAACATGTATTTCCGGTTAAATCTCCGTATCGAATTTTTGGGTGGAATGCAATACTTCCCCTACTTATACGTAGTAGAGAAAGTAAAAATTAAATTAACCCTAAAAGGACCATCATAATGTCCTCCAAACTGAGCACGACTAATGGCACTTACTTTCCCCATAACATCAAGCAACTTTTATTAAAGCTTAGTTTTGGAGATACTGTAAAGTTGCAACTTAAATGGCCCATCCTGTATATACCATACTTTATTGTTTTCCCAAGAAAGTTTTAATGTTGCAAAAACATTTAATCCTTGATTCTAGATAATAATCAGAATTCAAAATCGTAAAACTTTAAAATATTGATCATGCTATTTCACCGCTTAGCTAGAAAAAGCCGATTTTCTAAATACCGCATAATATGTGGCCGAGTGGTTCGGCCGCTCGCCTCTCACCGAGACAACACGGGTTCAATCCCAGGGACCCGCATGTGGGATTTGTGGTGGACAAAGCGGCGGCTGGGCGGGTTTTCTCCGGGTTCTCCGGTTTCCCCCGCCATTCATTCCACCAACTGCTCCAGCATCACCTTTCCTTTCATCCATTTCACCATCATTTCGTTTCATCTACTTCCTTGCTCCCATACCAGGCATCGGGCTGATCACCCATCCTGGATGTTCTGTCTGATCCATGAGTGTCTGCTCCTCGACGGGCCTCTGACCCCAGGCACCCCGCCTGTAAGTCCTACATAAGAGGAGGTTAAACAGAGAATGAATGAATGAATGTACAAAGGGAGGGAGAGAAGGAGAAAAAGAGATGAAGGGATAAAAGAGAGATGGCCAGAAGGTGGCAGAGGGGAGGGGTGAGAAAATAAAAGATTGAGTGTAAAGGAAGAGACAGAGGAAAGAAATGGAGAAAGTGGGAGAGAGACAGAAATACGAATGGAGGGAAAAAGAGAACGGAAGAAAGAGGCAGTGACAAAGCTATAGATAACGAGAGCAGACCTACGGGTTCTGATAGTCCATAAATAAAACCATAACGTCTATTATATACTATAGGCAAATGTGTTAGAGAAACGTGAAAACAGCACGTCAATTTTGTACAATGGATTACAAACCCCAATTATTTTTGTATGCAGTAAATATTTTATAATACCTCGTAAATTAGCGGCATTAGCAGTGAAAGCAGGGGTTCGAACCTGGTGCCTCATATAAATTTCAATAGGCGTGGGAGGGAGACAGCTAGTATATCACGTGAATGTGACGTGTAATACTCCTGTGGGATGGATTCCTGATGACTAATTCACTCCATCATCTCCCTAATGAAATAGGATTTAATTTACCTGCACTACCCATGAGTGACGGATAGGACGGAAAAATAATAATAAAACTTTATAGCAGGGATAAAAACACTACGACAGTGCTGCGATCTAATTTAGATATCTTTATGTTTGTATGGGTAGACGGTAAATTATGGAACGTTCTCGAAGTTTATCTTGTCTGGACGTGGTTTATTGCCATTTGTGTGTGGAAAAAGCGTTATCTGTCCAGAGAAAGTGAAACTAAATAGAAAACACTATTAGAGTTTTCAAAACAAAACTAGTGTACGCCTTCCCTTGTATGATTTTCTGAGAATCCCGTTACTAACGCCTTCTCCAGTCTACAAAACTGTATTATATTGCACATAATCAGATGTGTTACATTCACATAATTTTCTCTATCCTCTATCGCTTATTCGTGGGTATATTAGTTATTCTTACGAAAGTTTATTTTTCTAATTCTTTTAATCCAAATAAAATTTGCAGATATAGTTACATTACATATTTCGTTATAGAAACAAAGGGAATAGCGACAGTCAAATGTTTTAGAACAGGACGCTATACGCTGGCCTTAAAATTCCATACTCTTTCTATGACATCGCGAGAAACAATGAATGTCGACAGGACTTTAAAACAATGGCTAAATATTGAACATTTCAACCATTAATAACGAAATGCTGATTATACAAAAAAAATGTTATTTGAAATAAATTGTGCGTTTTAAAAAGATCTACATTCGTTAATTTTCGTCTGTCGCTTAACGTTTACCAGTTATACAAGAATATACAAAATTCCTTCCGAATGAAGAGGACTTCATAGGCTATTCCCAGAAAATTCAAGATAAACGTTTCATTTTCATGTAAATATCTTTAATATATGGTACTTTAGTCAAAATCGTTACAGCGATTTTACATAAATAAAAAAAAATTAACAAAAAAAAAGGTTGTCATGTAAAGAGTATATTGGGGTAAGGGGAAATTCCTGAAAATCTTCGTGTCGCATGTTTGGAAGATACTGAACTAAAAATAGTAAGTTTTTTATTTATCTCACTTTTGAATTTTGGGTTAAGCTGTTCACAGACACACAGATATTTCTCTAAAAAACTTCTTTTTTATTTTTTTGAATTCAGGGGGCCTCACGGGTATTTCCACTGAAATCTCTCTATGCTGGTAGAGAAATGTAAAATGGCAAAGCATTGAGAAATACAAATTAATAATAAATCTCGGAAATGTATGATGCCGTGCCCCCAAAAAATCCTGTTATAAACAGATTTACATTTTAAGATATTTCTATCATCAGCTACATAAAATTAAATGAATTCATTCCCAATGACAAGGACATCTTGCAGAAAATTTGAGAAATATAATGTATTGTCCATGTAAACATCTAAAATGTAATATTTCAATTCAAATCGATACAGCCATTGCAGTTATGATTTTTCCATTTAATGGACTTTCTTGAAAAGTTTCATCTCTCATGCTTGAAAGATATTAAACTTAAATACAAGTTTGGAATGTATCCGTATGAATGCTTTTTGAACTACATTTTAAAGTAGCTGTGCATTAAATGTTTCCGCTAATTTTGATTTACTCAAAAACTGCTCCAAAATCTTGATTAAAAACCATTTGTTTAAGGTATCTGCATGATTAATGAAATGTAAGTATCTATTGCTGTTTTTTTTAGACACCAAGGCCTAAAAATAGAACTTCCAACACAGTGGACACGAGCTAAAAGCTTAAGATAATCTGCATTGTGACCAACTTCGGTTTTAAATACAACCACATGACAATTAGGCTGTGTATTTTCACAAGTTTAATAACTCGCCTGGGTTTGATTAGGTTTTACTTTTCATTATATTGTCGTTTCACATGATTTATTTCTCATGGTGCTCGCATTATCTGTTCGTAATACAAATTACCATACTTCAATTTACGCAATTCGTTGTAGAGTTAACCTACACGTTATGTTAGCAGCTTTCTTTGGTCTAAAACGTTATTTTTTTATGTCTAAGCTACATAAAGCTTAAAATTCCATGCTGTTTCCATACAATCGCGAGAAACAGCTGAAAGTGGAAAGGACTTTAATGAATGACCAAGAAATGAACAATTCGAACTATTAATAATGGATATCTCAGAAATGGCTTATGTCACAAAAAAATATTTGAAATAAATTGTATGTTTTAAAGGGATCTGCATTTTTTTTTTTTTTTTTTTTGTAATACGTTTTCGTCTATCGCTTAACGTTTACCAGTTATACAAATTTACATAAAATGCCTTCCGAATAAAGAAAATTCAAGATATAAACGTAGATATCTTTAAAACATGGCATTTTAATCAAAATCGTTAGTCATTTTTTATAAAATCAAAATTTTTGAAAAATGTTTCATGTAAAGGATAGCTGGGTTGGAGGTATGTTCTTGAAATCCTTCGTATTCCATCTTCAGAAGATACTGAACTTACGTTTGAGGCAGTATTTTATATCATAACGTGTTGTGAATGCCAGAGTGATTGTAGTGCAAATTAATATTATTGTATGTACAGGATTTTAGATGTTTGTTAGTCATAAGTATTGTTAGGAAATAAGTTCACACGGCCTCACTGAAACTGACAGTGGAAGTAATTAAATTAAATTGAGTTTTATTTATGGACGCTCTTTAACTACTATGGTTCTTAGCGTTCCATTCTATATTGGGCGTGAAAGACCGGTAATTTTGTTCAGAGGCCTCTTTATCAGGCTTGAGGTTCTTTTACATGGCGTAAATCTGCGACCTTGGGAACTAGAGACGAGCACGGTACCACTAGTCCACGGAGGACGACTTGACACGCGTAACAATAAAACGAGGGAGTGAGTTGTTTATCACTAAGGGGAGACAAACAAATGACGTCAGGGTAGCGTGCCTTTTCTTAGAAATGGAGGGAATATTTTCCCTAGAGCATATATGTTAGTAGTAGTGATTGGCTGACAAAACAGACGCTAATGTTGGCGCGATTTGGTAACCAATAGCAGCTCTATTATAATGTTTAGGCATTTCGAGGTGAAGGAGTATATATTCTCGAGCCATAAGAAGTTTCGCGCAGTCTTGAAGAATCTCTCGTGAGGTGCACGTCATACAATTTAGAAGAATCTCTCGCGTCGTAAACTTAGTTACAAAATGTGAAGTACGCGGCAACTAGTACGACAGTAATTACATTCGGAAATATCACAGTTTCAGTCAGGCGTATATAAAGATTAAATATGTAAACTATAAATTAAGTGTGACGGTAATAAAAGTGTAGAAACAAATGATTTTATTAGTGTTATCTTTTAGTAACAACTCCTTTACGTTTACACGCCCTGCTCAGAGACACTTGCTTGACTAAGTAATAATAGCTAGCCGGAGGGCAAAGAACCCAAAATTTAAAGTAATAAAACAATAACAGGCGCCCAGCAAGCAAGATAACACCAGCCGATTACCGCGACAAGTTCCAAGTTTAGTAATTACCCGAGTTTTCATTTTTGAGTTATGGTGTTCACAGACATACAGATAGACATACAGAGAGACACACACACGGACAAGTTTCCAAAAATGCATTATTTTGATTCAGGGACCTCAGAACATGTATTTCCGGTGAAATCTTGGTATTGAATTTTTGGCTGGAGTGCAATAACTACTTCCGCTACTTACTATACGTAGTAGAGAAAGTAATACAATATGGGGGGTAGAGAAAGTCACGTAAATGTAACAAATCAGATTTTCTCTACCACGTGCGTAGTAGATAGAGAAGGCATTGCATTCACCCAAAAATTTAATATTGAAATTTCATCGAAAATACACTTTTGAGGGCTCCTGAGTCCAAAAAAGCATTTCTAGAAAAAGGTCCGTGTGTGTGTTAGTGTGTGTGTGTGTGTGTGTGTGTGTGTGTGTGTGTGTGTGTCCGTCTGTCTGTGAACAGCATAACTCAAAAACGGTATGTCGGATAAATACCAAAGTTGTATTTAAATACGTATCTTAAAAGATACGACACAAGAGTTTCAAGAAAATCCCCCATCCCAAAGTACACTTTACCGGGAATATTTTTCGTAACTATTGATTTTTAAAAACTGACTATAACGATTTTGATTAAAATACCATATATTAAATATATTTAGATAGCAAATAAAATGCATGTCTTAAATATCCTGCGAAGAGTTTGTGAAGTCCTTTTCATTTGTAAGGAAATTTACATAATCTTGCATAACTGGCAAACGTTAAGCGATAGAAGAAAACCTACTACATAAGCTATTTATATCTCTTTAATGCATGCTGTTCATTTCAAATGATTTTTATGGTATGAGCCATTTCCGAGATATATGTTATTAATGTTTCGAATTATGTATTACTTTATCATCCCTAGGGCCCAGTTCTTAAACATTTGACTACCGCTATTCCCTTTGTACCTTTAACGAAAAGTATAATGTAAACATCTCTTCAAAAGGTTTATATAGATTAAAAGGAAGTAGATAGAAAAATAAGCTTTAGTCACAATAGTTTGTATATCCACTAATAAGCGACACAGGGTAGAGAAAGCCATGTGAATGTAACACAGACATTTTTTTCTTGTGATGTTATGCAATGGGTATAAAATTTCCGAGTACCCTCTTGTACTTACAATAAAAGTGTAATGGAACCATTTCTGGAAACGTTTATCTCAACATGATGTAGATAGAAAAAT
Source organism: Deroplatys truncata (assembly GCA_030765065.1). Taxonomy (NCBI): domain Eukaryota; kingdom Metazoa; phylum Arthropoda; class Insecta; order Mantodea; family Mantidae; genus Deroplatys; species Deroplatys truncata. Next base: position 66,356,323 of record CM060978.1, on the reverse strand, counting down.
CTGATGTTACACTCACATGACTTTCTCTACTCTTGTACAAACTAGTTTTACAAACTAGTTTTACAAACGCTTATTCTCCATATACTTCATGTTAACTGCGATATCGAGATGTTAATCTTATTGCTAATTTTCTTATAGGGGAATTGGTAGGTTTTAAGCGATACTCAAATATTTTAAGAGCTGCTTGCTATATGGAGTATTCCATTCTCTTTGCATTACCAGGACAAAAAAAATGAATAACGAATTCCCATTTGAGTATTGGAAAATTTAAGGGAATAACAAGCAATATTTTGAAAATGGTTCACTCAACAAAAAACTGTATATGACATAAATTGTGTATTTCTCGCGATCTAGATTTTTTTGTAGTGAAATTTTGTCTATCTCTTATGGTTTACCAGTTATGGAAACGTTGTTCACAATGAAGAACACTTTTGGAGACATTCCCAGAAAACTCAAGATATGTAAAGGATAATCTGGGGGGAGGATTTTCTTGAAAACCTTCGTGTCGCATCTCTGGAAGATACTGAACCTAAATACCAAGTTTGGTGTTTATCCGACTGTTCGTCCCTGAGTTATGCTGTTCACAGACTCGCAAACACACAGACGCACACACGGACATGTTTCCAAAAATACTTTTTTTGGATTCAGGAGGCCTCAAAACATGTATTTCCGGTGAAATTTCGGTATCGAATTTTTGGGTGGAATGCAATACTTCCCCTACTTACTATACGTAGTAGAGAAAGTAAAAGTAAGGTTATGTAACACTAGTTTGCAGAAGAGATTAAAAATAAACCTTAGTGGGCGGAGAAAGTCATGTGAATGTAAAGCATAGTTTTCAATATAATGAAGAGGTAGGTACCCAAGTGAAGTATGAGTTTTCCAGTTGTGGTATTCAACCCACACAAACGCGCGCGCTCTGTTCTTGTGTTTTTGAACAATGCAGACTACGCATTGCCAGTCAAATATCGATATGGAATGTCTTCAGTGGAATGCGAATCGTATTGTACCTTAGAGAAAGTGGTATACAGTGTTTGATGTGAACGTTTATCGATAATCAACAGGTTTGTTACTATTTTAGTAAAGCCAACGCTGGCCCGGTGGTATTGGGGGCTGCAGTGGTTTAGGGCAGGCAGCTAAATAATGCGGCGATTCCAGACTCAATCACATTACACGAGAAAGATGGCGCTGGGGTTGCATTCAGAAGCCGAAACATTCCAGGAATTCTAACCCTGTAGTGTCATGTCTCCTAGGGGAGAGAAATTCCTGAGGGAAGCTTCATTCTGCAGACAGACGCATGACAAGGAACACTTCGCCGTCATATCAAGTTCAAGTGAGCATTTCTGTCTAAAGGCGGCAGGCATTTGTTTACCCTGCGTGTACTACGAGATAGTTTCCTCCAAGAGGGAAAAGATCAACACCTGGTCTTGGGGTAAAACTTGGCAAATTCTGCTTACAGAAATTCGCAACCCTAGGATATGAGTTCGAGCTCGTCTGGAATTTCATAGAGATAATTCATGGTAAGTTTATTATTTGGCAGCGTTTCCTTCATTATTACAGGACCTAGAACCCACCCGGATGCTGAAGATATGTCATCTTTTAACTCGTATATCATAGGCATTCCTAACGTGTACATAAATCCTTATTATGGATCCTAAACTATAAAAATCTGATCTGTTACATTCACATCACTTTCTCTAATCTTTATCGTTTATTATTGGGTATACAAACTATTCTTAGCAAAATTTATTTTCCTATTCTACTTCATTATAATCGAAATAAACCTTTGTAGCAATAGCTACATTAAACATTTCGTTACAGATACAAAGGGAACAGCGATAGTCAAAGTTTTACTTTCTCTACTACGTATAGTAAGTAGGGGAAGTATTGTATTCCAAAAACATTTTTGGAAACATGTTCGTGTGTGTGTCTGTCTGTGAACAGCATAACTCAGAAACGAATAGTTGGATAAACACCAAACTTGGTATTTAGGTTCAGTATCTTCCAGAGATGTGACACGAAGGTTTTCAAGAAAATCCCCCCTCCCCAGATTACCCTTTACATGGAACATTTTTCGAAAATTTTAATTTTCTCAAAAATAACTCTAACGAGTTTTATTAAAATATATATTTAAGATACTTTCATGACAAATAAAACGTATATCTTGAATTTTCTGTGTATGTCTCCAAAAGTATTCTTCATTGTGAACGACTTTTGCATAACTGGTAAACCATAAGAGATAGACAAAATTTTACTACACAAAAAATGTAGATCACGTTAAAATACACAATTTATGTAATATACATTTTTTTTGTTGTGTGAACCATTTTCGAGATATTGCTTGTTATTCCCTTAAATACTATTTCTCAAGTGGGAATTCGTTATTCTTTTTTTTTGTAGTTTATTTAAAGAGAATGGAATGCTCCACATAGCAACCAGCTCTTAAAATCTTTGACTATCGCTTAAAGCCTAGCAATTTCCCGTGCATCTACAAGAAAATTAGCAATAAGCTTAACATCTCGATATCTCTATTAACATGAAGCATATGGAGAATTAGCGTTTGTAAAAATAGTTTGTACAAGAGTAGAGAAAGTCATGTGAGTGTAACACATCAGATTTTTAAGAACTGGACGCTGACCTTAAAATTCCATTCTTTCCATAACATCGTGAGAAATAACTGAACATCGACAGGACTTAGTCAAAAATTGAACAATTCGAACCATTAATAACGATATCTTGGAAAGGACTTACACCACAAAAAAGTTATTTTAAATAAATTACGTATTTTAAATAGATCTATATTATTTTGCGTAGTACGGTTTTGTCTATCGCTTAACGTTTACCACTTAAACAAGATTATACAAAATGCCTTCCTAATGAAGAGGACTTCCAGGGTATTCCCAGAAAATTCAAGATATACATTTTGTTTGTAAATATCTTGATATATGGTAGTTTAATAAAAATCGTTACAGCCATTTTCGGAAAATGTTGCTTGCAAAGGGTAGTTTCGGTTGGTAGATCTTCTTGAAAATCTTCGTGTAGCATCTTTTGAAGATGTCGAATTTAAGTAAGAGTTTAGTATCTATTCGACTTTTCGTTTTTGAGTTTTTCGAGGGGAGGGAATTCTGGGTGCTTCAAAAATTGTATTTCCAGTGAAATCTTGATATCGTATTTTGGTGGAATACAGCACCTACTTCCCTACTTATATACATACGTAGTAGAGAAAGAAAAAATGTAAATTTATTAGGTAATTTTTTGTTCATGTGCCATTTTCTACTTTTACGTCATTTTCTTCGATTTTAGGTAATTATTTTGAAATTTTCTTGACCTTTGTGTCTTAAGTTAGTCACTTTCATGCATTTATATTGAGTTTATAAAGAGTTTTTATTACTAATAGTTTATAGCAGTATAAGCCTAACTTTTCAAACATTAGAAATTTCACAATTCAACCAAGAAATACGTAAGAGTATAGGTATTTAGATATATAGTTATACAACGTAGGGAGACACCTCGCGCACTGTGATCTACATAGATCTACTGTAGCTAACACCTCCAGGGGAAAGAGAAAGTGAAGGAACCACAGGAGGCTACAGATCGCAGGCAGACAAGCCACAGAGACGCGCAGAAGTGCCAAATAGCTCCAGCCTCGAAGACCCGTCCCACTTCTGGAGCTGCCTAGATGAACGACCCGTGAACCAAGCAGTCCTCTAATTTCCACGGAGAGTACTCTAAGAAAAGTGATCTTTAAAACAAAAACATTTGAATGTGTTCGAATGTGAGAGTACCTATGTGTATGTGTGGAGGGAGTGTTATCTGTTATTTAATAACCAATTCGTCCATTAACAAGAATTCAGGATTGCCGCTTGACGCAAACCTGAGCACGCGCGTTTCGTCATTTAGTTCCAGACAGTCTACAATCAGTACAACTGTATGACACCTATTGGTGCCGCAAAGTTAAAGATTACAGAAAATTCTATTTTATTATACTTGTGTACCATTAAAGGTACGTTAGAATTAAATTATTTTATATTAGTACATTATTCATAATAAGTTTGTGCAAAAATGCCCGCGTTGGTGGAGGAATTGATGTAAGGGCCTCTGAGGCCCGCGTTTTACCTGATCCATTATTTCTTAATATCATCTCTGTAAATCAAAAGAAAAAACGTGAGCAGAAGACAGATACCACGTCTGAGAATATTCAGAACACAGCCTTCGAACCTCAGCTGCATTTTGTTGCGTCTCCGCACAGATCGTAACCACATCCGTGTGTTCGTTATTAGTGAACATTACCTTTTTGTCAGAATGACCTGGCTCGAACTTTATGCAGGAGACCACGCGACGCTTATAAGTACAAAACTACCACGTAAACGCCTGTAGATAGTAGCACTAACGCAGTGACCTTTTGCTTTGTACCTGCACTGTCCTTTTGAACAGCAGTGATGCGGCAACTTCTTTTGCACCTATGTATGCGAGAAACATAACAATGCAAAGGACGGCTTGTTTGGGCCACCTGGTGTAAGATTCTTAAAACCAGACGTATCGATTACAATTGAAACTGATTAATTTACATGTAACCAGAATTAATGTGCATTTCTAATTTACTTGAGATTCATACCGAGCTCGGATGATAACCCGTGGCCTGATTCGTGAGGTTCAGTGTGAAGTTGTTATTGTCTTTAGGATATTTATTTTATTTTTGGAGTTGATGAAGTTGTATACTTATTTATTTCCACACTTAGGAAACCAATTTGAGAAAGAGTTTTGTTGTTGATGGAGTTAGTACCACGCTTTGGTAAGCCAATTTTAAGTGGTTTGTTTGTTACGTAATATGTTACTACGTATGTAAAGCCGATTTGAAGATGTATTTTTTTGTTACGCTAAAAGTTTAAAAATAGTATATTAACTTTGTTATTAAACTGCTTCTTTAACTATTTATGTTTATTTGCCTCGGCTGCGTCAGTATTGTTTTAGAGTCACGTATCTCTTAGACAGGGCGTGGTGCGACAAGAATGCAGGCTTACACAGATTTTAAGTTTAAATTCACTTCTTTTTATTAATCCTTGACACAAATTAAATAGCACTACACTGATATCAAGAGCTGTGAGATTCTTTAATTTAAAACTTGGACTTTGTTAACGCGTATACTTAATTTTACGATTCACACGAATACGTAATATTTCTTTAGATAACACATCTTCCATCCGGTCAATACCAAGGTCTGCCAGCAACTGAACATATTTCAACCGTCAAAATCCGTAAGCTTCTGTATTTCAAGTCTCTGATTGGCTAATCCTAGTCCAATAGAATATCTGCATTTTACTAAAGCTTTTTCTGGCTGTTGATTGGCTAATTTTAAACTGTCACAAAATTTGCGTTAATACTGCCTAATCATGACGAGTAGCATTTAAACTCTCAAACTCATTATTGCCTCAAGGTTACCTCATTGTTAGCAACTTTAAACTTATTATTCTCACAGCTCTTACATTATTAAAGTATGTAATGTATTCACATAACATTATTAAACATGTTTACTATAATATAAGCATATGCCTTTTACAAATTATTACATAGGTACATATGGTTTTAAGGCGGGCTGTTATTGAATTTACATATTATATAATTTAATTGAAATTATTCAAGTGCTAAAAATACTGCCTCAAATGTTCAAATGCCGTGGGCAGAGCAATATTTGTTGTTTCTGTTGTTGTTTTTTGTGGTTTTCCCTAGTCGTCAAGGTAAATACCGCAATGAATATTTAATATCACGAATCAAAGTTCCATCTTTAAGTCTAAAACAACAGTAAAAATGTAAATATATATTGTAATATAAGGCGATGCAGTCATTTATCCATAAGTAATGAAAGCGGATAGACTGGACGCACCCTAATGCCATCTGCCCGGCAGAAGTAGAAGCACAGATACAGATGTCTAGCACTAAGGCCTCTGTGGACAGTGTCAAAGCTGTCATCTGTCCGTCACAGACGCAGAGGTACAGTTGCCTAACACTAAGGTCTCAATGGACACGTGACGAAGCAAGATGGTCTGGTATTAGTATAGAAATGAGACCTAGAAGGTTAATTGTCCTAACAAATTCTTCGCGATACGACCGCGTAGTTAAAGCGACTTAGCTCTCTAGAGAGAGGTGGGGAGAGAAGAGGTTTATGTACCGACAATGTCAGAAAATATTATTCAAAATACCTTTATTTTTGTTATTTATCAGATTACTGTTTAGTTTTACTCAGAGCCCCTGCCCCCCGTCTAAAGCTCTAATGCTCCAGGTTATAGAATAACTGAAGTATATCAAACAGTAGTTGAGCGTTAGAAAGATGAAACATATAATGTTTGGAAAGAGTTAACGGTACGAAAAGCGCGTCAATATAAAAACAAAGTAGGCTACCAAGTAGAGGGATGCACGCTGCGGTTTGTGTGTGGAGAGACGAACAAACGGTTTGCGGTTCCCAGAGCTCTTCGTGACCGGTTGCCTAATAGACTCGGTTAAGTCGGGACGTGGTCTGAATACAACCATCCCGGCCTAATTTCCAATCCTGCCTCCCTTTCTCTAATTTCGATCGCTGAAAGGTTTCTATGCAGTGTTATTTAAAAGAGGAGGGGTGAAAGAGACTCTTATCCAGTTGAGTAGTCTGCATCAAACACACCAGCAACTTGGAATTTTTTTTAAACATTAGCAACGTTTCAAATTCGAAATTTAGCCACCTGTATTCCGAATGTTAACAACGTAAACCAAAGTTAAGGTAAACGTTTTTGGTCGATTAACTATAATACGTTGATTGCATGTGACATAACTGAACTATTACGGCATCCATAATATTTTATTAACTCGTTATGACCTTACTTGAACGGCGCGCACAGTTCCCCTATCGCTCATACCTTTTAACACCTTCAAAGCAGCAACCCACTGGGATCCATTCCCCAGACAAACAATGAAATATGTGTGTTTGAAATAAAATAAACTTTGTTCCTTGTAATTTTAGTATTTAATAATTGACTTCATTTCCTTTGCTTCAATATGTTTTGCTTTCAAGTTACCTGCAAAAAATCTATAAATACGGCGTGAAGTTAACAGTGGTGCTATGAATTGCACTAACCGCAAATACGCTCAAGGTCTTGCCACCAGTGCTTCCACCCTATGAGGCAGTGTTTTTAACACTTAAATGATTTCAGTCAAATTATATAACATACAAATTCAATAACAGCCCGCCTTGAAGCAATGTGTGTATGTAATAATTTGTAAAATGTATGCAACAGTCATTGCATATGCTTATATTATTGGTAAACATGTTCAATAATGCTATATGAATGTATTACGTAATTTAATAATGTAGGAGCTGTGAGAAATAGGTCAAAAGTTGCTAACAATGAGGTAACCTTGAGGCAATAATGAATTAGAAAGCTTAAATGTTACTTGTGATTCTTGGAAGCAATAATATAATTTTAGTGACAGTTTATAAAAATAGCCAATCAACAACCAGAAAAAGCTTTAGTTAAATGAAGGTATTCTATTGGATTAGGAATAACCAATCAGAGACTTGAAATACAGAAATTTACAAGTTTAGGCGGTTGAAATCAATTCATTTGCCTGTGTTCGTAACAGGACGCGAGACACATCCTGGAGAGATTTAATACGTATTCGTGTGAGACGAAAAATAGTTTACGTGTTAAAAAGTGTAAGTAATTCATAAAAGAATCTCACAGCCTTCTATCAGTGAAGTGTTATTTAAATCGTGTCAAGCATTAATAAAGGGAGTGAAGTAAAATTATAATCTGTGAAAGCTTACATTCTTAGTCGCACCACAGCCCTGCCAAGACATCCATGTCTCTAACAATAACACTCACGCAGCCGAGGCAAACATAAATATATAATATTTAAAGAAACAGTAAAAAATACATTTGGGGTGAAGGGTACCCGGAAACTGTTTACTATACGTGCGGTTGCAACTACTACAAGTTCGGTTCCCCAACAGTTGAAATATAATACAACTCCTACAACCATCTACTTCAAATTGGCGCCCATTGGGGCAGAAATTTTCTACCTCACCTATCAGTATTAATTAACAAGATAAGATCTTTTGTAAAAACTAAAAGTTTTGAAATTATAGTGTTGTTGATGAAAAAGTTGTATACAACTTGATTATAGTAGTAATTAAGACGGTCGTATAAAATTTATGAAACTCGCTACCTCTCGTTTCATAAACATACTAACGTCTTAATTACTACCATTATAGCCTTGCTGCATATACTATTTTCGACGACCAAGCGGGATGGCTCACGAAGTAACGTCTGTGTCCCGCATTCAGGAGGTCCCGGGTTCAAATACCGTGGACCGACCAATCTGTCTGAGGTTTTGTCGTGGTTTTCCTCGGTTGCCAAGGTAAATACCGGATTGTATATTTAATACCAAGACTCAAAGTTCCACCGTAAGTCTAAAACAATAGTAAAATGAAAAATAAGTGGTTATGGCGAGTGCTATGGCATCTACCTACAGACAGTGTAAGCAGTTAGACTGGACGGCACCCTAACGCCATCTGCACGGCACAAAGCGGAAAACCCGGCTGCCATGCGCTGGGGTCTTTGTGACACGTGGCGGAGCGGGTGGCTACAGGGATGAGACCTAGAAGGCTAACTGTCCATCACACATCGCTCTAAGAGTTATTCACTAACAGATCTGTCGCGATATGACCAAGGAGTTAAAGTGACGTAAAATAGAGTAATAATAATAAAATGTTTTCGACGATAATATTTTTTTATCGTCATTCCGTTCATATTAGATTAGATTACCATTTTGGATGGTAATCTAACCTAACTTACCTACATGATTTGTCTATTGTACTTCACGATGTGCATGAACTATATTAAATCCTCTAACTTTTTATATATTCATTATTTTAGATACGGGATATCATCATATTTGATAGTTAAAGTTTACAGTTTAAATATTACCTGGTCTTTACTTCCTTTACTTCCTTGTTAATATTTATTTAAAATTTAATTAATGCAGCAGCTAAGTAGATAATCAATCGCCAATTTGCCTCCACAGCCAATGTTGGTGACCTTGCCATTGGATTACTATGTTTAACAGTTGTTAGTAATCAATTTTATTTTCGGTAGGAAGAGTCAGACTGAAAAAAATTCAATGCCATAACCGGGATTTCAAACACGGATTTTTCGGTTTCCCTCACCAACTGAACTACCGTGGTAACATGCCGACAGGACATTAAATTCCTGAGATCGCTTTGTACTTTACTGGGAGAAATGCAAGTCACTTGGGGAATTTAATTGAGTGATCTAACAGTTGGTTAAACTATGAAGCCCGGGACTTAAAGTACATACGACAGTGTAAGTCGAGACATTGTAAGCCATTGGAGTATGATTAATGTGTCAGCATGTAATCGACTACGTCTCGGCTTTTCAAACTATTCCTTGTTTCTGAAATAATGCAATTCCCACTCATATCACAATATACAGTGCGAGCGTTTTAAGTTAAGGCCACCGACAGGTTCTATGCGTTGCACGCTGTGATGCAATGACCTCGGTACTGGGCATACGTGCGATCCGTGGCTTTTTAAATCCTTTTTTGTATTTCAATAATTTATGAATTGGAAATAGTTAACTTTTTATATCCCATGTTGGACAGAAAGAATAGGACTTTTCAATGGTGAAAGAAATATTAAAATCGGTTTAGTGGGTTTTCTGATTACCCTATATATAGGTAGAGTAAAAAGCAGGATAATGCTAATAGGATAAGATTAGAAGTGGAGGGGTACTTAGCACCTCGACCTGCGTAGATCTTTTGTGTCGGAGCGCTCGAGAGGAAGAGATGGGGTAAGAGGAGACAGAGGGCGGCCGGACCAGGAGGCACGACTGGCAGAGAGCAGGGTCCCTACCATTTATAGATTTGAACTCCCCGGGAGCTGGCTGGTGCAGCCGGCCCGCATCCCCCCTGTGGGCTTACACATCCCCTGAGGGGCCCGGGAGCCAGAAATTGCTCACAGTCCGCGGGACGAAGGTTTCCTCAGAGCATCTTTTCCGCTCCATGCAGACGCCGAGACCTCCCGCCGACACTTGCAACCCCGAAACAAGCCAAACAGATGAAAAGTTAAATTAATTGTTCTTCCACACAAGCCGTGTGTTGGTCAGGGTTGGAAAGGTAGAATCAGACAACTGAAAAATGCAATGCCATAGCCGGGATTTGAACCACGGATCTCTCGGTCTCCGTCCGGTTGTTCTACCAACTGAGATACCATGGCTACTTGCCGGTACGACATTAAATTCTCCAACTGGTTTGTATTTTTCCCGGTAAACCACAAGGAGATCTCAAATTATATTGAGACGACATACCCCAATGGCGACTTACAATGCTGTAAGTCCCGAGCTTCATAGTTTCAATCACTATTAGATCAATTAACAGAATTAATTGTTGTTTCGCACAAGCCGTTTGTTGGACAGAGTTGGAAAGGTAGAATCAGATGACTGAAAAATTCAATGCCATAAATTCCCCAACTGATTCTCCACAAAGAGATCTAAAATTGCATTGAGATGAGATAAAAGGTGAAGTGAAACGTGAATGGAGATGAAATGGAGTGACGGGAAATTCGGAGATGTAATGGTCGTTCCCAGCATTGCCTGGCAACCCTGGGAAACCCCGAAAAAACCCATGTGTTAAGAAGGTCAGTCCCGGGAATCGAACTCACGTCTTCGTGAATATGGGCTACAGACGTTACCATCTGAGCCATCCGCTCGGTACAAGGCATTAAGTCTTTAATGTTGAGAAAAGGTTCATTAAATTCCTAAATAAAATATCAACTCAGAAACTGTCAGTGGTGACAGACAAACCTACACAAACAGGCGAACACGCCTAAAGCGGAAGGGAAAGCGTAAAAAGTGAGAAGAATATGATCGAAGGGAAGAGAAGGGAGCGACCGTTAAATAAGGAGAGTATGATGAATCTGGGATTTGCATGCTAGTGCAGCTGGTCGATTGTAGGGCGGGTTTCACGTCACGTAACAAACTTGGCTCAAACTTTCACCGCCTCCTAACATACAGAGAGAATCTGCTGCGGCTTTCGCAGGAATTACTGATCCATGCTAAGTACAACACACCAGGGAAATCACCTGCAATTTGTAAGTGAGGAACTCGCTTCCTTCCCTACTTGCTTGCTTGCTTACTTCGAGCCCCAGCTGTAGCATCACCTCTTTTGCAAGGGAACTAGCTGAGAAAATGGGTACTTAGTGAATTCGGTACTCAATTATCACACTTTGTTTAACATAACTACAGCAGAAAATTGGCTTACATGCTCCTAAGCACCTAACGTTTCAAGAATATAATTTTCAAAATAATGAAAATGGAGTACCACGAGACGAAAGTTAGTATTTCACGCTTTTATTTTTCTAATAATCAATCCTGTATTAAATTACAAAAATCCTAAATCCAAAATTATAGCAAGAAGGTGCTCTTCAGATCTCTTCATCCACCTTCAAAGAACATATACTGAAAATTTACATTTATATGGTTTTCTCTACTCACCATTCGTTTATTATTACATTATTTTTTATTGTTTCATTTACATAGACCCCCTTAATTTCTATGGTCTTCTCGGGAGACTTGACTTGAGAAACAACGGAATGGTGTTGTTGCTCGTTGAAATTAGGATTTGTTAACGTTGGTTTTATCAGTTTTTAACTATTAAACACCCTAACATTCATACTACCGAGCGGAATGGCTCAGAGGGTAGCGTCTGTGGTCCGCATCTGAAGGTCATGTTTTCCACTCCCGCGACCGACCTTCCTGAGGTTTCAATCAAATTTCTCTACGAAATATTTATCATTCTCTAGGAACATATTTAAGAATTTAAATTCGAACTGTATTAGGTCAACTCGGATCATTGGAGACGATCAAATTTGTAAAGTAATTGTAACTGCCCAAGCTTTTATTATAATTTTTTCATAATTATACCCATGGGTTTTTTGGGGTTTCCCCTGGTCGCTAGGCGAATGCAGGAAAGGTTCGTTACATCCCCCGAACTTCTGTCCCTCCATTTCACCTCCGTTCTCATATCACTTCACCTTTCACCTGCTTGATTTCTTTTAGGGTTGCAAGTGTCGGCGGGAGTCTCGGCGTTGCATGGCAGGAGAAAAGGATACTCTATGTAACCCATCGTCCGCGGAAGGGGCGGTCTCCAAGTCCAAGGCCCCCAGGGGATATGCAAGCTCTCAGGGGGGGAAGGGGAGCCGTTTTCACCAGCTGCAATCCAGAGAATTTTAATCTGTAAAATGTAGGGGCCCTGCCCTTTGCTCTGTCGTGTCTCACCTCACCCCTCCCGTCTGAGGCTTCAGGCACAAAAGGTCTTCTAGGTCGAGGTGCTCAGTTCCCCTCCGCAATTAGTCCTAGTCACTATCCCACATCACTTCCATATTTTGTGGGAGATAGGGAATGATTCTGGTTAAATAATAATGTGTACCGCAGCCGGGAATACAACCCGGTACTTTAGATTGAGATGCCAAAGCGTTGACCACTCGACCGCAGAGGTTATCTATCATTTATTTTGTGTAGATTTACGAGGGGCACTATTTATATTTTGAGCCTAATAATTAAAACAAAGTAATTTCTGATTGAAAACTGCTTTATTGTTTTTCAAAATATTCTCCTTTATGATCAATACACTTTTGCATCCGTTTGAACCATTTGTCAAAGCATTATTCCAGTCTTCTTGAGATACCTCCAAAACATGGTTTTTGAAGGCATCAACGGCTTCTTCGTTGTCCACGCAATTTATTCTTGATGTTCGGAAGCAAAAAGAAGTCATTGGATGCCAAATCAGGACTGAATGGCGGATGACCCATCAATTCGATTTTTGAGCCTTCAAATACTCTGTTGTAAGACGAGATGTGTGTGCGCTCGCATTGTCTTGATGAAGAACGATCCTACGGTTCTTGTTGGTTTTCCTTACTTCACCGAAGACTTCCGGCAAACAAATGGTTGTGTAGGTACAATTCGGCATTGACCGTTTTACGCTCCTCTAAAGGCACTGTTGCCACATGGCCAGTTTTGCTAAAAAAGCAGGCGACCATTTGCTTCAAAGTGCTTCAAGTGTGAACAACTTTTGTTGGATTTGCTTCATCTTGAAACACCCATACAGTCCACTGCTGTTTACGTTCCGGCTCATACGCATAGATCCATGATTCGTCACCTGTTACAAGCTTATATACGTCTTTTGAGGCACCGCTATTGTATTTCTTGAGCATTTTTGAACACCAATCGACACGAGCATCTTTTTGAGATTGCGTTAAATTATGTGGGATCCAACGAGAGCAAACCTTTTTCACGGCTAAATAATCATGCAATATTTTACATATGCTGGTGGAACTAATGCCTAGGGTTGTCTCAATCTCACAATATGTCGCATGACGATCTTCCATTATTAGTTTCTGCACAGCATCAATGTTTTCTGGCACAACAACTGATTTTGGACGACCTTCACGAACTTCATCACGTTTAAATTCGTTATACCGGCGTTTCACAGTGGCAAAGGATGGATCTTCGTCGCCAAATGTGGAAGTTACTTGATCGATGCACTCTTGTCTTGATAATCCACGTCGAATATCGTAATAAATCATTGCAAGAACATTTTCACGAGTTAATTCCATGATTTTGTTGACACAATTTTCAAGTTAGTGTAAATAAAACAAATGACGCTCTATTGACAAAATGTATGAGGTAGGTTAGGGTCAAAAATGTCAAACATTCCATTGGAAACGTCAGATGGCACCTACAACATTCAGGGTTACCAAGGCTCAAAATATAAATAGTGCGCCTCGTACAATCATTCTTGAAATAACATATTTTCCTATTACTTCATGTTAATCGAGATAAATGTTTGCATAAGTGATTTCATTACACATTTTGCTGTACATACAAGAGAGAGATATAGGGGAATGAAGCGATAGTTATATCTTTAAAAAGCAGGTTGTAGAGGACGCAGCCTAACTCACGTTTCTACTAAGCAAAGATGGCTAATGCCGCAATTCAGAGCGGTGAACGTTCCAACTTGAGCCACTAGACATATAACCAGAGAAATCACCACACAACCTATTTACAAAAGACGCACTATTTGGTCTTCTGCTAGTATTATGAGTCATTGTCATATTATATATGCTGTTCTGTAATATTCCTTTATTCGATCCAAAGGTTTGGTCATTACCTTCCTTCTCCATCATAATCGCTGATTACAGACAACCTCGATGCACCTTAAGTGTTAAGGACTGAAGCAGTATTTTTAACACTTAAATAATTTCAGTCTAATTATATAATATGTAAACTCAATAACAGCCCGCCTTAAAGCAATATGTGCATGTAAAAATATATAAAAAGTGAATATTGCAATCATTGTAAATGTTTATATTATTATATCCATGTTTAATAATGTTATGTGAATATATTACGTAATTTAATAATGTAGGAGCTGTGAGAAATAGGTCAAAAGTTGCTAACAATGAGGTAACCTTGTGGCAATAATGAATTAGAAAGTTTAAATGTTACTTATGATTCTTGGAAGCAATAATGTAATTTTAGTGACAGTTTATAAAAATAGCCAATCAAAAGCCAGAAAAAGCTTTAGTTAAATGAAGGTATTCTATTGGATTAGGAATAGTCAATCAGAGACTTTAAGTATAGAAATTTACAAGTTTAGGCGGTTGAAATCAATTCAGTTGCCTGCAGACAGTGTTTGTAACTGATGCGAGATGCGTCCTCGAGAGATTTAATACGTATTTTGTGTGAGACAAAAATAGTTTACGTATTAAAAAGTGCAAGTATTTAATAAAAACATCTCACAGCTCTCTCTCTATATCAGTGAAGTGTTATTTAAATTGTATCAAGCATTAATAAAAGGAGTGAAGTAAAATTATAATCTGTGTACGCCTACATTCTTATCGCACCATAACCCTGCTAAGAGAAACACGTCTCTAACAATAATACTGACGCAGCCGAGGCAAACATAAATATATAATATTTAAAGAAACAGTTAAATTACAAACTTAATATGTTTTTAAACTTGGGCCAAAGGCCATCTGAAAGTACATTTGGGGCGAAGGCTCCGGAAACTATTTACTATACGTGCGGTTGCAACTACTTCAAGTTCGGCTCCCCAACAGTTGAAATACAATACAACTCCTACTTCAAATCGGCTTTTCCATACGTGAAACAACACCTTCTCAAGACTGAACCTTGATATGGACTTGGTTTAAGTATATAACATGCGTATATTATTAAACGTTGCAAATTACGTGCTATAGGAATATGACTAACGATTTTCTACCCATATCTTCGTCCACCCAGCATTTCTTCAAGTTTGGGTGTAAAAGGTAATCGCTGGGCGCTAATTCGCGGCGATTATGGTAAATATGGAAGCCCCTGGAAGTGAAGGTTATACAGTTTAGCAGCAAAATCCCACAGTGTGTGAAGGCGTATTATTGCGGTAAAAGAGAACTTTCTCTTGCGCAAGGTGTGGTGATGTGAATAGCATCTTTTAGTAGGTCCAGCAGTGAACTCTATTGCTCTCCTATGATGGACTGTCTTTTTAAGATAATCTATGAGCACCACACCAAGGGAGTCTGAGAAAACCATAGCCACGACTTTACCTGCAGATGGAAGTATTTTGGAGCTCTTCACCGTTGTCATCCACTGTTTGGGTTGCTCCTTCATCTCTGGCGTGTAGTGATGAAACCATGTTTCATCTATTGTTATGAAAATCGAAGAATTTCACTAGTGGAATTGCGTTATACAAGTGCAAATGCTCTTGAGAAAGTTCGTTGGAATCTGCTTTAGTCCATTTTTTGCAGGCGCGGCACTCAGCGAGCAGAAAAATTTCTCATACCCAAAACCTGTAAAATGTAGTGCGCACGGGCTATCGAGCTCTCTGCAATGTCACGCAACTCGCGTGCCTTCAATAGGCGATCACTGAGTACGGCATTGTCGGTCGTTGTGGTTTTGGGGCACCCTAAGCGCTCATCTTGAACGGAAATACGGCCACGCTTAAATTCAGCAGCCCGTTTTTTAGCTGTTGAAAACGAAGAGGAGGAATCCTTTAATGTCAATCTAGCTCCTGTTATATTTCTGCGGGTGTTAAGCCCTTCAAGACGATGTATTCTATCGCAGCTCCTATTTATGTTTTATCCATGTTGTAGAAAACGTTAACACTGGTTTGTTTACACGATCGTCACAAACAAATGACTACACTTAGATGTCCAAAACTTAACAACGCGCCATCTAAAGGATGATATATAACAACTGTCATAGTAATTTGGCCATCTCCACATCTCTGAGTTAAGTTGAGAACTTTCAAAATGATCTCGTATATGTCCAATGTCCGTCTGAAAGAACAAGGAGTTTCAATGGTTAAAGAATTATAAAAATCTGATCTGTTACATTCACATGACTTTCTCTACCAGCTATCGTTTATTAGTGGGTATATAAATTATTCTTACAAAGTTTATTTTCCTATCTATTTCATTTTAATCGGCATTACACATTTCGTTATGAATACACAAGGAACAGCGATAGTCAAATGTTTAAGAACTGGACACTATACGCTGACCTTAAAATTCCATACCGTTTCCATGGCATCGCTAGAAACAACCGAAAATGGACAGGACTTTAAAATAAGTACTAAGTATTGAAAACAATTTATTCGAACCATTAATAATAGATACCTCGGAAATGGTTGATGCCACACAAAAGTTTATTTGAAATAAATTGTGTTTTAAATAGATCTATATTTTTGACAATGGTTTTCGTCTATCACTTAAAGTTTGCCAGTTATACAAGATTATATAAAATTCCTTCCGAATGAAGAGGACTTCACAGGCTATTTCCCCCCAAAAAATTCAAGATATACATAGGATTATTTGATCCAATTTGATGAAGAAATAATAAGTGTATTATAATTATTGCTGTAATAATAAATGGTAGACTTATTAAAATTCTTATTAATAATTTCTGTTTTAACAACATTTATATCAAGGTTAATCGTTTTCAATGATATCTAGTTTTTTAATAAATGAATTTAATTCAAAGAATATAACTTCTAAAACATTTAAGTATTTAAATATTTTATTTGGGTCATGTAAATATCTTTAATATATGTGGTATATCAATCAAAATCGTTAGAGCTATTTATCAGAAAATCAAAACGGTAGTTTGGAGTAAGGGGATTTTCTTTAAAATCTTCGTGTCGCATCTTTGGAAGTTACTGGACCTAAATACCAGGTTTGGTTTATGCGACTTTTCGTTTTGGAGTTATGCTATTCAGACGCGCGCGCGGACGCTTTTCTAACAATGTTCTTTTTTGGATTCAGGGGTCCTCAAAACATGTATTTCTGGTGCAATCTCGGTGTCGTATTTTTGGGTGGAATGCAATACCTTCTCTACGTACTATGCATACTGCCATGCATAAAATGTGACCTGTAATGTGCGGCGATACTCTGTGGGAGGCTGTGCGGCGATTTGGCGGCACGGGATTTGCAGGAATGGTTCCGGGTTCGATGCTAGCTCAGGGACTTGCATGAATCTTGGATCTAGAATTAGTGGTTAATACGACTGATTCATTTTCCTGCCCGTTTATTTCCCGTCACCGTTTTAAAATCTGACTTCTGATATTACCTCGCCACACACACACACACACACACACACACACACACACACACACGCACACACACACGCACGCGCGCGCGCAGTTCCTTACTGCTGTGCTTCATACTATCGCCCCCTACCACGGACAAGAAGTATTTACTAAACTATCCTGTTCCTTTATTTCAAATTTCCTATCTGCTCATTTCACTGTCACATGATTTCTACCTTCTATCTTATTGGAAGCCTGGAGCTATCGGAGCATTGCCCTTTTTCTACAATCGGCTTTTCAGGCAACCTAACGGTACACTAATAAAGCATATTCTCTTCTCACTCGGTTAGAATAAGGGAAGAACTAACCCCCGTTTCCTGCCTGCTGCTGACACTGTCTTTTCAACCCAATTTTCACCTTTACATGTAATATTCACTTCGTCTTATTTGATAATGCTATTTCTGCTGTTATTAACTTATTTTCCCTATGGTTATCATTTTATATTTAGCTACGCAGAACGTACTGTCTCAAATGGAACGGAGCATAATCCTAGCCACTGGATTGGCAGGGTACTTTACCTCCCGCAAAGTATGGCCGAACTGCCGAAGGGTAACATTACAACTTAATCTGTGTATTTTCATGCTACACTACCGTTTTCTTATTGCCGTTTAGTAGCGAAATAACCTTAATCTTAGTCTCCATGTCTCTGGTGAAAACTCTCATATAAGTAATATGGTAGCTTCTTTCAGTTTAATCTCACATGCAAATAATTCTTGACTTCTTCCTCTAAAAGGCCAAGTTATGTTGGAATGATTTAGCCTTTCCTTGGGCGGCATCGTAACGAAACTCTTTCATAGAGGTGGTATTCGAACCACCCCTTCATTCCACATAGACTATAAATCTCGTTCATTGCTAGTCTGTGTGTTCCTGTATTGTTTTTCAGGCCAAATACATAGAGAACTGATGGAATCAAACGTTGGTTATCTGAAGGGGAAGCAAGGCGATTGGCCCACTTTTTATCCATGACAGTGTACGTGGCATAGAAAGTAAAAATACTTTTTAGGTTCAGAATCCCTCAAAAAGTGCACTTCCAGTGAAATCTCGATATTAAAGTGTTGGGTGGAATACAATAGTATATACCATAAGTAGACAGTAGAGAAAGTAAAACGAGTAACCAAGAGCAGCGAGTGAAATAAGAAGGAACGCTACCACAGTATTCAATTGAGATCTTCTCTGAGCCATTACTTATACTTATTCTCAACATTTCTTCTCCCCAGTCTAGTCCTTTTATTCCTGTTTCCTTGCCTCAAATCGGCAAACCGTCGTTGTAAGAATAATAGATAACGTCTGCAGATGCACGAAAGGAAATATCAAGTGGAGTGTTTTGTCTGTTTTATTTCAGTACGTAACATTTTAAAAGATCAACTTGAAATTGGAATGGCAGCAACGTTTTATAATCTGTAGAAAAAGGCTCCTCTACCAGAAGTAGGGCGTTTCTGGATATAAACTCACTACAATGGAATCTGTATTAACTTCTTACAAACATAAACATGTGTGTGTGTGTATGCTTTTTACTTTCCCTACTGCGTATTTACAGTAAAACGGTAAAGGTAGGATGTATAGAGGTGCCCTCGCAAACGGGTAGAGCACCGCAAGTAGGCCACAAAGGCCCTTTTTGCTTATACCGTAACCTATGGGAGAAAGGGATGAGGAGAGACCCGAAGGGCGAACAGATTCGATGACGCACGGGCGAAAAGATGGACGGGGTCTTGAACATTTCCAGATTAAACGCATCGGACGACGCCCGGGCTCACCCACAAGCCACTGGATGCCCGGCAGGAGCCAACTCGGAGGCGAGATTTAAATGAGCAGTCCTACAGCGAAGCTTTTACAGAACGCACAGCCACCGTGCAGCCGCAACGCGCCAAACACCGTCCCCTGTCCCTACAACCCTTAAACAGATGACAAGGAAGATGATGTGTACAGGAAATGAGGGGCAGGAGAGTCGTGATACAAGATGAGTCACCCCAGCATTCGCTTACCGATCTAGAGAAACCACGAAAAACTCATGGGTCGGAGTAGGCGGTCACTTATGATCGAACACGGGATCTCCCAGATGAGTCACATTCGTTAACGCGGCGTCACCTCGCTCGGTCGCACTTACAGTAAGCAGGGTAAATATCTACCACGACTCTCCCTCCTCTCATTTCCTGTACCCATCATCTTCCTTGTCATCTGCTTTAGGGTTGTAGGACGGCGTTCGGCGGGTTGCGGATGGGCGGTGGCTTGCTCCCTGTAAAGGTTTCTTCCCTGGCGTTGTTGCTGAGTTAGGTCTCTCCTTGGCGTGGGACTACGTTCCGGGGTAAACCTGAAGATTGGTGCCTTGTGGGCAGGGACCGTGCTCATCGGATGCGTTCTATCTGGAAACGTTAGGAATCCCATCCATGCTTGCGCCGTCGGCATCCGAATCTGGTCGCCCTCCGGGTCTCTTCTGTCATCCTTCCCTCCCAGGTGGAAGCACAAGGGGCCGACTGGCCTACATGCGGTGCTCTGCCCCGGTTCCGTGATACTACCTTACCTTTATTGGAATTAATTGTTCTTCCACACAAGCTGCGTATAGGACAGGGTTGGAAAGGTAAAATCAGACGACTGAAAAGTTCAATGCTATTGCTGGGATTCAAATCCCGGTTCAGTAGTTCAAATTCCTGCTATGAAACTGAATGTTTCAGTCGTCTGATTTTACCTTTTCAGAGGAAGTATTGTAATCCACCCAAAAATTGATACCGAGAGTTCAGTGAAGTTACAAGATTTAAGGCTGTCTGAGGTCCCCCTCCCAAAAAAATAGAAAAGGGTATATGTGTGTGTGTGTGTGTGTGTGTGTGTGTGTGTGTGTGTGTGTGTGAACGGCACAGCTCTATAAAGATAAGTCCGATAAATACCAGACCTGGAATTTAAGATCAAATACCTTCCAAAGATGCGACACGAAGATTTTCAAGAAAATACCATCTCAAACTGCCATTTACATGGAAACATTTTCTACAATTTAAAATGTCATATATTCATTACATTTACATGACAAATTAAACGTTTATCTCGAAAAGCCCCTTCATTCGGAAAGAATTTTGAATAATTTTGTGTAACAAACAAGACAAAAGAGATAAACACCGACTACACTAAACATATATACCTTTTTAAAACATGAATTGATTTAAAAAAAATTGTATCTGCCATTCCCGCTATATCCGTAATTATTGTTTTGATTATTTTGATATCTTGCCATGTTAAAGGGTGTCGCTCTTCATTTGTTTCTCGCAATACGATGGAAAGAGTGTGGACTAGCTTTAAAATATTTGACTATCTATTCAGTTTCCTCTATCCTGAAGTAGGTTTATTTATTTTTTAAGAGTTGTATTCTATTTCGACTGTTGGGGAGCCGAACTTGAAGTAGTTGCAACCGCACGCATGGTAAAAAGTTTCCGGTAGTCTTCGCCCCAAGTTTAAAAATATTAACTTTGTAATTTTGACTGTTTCTTTAAATATTAATATCTATGTTTGCCTCAGCTGCGTCAGTATTATTGTTGGAGACATGGATTTCTTTGCAGGGAGTAGTGCGGCTAAGAATGTAGGCCTACACAGATTATAATTTGTACTTCACTCCATTTATTAATTTTTTAAAAGATTAAAATAACACTTCACTGATATAGAGTGCTGTGAGATTATTTATTAATTACTTGTACTTTTTTTTAAACACGTAAATTATTTTCGTCTCACACTCAATATGTATTAAACTTCTCGAGGACGCGTCTCGCGTCCGGTTAGTAACGCTGTCTACAAGCAACTGACTTCTGAATTTGTAAATTTTGCTCCATTTCAGTTTCTGATTGTCTAATCCTACTCCAATAGAATACTTTTATTTAACTTAAGCTTTTTTCTGGTTTCTGATTGGCTATTTATAAAATGTCTAAAAAATTACATTATTGCTGCTCCAAGAATTACCAGTAGCATTATTAAACGATCTAATTCATTATTGCCTCAAGGTTACCTCATTGTTAGCAACTTTTAACCTATTATTCTCACAGCTCCTACATTATTAAATTACGTAATACATTCACATAACATTATTGAACATGTACATAATAATATAAACATTAATAAAATGACTGCTACATACATTTTTTATATTATTTATATACATATTGCTTTAAGCGGGCTGTTATTATATTTTATATTATATAATTTTAACTGAAATCATTTCAGTGTTAAAAATACTGCCTCAATCCCCCTAGTACCTACAATGAAATGTGAAATAAAACTATTTCTGCAATGGTTTAATTCGAGTAACATGAGTATATAAAAATAAGCTTTCGTAAGAAGTCTGTAGAAACTCTTTTTTAATGTCGGAATTTATACTTTCCGTACCATATACGTACAAGTATAGAAAATACTGCTTTCCATTCAAAAAATTCTATGATGAGATATCAGGGAAAACCCAAAGAGAATTATTTTTTGAAAAATATACGTATGTGTTTGTGAACAGCATAACACTATAAAGACAAGTTCGGTGATGTCAAACCTGGTATTAGGGTTCAGTGTCTTCCTAAGACGCAATACGAAGATTTTCAAGAAAATCCCACCACCCAAAACTACCCCTTACATGGAAGATTTTCCAAAATTTACGATTTTCTCAAAAATGGTTCTAAAAGTTTTGATTAAAATATTATCTGTGTGTTTAGGATGTTTATATGAGAAACAAAATGTATATCTTGAATTTGCTGGAACAGCCTGAAAACTCTTCTTCATTCTGAAAGACTTTTGCATAACTAGTAAACCGTAAGAGGTACATAAAATCTTACTACACAAAAAATGTAGATCTCACTGAAGTACAGAATTTGCATTTTTTTTTTTTTAACTTTCTCTACTACGTATAGTAAGTAGGGGAAGTATTGTATTCCACCCAAAAATTCAATACCGAGATTTCACCGGAAATACATGTTTTGAGACCCCCTGAATCCAAAAAAAGCATTTTTGGAAACATGTCCGTGTGTGTGTGTGTGTGTGTGTGTGTGTGTGTGTGTGTGTGTCTGTGTCTGTGTCTGTGTCTGTGTCTGTGTCTGTGTCTGTCTGTGAACAGGATAACTCAGAAACGAACAGTCGGATAAACACCAATCTTGGTATTTAGGTTCAATATCTTCCAGGGATTTGACACGAAGGTTTTCAACAAAATCCCCCCACCCCAGGATACCCTTTACATGGAAGATTTTTCGAAAATTTTAATTTTCTCAAAAACGGCTCTAACGATTTTGATTAAAATATCATATGTTTAAGATATTTTCATGACAAATAAAACGTATATCTTGAATTTTCTGGGAATGTCTCCAAAAGTGTACTTCATTGTGAACGACTTTTGGTAAACTGGTAAACCATAAGAGATAGACAAAATTTTACTACACAAAAGATGTAGATCGCGTTAAAATACACAATTCATGTCATATACATTTTTTTTGTTGAGTGAACCATTTTCGAGATATTGCTTGTTATTCTCTTAAATTTTTCAATACTTATTTTCTAAAATGGGAATTCGTTATTCATTTTTTTGTCTTTGATATGCAAAGAGTATTAATCTGTGGCAAAGGGAATGGTGCTGCACCTAGCAACCAGCTATTAAGAGATATGTATGTGCTTAAAGGCTACTGTATTTCTATATTGCCCTTGTAAATATATATTCCCCTTGCATCTACAAGAAAATTAGCAATAAGATAGAGTCTGCAAATGTTTATCTCGATTAACATGAAGTAGATGGAGAATAATCGTTTGTAAAAATAGTTTGTACAAGAGTAGAGAAAGTCATGTGAGTGTAACACATCAGATTTTTTTTGTTGCGTGAACCATTTTCGAGATATTGCTTGTTATTTCCTTAAATTTTCCAATACTTATACTTTTTCTCAAACTCGTTATTCATTTTTTGTCCTGGTAATGCAAAGAGAATGGAATACTCCACATGGCATCCAGCTCTTAAAACATTTGACTATAGCTTCAAGTCTACCAATTCCCCTTGCATCTACAAGAAAATTAGCAATAAGATTGACATCTCGATATCTCGATTAACATGAAGCATATGGAGAATAAGCGTTAGTTAAAATAGTTTGTACAAGAGTAGAGAAAGTCATCAATTTTTTTTGGCGGAGTTAACAATTCCGTGATATTCCATGTTATAGGTTTGAATTTTTCTGGCCCTTGTAAAGAGTACGGAATTTTAAAAGCAATCACATAGCGACCCGTTCTTATAAGATTTGATTATCGCTCAATCCCAATACATTCCTTCATTCCCTCTGTAATATAATATGTAATAAAACTATTTCTGCAAATATTTATCTCAGCATAAGTTAGATAGAACAATAAGCTTTTCTAAGAATAGTTTGTTGAAGAAGGGGTAGAAAATGTGAATGTAACACATCAGATATACTTTGTTGCTATGTATTTACATATTTATGTGTTGTAATAAAACACAGACAGGCGGACGGACAGACAGATAACGCCGTGGTATTGTCGCACGTCAGATTTGACCATGGTGTTGTACGCCCCTTGGTAGGTAGTGCAATTTCATTATCCTAAAAGAGCAAAGTCATTGTTTACTGATGCCATTAAACAAGCAATAGACAACTTGTTAGTGTGCCGCTGCTAAATGACAGGCAATTCGGGGGATGTTAAGTCGGCTCTTTTTTGTTGGACGTCGACATTCGCACATGATGACGTCAAGATGATGATAATTTATGTTCCTTCTATAGTCGATAATCATTCCATAACTTGTGCCAGTTGGAGTCCTTCCAACGACATCAGCATTTCAACTGCTGGGAAAATCTCTCGCGTTATGGAGGAGGTTTCAGTGGTTTACATCGGCGATCTTGATGTGCTCTAGGGGAAACGGGAATATTATGGAGGGGGAAGGGAGGGACTAGAAAAGAGAAGAAAAGAAGAGAAGAGAAATCAAGGGAATAACAGAAGGTAAAGGAGAAGGATAAGAATCAAGGAAATAGAACGAGAAGGAGGAGAAGGAAAAGAAGAGAAATCGAGGGAAGAGAAGAGAAACGGAGGAAGGGAAGAGAAACAGAAGAAGAATAAGAGAAATCAAGGTAAGAGAAACAGGAGAATGAGAACAAGAGTAATCAAGGGAAGAGAAATTAAGTGAAGAGAAGAGAAATCAGATGATGAGAAGGAGAAGGAGAATCGAATAGAAACCTTATTGTCACATAAAATTTACAATATTGAGCAAATCCTCTAAACAAGTAACTCGTCAGTTGATGGTTTACACTATAAATATAAAGCAATACCAGTGTCCCAACCGCGCTGTGTTTGACATGTGCAGATATCCCTTCGTGCGTTGAAAGAGAACTCAACGGAGCAACTCCAAGGAAACACAGGTCAGGGGAGAACTGGCGGATTAGTTCCCTAAAAATCCACTCTATTACTACTATTACTACACCAGCGGTTAATGTCCATATGGATACGCGGAGACGATTGAAACCTCGCATCAATCAACAGGAGCAAAATTTCGAACACCAATTCAACGAGCAAAGTCATCATAACAGTACCGTTGGATGATGATGATGATGATGATGATAATAGTAACAACATTTATAATGGGAGGCGAAAAAATGCTAGTTAAACACTGCGTGTTCTCATATCTGTTGCTTAGGTATAGTCCGTAATGTTTGACAATAACAGCGTAAACACAATTAAAAAAGTCTGATGTGTTATACTTACATGACTTTCTCTACTCTTGTACAAACTATTTTTTCAAACGCTTATTCTCCATATGCTTCATGTTAATCGAGATATCGAGATGTTAATCTTATTGCTAATTTTCTTGTAGATGCAAGGGGAATTGATAGGTTTTAAGCGATAGTCAAATATTTTAAGAGATGGTTGTTATGTGCAGTATTCCAGGACATAAAAAAAATTAATAACGAATTCTCATTTCAGAAAAAGTACACGTATTGGAAAATTTAAGGGAATAAAAAGTGGTTCACTCAACAAAAAAATATGACATAAATTGTGTATTATAACGCGATCTACATTTTTGTGTAGTAAAATTTTGTCTATCTCTTATGGTTTACCAGTTATGCAAAAGTCGTTCACAATGAAGAATACTTTTGGAGACATTCCCAGAAAATTCAAGATTACATTTCATTTGTCATGAAAATATCATATAATTTTCGAAAAATGTTACATGTAAAGGGTAATCTGGGGTGGGGGATTTTCTTGAAAACCTTAGTGTCGCATCTCTGGAAGATACTGAACCTAAATACCAAGTTTGGTGTTTATCCGAATGTTCGTTTCTGAGTTATGCTGTTCACAGACAAGCACACACAGACACAGACAGACACACAGACACACACGGAGATGCTTCCAAAAATGCTTTTTTGGATTCAGGGGGTCTCAAAACATATATTTCCTGTGAAATCTCGGTATCGAATTTTTGGGTGGAATGCAATACTTCCCCTACTTACTATACGTAGTAGCTATGTGCAGATGTGGATAGGTGAAATAAAGACATTTGTGGTATTTTTCAGTCCAAAAAGTGAGTTTATTCCCTCGAAAATAACGCCTGTGTAACTGAAGTGGAGAATATTCTGATCTCTTCGGTCCATTTTTGTCTACATCACGAGCTGTACACTCTATTGCTAGCCTGGTAAGTGCCTCTCAATGACCGTTCAGTCTTTGCTGATAAACGAGGAACCGAAAGAAATTCGGCTTGCCCCATAGCTCAATTGGTAGAGCACCTGCCTGCTATTCCGGTTTCGATTCCCGCCTGGTGGGTGGGAATTTTTCTCCAGCCAAGAGATTATCCCCTACCCTTCCCAGAGTCTGGGAGTATGAACGAGAGTATGAATGTGTGTGTGAACTAAGGATTAAGTTCAAAGTTTATTAGAAACCCAAAGACAAGCAAATACGTATTACCACCAGCCTATAGGCAATAATATGTTCCAGAGGAAAGGCTGCCTATAAGACCATTGTAGCTAAAGGTGCGGTATAAATAAATGACACTTTAAAAAAAAAGAGGGAGAAGAAGCTCGCAGACGCTAATTCGCCAGTTTCCCACTGACGTGTGTTTACTTGAAATTGCCCCGTGAAGTTTTGCAATTCTTGTAAACGCACGAAGAGATATCTACATACTTCAATTACGGCGCGGTTGGGCCACCTGGTATAAGGGTTAAACTAGGGATTACACATATAAAAGTTAATATGAATATAAATAAGCAAATACACATCTTTGCATAGCACCTCCTTATAGATTACAAAACATGTCCTCCATGTTTCGACTTATAAGACAATTCAAACTTCATCCTCTCTGTACCTCTTTATTGTGTAATATACTTTCTGTATGAGTAGTGTATTACCTGGTTAAATATTTGAATTGTCAAATACTGTGGACATTTTTCAAAAACTCAGCCTACAGATGAGAAGAAGTATGGTTGATGTTTGTAAACATAACTACATAACCTCTCTACTTGCGTAAGTATTTCGGCTTCCCAACAAAAAAACTATGTATTTTCCTTTCCTGTAGTCTTCAAAACCTTGTTATATCGTCTTTAGATTAACTGTTTATATTGTATATTTACTCCTCGCCACCGAACGCACCTCTGTTCACTATCATTCAGCGCATCAAGCTCTACCCCTATACAGACTTATATAAATTAAAATACTACCTACTCCACTTTATGATAAAATATATTATAGATTTTCTGCCTTCTGTTTCATTTCTTGATTTATAACTGAAGATTATTAGTTTATATTTATCGCAAGCATTGCACCGAATGATTTTGAAATTACCGATAAATTCCCGAGTGATGATATTCAACAAATAAAAAACAAAAATTGCATAAATAATTCTTACTGTTGTCAGATACATAATCCATATTCAATTTCAAACAGCAATAATTCTGTTGTTTAAAAACAAACGACTATTATATGGCAAAGAGTCATAACCAATATATCGATCTAATTCCTTTTGTGCAGCAATTCCGTTAGAAATCAAGCATAACTTTCCCATTGCTCTGTTTAAATTCATTTACCTTCTATGAATAAATGAAAATAAGCGTAAAATAATATCGAATAAATAAATATATCCACGAGTAGGGATGAGAAAACAATTTGAATCCAAAGTGGTCGTATGGGAAAGGTGATGTTTTCGACGCACTCTGTGTATACATCCCCAAAACTAAGCACCAAATAGTATCTCCAACAGTGCGGCCTTTACCATTTTTACTTTCTCTACCACATACCTATAGTAAGTAGAGGAAGTATAGTATGCCACCCAAACATTGATACCGAAGTTTCACGGGAAATACACGTTTTGAGACTCTGTGAATAAAAAAAGAACTTTTAGAAAAGGATCCGTGTGTCTATATGTGTATTTGTGTGCCGTGAACAGCATAATGTGACCTGTGAGCTGTCGGTAAGCGCCCCCGGACCAGCAGATTTACTTCCCTTCCGAAGGAAGCCATGCCAAGAATTTTTACGCCCGAAAAAATCCATCGCCCTCCGCCGGGAACTAGAGGCTAGCACGGTACCACTAGTCCACGGAGGACGACGAGAATTCCTTCCGAATGAAGAGGACTTCACAGGCCATTCCCAGAAAATTCAAGATATACGTTTTATTTGGCATATCTTTCATATATGGCATTTTAATCAAAATCACTACAACCATTTTTAAGACAATTAAAAATTTTGAAAAATGTCACACATAAAGGGTAGTTTTGAAGACACTGAAGCTAAATCCCAAGTTTGGGATTTAGCTGACTTTTCATTTTTGAATTACACTGTTCACAGACACACACACAGACAGACCTTTTTTAAAAAGCTTCTTTTTAGGTCTAGGGGACCTCAAAACATACATTTCAGTTGAAAACTCGACATAATTTTTTTAGTTTAATACAATACATCCCTTACTACTATGCATAGAAAAATAGTGAATCTTGAAATGGCAGAAAAATGTACCTAAGTGCTGAAAAATAAAGTTAGCTATAGAATCAGTTTTGGGAATACTACTTTAAAACATCCTATTCCACCATATGATGGAATCAATGAATACTTCATTCGTTATAGCACAGACAAATAATGCTTTGAAGTTACCAGCAATTTCAATAAGCATCCAAAAGGGAAGTTTAACAAAAATGCACTTATTTAGAGTTTTTCAGTGAAAATGTGTATGATGTCATATCCCAGTATCCTTAAACAATATAGATAAAATCCCTACAATAATTAAGAACATGCATAAGCCAATGTGGGTTGCAGTATCTATTAAAAATGAGAGCTTTTTATATTATGCTTTAAAAAGCCATGCACGTTTTACAATTATTATTGTTTTTGTACTGTGAACCAGATTCTATTGGAGCAGAGTGGATTCGAGGAGCAAAAAAGGCAACATTGATATATCGATGTTCCAGAACGATCTGTCCTCTATCTCTAATTTATTTTCCGGCTTTTGAATACAACGAACGTACTCAATTTGTTTTAACAAAAACAATTATCAGGAAATGAGAACATCTGACTTGTTTTATATCAACGGAAATGACAAAGACCCTTTGTCATGCAATGGCTGAATCTCATATGTGATACTCGTATGTCGATTAAACCTTGTTTTCTGGAAATATGTGGTCTTAGGTAATATGAGTTAAAAGTTTGAATGCATAGTTTGTTTTGCTGCCATATAAATATTTGAAATGTTCTGCTTATTTTGATGTATTTTTATCCTTGTTGGTCAATCTACAGTATTTTAATACAAAGATGTCATTATGCTAGGCATTTAAATAAGGTCTATGTTACATTCACATAACTTTTCTACCCACAATCGCTTATTACTTTCTCTACCATGTACATGGTGGGTAGAGAAAGTATTGCATTCCACCCAAAAATTCGATACCGAGATTTCAACTGAAACATGTTTTGAGGCCCACTGAATCCAAGAAAGGCATTTTAGAGAAAGGTCCGTGTGTGTGTGTGTAAACAACATAACTCAAAAACGAAAAGTCGGATAAATACAAAACAACACTTACCAAAGATACAACACGAAGATTTTCAAGAAAATTCCCCAACCCAAACTGCAGTTTACATGAAACATTTTTCTAAGCTTTTGATTTTCTAAAAGCTGGCTCTAACAATTATAATTAAAACACAATATATTAAAAATATTTACATGACAAATAAAATGTATATTTCGAATTTTCTGGAATAGCCTGTGAAATGCTCTTCAATCGGAAGAAATTTTGTATAATCTTGTATAAATGGTAAAAGTTATGCAATAGAGGAAAGCATACTACCCAAAAGATATAGACCTCATTAGCACAACTACAACTTTTTATGTTGCAGCAACCATTTCTGAGATATCCGTTATTAATGGTTCGATTTGTTCAACACTTTGTCATTATTTTTAAGTACTGTGGATTTTCAGTTGTTTCTCGCGGTTGCATGAAAGCAATACGAAATGAAAAAATGCCATTGCAGGGGTAGTTTTGGAGTGGATCAGTTTTTCTGAAAATATTCGTGATGCCATGTTTGACAGTTATTCGAATTTACCTTACGCATGTGCGTGTATATATAGTGATGTGAGATCACTATGCCCAAACCGGTGCCTATACCAGATGGAACGAGGATGGGGGTTGCGGGTAGCTGGAAGGGCAGTGAAAGGGTGACACTATTACAAGTGTAATTCTGATTCCAAGAGAGACTTTAATCTTTCTAATAAATAATCTACCCTACATTGCAAGAGGGACTCTTACGTTTACTTGGTTGACGGAAAAAGTCTGGCGTCCCATCTTCTTCTTGCCTGGGGTCTATGTCGAAGATGTAAGCTAGCACATAATAAATTTAAAGAGCTGACCATCACGGAGTCCTGCTACACAAGTGATAGGCAGAATCCCAACCGTCAAAAAATTATAAACTTAAATACCCGAGAAGTATGTTGACTAATGCTTTAGGCAGCATTAACGTAAGCGGTGTCAACATGATTTTCATAATCGACCTATGTGTCGAACCTGAGATGATCATTCCCCTAAACATCATACGAATATAACCCCTGCTTATATATACTTCATAGACAGACACCTACACATACACACACACACAAACACGCATAGACGAGCAACTTTTTCTAATTTTTCTTTTCAGTGGACCTCTATGCGTATTTTTGATGCTATCTCAATATCGACTTGTAGATTGCAATACTTGTCCTGCCTACTGTAGATATGTGGTGGAGAGAGAGAGAGAGAGTAATAAATGATAATGTATAAAAAGTAAATTGTACTATAATTGGTAATTTCTAAAAACTTCAACGAATTAAACTGAAATCTTTTTTTTCAATATATTTATAGCTTTAAAGTAATTTTCATGTCCCTATGCATCTAAATATCCCAAAAATAGTTTTTAAATAATTAATTTCAAACCAAGTAAAATTCTCCCAGTGATGAAAATTTGGAAAAGGTTTAAACTTTTAAATTTTGCACATTATTCCTTGAATATACTTCTTTACAATAAAGACTAATTTTTATGTAATATTAAAAGCTTTCTTGAAAAAATAATAACTTTAATTTTCTAAGGATCAATCACATTATACTAAAATATTAAAACCCTGAATCTAAAACTGTACTTTATATGAAGAAAAGGATCTTTAAATATCTTCATCCACTTTCAAGGAACATATCCTGAACACCTGAAAGAAACTGAATAAAAATTGCATCATGGGAAGGATTTTAAAGTGGCAAAACACGATTTAGACAAATTCAGCTCTGAATATTTCACACGCAAGTTGCGCACATGTCCATTTAAAAGTCCCGTTTAGATATTTAGATGGCAGCAGAACAAACCCTAATTGAAGCTTAATTCTTCAGTGAGTATTTTTAATGAACATTTTTAAGAAGCTGTTTTATTTTTGAAAATTCGGAATCGGTTACAGTAACACATGTATAGTGGCTAGCGTACTGGCATCGAAGAACTACTTCACCTCGTATGAAATGTTACATCGTTAGTCATTCCCTAAGAACGAAATCTGGCACTTTCTACAAATTTTCATTTAGAAAGAGAATATGCTCGGAGCAAGATAATTGCTTTAAAAGAACTAATTTGCATTTGATTAGTTTCCATTTCCGGGAAAAGCGGAGAGGCTAAAATCATGAAAATCGAATTACTTGCACCAAGGCACAACGTGAATATTCATAGGAGGAGAAGAAGAAAAACAAAATTATTAAAATTAAGAAGGAACACTTGGCGGAATCATCACCTCATCTGCTTCAGCCTCATTCCTTCAGGGTGTGCATCATGTCACAAATTTCACTTGTGGGTATAGATTTGTGGCCCCCGGAACGATAGACTTCCGTGCATCATAAGACTTAGAAAACTCTCGGGTAAAAAACTCTTATGGTTACATACGCACGACTTTCTCTACCCACACTTCTATAAACTAATTTTACAAAGGCTTATTCTTCTAACTGCTTCGTGTTATTTCCGGTGATCCCGTGTTCGTAGATTTACGGCACGTAAAAGAACCTCAAGCCTGATAAAGAGGCCTCTGAGCAAACTTTTCGGTCTTTCACGCCCAATATTGAATGGGACTCAAATGACCACAGCAGTTAAAGAGAGTCCAGAAATAAAAAAATCCATTTTCATGTTATTTGAAGTAGAGTAGAGTGGTGTATTTATTGGTCTTAAACATTTTACAAGTTCAAACTCAGATAGACTTACGTATTTATATAACAAACTGTAGTTTATATGTATCTTTCATACTTTCTGAACTTTAAATCTGAATTTAAATTTAGCAATATTTACAAGAAATGAAAGGAAAAAGAAAACATAAACTAACAACAAAATCTACACAAACAAAACAGAGGTAGAAGAAGAAAAAAAACTTGTTCACTACCACAGGCTATTATTTGCAGAAATAATGTTGTTGTAATAAGGGGAATACAGTAAGCGATTACTAAAATAAAGTGGATGGCTATGTGATAGCTTTGAAATTCCGCTCTCTTTGCCTGACCAGGAGGAAAAAACGAATAGCGACTTAGCAGTTGGCTCCGCGGTGTTGTGTGAGGCTCGCATTCGGGAGGTCCCGGGTTCGATTCCCGGTGGTCGCCCACTCTGACCATAGGTTTTTCGTGGTTTTCCCTGGTTCGTAGCGAATGCCGAGTAGTGTACCGGATTTCCTCTCACCTCTTTCCTTTCATTTAATTTCCTTTTCACGTTTCCAGGTTGACTACTGGACTGTGGTTCGGTCGATGTCGGGTAGATGCCGCAGAGGTTTGCGATTTGGAATTTCTTGTCGGCCCAGAGAGAGGGATGCCTCCGAGCGACCTCCCGTGGCCGGATGATTACACCTGGAACTGTTGGGGAATTTTGCGCGTCTCTGTCTACTTGCGCCGGCCTCGCTCTGCAACCCATGCGTCTCCTGCTGTTCCCTCAACTCGTCCCTTCCTTCCGGGGGTTACGCACAAAATATGCATTGGGGGTCGAATTGCAAGGTGCTCCTCCGTTAACTAGTTCTATCATATCCTAGCAGTTGAAGAAAGTATAAAGTATTTGACAATTAGAACCTACAATATATAATATCTCGGAAATGATAAACGCCACAAAACATTATTTGACATAAATTTTGTATTTTATTATTATTTATTACTCATGAAGATTTTGTCTATTTTTTATGGTTTACAAATTATACAAAATTCTTCAGAATTAAGAGCGTTTAACAGGCTATTCCCAGAATATTCAAGATGCTTAGGGGAAAGTGAGATCCAAGGAAAGTGTTTTTTTTGTAATAGAAAGTATAATAATTATTGACATTTAATTTTAGAATGCGAAGGAACTAAGGATTGGTGGGAAAATGACAAAAGAAGAAATGGTCCAATTTACCTATTGAAATTATGGGTAGAAAGATGCTGGGTGTAAAATGTAAAGGTAAAATATTAGAAGTAGGAAAATATTTAGGTTTAGTTAGAGATGACTGAGGAAATATAGGAATAAGGAGTACGAAGAAATGTAGATACCGAAAAGAAAATTAGCAAAAAGTCTCAATAGCTCGATAACCACGGTGTTTGAGCTATGAGCCTTTGGAAGCACAGCGACTCAAGGAAAGACAGAAAAGGTTATGTTAAGAGTAGTATGTAGGTTTACGTATTTAAGTAAGTACTGAATTGTAACCAATTTATATAAATGGCGAATGCTAATAAGTATTCAGTTATTCAGTCAATAGGTCCCATTGGCTCGGTAACCACAGTGTTGAGGATATGGACCCTAGCAAACCAGCAACTCTGTGAAGTTTGTAAATTGAAATATATACTTATTATGTATTTAAAGCAAATAAATATCTATGTATCTAAATATTTGTCATGCAAATATCTTAAAATGCACAGCATTTTAATCAAAATCGTTACAGGTGTTAATAAACATCTTTAATTGTAAAGGGTAGTTTGAAGTGGGAGCTTTTCTTGAAAATCTTCGTGACCTATCCTTAGAAAAAGGTTTAGTGTTTAACCCACTTTTCGATTTTGAGTTATGGTGTGCACAGGTACACACGGACCTTTTTCTAAAACATGCTTTTTATTCAGCGTGCCTCAAAACGTACATTTCTGGTGAAATCTCGGAATCGAATATTTTGTTGGAATACAATACTTCCTCCACTTA
Source organism: Deroplatys truncata (assembly GCA_030765065.1). Classification (NCBI taxonomy): domain Eukaryota; kingdom Metazoa; phylum Arthropoda; class Insecta; order Mantodea; family Mantidae; genus Deroplatys; species Deroplatys truncata. The sequence goes on along the minus strand of CM060978.1, from coordinate 66,322,027 downwards.
TTATAGGTAAGAAGTAGAGAAAGTAAAAATCTGATGTGATACACACAAACTAGGGTTTGCTAATAACAAATTTACATATATTTGTTATACCTAATATTGTACATAGCATTCATAAAAAAAATGATTCTTTTATTCTAACTACGTTTATCACGATATATTTTTATTTAAAGATGATTTCAGAACAAGATCTGTTTAATTACACCATGCGGAACCGAGCGGGATGTCTCCGGTGGCAATGTCTGTGACTCGCATTTGGAAGGTCGTGGGTTCGACTTCCGAGACGAACCGTCCTGACGCATGGGTTATCTTCGGGGTTTCCTCGAGGCGAGTACTGGGAAGGTTAATTACATCTCCGAATTTCCTGTCCCTCCATTTCACTTCATCTTTCATCTATTTGGCTGTTTCAGGGTTGCAAGTGTCGTCGGAAGTTGCATGGCAGGGAAAAAGGATGCTCTATGTAACACTTCGTCCTCCAGGATGGAGGCGCTTTCTGAGTCTCGCCCGCTGCCATTCCGGGAGTTTCAATCTGGAAAATGTAGGGATCCTGTCCTCTGCCCTGTCGTGCCTCCAGGTCCGGCAACCCTATATCTCTTTTCACCTCACCCCTCCCTTCCGGGGGCGCCCCGTTGGGGGCCTAGGCACAAAAGATCTCCATAGGTCGAGGTGCTGAGTCCTCCACTGCTCCTAGTCCTACATTACGTGGAAACGCATTCAAATGTTTATTCGTGGTAACAAGCTCTTGCAATGGAAAGAAACTAAAAGGAGAAAATGAAAGAATCGGAAACATCAAGCACGTCCATTAGGTAACGCTTAGAAAACGTCTAAATTTGCAACAAGGGGTATTTCGAAAACGGCTAACAATTAATTTACACAAATTGTCTATTTTAATGAGATCTACACTTTTCCTGCTGTTATGGTTATATACGTTATATAATAAATGTATAAAATTATACAAAATTCAGTCAGTTAAAGTGGGCTTCATAGATATTTTTATTTTTAAGGAAAGGGAGGGCAATGCATGCCCTATGCCCTGCAGCCAGTTGTGATTTATTGTGCCTCCCTTCATTCAATTTCCTAAGGTCTTTGCCTCCAACGCAAGGTCTGCAAGTCTCTTAGAAGGAACTTATTGAAATCCTTGCAATTGCATGATTTTATGATTTAAAGTATCTAACCCTAAGAACTGTGAGAACTTAATAGTCACACAGCAATTAAGATACTGTTTCATTTGCTCTCCTGCATCCTATCGACTGCTTTGAGGATTTTGTAGAGATGCCCATGTACCTGACAGAGTCCTGTTAATAAACCAACTCTTCGTTTAATAATAGAGTCGGAGTGCTTGTGTCCTAATAAAGACTTCCAATACCCATACTTTTTCTTGATCCACTTTCAGATTACCCCCGCACTGATCATACGATAGCCGGAGTCTAGGTTCAGGACATACAAAGGATTCTCTGCTCCTTTCTTCGTCAAATCATCTGCTGTTTCATTGCCATGGATAACTCCGTATCTCGGTACCCACACCAACTCCACTGAATTGGGCAGGGTCAATGCCGTTAGAGCCTCCATACATTCCCAGACCAGTTTAGGTTTGGTACTTCACAAATTATTCACAAACATTCAAGACATACATTTTATTCCTTTACAACTGAGTTTTATTTATGAACGCTCTTTAACTATTAGATTCTTAGAGTCCCATCCTATATTGGGTGTGAAAAACCGGACATTTTGCCTAGAGGCCTCTTATTCAGACTTGAGGTTCTTTTACGTGCCGTAAATCTACGACGACACGGGACCACGGCTTTACTTCCCTTCCGAAGGAAGCCATGCTAAGGAGTTTTACGCCCGAAAAAGTCCATCGCCCCCCGCCGGGTTTGAACCCGCGACTTATTGTCACAACCACGCTGGAGGTGACTTTGGGTGTAGCTGTACGAAGTTAGGTGAAAGAGATACACTAATGATGTCCAGCAAGCATGTATGGTTGAGGTATTTGGTGTACAAGATCGAAAAAATAGTCGGCAGAATGGTCTCGGAGGAGCTGTGTGCCGACAGTGGACAGGCTCGTGATCACGATAAGATCCAAGACGAGAGATCTAGAAAATCGACGGAGCGAGCTCAGAACGCTCGCTTATATAGGGTCTAGTTTCCTATCGGGATCTCTCTATTGTGATGGCGGCGTTTACCATATATGGTGTGCCACCGCCCTGGATTTGCGTGGGTTTCCAGGATTTTCCTAGAGACACGTGACAACTTTTAATTTGCATGATACAACATTGTTGTAGAAGTTTCTATCCGGAAGGTGATCACGATAAAGTCCACTGGGACTACCATAGGATGTGGTAAGCCACTTATATCCTATCACGTGCACAGCTTGACAAGGTTTCAGTAAGTTAAGAAAATTAAAATATAATTCTGTACAAATTTAGAAAATTGTGACAGGGTAATGAAATAATGCAAATTAATATGGAATAATGAACACGATAATGAGATCCACACTGACATACCGCGGCATTATTTCTCATGTCAATATATCAAATAATTGACATTTTAATTCTAAATCTTAGAGTAGTAGAGTACATGTTCCATGTAAAGGGTATTTTGGGGTGGGGCTTATGTTCAAAATCGTGGAAGATGCTAAAGATATATACCAAGTTTTATTTTGTTCTTTGGTTTAGAGTTTTGTTGCTTACGCACGTAAGCGCGCGCGGCCCATTTTATAGCATTTGGGAGGTGGTAGATAAATTAAGGGACTTGTTGAGAAATACCCTCAGTTGAGTAGTCGCTTTCCTATGTTTCTACTATTGATTCATTCGGAAAATGGTATTTTTGTCCATGGGATGCAAGGATATAACGTTAGGCATACTTTGATACAACATACATACCTATTGTAGAAATCAGTTAAACATACAAAAAGTGTTAAAAACTACAGATTTGTAATTTATTCTGTGTTGCTTTAAACGTGTCCTGTCGTTTGTGATAAACTCGTAACTACCGCGCTTTAAGAACCAGTGTATCACACTGGGAAGGATAGGCCGACCTATTGTTTTGTTTACATCGAGCCTACTCACCATAATCCAGTCCGGCGTGGACTCTGCGCGACGATGCCAGCAACCCCAGCGCAACAAGTAGCACGAGCGGCGCCATGTATCCCTGTCTGCTGTTCATCACTGTGATATGTTCTCTACACAAACACCCTGTATTACCGAACACTACACGCCGACTGCATCATCGTCACCACGTCAACCATCCGAGATAGCACGCACGCACTCGCTCAGTCCATCCGTCTGCAACATCTGCAACAAAAAACGTTTACATCACTGCAATTTGTTGTACGTGCTCAAGAACTGGTTTCAGCAGTACAGTTGGACGACAAAATTCCTTCACCAGCCTCAACCTCAAATATGGACCAAAAAACTTCGGGAAAATATTTTATTATACATATACATAACTCATCAATAGATCGCCCCTGATTTTCACAGGGCAACTATCAAATGGGTTAATAAAATAAACCTTACTCAGCGTTAAACAAGTTTTAATGAAACTGCTGCGTGGGCGAGTGGTCAGCGTTTTGACTTCTCAATCCAGAGATCCTGAGTTTGATTCTCTCGGGCTGGGGGCCCAAGGATGCGAACCTGTTCGATATTTATGGGGATTTATGATGATTTTAACGCTGGTAGGACAGACGATAATGGGAAAATGTTGAAATGAATATTGTTATACACCGGGGTGAGACCAAAAGGTTTTGCAGCTAGTTATTAAATTTATTTACCCCGGCATAAACATTGAGGGAGGAGACTCTGAGGCTGCGAGAGAACCAGGAACCTAGCTATACATTATAAAGAAGGCGTGGGATTTTCATAACAAAGTACACATAATTTCACATTGACTGTGGTTTATTATGTATTTAGCTTGGTGCCTCTACATCATTCACAGACACTGGAGGGAAATGTTCCACAATCACACGAAAATACGCATGTTACATACACATCACTCGCCCTGAAGAGATACACACGACTGACTCATGCTACTCATTAACGCCACTAGACAAAGAAGCTAATCACGCTACTTGCTCCCCTTTCCTCTCTCCGCCCCATAGCCAGGAGGTGGGAAGAGATGCCGCGTCGGACGAAATTCAAACCCCAATTGGAATAATTATACCCAACAATGTCATTGCTACAAAGCAATAATGTGTCCGACGAGACATGCACACATATACACGCTACAATATTTATTCTCGACCTTAATACTATGGAGATATAGAAACACAAACAAAACAAGAGAAACATTTTTACAATTACAACTAAAGTGCTAAACCTAAATTTCTGATGTAGGTTTAAGTCTAACATCTGAAGCAGTCATATATGATACTGCGATGGTGCGACAATTTTGAAGCAGTATACTTTACCTGCTCCTGATATTATCTCGTAGTTCTGTTGTTTCGTGCACCAGATGCTCCAGTGGTAGAGCTCTGAGTACTTTCTCTCAGGGTATGCGTGAATGTATTGTTAAAGGACAACATCAGTTTAAATTGACTAAGAAATTAAATGTGATCTAATGCTTGAGCTATTGAAGCGAGTTGCCGACTGTTTGAGATGAAGAACTAGACTGACTCTCAATTGTAGCACTCGAAATTATATCAATTGAATTATTACACCTGCTAACTTCTACAGTGTGAATTTTACGCTTTAAAACACTATTTCCGCAATAAAAGAAACTAGAAGCGTAACTTGCCGTGAGTCGCTAAAATGCTTACCGGCAAAACCCCTCGCGGCTACTGTTAAATTTTATTCACACGGGCACGTCACTGGGCGCTTAAAATAACACATGAGTAATCACTAGATTAAGTGACCAGCTCTCAAGAGAGAGTGTTTGGAATGTATGCAAGAAGGTGTGCACGAACTATATGTCCCTGATGAGATTGTACACCTATTTCTTAACACCGCCTACTTTACCTCCCTTCTTGTTTGCGGAGTCAATCTTACAATTTTTACGTATGCGTCTCTGAACTGTTGCTATGGGTCTGGCTAAACTCAGAAATACCTTTCACTTTTCTTTTTTAGAATTCCTGCCTATTTGACTATTCAAACGTACTGAACCTAACTCTAAACTGTCTTCCAGGAAACTTTATGCCTAGCGTGTTCGCTCCTCGTTATCGCTAATGGCTTTGCTTAACACGACTCGCTAATGACCTTTTTCTTCGACAAATCTTTTAACTCGGCTTATTACATTATACCTTGATTTAAAACATGGAAATTATTTATTGCAATTATTTCTCTATCTTACTATTATTTCTTTATTTAATTATATAATGACTATAAAACATTTCTAGTCTTACTTACCGTGAATAACCGGGAATATATTGTCTATTATTATTTGTTTTTAATAAATCACTATTATGTTATTTCAATGTCGGCAATACGTTTAAACAATATCACGCGTTCTTACAGTGATGCGTATTTGTTAGGGAATTTTCCCTTCTAACACAAAATCAGAATGTTATGCCAATGCAGAGTGTTTCATATAAATACTTGCAGTAATGTACTTCGGTTTAGCGTTGTGTTTTAGTTTAAAAAAATTATTTTACACACAGTGGGCCTTTCTTGTCAAAAGTGTGTGATTTTCATCGATGAACATTAAATGTCGAAGTTTGTATATCATCGTAACGTGAGTAATAAAATAATCTTCTTAAAATGTACGATAATTCGAGAAAAAAATCTGATGTGTTACACTCACATAACTTTCTCTTCTCTTGTACAAACTATTTTTACAAACGCTTATTCTGAATATGCTTCATTTTAATCGAAATGTTAATCTTATTGCTAATTTTCTTGCAGATGCAAGGGGAATACGGTAGACTTTAAGCGACAGTCAAGTATTTTAAGAGCTTGTTGCTATGTGCAGTATTCCATTCTCTTAGCATGTCCAAGACATAAAAAAATGAATAACGAATTCCCATTTGAGAAAAAGTATTGGAAAATTTAAGGGAATAACAAGCAATATCTCGAAAATGGTTCACTCAACAACAACAAATGTATATTACATAAATTGTGTATTTTAACCCGATCTACATTTTTGTGTAGTAAAATTGTGTCTATCTTTTATGGTTTACCAGTTATGCAAAAGTCGTTCACAATGAAAAATACTTTTGGAGACATTCCCAGAAAATTCGAGATATACATTTCATTTGTCATGAAAATGACTTAAACATATGATATTTTCAACAAAATCGTTAGCCATTTTTGAGAAAATTAAAATGTTCGAAAAATGTTCCATGAAAAGGGTAATCTGGGGAGGGGGGGTTCTTTAAAACCTTCGTGTCGCATCTCTGGAAGATACTGAAGCTAAATACCAAGTTTGGTGTTTATCCGATGTTCGTTTCTGAGTTATGCTGCTCACAGACACATACGGGCATGTTTCCAAAAATGTGTTTTTTTTTTATTCAGGGGGTCTCAAAACATATATTTCCGATGAAATCTCGGTATCGAATTTTTGGGTGGAATACAATACTTCCCCTACTTACTATACGTAGTAGAGAAAGTAAAAAAGTCTAATTTTGAAGTGTACGTACGATACCTTTCTAATTTAATGTTGACAACCCTGGCTCGGGCAAGGAAATTTGTTGTCAGCGTTCTGGCTTCTTATCCCAGAGGTATCGGGTTGGATTCAAGGTTGGGCGGGGAATGTTTCTTTATCTAGAATAATTTTCCTATCCTCCGCAGAGTCTGGTACTATGAATGTGAGAGTGAATGTAAATTAATGAGTTCAATGTGAATGTTAAAAAAAATGTGATACATTCAAATGATTTTATCTACCCTCTATCGTTTATTAGTGAGTATACAAACTATTCCTACTAAAGCTTATTCTCTGTCCACTGTATTTTAATCCAAATAAACCTTTGCATAAATACTACAGTACACATTTCGTTATAGATACAAAGGGAACAGCGATAGTCGAATGTTTAAGAAGTGGACGCAATACGGATATCTCGGAAATGTTTTATGCTACATGAAAACTTATTTGAAATAAACTGTGTATTTTAACGATATTTACATTTTTTGGATAGTACGTTTTCGTCTATCATTTAACGTTTATCAGTTATTATACAAAATTTCATATAAATGAAGGGATCTTCACAGGCTATTCCCAGAAACTCAAGATATGCATTTTATTTATCATGTAAATATTTTTAATATATGGTATTTCAATCAAAATCGTTAAAGCCACGTTTTAGAAAACCAAATATTTCGAAAAATGCTCCATGTAAAGGGTAGTTTGGGGTGGGAGATTTTCTTAAATATCTTCTCGACACATCTTTGAACGGTGCTGAACCTAAATACCAAGTTTGGTATTTATCAAACTTTTTGTTTTGGAGTTATACACACTTACGCGGACCTTTTTTCTAAAACTATTTTTCTTTATTCAAGGTGCCTCAAAACATGTATTTCCGCTGAAATCTGGAATCGAATTTTTGGGTGGAATACAATACCTTTTCTACCTACTATGTACGTAGTACAGAAAGTAGGAACGAAAAGTTGTGCATACAAACTGAGTTCAATCTTTCAAGGAAGCGACCAAATATTTTCAAGAAAATCCCCGCACACCAAACTAAATTTTACATGGAAAATTCCCTTTTTATTTTATCTCCAAAAAAACCACGTATTTTAGATATTTTCATGACTAGTTAAGCTGAATCTTATATAAATAGACTTTGAAGTCCTCTTCGTTCAGAATTAATCTTGTACAATGTTGTATAACTGGTACACAACAATAGAGGGACGAAACTAAACTCGCCACGCGAAAAATTTGGATCTTGTTAAATCACACAAATACATTTTTTGTGGCATTAACCATTTCCTAAAAATTCCTTCCTATCATTGTGAATTTTCCAATACTCTACGTTTTTTCAAGTGCTATGGCACCATTTGTTTGTTTCTCGCGTTGTCGTTGAAAGAGAGTAGAACTTCAAAGCCAGCATATAGTGAGGCAGTATTTTTTAACATTTAAATGATTTCAGTCGAATTATATAATATGTAAATTCAATAACAGCCCGCCTTAAAGCAATATGTGTATGTAATAATTTGTAAAATGTATGTAATAGTCATTGCATACGCTTATATTATTGTATACATATTCAATAATGTTATGTGAATGTATTACGTAATTTAATAATGTAAGAGCTGTGAGAATAATAATTTAAAAGTTGCTAACAATGATGTAACAATGAGGTAACCTTGAGGCAATAATGAGTTTGAGAGTTTAACAGTACTATTTGTGATTCTTGGAGTAACAATAATGTAAATTTTGAGACAGTTTAAAAATAGCCAATCAATAACCAGAAAAAGCTTTAGTTAAATGAAGGTATTCTATTGGAGTAGGATTAGCCAATCACAGACTTGAAATACAGAAATTTACAAGTTTATACGGTTGAAATCAATTCAGTTACTAACCAGACGAAAAAAGTGTCCTCAAGAAATATAATATGTATTCGTGTGAGACGAAAAATAAGTTTACGTGTTAAAAAAAAGTGTAATTAATTAATTAAAGAATCTCACAGCTCTCTATATCAGTGAAGTGTTATTTAAATCGTATCTAATATTAATAAAAGGAGTGAAGTAAAATTATTATCTGTGTAAGCCTACATTCTTAGTCACATCACAGCCCTGTTAAGAGAAACGTGTCTAACAAAAATACTGACGCAGCCGAGGCAAACATAATATTTAACGAAACAGTCAAATTACAAAGTTAATATTTTTAAACTTGGGGCAAAAGCCACCTGAAAGTACATTTGGGGCGAAGGCTACCGGAAACTGTTTACTATACGTGTGGTTGCAACTATTACAAGTTCGGCTCCCCAACAGTCGAAATACGATACAACTCCTTCTAAAATACTAATTTCTCAAATTGGATTCCATACGTGGGGCAAATAAATAACAACATAAAGACAATACAACCTTTCTCAATAGTGAGCCGCTTTTTAATGACCTGAGTATCGATTCAACCTCCTGAAATTAAAAAAAACTTTTGTTTTATTTATGGACCCTCTTTAACTGCAGTGGTACTTAGCGTCCCCTTCTATATTAGGCGTGAAACATCTGTAATTTTGTTCAGTAGTCTCTTTATCAGGTTTGAGGTTCTTTTACGTGCCGTAAATCTACGACACGGGACCCCCGGCTTTACTTCCCTTCCGAAGGAGCCATGCTAAGGATTTTCACGCCCGAAAAAAATCCATCGCCCTCCACCGGGTCTGAACCCGCGACCTCGGGAACTAGAGGCTAGCATGGTAACCACTAGACCACGGAGGACGACGATTCATCCTGTGTCCCTCTTTTGCCTATTACGAAATGTGCAAGAAACCAATTCTGCCAAACTTCAATTCAATTAACATGAAACAGATAGCAAAACCAGCCTTTGTAAAAGTAGTTTTGTAGAAGAGACGTAAAAATAGAAGAATAAGTCATGTGAGTATAACAAATCAGATTTTTTTTATATTAGATTAACATTGCGGATAGTTAATTCGGGTTTCAAAAATTCAGTTGGAGCCAATATTAAACTCATAAGGAATCCAGCGGCCTAAATAATCACATCTTCTCTTCTCACTTCCACCCTGGGGCTCTCTTAAAGATCCTAAAGAGGCAGTGGTGTGTAGGTTCCAAATAACCCCTCCAAAATAACAGTCAAATACATTCATGAGTATTTAGGATATAGACATAACCATAGCAGAAAAATACCTTTGATCTGCTGTTTCTTAGCTGATTCGAGAATTATCGCTTCAAGTCGTGATTCTTCGTTCCGTTCCAAGAATATCGAAAGAGAAATTCCTCTGGTTTTCTTTCAGTCAGTTTGCAATATTTATAACTTAACTAATGTTTGCAAGAATAAAAAAGAATTGCAAGTAAACAAAGTTTTGGTTCTATCGCTTTTTAACCTTAAAACTCATGTACTGTATAATTAAATAAGACTCGTCAAGTAGCTTTTCTGTCGTCCTCCGTGGTCTAGGGCTACCATGCTAGTCTCTAGTTCCCGATTTCGCGAGTTCAAACCCGGCGGAGGGCGATGGATTTTTTCGGACGTAAAAATCCTTAGCATGGCTTCCTTCGGAAGGGAAGTAAACCGGGGGTCCCGTGTCGCAGATTTACGGCACGTAAAAGAGCCTCAAGCCTGATAAAGAGGCCTCTGAGAAAAATTTCGGATCTTTCAAGCCCACTATAAATTGGAACGCTAAGAAACATAGTAGTTAAAGAGCGTCCATAAATAAAACTCGATTTCATTTTTTGATTCTCCCTGATTTCCGCGCCCGATACCACGTCCTCGCTACAAGCTCTATTTCTGGCTCGTAGACCAATGATATACGTATCTATACGGAAAGAAATCCAGAGGTGTAAGATTTGGGATCTCGGTGGCTAAGGAAGGGGTCCAACTCGACCAACCCACCGACCTGGTCACGTAAAATTATACGTGTTTTGAAAATGATAGTAGATAAGCTAATCCTATAATACAAGCCAGTTGAGAATGAAGAGGTTGTAAAGACAAAAGGGTGGTCTTCCCTACCTACTTCAAATTGTTTACTACGAGCCGTGTAAGGGGATTGGAGGTAAATAATAATAATAATAATAATAATAATAATAATAATAATAATAATATAAGTACAAGTAAACAACCAAAGTATTGCAGCTTATCATACAAGCAAATGCACTGCACACTCAAGAGGCTTGTGCTCTGTAATATTACTTTTGACCCATAACAAAACATTTCCAGGGTGCCTGACTTCTGACTTCTCAAACCAGAGGTCCCGGGTTCGATTTCCTATTCGCCGCAGATTCTGGAAGGATGAATGTGGGGGTAAATGTGAGTATATTCGATAGTAAAAAGTAACAATACCAACGTTAGCAGTACTCACAGTTCCTGTTATAACACCATCTGTTGTTACATAAGGCAAAGCCCCCGATATGAACATAGAAGTTAAATCGGGCTACACAAATGAAACAATTTAAAAAAGAAAGATAAATCTCCGGCACAACCTTTATTTTTGTGTATGTGTGTGTATATTTATTTATTGTACAAAATCTCCAAAGCTAAGGTTGTACAAAGAAATGTCTTGAATAAAAGTTGCTTGATATTATGGAGGAAAGTAAATGCCATTAGTCGTGTTTTGTTTGGAGGAAATATGATGGTTATTTTAGGGTCCATTTAATTTTTTAAATGGGAGCCTACATTTTGTATGTTGTTTTCTCATTAGAAAATGGTTTATTAAAGGCTGTTAATTTTGCGATGAGAAATAAAAAAACAAAAAAAAAACGTTTGTTCTCAATTACCCTCAAATGACCATCCATGAATGGTCCAACCGTTCATTGCGCTCTTCGTACACAGTCATTCGGAATTTTCGTTGTTATTTACGTTGATGTAAGAACAATTGCAAAGTCATTTATACAGATTATGTTTAGTTTTTATGAGGAGAGAGTGAGAGAGAGAGAGTGAATATTGCGGGCAGGAATATCAAATCCCTTTTCGCCTTGTGTCAAAGGCTATCCTGTCAAAATTTTGGTCAGAATGGATGCTAGGATTTGGATTTGTATTCAATACAAAGAAACAAATAAATCCTCAAACTTTGAATCGTGCATAGATATTTTAAAAACCTGTAACTGTCAGCAAGTTTGATTACATGTGTTGGTTTTTATGAGCTCATAATGCAACAATCAACACTCTGCTATGAACGAGTGCTTTTGAAACGTCGCTGGCCTGAAGAGATAGACAACTCCACTTCCCCCTCTGCACGTCACTGTCAGTTCCAATTCCCCCCTCTGCTAGCGATGCGCTTTACGATAAAATACAACAGCTCTTTCCCAAGAGATATGCAAGTTTACGTTTTGTTTGGCAGGCGGAATTAAGCGTTTATCCGTAGAGATTATGATATAATATATAAGTTTCCTTGACAAACACTGTCACTGTCTGTCACTACTAACTTTTGGTTTCGGCTGTACATCAGGGACTATTAACAATTTATTTAGAAGGCATTCTTGCACGTGAGGTTCGTTTCAAACTCCTGGATCTGTACATATAAGGACAGAGCTTACGTGCTTTAAATTCAGTGACTTGTCGTTTTGTCTTGCAGCTTTATTTTTATCCTTTATTTTACATACAATGGTAAAATAATGGCAACTGTCAGTGTTGTGGTATGTGTTTTATTGCAAATGACTATGTTGTCGAATACTGTAACAGTCCCTTCTTTTTATTGCTGATTCCTTTCACAATCTTCATTTCCTAAAAGTTGCACCTGTTTGCAGTTGCTAGGAACAGGGACATTGCAGAAACTTGCAATTCTCTGTAGTAATATGTGTAACGAGGGCTCCAGAAATTATCCTGACAGATTTTGGAGTTTGAGTTGTATTCATTTAACTCTTTCTCGAATAAAATTTGAATTACTATACTATATCGATTTAAATAACTGGAAATAATATGTTAAACAAAATCAATTTTATTTTATTTTCTTCTTATTTATCTTCCATAACTAAACACTTTTACAATTACGTTTTAAAATATTTCAATATACTTATTTCAACAAAAAGTCATAAAAATAAGCAAAAATCAATACTGAGTAACTATTTTATTTTAAAAAAATCTGATGTGTTGCGCTTACATAACTCTCTCTCTACTCTTGTACAAACTGTTTTTATAAACGCTTATTCTCTATCTACTTTATGTTAATCGAGATGTCGAGATGTTAATCTTATTGCTAACTTCCTTGTAGGTGCAGAGGGAATATGGTAGGCTTTAAAGCGATAGACAAATCCTTTAAGAGCTGGTTCCTATGTTGTGGAACATTCCATTCTCTTTGCATGTCCAGGACATAAAAAAAAACAAATAACGAATTCCCATTTGAGAAAAAGTATAAGTATTGGAAAATTCAAAGAAATAACAGGAATATCTCGGAAATGGTACATTCCACAAAAAATGTATATGACATAAATTGTGTGTTGTAATGAGCTCTACATTGTCTATGTACAAAAACTTTTGTCTATCTCTTACGATTTACCCGTTTTGCAAAAGCCTTTCAGAATGAAGAGGACTTTTGGGGACATTCCCTAAAGATTCAAGATATACATTTTATTTGTCATGAAAATATCTTAAATATATGATATTTTAATGAAATCATTAGTCAGTTTCGAGAAAGTCGAAACTTTCGAAAAATGTTCCACTTAAAGAGTAGATTGGGGTTGGGAAATTTTCTTGAAAATCTTCGTGTCATATTTTGAAAGATACTAAACCTAAATAAAAGTTTGATATTTATCCGACTTTTCGTTTTTGAGTTATGCTGTCCATAGACACTCAGACACACATCCACACAAACACACACAGGGACCTTTTTATTCAGGGGGCCTCGAAACATATTTCTGGTGAAATCTCGGTATTGGATTTTTGGGTGGAATGCAATACTTACCATACTTACTATACCTAGTAAAGAAAGTAAAAACTTGTGTTAAAAAGATATTTTTACCACACACATAGTTGGTAGAGAAGGTTTAGCATTCCACCCAAAAAATCCATACCGAGATTTCGCAGTAAATACATGTTTTGAGGCCCCCTGAATCATAAAAAAGGTATTTTTAGAAAAAGGTCCAATTGTAGGTATGTTTGTGTCTGTGAACAGCATAACTCAAAAACGAAGAATCCGATAAATACCCGGGTCTCGCGCTTGATAATAAGCCGCGCTATCTCCGCGCTAAGGAGACGACCAATTTAATTACCACAAAGCGATAAACTAGCCATGATAGCCATGATTCGTTGAAATTCAAAGCACCCTCTAATTTTGATGGCCGAAAGAAATATGCAAACTGTCTGTACGATAATATCGCGATGTGTTTTGTTTTATCGATAAATTGACTCAAGATTCCTTATTGATACATGTAATGATAAGACCAAACTAAAGTGGGACTATTTCACGATCTATGGAGCGGTTTGGCGACTACCTCTGTGGTCAAGCGGTCAGCATTCTCGTCGCTCTTCAATCAAAATGTCCCAGATTCGATTGCCGGCTGGGGCAGGGGAAGTTTGGTTTCGTTAAAATCAGTTGAAAGATACGAAAACAAACACAAAATCTTGTGTTACATTCAAATGATTTTCTCTACCCATTATTCAACATTGTTATGAAAGCTTATGCTTCTGCCTGCTTCCTATTAATCCAGATAAACATTTCAGAAATAGATGTATTACATATTTGCTTGTAGATGCATGCGGAAGAAGCGAATATCGTAGGTTTAAATGAAAGCCAGAACTTTTAAGAACGGGTCGATAAGTGATGGCTATGAAATGTATTCTCTTTGCATGACCACGTGAAAGAAAGAAAGAGAGAGAAAGAGAAAAATAAACAAAGGAAAAAAGAAACGAAGACAGAAAGGAAAGAAAGATAGAAAGGAAAGAAAGAAGGAAAGAAAGAAAGGGAAAGGGGAAAAGAGAAAGAGAGAAAGAAAGGAAAAGGGAAAAAGAAAGGGAAAAGCAAAAAAGAAAGAAAGAAAGGGAAAAGGAAAGAAACAAAAAGAAAGGGAAAAAGTAAGAAAGGAAGAACAAACGGGGAAAAAATAAAAAAAATAATAGCGATCTTGTAGTTGAAAAGGTATAAAGTATTGGACCCTTCAAGTCAGTAATAAAGAACACTTCGGAAATGGTTAATGTCATAAACACTTTTATTTGACATAAATCTTGTGTTTTAACGAGATCAACATTTCTATGTAGTAAGCTTTTGCCTATCTCCTACGGTTTGCAAGTTATAAAAAATTCGGAATGAAGATGCCTTCACAGGCTATTCCTGGAAAATTCAATACATTTCTTTTGTCATGTACATAAATATTTAAATCATAGAAATCATTACAACCATTTTGTTGAAAATGTTCGTGTCGCATCTTTGGAAGATTTTGAACTTAAAATACATACCAAGTTCGGTATTCATCCATCTTGTTTTTGAGTCATGCTGTTTACAGACACACATACCATGCAGACCTTTCTTTAGAAATGCTTTTTTTTTCGAGGGCCTCAAAACCTGTATTTTGATGAAATCCCAAGATAATTTTTTGGGTGGTATGATATACTTTCTCTTACTTACTATGGGTAGGTGGCAGAGAACATGAAAATATAGTTATGATTAGGTTAGCAAACCTCAGGGAGGACTTGGAGAAACTGTATCATTACGGTTTAAGATTGGAAGAAAGAAGCCCGCAACCTACTTTGTGATACGAACGCTCCTATTGCATCAAATCCCGTCACGTCGCCTTTTCCATAGTCTGAATGTCAACATGTCACGGTCTTTTCCGCCGCTTGTCTTCGTTTGTCACTTGTCAACCTCTGTGGTCCAGATTATTGCCTTCGTTTAACCAACCTGTCGAAAAGTCGCGGATTTGGATCCTATAGGATCCTATCCTATACAGTATACTGCATTAATGTACTAACAGAGCGTGGAATAGCTGGCGAAAATATTGTGGAGATAAGATTGTGAATATTTTAACCTTTGATAGAAAGATACTATGTTTTGGCAACAAATTGCTTTAATATAAATGTATTTTCAAAGTGAATCAATCTTATGTGTTATTATATGACTTTGTTTACCCACTCTTCTACACACAATTCTTACAAAAGCTTACTTTTATACCTGCTTCCTTACTGTCAGTCGAGGTAAGTATTTGCAGAAATTATTTTATTACACATCTCGTTGTAGGTGCAAGGGAGATACCTACAGTAGGCTTAAAAGCGATCGTCAGATCTAAAGCCTTCTGTCGCTTGTTAATGGGTATACAAATTATTCTTACAAAAGTTTAATTTCCTGTATACTTCGTTTTAATCGAGATAAACATTTCTGGAAAAAGCTGAATGACACATTTCGTTATAGATACAAAGGAATTAGTGACAGTCAAATGTTTCAGAACTAGACGCCATGTTGGCCTTAAAATTCCATGCTATTTACATGCAATCGCGAAAAAAAATTGAATGTCGAAAGGACTTTAAGAGAATTACAAGGTATTGAGCAATTCGAACCATTAATAACGGATATTTCTGAAGTGTTTTATGGCACAACGAGTTATTTAAAATAAATTATGTGTTTTAAAGTGATCTATATTTTTTGTTCAGTACGTTTACATCTATTGCTCAACGTTTACCAGTTATATAACATTATACAAAATTCCTTCCGAATGAAGAGGACTTCACAGGTTATTCCCAGAAATTAAAGATTTACTTTTTATTTGTGATGACAATATTTTATATCACAACATGCTGTGAATGCCAGAGTGATTATAGCGTAAATTAATATTATTGTATGTACATGATTTTAGATGTTTGTTAGCCATAAGGACTTGTTAAGAAATATGTTTGCACGGCCTAACTGAAACTGAGAATAGAAGTGGGTAACAATAAACCGAGGGGGTGAGTTGTTTGTCACTAAGAAAAGAAAGCCGAAATTGACGTCAGGGTAGCGTGCCTTTTTTTAGAAATGGAGGGAATATCCTCCCTAGAGTATGTATGCATAGTAGTGATTGGCTGACCAAAACAGACGCTAAAGTGGGCGCAATTTGGTAACCAATGGCAGCTCTATTATAATGTTTAGGCAATTCGAGGTGAAGGAGTATATATTCTAGAGCCATAAGGAAGTGCCGCACAGTTCTGAAGAATCTCTCACGAGGTACACGCCGCAGAGTTAGTTACAAAAATGTAAAGTACGTGAAGTAATTGGTGCGCGGCAACTAAAACGACAGTATTTACATTCAGAAATATCACAGTTTGTCAGGCGTCCATAAAGATTAAATATGTCAATTATTAATTAAGCGTGACGGCAATAAAAGTCTAGATTCAGATTTTTTTATCAGTGTTATCTTTTAGTAACAACTCCTTTCCGTTCACACACCCTGCTTAGAGACACGTGCTCGACTGAGTTATAATAGCTAGCCGGAGGACAAAGAACCCAAATTTAAAAAATAATTAAACACTAAGCGCCCAACAAATAAGATAACACAAGTCATCTGAGAACTGCGACAGATGTAAATGTCTTTAACAAATTATGGTATTTTAATAAAATTGTTAGAGCCATTTTTCAGATAGTAAAAGATTTCGAAAAGATTCCATACATAGGCTAGTCTGGGGTTGGGATTTTCTTGAAAAACTTCATGTCGCAGCTCTGGAAGATATTGAGCTTGAACACCCAGTTTAGTATTTATCAGACTATTCGTTTTTGAGTTATGCTGTTCACAGACACACACACATGCGGATCTTTTTCTAAAATACTTTTTTTCATTTCTGGAGCCTCAAAACATGTATTTCCAGTGAAATCTCAGTATCGAGTTTTAGGGTGGAATGCAATACCTTCTCTAGCTGCTATGTACATGGTAGAAGTAAAATATCTAATACGTTACATTCACATGACTTTCAGTACCCTCTGTCTCTATTAGGGGGTGTACAAACTATTCTTACTAAAGTTTATTTTTCTATATACTACATATTAATCCAATTAAAGGATTGCTGAAATAGCTACATCACACATTTAGTTACACATACAAAGGGAACAGTGATAGTCAAATGTTTAAGGACTGGATGCGATATGCTGCCTTAAAATTTCATACTGTTTCCATGCAATCGTGAGCAATAACTTAATATTGACAGAACTTCAAGAGAATGACGAAGTAATGAATAATTCGAACCTTAGTTACGGATATCTCAGAAATGGCTTATGCTACAAAAATCTTATTTGAAATAAATTGTGTTTTAAAGAGATCTACATTTTGTGTGTATTACGTTTACGTCTATCGCTTAACGCGTACCAGTTATACAAGATTATACAAAATTCCTTCCGAATGAAGAGGAGTTAGCAGGCTTTTCCCAGAAAATCAAGATATACACTTTAATTACTATGTAAATATCTTTAATATATGGCATTTTAATCAAAATCATGGAGCCATTTTTTAGAAAATCAAAATTTTCGATAAATATTCTACATAAAGGTGGCTGAAGGTAGTGGGATTTTCTTGAAGCCCTTCGTGTTGCATCTTTGGAAGGTACTGAACTTAAATAGCAAGAGTGGAACTTATCCAATTTTTGGTTTTTGAGTTATGCTGTTCACAGACACACACACGCAGGTTTTTTTTGTGGGGTTCAGGGGGCCTCAAAACTTGTATTTCCTGTGAAATCTCGATGTCGAATTTTTGGGTAGAATGCAATACCTTCTCTACCTTGTACGTGATAGACAAAATTAAAAAATAAGTAGCGACTTAAACACTTGAAAAAAGCATAAAGTGCTTGACAATTCGAAGCAATAATAACGAATAACTCGGAAATAATTGATGCCATAAAATGTTTGGAATTAATTGTTCTTCCACACAAACCGTGTGTTGAACAAGATTGGAAATTCAATGCCATAGCCGGAATTTTTCAGTTGGGTGATTCTACCTCTCCATAAAATGTTTGAATTGAATTGTGTGTTTTAAGGAGATCTACAGTTTTTACTTTCTCTACTACGTATAGTAAGTAGGGGAAGTATTGTATTCCACCCAAAAATTCGATACCGAGATTTCACTGGAAATACATGTTTTGAGACCCTCTGAATCCAATAAAAGCATTTTTGTAAACATGTCCGTGTGTGTGTCTGTCTGTGTGTCTGTGTGTCTGTCTGTCTGTGAACAGCATAACTCAGAAACGAACAGTCGGATAAACACCAAACTTGGTATTTAGGTTCAGTATCTTCCAAGGATGCGACACGAAGGTTTTCAAGAAAATCCCCCCCACCCCAGAGTACCCTTTACATGGAAGATTTTTCGAAAATTTTAATTTTCTCAAAAATGGCTCTAACGATTTTGATTAAAATATCATATGTTTAAGATATTTTTATGACAAATAAAATGTATATCTTGAATTTCCTGGGAATGTCTCCAAAAGTATTCTTTATTGTAAACGACTTTTGCATAACTCGTAAACCATAAGAGATAGACAAAAGTTTACTACACAAAAAATGTAGATC
Source organism: Deroplatys truncata (assembly GCA_030765065.1). Taxonomy (NCBI): domain Eukaryota; kingdom Metazoa; phylum Arthropoda; class Insecta; order Mantodea; family Mantidae; genus Deroplatys; species Deroplatys truncata. The sequence continues at coordinate 66,303,042 of CM060978.1, read as the reverse complement.
GCGTTAAAATACATAATTTATGTCATATACATTTGTTTTGTTGAGTGAACCATTTTCGAGATATTACTTGTTATTCCCTTAAACTTTTCATTCATTTTTCATAAATTCGTTATTCATTTTTTTGTCTTGGATATGCAAAGAGTATTAATCTGTGGGAAAGAGAATGGTGCTGCACCTAGCAACCAGCTATTAAGAGATATGTATGTGCTTAAAGGCTACTGTATTTCCAAATTGCCCTTGTTAATATACATTCCCCTTACATCTACAAGAAAATTAGCAATAAGATAGAGTCTGCAAATGTTTATCTCGATTAACATGAAGTAGATGGAGAATAAGCGTTTATAAAAATAATTTGTACAAGAGTAGAGAAAGTCATGTGAGTGTAACACATCAGATTTTTTATGTTAGCTTCAGTCTATCTCTTATAGTTTACAAGTTATACAACATTCATTCACAGAAAATTTTATTTGTGATACAAATATCTTGAGTAAAATTTATTTTAATCAAAACCTTTCGGGCCGTTTTTAAGTACATAAAATGTAACGAAACCTTTTCTATGTAAAGGGTAGTTTGTAATGAGGGATTTTTTCCTGAAAATATTGGAAGATGCCGAAGCTTTTTCTATAAATACCCTTTTCTTTTTATTTATTCAGGGAGCTTGAAAATATGTATTTCGGCGAAATCTCGGTATCGAATTTTTGGTTGGAATACAATACTTCCTCTGCTTACTATATGTAAGCAGTAGAGAAAGTAATAATGGAAAGGGGTTGAAGAATAACTTTGATATGAATAGTAAGTGGGATGGGTAGTGAATGTCGTATGAGTGTTACAGATAGAATTTTTGCCGGCGTGATCTCGAATATCGGAGTTTCTTTGTGACGTCAAGTTGGTGGATGCCGTGCGTGTTTCAACAATGTGTCCCCGGGATTCAGAACAATAATAGAGCACCGGTATCGTGCGATAAAGCCGGGTGAAGGGTGGAATATGACATTTTCCTTTTTAAAAGGATCACCTCCCAATTTATACCTTAGCTTTTCTTATTGAGTCTCGTCTTTTCAACTGCAGCAGCATCAATACAAGGGGATGCGAGGGACCGGGTTTATATAATAAAATCAAATATCCCTAAAAAATCTCCCCGCCTTATGCTTTGCTTCAGAATTCTCTGCGAGAACGTTAAAAAGCGAGGGGAACACACGCTTCCTCAGCTCGTAATGGATAAGCTGTACGTCGTCATGGCAACACTGGCAGCAAGATGTACCCTTCCTTCTCTACGTATCACAAAATTAATATACTGTCATTTGTCACAGTAATCCACATTTCCTCAGTCGCGCCAATGCTTCTTTTACTTTCTCTACTACGTATAGTAAGTAGGGGAAGTATTGTATTCCACCAAAAAATTCGATATCGAGATTTCACTGGAAATATATGTTTTGAGTGACCCTGAATCCAAAAAAAGCATTTTTGGAAACGTGTGTGTGTGTGTGTGTGTGTGTGTGTGTGTGTGTGTGTGTGTGTGTGTGTGTGTGTGTGTGTGTGAACAGCATAACTCAGAAACGTACAATCGGATAAACACCAAACTTGGTATTTAGGTTCAGTATCTTCCAGAGATGCGACACGAAGATTTTCAAGAAAATCCCCGCACCCCAGATTACCCTTTACATGGAACATTTTTGGAAAATTTTAATTTTCTCAAAAATGGCTCTAACGATGTTGGTTAAAATATCATATGTTTAATATATTTTCATGACAAATAAAATGTATATCTTGAATTTTCTGGGAATGTCTCCAAAAGTATCCTTCATTGTGAACGACTTTTGCATAACTGGTAAACTATAAGAGATAGACAAAATTTGACTACACAAAAATGTAGATCGCGTTAAAGTACACAATTTATTTTATATACATTTTTTTGTTCAGTGAACCATTTTCGAGATATTGCTTGTTATTCCCTTAAATTTTCCAATACTTATACTTTTTCTCAAATTCGTTATTCATTTTTTTTGTCCTGGACATGCAAAGAGAATGCAATGCGCCACATAGCAACCAGCGCTTAAAATATTTGACTATCGCTTAAAGCCTACCAATTCTTGCATCTACAAGAAAATTAGCAATAAGATTGACATCTCAATATCTCGATTAACATGAAGCGTATGGAGAATAAGCGTTTGTAAAATAGTTTGTACAAGAATAGAGAAAGTCATGTGAGTGTAACACATCAGATTTTTTTATTTTCTCTACTACTATAGTAAGTAGGGGAACTATTGCATTCCACCCAAAAATTCGATCCCGAGATTTCACCGGAAATACATGTTTTGAGGCCTCCTGATTCCAAAAAAAATCATTTTTAGAAAAAGGTCTGTCTGTGAGCCTATGAACAGCCCAACTCAAAACGAAAAGTCAAACTTCGTATTTAGGTTCAGTATCCCTCAAAGATGCGACACGAAGATTTTAAAGAAAATGCCCAAACCCCAACTACCCTTTACATGGAATATTTTTTTTCAATTTTTTTTTATTTTCCCAAAAAGGCTCTATCCATTTTTATTAAAATACCACATATTAAAGATGTTTCCATGACAAAATACATATCTTGAATTTCCTGTGAAATGTTCTTCATTCGGAAACTTCATATAATCTTGTATAACTGGTAAACGAAGCGATAGACGAAAATGTATTTCAAAAGATGTAGATGTCCTTAAAACACACAATTCATTTCAAACAACTTTTTGTTGCATAAACCATTTCCGAGGTATCCGTTATTGATGCGAATTATTCAGTACTTCGTCCATCTTTAAAGTCCTGTCGACATTCACTTGTTTCTCGCAATTGAATGGGAAGAGTATGCAATTTTAAAGCCAGTGTATAGCGTCCAGTTTTAAAAACACTTGACTATAGCTATTCCCTTTTGTATCTATAATGAAGTGTGTTATGCAACTATTTTCGAAAGTTTATCTGCATTAAAATGAAGTAGATAGATAAATAAGTTTCCGTAAGATTAATTTGTATACCCACTAATAAACGATACAGGGTATAGAAAGTCATGTGAATATAACGTAAGATTATTAAAGATTTGAGTAACGCTTCAGCCTCCTTCCAACCCTCTTGTGTCTACAACGAAATGTGCAATGGAACTATTTCTGTAAACATTTACCCCGATTGACATGAAGCACATACAAAAATAAGTTTTTGGAAGAATAATTTTGGAAGAGTGGATCGAGAATATAATGTAAATATAACCCATCAAATATTTTTTAAAAACTGTATTTATTCTAATGATAAACTCACTTAAATTTGGGGCTATATTATATTTTAGAATCTACACTTTTGGTGCTTATTTTCAGTATATATTGCAATAGGACTACTGAAGCGATATTAAGCAAAATTCTTGTCTCCGTGAAACAGCTGACTAAATGCACACACTCACACAAACCTTCAGCTCGTTGCACCCTTATTGTTCGCCGTTTGGGGGCCCTTTGACAATGTCTCTTGACAAAAGAAGTAGGTAATGATGAAAGCGATAAAAGAACAAAGGTTGAGATGAAGACAGTTAATTGAAGAACGGAAGGGTCCAATAGATCTTTTTACAGCTCCACCTGTGACAAAAAAGTTAACTAATTCCTCTTTGTTCTGCTATTCTTTATGGTTGAAAACTGTTACTCGTTCACATTAACTGGCGTTTTAACAAGACAAAAGAAAGTGGCACAAAGACGATCTTGTCATATCCTATACTAATAAACGTGTTAACCCTGTAAATGGGTTATAAGAAAGCTGTCCTCTATAAATTCCTATCTTGTTTTTTGGTGATACGATCTACAAATCTAACCCATCTCTACATTATAGTTCGTTGCAGGTGGGATATTTAATCTCTCCATTAAACCTCACACAGTAACTACAAAACAAGTGCTATTAGATTTTAGTTTACGAATTATTACATTCTCTGCTACGTATAGTAAGTACGGGAGCATTGCATTCCACCCAGAATTTTGAAATAGAGTTTTCAGTAGAAGTATTTGATTTGAGGCCCCTTATCCAAGAAAAGCATTTTTAGAAAAAGGTCCGTGTGTGTGTCTATGTGTCTGTGAACAGCATAACTCAAAAACGAGAAGTTTGATAAATACCAAACTTGGTATTTAGGTTCAGTATCTTTCAAAGATGTGACACGAAGATTTTCAAGAAAATCTCCTCACCTCAGACTACCCTTTACATGGAACGTTTTTCGAAAATGTTACTTTTCTAACAAATGGCTCATATATTTAAGATATTTTCATGACAAATAAAACATATATCTAAAAGTCCTTTTCTTTGTTAACGGCTTTTGCATAACTGGTAAACCGTAAGAGAGAGACAAAATTTTTCTACAAAAAAATGTAGATCTCGTTAAAGCAATAATTTATGTCATGTACTTTTTTGTGGAGTTAACCATTTCCGAGATATTCCTTGTTATTTGTTTGAATTTTCCAACACATACTTCTTCTCAAATTCGTTTTTCGTTTTTTATGTCCCGGACATTGGCGGCGCCGTGGCCGAGTGGTTAGACCCTCGCCTCCCACCGAGGCGGCCCGGGTTCAATCCCAGGGACCTGCATGTGGATTTGTGGTGGACGAAGCGGCGTCTGGGCGGGTTTTCTCCGGGTTCTCCGGTTTCCCCCGCCATTCATTCCACCAAATGCTCCATCATCACCTTTCCTTTCATCCATTTCACCAAAATTTCGTTTCATCTACTTCCTTCATCCCATACCAGGCATCGGGCTAATCACCCATCCTGGATGCTCTGTCTGATCCATGAGTGTCTGCTCCTCGACGGGACTCTGACCCCAGGCACCCGCTTGTAAGTCCTAGGGGGTGTAAGACCTACATAAGAGAAGGGTAAACAGATAATGAATGAATGAATGAATGTCCCGGACATGCAAAGACAATAAAATTTCCCACTTAGCAACCAGCTCTTAAAAGATCTGACTATCCCTTGAAACCTACCATATTCCCCTTGTACCTACAAGAAAATTATCAATAAATAAGTGCTTGTAAAAAAGTTTGTACAAGAGTAGAGAAAGTCATGTGAGTTCAACACATCAGGTTTTTTTGATAAAGGTCCGATATAATTCTAAATCGAGATTTCATAGTGAAAATGTGTTTTGAGGTACCCTGAATAAAAAAAAACATTTTTAGAAAAATGTTTGAGTGTGTGTGTCTGTTTGTCTGTGTGACTGTGAGCAACATAGCTCAAAAATGAAGTCAGATAAAATACCAAATTTGGTATTTAGGTTCATACCTTCCAAGGATGCGACGCGAAGATTTTCAAGAAAATACTTCCACCTCCAACAACCCCTTACATTGAACATTTATCGAAAATTTTGATTTTCTAAAAAACGATTTTGATTAAAATATCATATATTAAAGATATTTACATGACAAATAAAATGTATATTTTGAATTTTTTGGGAATAACCTATGAAGTCCTCATTCAGAAGGAATTTTGTATAATCTTGCATAGCTAGTAAACGTTAAGGGACACACGAAAACGTACTACACAAAAAGGAAATTTAGATCTCCTTAAAACACACAATTTATTTCAAATACGTTTTGTTGTGGCATAAGCCATTTCTGAGATATCCGATATATATGGATCGAACTGTTCTTTAAGTGCTTTGAACATTTAGCTGTTTCTCGCAAATGAAGCAGTTTTAAGACCAGCATATACCTTTCAGTTTTTAAACATTTGGCTATCGCTGTTCCCTTTGTATCAATAGCGAAATGTGTAATGTAGCTATTTCTGCAAAGGTTTATTTGGATTAAAATATAGCAGTAGGAAAAATAAGCTTTAGTAAGAATAGCTTGTAAACCCACTAATAACGATAGAGAGCAGAGAAAGTCATGTGATTGTATCACATCAGATTTTTTTACATTATTTTCCACAGTTTATTTTTGTGAATAGGGTCAAAAAAAGGTTTCGAGGTCAATGAATGCAACATGAAGCCCCTCCATTAGAATACACAACGTAGGATTAGTTCAAATTGATAATACATTCAGCTAATAATAAGGGATATACTTTCGAAATTTCAAGCTTCTAACATTTAAGGCAATGTATCTATGAGTATCTATAACTTTACGAGATATGTCAAACTGTTAAGATATTAATTTTGTATTCATAATTAATCCCTTTTCAATGCTGTAATAAGAAGTGTTTCTTGGACCCTAATATTTTTTGATCGCTCTCAAATGCTTAATTTTAGCTTACAAGGAGATATTCACATTGATATTACAGATCGAGCTGGGATCCTTTTTAGTGAAAGTAGATTAAAAATAAAATACCCGTGTCTCGGCTTTCTCTCCCATAGGCCCAGGTTTGACAGGAAAATAATATTCACATATTATTATTATTATTATTATTATTCACTAATAATATTTAATTCCTTGCATATAATACTTATTAAACGAGAAAAGTTACAAAACTGTGCAGTTTTTATGCTTCAGTTTATTTCTTGGAGGCACCCATTACTGGTAAAAAAAAAAAACATAACTGCGGCCGATTTTCTCTGCGCTACATGAAATCTTAGTTGTAAGCTATCCTAAGTGCGGTCTTGCGCGCAGACACTTGTAGCCTCGGTGCGGGGCAAAGTTTATTATCCCGTCCCATCCGCGGTTGTGTTGATATATTTATGAAGGAATACAGTATTTTCTTTCCATTATTTCTATGTCTCCATGCAGCGTGGTGTGTGTTAATTTTCCTTAGATATTAATTTGGGACTTATTAATTATGAATGATCCAACTGCTGAAATGTCTGAATGTGCATGTGATGTGTAAGTATGTTTACGTCATTTCAATAATACTCCATTTCGTATTACAAATATGTGTCTAAGATTTGTTTTTGATATAAACTGCATTTAAAATAATTTTTTTTAAAGTTTGGAGCAGTATAAAATTATTTGTAATAAAGTCCCTTTTGTTCATGTCATACCTGCATTCTGACATGAAAACTCTTTAAACATGTATCATATTATATTTTTAATGTGTAATAAGCATTTCACTAGTCAGTTCTAAATTCAATGTCCCGATTCTTGAGAAATACTACCTTCAATTCCATTGTAGCAACCTTGCATACATTTACTGCAGCGTTTGGCAGCTGATCGTTGAGCGAAAGACGTTACAACTTAAAACTTTGAAAGCAAGGGTATCTTTGTGATTGATGCATTTTCACCATAAAATATCGGAACTCAATCTACGATATCAATGTAACAAAGGCCCCTTGTTAGTAAACAAACATAATTTTTTTTGTGCAAGCATTTCCTAACTTTAATTAGTTTGAGTAAAAATTGTATGTACCTATATAAGTTACTAAATTTTTCAATGTTATCAATACGAGTTATGGAAAGTAGTTACTTTTAACCGAACTATTTAATACTTTTTTTAAATGGCGCACAACAAAACTTAAATCCCAATTCCGGAAGCTCTCTTGAAAATTTCTAGTTAATATGTTGTTAACTGTGGTCCAAGCAGCATTTTGAGTAGTGAAAAATCCTGAAATAAAAATGAAATGAAATAAAATGGAGTTTAAAATTCTACGCGGTGCTTTACCCAAATCGTGCAGGATGAAATAAATAGTCTTTTGTGGCATTAAAATGGTTAATATTAAAAATAATATGATGTGTTGCATTCATATGACTTTCTCTACCTCTCTTGCTTATTGGGCATACAAATTATTCTTAGGAAAGTTTATTTTCCTATCTGCTCATTTTAATCGAGAAATATCTGCATTACACATTTCGTTATAGATAGCGATAGTCAGATGCTTAAGAACTGGACGCTATACGCCGGGCTTAAAATTTCATACTCCTTTCACGGCATCGCGAGAAACAGCTGAAAATCGACGGAATTTGAAAAAAAATGTCTAAGTATTGAACAATTCGAACCATTAATAACGGATTTCTAGGAAATTATTGATACCCAAAAAAGTTATTTGAAATGAATTGTGTTTTAAAGAGATCTACATTTTTTGTGTAGTATGTTTTCATCTATCGCTTAACGTTTACCAGTTATAGGTACAACGTCATATAAATTTCCTTTGGAACGAAGGGGATTTCAAAAGCAGAAAGTTCAAGATATAGGTACATTTTATTTGGCATGTAATTATATTTAATATATGGTATTTTAATCAAAATCATTAGCGCCATTTTTAGAAATCAAAACATTCGAAAAAAATATTCCATGGAAAGAGTCGCTTGGGGTGAACGGATTTTCTTGAAAATTTTAGTGTCGTATTACTTTCTCTACTACGTATAGTAAGTAGGGGAAGTATTGCATTCCACCCAAAAATTCGATACCGAGATTTCACCGGAAATACATGTTTTGAGACCTCCTGAATCCAAAAAAAGCATTTTTGGAAACATGTCCGTGTGTGTGTCTGTGTGTATCTGTGTGTCTGTGTGTCTGTGAACAGCATAACTCCAAAACGAACAGTCGGATAAACACCAAACTTGGTATTTAGGTTCAGTATCTTCCAGAGATGCGACACGAAGGTTTTCAAGAAAATCCCCCCACCCCAGACTACCCTTTACATGGAACATTTTTCGAAAATTTTAATTTTCTCAAAAATGGCTCTAACGATTTTGATGAAAATATCATATGTTTAAGATAATGTCATGAGAAATGAAATGCATATCTCGAATTTTCTGGAAATGTCTCCAAAAGTATTCTTCATTGTGAACGACTTTTGCATAACTGGTAAACCATAAGAGATAGACAAAATTTTACTACACAAAAAATGTAGATCGCGTTAAAATACACAACTTATGTCATATACATTTCTTTTGTTGAGTGAACCGTTTTCGAGATATTGCTTGTTATTTCCTTAAATTTTCCAATACTTATACTTTTTCTCAAATTCGTTATTCATTTTTTTATGTCCTGGAAATGCAAAGAGAATGGAATGCGCCACATAGCAACCAGCGTTAAAATATTTGACTATCGCTTAAAAGCTACCATATTCCCCTTGCATCTACAAGAAAATTACCAATAAGATTGACATCTCGATATCTCCATTAACATGAAGGATATGGAGAATAGGCGTTTGTAAAATTAGATTGTACAAGAGTAGAGAAAGTCATGTGAGTGTAACACATCAGATTTTTTTGAAAGGTACTGAACTTAAATACTAAGTCTGAAATTTACCCGCCACACATTTTTCTAAAAATGAATCTTTTGGATTCAGAGGGCCTGTACGTGTATTTCCAGTGAACTCACGATGTCGAAGTTTTGGGTGGAATGCCTTCTCCGCCTAGTATGCACGTGGTCCGGGGAGTTTACAATATGTAAACGTAGGGATCCTGTAGAGAAATAATAAAAATGCAAAAATAAACCCTGATGTGTTACACTCACATTACTTTCTCTACTCTTGTACCAACTATTTTTACAAACGCTTATTCTCCATATGCTTCATGTTAATCGAGATGTTAATCTTATTGCTAATTTTCTTGTAGATGCAAGGGGAATTGGTAGGCTTTAAGCGACAGTCAAATATTTTAAGCGCTGGTTGCTATGTGGAGCATTCCATTCTCTTTGCATTACCAGGACAAAAAAATGAATAACGAATTTGAGAAAAAGTATAAGTATTGGAAAATTTAAGGGAATAACAAGCAATATCTCGAAAATGATTCATTCAACAAAAAAATGCATATATGACATAAATTGCGTATTTTAACGCGATCTATATTTTTTGTGTAGTAAAATTTTGTCTATCTATTATGGTTTACCAGTTATGCAAAAGTCCTTCACAATGAAGAATACTTTTGGAGACTTTCCAGAAAATTCAAGATATACACTTTATTTGTCATGAAAATATCTTAAACATATGATATTTTAAGTAAAATATCGTTACAACCATTTTTGAGAAAATTAAATTTTTCGAAAAATGTTCATGGAAAGGGTAATGTGCGGTGGGGGAATTTTGTTGAAAACCTTCGTGTCGCATCTCTGGAAGATACTGAACCTAAACACCAAGTTTGGTGTTTATCCGACTGTTCGTTTCTGAGTTATGCTGTACACAGACACACACACGGACATGTTTCCAAAAATGCTTTTTTTTTTATTCAGGGGTCTCAAAACATGTATTTCCGGTGAAATCTCGGTATCGAATTTTTGGGTGGAATACAATTCTTCCCCTACTTACTATACGTAGCAGAGCCTATTCTATTCTGCCCTGTTTAGCTTAGTAATTTTCCAGGTATGAAATTATCACTTCAGTAGGCCACAAATTCGACACGTCATGTCTGTGAGACCGTTTACTATCTCAATTACTTATACGAGACTCCTGTGCACGCAGTAAGAAGTGCACTGTATGTAACCTCATCACGTGATAATGTTCTCGACTCACAAGTACATTTTTACAGCCCTTTCTCATTTACCGTGTGCCAGGCTGCCCGTCCATCCGCCGGCGTGAGCTCCATTTCGTTTTTCCTCTTCCCTGGGCAAAGTGAAAGGAATTCCAAGAGAGAAGGGGACTCTCGCAAGCAAATCTATAGAAGTTGAAATGGTTTGGTGATTGTATTCCGGCCGATTAACTTTCCCGACATCATTTGTAGAGCCCAGGGGCAACTCCCCCCTTCAAAACTGCTCATTTCGGGAAAACAAAGCTTATCGCATCTGTTTTGTTTCATACCGCCGGATACACGGATATTAATTAAATAAATAAGTATCAAATACACATTCCCTAACGGAAAGAGGTTTTGTTTTTATATATTATTTTAAAATAAAAACCTATTTTAAAATCTTTTCCTTTAAGCAGCACACTTTTAGCTGCTGTTGTGGCCTAAAAGACGTTAGAAATAACATAGATCAGGAGACCACGTGCAGTATCATGAGCCGAGTTTATATAATAGTAATAACGATTAGAAAAGGGGTAGAATTTAAGCACTGCGGTTAAGGCTACGTCTATTGCACCAACTGAACCTCTGGGATTAGCTCGCATTCGGCCCAGACCAAGTATTTTGTTTCGTGGTTTTCCCAGGTTGGTAGGCGCATGTTGAACTATATACTGCCACAAATTTTCCTGTCCCTCATTTTCTGCCACTTTCATCTAGCGGAATAGCAGGGTTCGGGACGGCAGTCGGCGGTGTGCGGTGTATACGGCGGATGTGCTTTGAGAAGAGAAATTTCTTCCCTGGTATGATGCCTTATTTTGTGGACAGAGGGGAGCATCGAACGGGCCCATCATATCTGGTTGCCCTTCGTGCTCCCTGGCCTCATCACTTTTTCCTGAAGGTTTAGCAGACTCAATAGGCATAGCCTTGGCTGCATTGGTGAAATCCTACATAAGAAGGGCAGTTAGATCTGATGGCGGAAGGCGCAGCGAAGCGAGGTCCCTAACGCTTTTGGATTCAATGTTTCGCAACCCCTTCGATACCCCGCCAATCCGCACTGACCCCAAATGCCACACATCACCGTCCACCTCGCCTAACCCTAAAATGAAAGGAAAGGAAGTCAGGGGAAATTAGTGATAGGACAAATGGTGATAGTATGTAATCCATACATGTCGCATGACTTTCTCTAACCTCTAGCCTTATTAGTAGATACACAAACTATTCTTAGTAAAGCTTATTTTTCTATCTACTACATTTTAATCCAAACAAATATTTGCAAAAAATCTACATTATGCATTTCGTTATAGATACTAGGAGAACAGCAAAAGTCAAATGTTTAAAAACTGGTCGCCGGCCTTCAAATTACATACTGTTTCCATGCAATCGCGTGAAACAACTGAAAATCTATGAGACTTTAAAAGAATGACAAGTATTGAACAATTCGAACCTTTAATAACAGATATCTCAGAAACGGTTATGCCACAGAAAAGCTTATTTTAAGTAAATTGTGTGTTTTAAACAGAACTGCAATTTTATATGGTTCGTTTTCGTCTATTGCTTAACGTTTATCAGTTATACAAGATTATACAAAATTCTTTCTGAATGAAGAGGACTTCACAGGCTATTCCTAGAAAATTCAATATAGACATTTTATTTATTATGTAAGTATCTTTAATATATGGTATCTTAATCAAAATCGTTAGCCATTTTTTTAAAAAAATAAAAATTTTGGAAAAATGTTCCCTGTAAATGATAGTTGGTGTGGTGGGTTTTCTTGAAACTCTTCGTGTCGTATCTTTGTAAGGTATTCAACTTAAATACCAAGTTTGGTATTTATCGGAATCCTCATCTTTGAGTTATGCTGTTCACAAATATACAGACAGGAACACACACAGACGCACACACGTACCTTTTTCTAAAAAGTTTTTTGGATTCAGGATCCTCAAAATATGTATTTCTGGTGAAATCTCGGTATCGAATTTTTGGGTGGAATGCAATACCTTCTCTACCTACTATGTACGTGGTAGAGAAATTTAAAACAAATCGTCTAATTCCAATACATTTAAGACAATATTTTTAATACTTAAAACTAATTTCAGTCTAATTATATAATATGTAAATTCAATATGTGTATGTAATAATTTGCAAAATGTATGTAGCAGTCATTGCATATGCTTATATTATTGTATCCATGTGTAATAATGTTATGTGAATGAATTACGTAATTTAATAATGTAGGAGCTGTGAGAATAATAAGTTAAAAGTTGCTAAGAATGAGGTAACAATGAGGTAACCTTGAGGCAATAGTGAGTTTGAGAGTTTAACAATACTACTTGTCATTCTTGGAAGCAACAATGTAATTTTAGTGACAGTTTATAAAAATAGCCAATCAACAAGCAGTAAAACCTTTAGTTAAATGAAGGTATTCTATTGGAGTAGGATTAGCCAATCGGAAACTGAAAAGGAGAAAATTTTACAAATTTAGAGTTCAGTTGCCTGCAAGCAGCGTTACTAACGAGACGCAAAAAGTGCCCTCAAGAAATTTAATACGTATTCGTGTGAGACGAAAATAGTTTTATGTGTTAAAAAATGGAAGTAATTAATTAAAGAATCTCACAGCTCTCTATATCAGTGAAATGTTATTTAAATCGTATCAAGTATTAAAAAAAGGAGTGAAGTAAAATTATAATCTGTGTAAGCCTACATTCTTTAGTCATACCACAACCCTGCTAAGAGAAACGTGTCTCTAATCATAATACTGACGCAGCCGAGGCAAACATAAATATTAAATATTTAAGGAAACAGTTTAATTACAAAGTTAATATTTTTTAAACTTGGGGTAAAGGCCACCTGAAAGTACATTTGGGGCGAAGGCTACCCGAAAACGGGTACCATACGTGTGGTTGCAACTACTACAAGTTCGGTTCCCCAACAGTTGAACTATAATACAACACCTACTTCAAATCGGCTCCCAAAGTGTGGGGCAAATAACAACGTAAAACTAACAACACAACAAACCATCTTCTTCAAATTGGCGCCCATACGTGGGGCAAACAACGTGAAACAATTACCTTTCTCAACATGTTTGCATTTCTTAATACTAGTGCAAATTAAATTTCGTATATTCACATTTTAGCTACGTTTCCTTGTATTATACTGCGGCACACAATACAGAAACCAAGGGACAGTAGCAGCTAAAGCTAGCCAGCAAGCCGAGGTAGCAGAGAATCATTGTCACGAAGCAACCAGCAAATCATATGTTGTTCTTTCGGCTGAAACTTGGTGGGACAGAGTTACTGCAGGGATCCTCTGTTGTTGTCAGTTTGATAACACCCTGTGTCACACAGGAAGTGTTGAGCTGTTGTCCAGCACGTCGTCAACACATGCGTCCAAGTAAGTATACCTGCCACATCATATCTGTTTCTCAAACCATTACATTCTGTATTCTACCCTATTCCTCACTTGCTCTAGCCACTATCGTCTTTTGCATTCCACTCAAAAATTCGTTAACCGAGATTTCACCGGAAATACATGTTTTGAGAGCCCCTAAATAAAACAAAAGCCTTTTCAGAAAAATATCCGAGTATGGGGGGTGTTTGTGTGTGTAAACAGCATAACTCAAACTCGGATAAATACCAAACTTAGTATTTAAGTTCAGTACCCTCCAAAGACATAACACGAAAGTTTTTAAGAAAATCCCCCCCACCCAAATTACCCTTTACATGGAATTTTTTTTTTTACTTTTTTGCACATCTGGTAAACTTTAAACGATAGACGTAAACGTACCATAAAACACGTAGATCCCTGTAAAACACACAATTTATTTCAAATAACTCCTTTGTAGCAAAGCCATTTTCGAGATATCCATTATTAATGGTTCCAATTGTTCAATACTTATTCACTCTTTTAAAGTCCTATCCATTTTCAGTTGCTTCCCGCGATTGCATAGAAACAGTATGGAATTTTCAGGTAGCATATAGCGTCCAGTTCTTAAACATTTGGCTATCGCTATTCCCTTTGTAACTATAACGAAATGTGTAATGTAGCTATTTCCGGAAAAGTTTATCTCGATTAAAATGAAGTAGATAGGGAAATTAGATTTCGTATATCCACTAATAAGCGATAGAGAGTAGAGAAAGTCATGTAAACGAACACATCAGATTTTTTACTTTCTCTACTACTTACGTACAGAAAATAGAGGAAATATTCCCTCTCATCGGGAAATACACGTTTTGTGGCTCTCAGGATCCGCGCGCACGGATGTTTCATATTGTTTTATTTTCCCAAAATGGGTCTAATGATTTTAATTAAAATACATATGTTTAAGTCATTTGCATGGTAAAAAATGTATATATGTTAAGTTTTCTGAGATTAGCGTCTGAAGTCTTCTCCATTCTGAATGAATTTTGTAGAATTAGTAAACCTATTACCATACAAAAAAGATGTAGATCTCGTTGAATCACACATAGGTGTTATTGTTATGGCATTAACCATTTCCGAGATACTCTTTGTTATTGGCTTTCATTTTAAAATATATACTTTTCTGAGGTAAGCCGTTATTCGTTTCTCTTGTGGTTATGTAGGGAACATGAGATTTCAAAGCCATGACATAGCCATCCGCTTTCACAGGTTTATTGTATTCATCTTATAACTACGATGAAATGTGTAGATGTATAATGAAAGTATATTTTGATTAACAAGTAGACAGAAGAAGCTTCTGTAAGAATACTTTGTAGACGAAAGAGTAGAGAAAGGCATGTGATCGCAACACATCTTTTGTTATATCCCTTCTCCTAGCTATTCTTATGAAAGCTTATTTTCCTATTTCATGTTTAAAAAGATAAACGTTTGCTTATATGATTTTATTACATATTTCGTTATGGATATTTACAAGTTGGATATCGTCACTCCGTATTCTAGACGTACCTCTAGTTCCCAAGCGCGGGCGATGGATCTTATCGGGCATAAAAATCCTTAGTATGGCTTCCTTCGGAAGGGTAGTAAAGCCGACGGTAAACATATCGTAGATTTACGGCATGTAAAAGAATCTCAAGCCTGATAATCAGGCCTGTGAGCAAGATTTCCGGTCTTACACGCCCAATGTACAATGGGACGCTAAGAACCATAGATTAAAGAGCGTCCATAAATAAACTCAATTAATTTTAATTTAAGAAGATGGATAGATTAGACAGAAGCGATTGTAAATGTTTAAAAGGTGGGTCGCTATATGCCGTGACATCGCGAAAACAAAAGAATAGTACTTAGGGCTTATATTAATTGTAAAGTTCAAAACAATATCAAGGAATTTGTTACAGAGGGCGATCCATTTAAAACTGAACACTTTTGAAGACTTATTATTTCTCTCTCGGAAGTAACAAAAATTAGAAATGAGTTTTATTATCTCAGTGGCTCTGGGAGTATCGTATTGTATTTTTACTTTCTCTACAACGTATAGTAAGTAGGGGAAGTATTGCATTCCACCCAAAAATTTGATACCGAGATTTCACCGGAAATACATGTTTTGAGACCCCCTGAATCCAAAAAAGGCATTTTTGGAAACGTGTCCGTGTGTGTCTGTGTGTGTCTGTCTGTGTCTCTGTGAACAGCATAACTCAGAAACGAACAGTCGGATAAACACCAAACTTGGTATTTAGGTTTAGTATCTTCCAGAGATGCGACACGAAGGTTTTCAAGAAAATCCCCCCACCGCAGATTACCCTTTACATGGAACATTTTTCGAAAATTTTAATTTTCTCAATAATGGCTCTAACGATTTTGATTAAAATATCATATGTTTAAGATATTTTCATGACAAGTGAAATGTATATTTCGAATTTTCTGGGAATATTGTTATTGCCTAAAATTTTCCAATACTTTTACTTTTCTCAAATACGTTATTCAATTTTTGTCCTGGTAATGCAAAGAAAGGCGGCGCCGTGGCCGAGTGGTTAGACCGCTCGCCTCCCACCGAGGCGGACCGGGTTCAATCCCAGGGACCTGCATGTGGGATTTGTGGTGGACGAAGCGGCGTCTGGGCGGGTTTTCTCCGGGATCTCCGGTTTCCCCCGCCATTCATTCCACCAACTGCTCCATCATCACCTTTCCTTTCATCCATTTCACCTACATTTCGCTTCATCTACTTCCTTCATCCCATACCAGGCATCGGGCTGATCACCCATCCTGGATGTGCTATCTGATCCATGAGTGTCTGCTCCTCGACGGGCCTCTGACCCCAGGCACCCGCCTGTAAGTCCTGGGGGGTGTAAGTCCTACATAAGAGGAGGGTAAACAGATAATGAATGAATAATGCAAAGAAAATGGAATAATCCACATGGCAATCAGTTCTTAAAATACTTGTCTATCGCTTAAAGCCTACCATATTTCCCTTGCATCTACAACAAAATTAGCAATAAGATTAACATCTCGATTAACATGAAGCATATGGAGAATAAGCCTTTGACAAAATAGCTTGAACAAGAGTAGAGAAAGTCATGTGAGTGTAACACATCAGATTTTTTTTCTTTTTAAGTTAACGTACTTTAACTGGGTACCTCGTATGTGTGAAATGATGTTCAAATGAACCCGGGGTCCATAGAACTTAAGTTGCCAGGAAGTGGTCTTCTCAGGATAAGGAAAAACGTTCTCGAACATCAATAAGTTATTGATTCATTGCAGAACCTTTTCTCCCATCTCGCCGAGAGAGAACCTGTTATCTTCACCTTTCTTACCATCGATAAAAATGTTGCCCTTGTTGGATCTTTACGCACATTGAATTATCTTCGAAGCGCCCGTTGCGTTTCAGACAATGAATTTGTCTACACAAGAAAAACGCGCTACCGAATTGAGAAATGCATGTTCGTTTATGACTCCAACACTAAATACTGGAAACCAATTACTAATAGTCAATAAGGTAAAATGGATTATAGGGATACCAACATCAATGCTAATATTGCCCGCCTCAATGGTGTGGGGGTAGCGTGTCCCTCTCACATTCAAGAAGTCCCGAGGTCAAACCTTGGTTAGGGTGAGTTAACCAGATACGGTTCTTTCCGGAGATTTTCCTCAGCCATAAGAGATAAATAAAGACTTAGCCCACAAAAATGTAGATTTCTTTAAAACACTGATTATTTCTGAAATAATTGCTATTATTGGCCTGAATTTTTCAGTAGGATGTAGTATGTGTTTATCTGAGGGGACACCTCGCCACTTAAATCAGCTTAATCTATTGTAGCTACTCCCCCCGGGAGGAAGGGATAAGGTGAATAAGTCGTAGGAGGTCACAGGTCCGCTGGCAGACATGACCACAGTGACGCGCAAAGTCCCTAATGCTTCCAGTTTGAACACTCACGCACAAGTAGAGGCGAAGAATCCCGAGAGAAGGTGATGCAACCTGTACGTTTACGGGGAGAACTATTTTTACAATGCGCAAGCAACTATGCCATCTGCCCGACACCGAGAACCCGAAGACACACCTGAAACGTGAAAGGGAAAGGTGAATGAGAGGAAATGGGGGAAAGGAGAAGTCATATTAGAATGCACCACACCAGCATTCGCCTAGGTGACCAAGGGAAAACTAAAACAAAACAAACAAAACCTATTGTCAGAGTGGTAGGTCACCAGGAATCGAACCCGCGAACTTCCGAGTGGAATTTTTCAGTACTTTCGTTTTCTAAGTACTGTCGGCATACAGTCGTTTCTCGTGATGTCATGGAAAGAATATAAATTTTTAAGGCAAACAGATAGTGACACACTTTAAAGCATAATCGTCTCTCGCGTCTCCTGCATCCTCTTCGTGCTTACAACGAAATATATAATTAAATCATTTCTGCAAATATATTGCAGAAGAGATAAAAATAACGATAGTGGGTAGACGAAGTCGTGTGAATGTAACACACCAGAAATATTTTTCGCTCACCTAATAACAAAGTTATTTGAAGTGCCATTTTAAAGGTCGGGATTTAAGCTCTGTAACTCCCAAATGGAGTACAGCACATACGCTGTGCAGTTGTATTTTGTTTAGCTATGAAAAATAAAACAGCAACACAATATGTAAGCCTAGGTTTTTGTGTACATCAACAGTTTTTTGTGTGTTTGTTTTAAACAAAGGAATGCACGAGAGGGGGTGAATTTCAATTCTTTTTTTGTTGTATTGTTAAAAACTGTCTGAATAAAAACAGCTGCTATGGGCTGGCCGGAAGCTAAAACTGGATGGATAACTCCCGGATTAAATTATTTTTCCAGTTTTTAATGTTTATTTTTTTGTCTTCTTCCGGATTTTTTATGGCATGTCATTAAGGGAGAATAATATGGATTTGATAAAGTTTTGTATATCCTTTCTTTTAAAAGTCATCTCTTACTTTAAAACATAATTAGTTTATATTAATATAAGAAGAAAAAATTCGATGAGAGCCATGCATAATGCAAATGTCCACTTTCAAAGACAACCTGACGGTAAACCAAATATGCTTTTAATAAGCTGAAAAATGGAAAGAAATCTTGGGAGATGGTTATATTCTGACACTGAGAAACAGATGCACACTAGTACCGCAATATCCAGCTCTCATAAGCTCATGAAATAACTCATGAACATCACGTGTCAAGTTGAAATTATACCAGAGGTAGAAAAAATTTTCTGATGTGATACATTCATATTATATTCTCTACCCTCTATCGTTTATTAGCTGTATAAAATATTCTTACTAATATTTATTTTTCTATATACCACATTTTAATCTAAATAAACCTCTACAGCAATAGCTACAATTTTACTTTCTCTACTACGTATAGTAAGTAGGGGCAGTAGTGCATTTGAAAAGGTTGGTTTGTTACGTTATTGTCTTTACGTTGTTTGCACCACGCTTTGGGCGTCAATTTGAGAAGGTTATTGTTTCATGTATGGAAAACCGGATTTGAAGTAGGAGTTGTATTGTATTTCGACTGTTGGGGAGCCGAACTTGAAGTAGTTTACCGCACGTATGGTAAACAGTTTCCGGTAGCCTTCGCTCCAAATGTACTTTCAGGTGGCCTTTGCCCCAAGTTTAAAATAAATATTAACTTTGTAATTTGACTGTTTCTTTAAATATTATATTTATGTTGTCCTCGACTGCGTCAGTATTATTGTTAGAGACACGTTTCTCTTAGCAGGACGTGATGCGACAAAGAATGTAGGCTTACACAGATTATAATTTTTACTTCACTTCTTTTATTAATTCTTGACACGATTTAAATAACACTTCATTGATTCTTTTATGAATTACTTGCACTTTTTTAATACGTAAGCTATTTTCGTCTCACACGAATACGTATTATACTTCTCGAGGAGGTGTCTTGCGTCCGGTTAGGAACACTGTTTGCAGGCAACTGAACTCTAAATTTGTAAATTTTGCTCCTTTTCAGTTTCTGGTTGACTAATCCTACTCCAATAGAATACCTTCACTTAACTAAAGCTTTTTCTGGTTGTTTGGCTATTTTCAAACTGTCTCAAAAATTACATTATTGCTTCCAAGAATCACAAGTAGTATTGTTAAACTCTCAAACTCATTATTGCCTCAAGGTTACCTCATTGTTAGCAACGTTTAACTTATTATTCTCACAGCTCCTACATTATTAAATTACGTAATGCATTCACATAACATTATTGAACGTGTATAAAATAGTATACAATATTATAAACATATATAATGACTGTAATATACACTTTTTATATATCGTTACATACACATATTGCTCTAAGGCGGGCTGTTATTGAATTTATATATTCTATAATTTGACTGAAACCGGAAATAACATGTTTTGAGCTGCCTTGAATCCAAATAAAGCATTTTTGGAAACAGCTCTATGTGTGTGTCCTTTTTTTGTATCCGTCTGTCTGACTTTGAGCAACATAACTCAAAAACGAAAAGTCGGATAAATACTGGACTTGGTATTTGCGTTTAGTACTTTCCAAGGATGCAACTTGAAGATTTTCAAGAAAATCGCCCCACCCTGGCTACCGTTTTCATGCAGCATTCTTCGAAAAGGTTTATTTTCTCAAAAATGGCTCTAATGATTTTGCTTAAAATATCATTGTTTAAGATATCTTAATGGCAAATGAAATTTTCTGGGAATGTCCCCAAAAGTCCTGTTCATTCTGAATTACTTTCGCGTAACTAGTAAACCGTAAGAGATACACAAAATTTTACTACACAAAAAATGCGGATCTGTTAAAACACACAACTTAGGTCGTATACTGTTTTTGTCGAATGGCCCATTCCCGAGATATTCATTGTTATTTGTTTGAATTCCCAATGCTTATATTTTTTCTGAAATGGGAATTCGTTATTGTTTTTTTTTGTTGTTGTTTCTTTTGTGCTTTTAATTTCTCTACTACTGTAGTAAGTAGGGAAAATATTGCATTCCACACAAAAGATTTTTAACCGGAAATACATGTTTTGAGGTCCTCTGAATCCAAAAGCGTGTGTCTGTGAACAGCATAACTCAAAAGTCGGATAAATACCAAACTGATAACTTAAGTTCAGTATCTTTCAAAGATTCGACACAAAAATTTTTATAAAAATTCCGCCACCCCAGGCTACCCTTAACATGGAACATTTTTCGAAAATTTTGATTTTCTCAAAATGGCTATAACGATTTTGATTAAAATATCGATATCTTATGACAAATAAAGTGTATATCTTGAATTATCCGGGAATTTCCCCAAAGTCCTCTTCATTCTGAATGACTTTTGCGTAACGGGTAAACCGTAAGAGAAAAACACAATTTTTCTACATAAATGTAAAGCTGGTTGAAAACTCACAGTTTATGTCATGTACTTTTTTTTGGTGGAATGAACTATTTCCGAGATATTCCTTGTTATTTGTTTTTTCTAATGCTCACTTTTTCTCAAATGGGAATTCGTTATTCGTTTTTTGTCCTGGTTATACAAAGAGAATGGAGTGCTCCACATAGCAACCAGCTCTTAAAAGATTTGACTATCACTTATAGCCTAACATATTCCCCTTGCACTACAAGAAAATTTAGTAATAAAAATGTTTATCTCGATTAATATGAAGTAGTTGGAGAATAAGCGTTTGTAAAAATAGTTTGTACAAGAGTGGAGAAAGTCACGTTAGTGCAATACATGAGAAGTTTTTTATACACTTTCTCTAAATTATTCTTACAAAGATTATTTTTATATCTACTAAATGCTAATCAGAAACATCTGTACACATTGAGTATTGAAAAAGTGTCCCCAAATTGTAGGATGTGTAATAGGGAAAATGAAACCACGCTGCATCTTGTATTACAATGCGATACAATGAAAAACAGCCGATACATAATTTTAAAGAGCTCAAAACCAATAAGCACCTAGTTGAGGGACTCTTAATACAACTGGCAGAGATACCGCACAATAAGCGATCGGCTTCGGCAAGGGCAAGTTGAATAACTATATGTTGCTGTCTCCCAGATTTTATCAATCAATCAAATGTTAGTCGAGAAAAAACTTTTGTGGAGATAGTTCCATTACACAGTTCGTTGTAGGTAAGAGGGTCACATAGTAGGCTGAAGCTATAATAAGATCTTTTTAAAAAACGGTTCGTTATAATATGCTGCCTTTAAAATATCATTCTCCTTCCTTGACATCATGAGAAACAATTGAATGGCGATAGTACTTTAGTAAAAGAGAACGTTTTGAAAAATTGAAAACAATAACAACGAAAATTCCGAAAATGGCCAAATAAATTATGTATTTTAAAGATATCTGCATGCTTTTGTGTAGTACGATTTTGCTATCTGTTATTGTTTACTGGTTCACAAAAGTATAATTAATTCTGATGAAGTAGACTATTCGCAGAAAATTCAAGATAAAAATATCATGACACAATGGCTGTGGCTCAGGTTATCTAAAGGTCGGCGCCGGGCGGTCGGTGTAAACAACGATAGCTACGCTCACCAGCTATCCAAGATAACTAGAGCTTTCTGGAAGCTTCTTCTCCCCCTTCTCCAGAAAGTGCGTCGAAGTAGTTCTAGAACGTTCTAGAAGCTTGTGAAAGGATTCCACTGACTATATAAGCCAGCGTTCTCGCGCAGCTAGTTGCGAATCAGTAGCAACTAGCATGAGTCGCTTCGGTCAGTCAGTGAGCGAGCGAATTGGCGGGTGAGTTTCTCGTGCGACATCAAGAGCGATTCTCATAGCGAATTAGTTACGGCTGTTGTGACGTGCAGCGAGTGCTATTGCGGAGCGATAGATCGTGGATATCTTGTGTTCGACGCATGAGTGAAGCGAACCTTCCGGCGTGAAGAGACTACGTCACGAAGGAAGTGAAGTAGTTCACCACAATGAAGTGACATTAGTGAAGTGAATTCCTTTGAAGAATAACTACATTAAAAAAAAAGTGACAGTGAGAACACAAGTGAGGTGACAATTCAAAAACTGGACACAGTAATAATATTATGTAATGTGTAAATATCTAATCTTATGACACTTTAATCAAATGTTAGCATCATTTTTGAGAACATGGAGAAGTGATTTTCTTGAAAAATTTTCATATCGCATCCTTGAAAGATGCTCAACTAAAATTCAAATTTTAGTATTTATCCAACCGTTGGTTTATCCAACCGTTGGTTTATCCAACATCCAACAGTTCACACATAGGGTAAAGGTAAAGGTAAGGATGAAACTGAGGACCTGCCACAAAAGGGACAAACCACCGCAAGTGGGCCGCAACAGCCCTTTTTGCTTCTACCCTGAGTCTTGAGATGGAGGGATGAAAGGAGAGACCCGAAAGGCAACCGGATCCGGATGACGAAAGGCACAAGCATGGACGGGGTCCTTAAAGATTCCAGACTGAACGCATTCAATGCCACCCGGGTCCACCTATAAGCTTGAAGTCCTACGGCGGTTCCTGATGGGGCCCTCTCGGAGGCGGTCCTAACTGAGCAGTCCCGAACATCAACAGGGAAGAAACCTTTACAAAGCACACGTTCACCACTCAGCCGCAACCCGCCGAACACCGTCGCCAACCTGTCGACCCAGGCAAACCACAAAAAACACATGGTTAACGCGTTAACGCGACGCCACCTCGCTCGCTTTACACACATGGACGTTGTTATACACAATTTTGTTTTTATTGATCCAGGGGACCTCAAAATGTGTATTTCTTGTGATATCGAATTTTTGGATGGAATGCAATGTCTACTTCCTATACCTGTTATAACTAGATGGTGGGGATAATAAAAATTGAAGCTACACCCCATCCGCTCGTTGCCATGGAATAAAGTGAT
Source organism: Deroplatys truncata (assembly GCA_030765065.1). NCBI lineage: Eukaryota > Metazoa > Arthropoda > Insecta > Mantodea > Mantidae > Deroplatys > Deroplatys truncata. Next base: position 66,279,430 of record CM060978.1, on the reverse strand, counting down.
GTCAATGACATCACCAGAAGAAGCTGTTGGAGTATTCAAATTGCATTCCTCACAGTAACAGAATATATTATAAGGCAGTTTTCTCCGTCACGAATTTGGGCCTCAAGCACAAGTCATTTAACACGTTCCACCAATCCTAGAGCCGATTAAGATGTTCTCCACTGACAAACTCGAGCCCTAGGGTGTGGTGATTAGCGATGATACGGTTGTGAGGATTATTATCGTCGATACGGCAACTATACGAAATGTGTGTCTTAACGCTTGGATAGTAAGTAAAAGGCCATTCTATACCGTCCGGATTATCGAAGTAGTGATTATACTTACCGAACCCATAAAACATACACATTGTTATATCGACGTAACAATCTCTCAATTGTATTTGTAAGCACTGGCTTATCTTAACTTCTAAGGTCACATTGGGGAATATGACTTGAGAAACAAAATTTTCTTTTCATGTTTATACCGTCTAAACATCTTAGACCATTACGGCGGCTTTGCCTTTGGAACAGTTGCCCACGCCAATAGTGGTCACTCGTTTGCTGTTTGTCTTATCATTGGGTTATCTACACACACACACACACACACACACACACACACACACACACTTCCATACTTTCAGGCCCTAGGGAGAGTACAATAATTCTAGCCAAACAAAAATTCCCAGGCCTCCACCGGGATTAGAACCCGAAACCTCTAGATTTGAAGGCTCACATGATAATCACCAAACCACAGAGGCAGTCAACTAACAGTGTTATTACTCGTTTAACTGTAAGTCCTTAATGTTGGTTTTTAATAGTTTTTCAATTAAACACTTTGGTTAAAGAACACTTCCCCGCCCTGAGGAAATCGAACCGGGAACTTCTGGGCTCAGAATGCAGAAAGCTGACCACTCGAATACAGAGGCAGTCAGTGATGATCTTATTCTAAGGAAGAACATACGGTCACTCCTGAAATATTAGTTTCCAATTTTAAAAAATGTGAATGTTGCATTCACATAACTTTCTCTATTCTTTATCGCTTATTAGTGGGCAGACATTCTGGAAGTAGCTACGTTACACATATCGTTATAGGTGCAGAGGGAACAGTGATAATCAAACGTTTTAGTACTGGACGATATATGCTAGCCTTAACACTTTCAATGACATCGCAAGAAACAACTGAAAACCGACAGGGCTTTGGCTAAGTATTGAACAACTCGAACCATTAATAACGGACTTGCCAAAAAAATTCTCATGTGTTAACACTCCCATGACTTTCTCTACTCTTGTACAAACTATTTTTACAAACGCTTATTCTCCATATGCTTCATGTTAATCGAGATATCGAGATTTAATCTCATTGCTAATTTTCTTGTAGATGCAAGGGGAATTGGTAGACTTTAAACGATAGTCAAATATTTTAAGAGCTGGTTGCTATGTGGAGTATTCCATTCTCTTTGCATTACCAGGACAAAAAAATTAATAACGAATTCCCATTTGAGAAAAACTATAAGTATTGGAAAATCTAAGGGTATAACAACCAACATCTCGAGAATGGTTCACACAACAACAAAAAATGTATATTTCACGCGATCTGCATTTTTTGTGTAGTAAAATTTTGCATATCTCTTGTGGTTTACCAGTTATGCAAAAGTCGTTCACAATGAAGAATACTTTTGGAGACATTCCCAGAAAATTCAAGATATACATTTTATATGTCATGAAAGTATCTTAAATATATGATATTTTAATCAAAATCGTTACAACCATGATTGAGAAAATTAAAATTTTCGAAAAATGTAAAGGGTAATCTGGGATGGGGGAATTTTCTTGAAAAGCTTGTGTCGCATCTCTGAAAGATACTGAACCTAAATACCAAGTTTGGTGTTTATCCGACTGTTCGTTTCTGGGTTATGCTGTTCACAGACACACACAGACACGCACACAGACATGTTTCCAAAAATGCTTTTTTTGGATCCAGGGGGTCTCAAAACATATATTTCCGGTGAAATCTCGGTATCGAATTTTTGGGTGGAATACAATACTTCTCCTACTTACTATACGTAGTAGAGAAGGTAAAAAGCTATTTGAAATAAATTGTGTGTTTTAAAGAGATCTACATTTTCTCTGTAGTACGTTTTCATCTATCACTTGAGGTTTACGAGTTATACAAGATTATGCAAAATTCCTTCAGAATAAAGAGGACTTCACAATCTATTCCCAGGAAATTCAGATATACATTTTATTTGTCATGTAAATATCTTTAATATTTTATATTTTAATCAAAGTCGTCATAATCAATTTTTTTTAGAAAATCAGAAATTTCGAAAATTGTTGCATGTAAAAAGTAGTTTAGGATGGGGAGATTTTCTTGAAAATCTTCAGGTCGTATCTATGGAAGATAGTGAACCTAAATACGGTTTGGTATTATCCGATTTTTTTGTTTTTGAGTTATGTTGTTCACACACACACACACACACACACACACACACACACACACACGGACCTTTCTGTAAAATGCTTTTATTCAGGGGGCCTCAAAACATAGATTTCCGGTGAAATCTCGATATGGGATTTTTGGTTGGAATATCATACTTCTATACCTACTATGAGTACGTAGTAGAGAAAATAAAAACAGTAAAATAGTAATTTAGCTTCAGTATAAATTTTTAACCTCAAATGTTCATTGGCTTTTAATTATTCAATTACAGATATTGTCACGCTCCTTTTTGGAAGAAACTCGAATAAGAGACCTTCGGTCTCGAATTAATCATTATGTCAATAAGCATTAGTCAACCTCATTCTAAATAACCGAGAAACTATCAGCACTGAACGAGGGAGTTTAAATCCGAGCCAGAAGCATTGAATCGGAACGGCGCTTCATTGATTTTGTTTAAAACGCCGCTATAGGTTGTCATGGTCGAATAAGACGGCGAGTTCCTTATGAACCATGTCGTATCTCAAATGAAATATCCCGTTTTGTACACAACTGCTATGGATTATGAATGTTGAATGGGCCCCTAAAGTGTTTACGTAACACTTGAAGCCGGGATATGAACTGGAACCCCTAGCAGTGAATCAGATTGCGGCACCCCGTGTGCCGCATACCCCGAGGGCATCCGCGATGATGTCCAGCTCACCGCCTCTGATTTACCAACAGAACTAACAGTGTATAACTCGTTATTACGCTGATCTTAATTGAAAAAGACAATCTTCCATCATTATGTGACCTTGTGCTCCAGTGGCTTGGAAACAAACCACAAAACAAAGATGTCAAGTAAATGACTTGTGGATTTAAGTGCTGAAAGAGCGAGAAAAGTGCGTTGACAATTACACCCGGTGAATCAGCGGCTTTAGGTTTATGTATTACAGTCTTAAATAAAAATATCGACCCTTTTGTCAAACAAGTACAACATTCCACACTTCCCTAGGTCGCATAGGTCTGTAAGGTTTCGATCTTTACGTAACCAACCTTGACTCCACCCAGCTGGTATCGGTTCTCTATATGACTAGCATGAAAAACAATTTAGGGACATAAAATCGAATCAATGAATGGTATTATAATCGATGTGAAATGAAGGGGTGGTTCGGATACCGCTTCTATGAAAAAGTTTCACTTGATTTTGCACAATAAATGCTAAACCAATACAAGATAAATCAGCTTCTAGAGGAAGGGGTGAAGAATTATTTGCATGTGTCATCAAATTATTGTTAGGCGGCGCGGTGGCCGAGAGTTAGATCGCTCGCCTCTCACCAAGGGTTGTATCCAGAGAACCGTATATGGGATTTGTGGTGGTCAAAGCATCATCTGTGCGTGTTTTCTTCGGGTTCTCCTGTTTGTCCCACCATGAATTCGCCAACTGCTCTATCATCTTTCCTTTCATCCATTTCACCGTCATCTCGTATCATCATCTTTCTCGCTCTCATACCAGCTTCGGGCTGATCATCTATCCTGAATGTTCTGTACGATCCAATTTGTCTGCTTCCCGACAGGTATCTCACGCCAGGAACCCTCTTGTAAATCCTGGGGGAGTAAGTACTAACCGGGTGGACGTTCACTAAGCGAAAGACTGACTACACAGTCCAACGCGTGTGCTTTAAAGAGTTCTACTTTTTTATATAGTACGTTTTCGTCTATCGCTTAACGTTTACCAGTTATACAGGACTATACAAAATTTCCTCCAAATGAAGAGGGCTTCATAGGCTATTCACAGAAAATGCAAGATATGCATTTTATTTGCCATGTAAACATTTTTCATATATGGTATTTTAATTAAAGTGTTAGTCATTTTTTAGAACATCAAAAATTTCGAAAAATTTTGCATGTAAAGGGTGGTTTCGGTGGAGGAATTTTCTTGAAAATCTTTGTCAGATTTTTGGAAGATACTGACTTCGTAATTATCCGACTTTAAGAGTTATGCTGTTCACAGACACACACACTCGGATATTTTCTAAGAATGCTTTTCTCGATTCAGGGGGCCTCAAAGCAAGTATTTTCAGTGAATCTCGATATCGAATTTTTGGGTGGAATGCAATTTCCTCCCTACCTACTATGTACGTGGTAGAGAAAGTAAAAATTAAACAGAAACATTTTAATTTGAGCAGATGTTTGATTTAAACAAGAAGTTTAAATCCGCTTGTCTTTTTATGTGTTTGCTGCTGCAAAAGACTTGTTAATGTTACTTTGTCCATCCATATATCAGGAAAAGCTCATGAAAAGCCGGGTTTCCGAAGTTCTATGTTAAACTTACCTATACTTGGTTGAACTAGATAAACACTTAAGCATAATTTGCATGAAAAAGCCTCCTGAAAACTGTATAATGGGTACTGCAAGTGTCTAAAAATTCCATATTAAAAGTTTATCCCAAATATCTGTGCACAGTATAACATGAAAACGAAAACTTTAATGATTAACTAACTTTCATATTTATGTCAGGCGTCTTTAAACGAGTAACACGAAGATTTGGATTGTATTCTTTTCATTCCAAAATACTCTTTACGTGAAAAAATTGTTGTTATTTCTTATTATCTAAAAGCCGCCCTAATGAAGATTAAAGTTTGTCTTAATTTCTGTGAATAGCCTATGAAGTCGTCTTCATTTCGATTGATTTTTTTATAATTTTGTAAAACTGGAAAACCACAAAAATTAAACAAGAACTTATAAGAAGAAAAATGTAGAGATATTCATTGTTACTGGTTTGAATTTTATAGTATTTTATATCAGTAATTTTTGGGGGTACTAATTTACGAAAAGAAAATGAAATATCAAACCAGCATACCGCGACCCACTTTTTAAACATCTGACTATTGTTTCAGCGTATTGTATCCCCCTTATACCTCCAACGAAATGTGTATCGAATCAATTTCTTTAAATGTTTATCTCGAATGACATGAGGTACAAAAATAACCCTTTGTATCAGTAGTTTGTAGAAAAGATACGAAATATAGATAGTGGGTAGAGAAATCGTGTGACCGTGACATATTAGGTATAGGCATAGGTGAATCAACGGTGGGAACTTGAGCACTGCGACCTACATAGATCTATTGTGGCTACCACTCCCAGCAGAAAGGGATGAGGTAAAGGAACCCCTGGAGGATACAGGCCACAGAGACCGTAGAATTCTCTAACATTTCCAAGCCCTCAGACCCATCCCACTGCTGGAGCCGCCGAGACAGGGTTAAGAACGACCCAACAATCAAGCAGACCTCTGGTATTTACGAGGAATACTGTTTCCATTGAACAGCATACGCAGCATCTACCTGGCAACGCCATACGCCACGAAACCTAGAAGTACACCTGAAAGATGAGAAGGAAACGGAAATGATGAAAAGGAAATCGTGGTAAAACACCTCAGTATTCGCCGCGACCCCGGGGAAAACAAGAAAAATTCATGGATCGGAGTGGGCGGTTGCCTGGCATCGAACCCGGGATCTTCCGCACACGTTACCGCGGAGTCATCTCGTTCTGGGGAACACATCAGATTTGTGCTTTATTATACATATCTTTATTTCTCCTTAACTTTATCAAAATTCAGCACTCCAACGTAAATACAACCAAAATGAAATTAGAAATGGTAAATTAGTGTTTTAATGCTTGTATACATAATTATGGTTCCATATCTATGTTTATATCAGAAGAGCACATATATACCTACATATGTACGAGGCGAGTTTTAAAATAAGTGCCGTTTTAATACTTTTCCCTGATTTTGAGCACGCACGATCACTTCCTCCATTTATTAGGAAGCCAGATGTAGCTTTGAGCGATTGTAACTTTGTGTTTTCCTGTTGTTAGAACGTTTCGAAATGTTCAAAAGAATCGAACGGCCCGTCAACAGTGAAGTCGGATCAGTGATTCGTTTTATGAATGCGAGAAATGTTACGCCAGCAAACATTCGTCGCCAATTGTGTAAGATAAGTAAATAATGATGAGTGACAATGCCCGGCCACACACAACCAAACAAACTCAAGATGTGATCGCATCATTAGATTGGGAACACCTACAGTCCGGATTTGGCACCCAGCGATTGTCATCTGTTTCTTCACCGGAAGAAATTCCTTGGCGGACAACATTTCAACGACGATGACGTAGTGAAACAAAAAGTACAGACTTGGCTTTCATCGCAGGCGGCATCATTCTTTGACGACAGCATACAAAAACTAGTTTCCCCTTAGAAGTGCCTGCATAACGTCAGTGACTATGTGGAGAAGTACTGTAGGGTGTAAGGTAATTAATGCTATTTGAAAAATAATGTGTTATTTTTTAAAAAAAATTATAGCTACTTAGTTTAAAAACACGCCTCGTACGTATCTGAAAATCAACTCTATGACAAGTACGGTTACGCCTTGTTTAAAGGAAATGCTTATAAAATTATTATTTAAACACTATTAAGTTTCTTACAAATTATAGAAAATTTTATCAGTTAAACAAAGTTTAGTGATAGCTGATAAGAACAGCAATACTTAGAGCGTATGCCCAAGAGCGTATGTCCCATTAAAATCATTTTATTTTTCCAGATGGCCGTGCGGCGCCAGTTGTTACGCGTTTGATACGATAAAAAGAAAACAAAACACCTTGTGGCCTGAATATAAAACACGGTCGGTTATTAATATCGAACTGAGCCCACAATTACCTGCTTCCTTCGGGCCCGCCGATTTACAAGCAAAACAATTCCATATCTAACACCTACACCCTGTTTCAAAACCTTCCACACTAAAATACGGCGACAGCCCATTTAGAAACCTACCGTAGCTTTTAGCATCTTTTTCAAACGACCTAAAAATCAAGTGAGATTTGAAAAAAACTGATGTGCTCTTCCCACTATCGTTTATGTTATACATCTCCTAAAAGCTGTCCTTGAAAACTCTTATTTTTCTATCTACTTAATGTTATTCGAAATAAACGCCTGCAGAAATCCTTTCGTTATACACTTATAGGTACAGGAGGCTGAAGTGATAAGCAAATCTTTAAAAATCTAATGTGATACATTCTCTACCCTCTATCTTTATTATTGGGTATGCAAATTATTTTTAATAAAGCTCATTTTTCTTTTTACTGCATTTTTATCCAAATAAACCTTTGCAGAAATAGCTACATTACACCTTTCTTTAGGAAACAAAGAGAACAGCGATAGTCAAATGTTTAAACAACTGGACGCTATATGCTGGCCTTAAAATACCATACTGTTTCGATCAATCGCAAAAAACAATTGAATGCTGAAAGGACTTTAAAGAATGCCCAAGAAATGAACAGTTCGAACAATTAAATGGATATCTCAGAAATGGTTTATGCCACACAAAAAGCGTATTTGAAATAAATTGTGTATTTAAAAAGATCTACAATTTTTTGTTCAACGTTTTCGTCTATCGCTATACAAAATTCCTTCCGAATGAAGAGGCCTTCATAGGCTATTCTCCGAAAATTCAAGACATATATTTTATTTGTCATGTAAATATCTTTAATATATGGTATTTTAATCAAAATCGTTAGAGCTATTTTTTATAAAATCATAATCTTCGAAAAATGTTCCATGTAAACTGTAGTTGGTGGTTAGGAGATTTTCTTTAAAATCTTCGTGTCGCATTTTTGAAAGTTACTGAATCCAAATACCAAGTTTGGTATTTATCCGACTTTTTGTTTTTTAATTATGCTGTTCACAGACATACGCACAGACATAAGGACACAGACCCTACTTCCCCTACCTGCTATACGTAGTAGAGAAAGTAAAAACTGGGTCTCTATATTCTGGCTTTGCTTAAGGGAGACAAGGTACTCTGAAATGGTCGAAAATCACATTTTTTGTTTTAGGCACTAATAAAATCTCTATTTTTCCAGTTTCAGAAAATATATACTTTTTGGGAGTTAAGGTTTTTAAGACATTTAAATACCATTTAAATGCTAGTTTGCATTCCTTTAAAGCTGTTATGCAACGCCTCTTTTTAGAACATTTTGTATCTTTCAACAACGAACGACTATATCATGCCCAGCGAGCAGTTCAGCAATTAACAAAACAGACCAGGACCAAGAGAAGACAATCAGAAAAGTTGAAGCAATCCAGGAATGAAGGTGCAGATGATTACGACCCTGGAATGTACTGAAGTGCGTCAGAATTTTAATGTTCAAACTTTAAATTCAGGTTTCTCAAAGCAACATTTTTGGATACTTATGAATCTTTTTCTCAGCAAGCATGAAATATAGGGAGCTGAAATTTTCAGTACATGCATTGAGGCAGTATTTTTAACACTTAAATGATTTCAGTCTAATTATATAATATAAAAATTCAATAACAGTCCGCCTTAAAGCAATATGTGTATGTAACAAAATAAAGTGTATATTATAGTCATTATATATGTTTATATTATTGTATACATGTGTAATAATGTTATGTGAATTTATTACTAATTTAATAATTTAAGAGCTGTGAGAATAATAGGTTTAAAGTAGCTAACAATGAGGTAGCCTCGAGGCAATAAAGAATTAGAAAGTTCAAATGCTACTGGTAATTCTTGGAAACAATAATGTAATTTTTGGACAGTTTATAAAATAGCCAATCAACAAACAGAAAAAGCTTTAGTAAAATGAAGGTATTCTATTGGACTAGGATTAGCCAATCAGAAACTAAAAAGGAGCAAAACTTATAAATTCAGAAGTCAGTTGCTTGTAGACAGTGTTCTTAACCGGACGCGAGATGCGTCCTCGAGAAATTTAATACGTATTTTGTGTGAGACAAAAATAGTTTACGTGTTAAAAAGTGCAAGTAATTAATAAAAAAATCTCACAGCTCTCTCTCTCTCTCTCTCTCTCTCTCTCTCAGTGAAGTGTTATTTAATCGTGTCAAGCATTAATAAAAGGAGTAAAGTAAAATTATAATCTGTGTAAGCCTACATTCTTCAGTCACACCACTCTCTGCTAAGACATTCATGTCTCTAAAAACATAAATACTGACGCAGCCGAGGCAGGCATAAATATATAATATTTAAAGAAACAGTAAAAATTACAAAGGTAATATTTTTTTTAAACATTTGGGGCAAAGGCCACCGGAAAGTACACTTTTTGGGGCTCAAGCTATCGGAAACTTTTTACCATACATAGCAGCAACAAATCATCTTCAAATTGGCTACCAAAGCGTGGGGCAAATAACAATACAACAAAATAACTTCTTCAGTATACAACACACAGTTAAACTTTCTGAACCACAATCATAATTTTATAATGTAAATTGGTGATATTAAGAAAGCAGGAACATTACAAATTTTCTACATTTTTACTTTGCAATTAACTTGTTTTTTCAATTTATATTGAACTGATATACATAACTAAATAATTGAGGTTCAGATGATAGCTGATTATACTAAGGACAAGCATGAAAAAGTGTGATTCTGTATTGCAAGTAGTATCAGAGAATTTATATGTTTTAAGAGTAAATGTTATTATTTTTCTGTTGAATGAAATATTTTTTACGCACTCAACTGCATAAGTTATCAATGCAAATAACCTCTTGAAATAATTGTCATGATTTACAGAATAACTCATAAAAAGTTCAGGAAAAACCATTGAGAACTTTAAGAGCAGTGGTAATTTAATACACTTAAGGTGTAATTTCCACGTGTTTAGACTACCTTGTCCCCTTAACTTCACAAAAATAATTGACAGAAGTGACAGCACCTCAAAAATGAAAATATGACGTGTTGCATTCACATTACAGTTGAGCAAGCTTAAGCCTCGTGAGTTCCGCTTCACTCATCCTATCACACAGCTTCTTCAACTTATTTTCAATTTCCTATCCGCCCTACTTTCTATTCCACGTATAGTAAGTGGAGAAAGTAGTGTATTCCATCCAAATATCGAAGTCAAAATTTCATCGCAAATATATTATGTTTTGAGGCTCCCAGACTCCCAAAAAGTATTTTTACTTTCTCCATTCATTCTTCTACAAACCATTCTTACTATATTCTAGTATCTACCTCTTATTAACGCAGATAAATCTTCATTACTCATTTACACATTTCGTTGTAAGTATAAGAAGAAAATAAGCTAAAAAGATAACTTTAAAATTCTGTTATCTTTGAATAAAAAGTAAAAAGAAAGAAAGAATAGCTACATGCAGTACAGAAAAGTATACCGTATCCGAAAATTTAAACCAATTACAAAAAATATCTCAGAAATGGCTAAAGCCACAAACATTTTTACTTTCTCTACTACGTGTATAAGCAGAGGAAGTATTGCATTCCAACCAAAGATTTGATATAGAGATTTCACCGATAATACATGTTTTGAGGCTCCGTGAATAAAAAACATTTTTCGAAAAATGTCGGTGTGTGTCTGTGAACAGCACAGCTTAAAAACAAAAAGTCGGATAAATACCAAACTAGGTACTTAGGTTCAGTATCTTTCAAAGTTGCAACACGAAGATTTTCAAGAAAATTCCCCACCCTAAACTACCCTGGGACAATTTTTTGAAAATCTTGATTTTCTCAAAAATGGCTAACGATTGATTAAAATATCATATGTTTCAGATATTTTCATGGCAAATGAAACGTATATGATGAATTTTCTGGAAATGTTCCCAAAAGTCCACTTCATTCTGAATGACATTTGCATAACTGGTAAACCGTAAGAGATAGACAAAATTTTACTATCAAAAATGTTGATCTCGTTAAAATACACAATTTATGTCATATACTTTTTTTTGTCGAGTAAACTATTTACGAGATATTCCTTGTTATTTGTTTGAATTTTCCAATACTTACACTTTTTCTCAAATGGGAATTCGTTATTCGTTTTTTATGTCCTGGACATGCAAAGAGAATGGAATGCTCTCCACATAGCAACTAGCTCTTAAAATATTTGACTATCGCTTAAAGCCTACCATATTCCCCTTGCACCTACAAGAAAATTAGTAATGAGATTAATATGAAGTATATAGAGAATAAGCGTTTGCAAAAATGGTTTGTACAAGAGTAGAGAAAGTTATCTGAATGCAAACACATCAGATTTTATTTCTAGAAATCTTTATTTAAATTTAGGGGACCTCAAAAATGTGTTTCCGACGAACTCCCTATATCAAATTTTTATCTGGAATGCAATACTTCCCCCTTTTCTACTATTGGTAGATTACAGATGAAGTAAAAATTACCAGACTATGTTGTGTACATTATACATATTAAGATGATAAGTTTAACAGTTACTGACCATTCTGATATCCTCCATGGTGAGCTCTAAGCGAGGCTATACACGCTCCATCTGTATCCATGGAAACGTCACGTGCACACTACAAATTGACAGTAGCATATCGAGTGCAATATGGCCCCGAAACATTAACTTAATGTTAATGATGCCAAATGTTTCAACCATAATTTAAAAACTGCATAATTTTCATTCATTGTTGCGTTTATCACAAATGCAGTGTATCGAATTCTGCTTTCCGAAAAGTCAACAGATTTACCAGGACACCGAAATGTTGACTATCTGATAGCTCAAGCACATTGTAGTCTGTATCGGATATTCAGAAGGTGTATGGGAGTTTCTTTTAATTTTTCTGTTCATTATTGAAGGTTATGGGTGTGACAAACCGTAATTTTTGTGTAACGGTTATAACCGGCTATAAGCAATTATTAATTGAGTTTTCGGAATAACGTGTTTTTCTGGTACGGTGCAGTATCCAATACCCTAAGACTGGCCCCGGAGCTCAGTCGCTAGAACACCCGCCTGCTGTGCAAAGGGTTCCGGGTTCGATTCCCGCCTGGGAGGTGAAAGTTTTTCTCTGGCCAAGATTGTTCACTATCCTCACCAAAGTGAATGTGTGTGATCTAATGATTAAAATCCAAAAAGTCACCAATACGTTCCAAGGCAAAGACCGTCGATAAGCCAAAAAAAAAACCTTGAGTAGAGTGACGTAAAAATGGTACACACGAGCTGATAGATAATTTAGTTGTATTTCCTTGTTAGCCAAGAAAATGACGTCATGGTTTGATAGCGAATGATAGAACCTTGCATAGTTCTTTAACAGTGCAAAGGGCGTTTATAAAATTAACGTTTGGAATAACAGTTTGGCTGAAATGAAGATATTCCTTTAGAATTACAGAAGAAAGTAGAAGAACAGCAGATAACACAGAAAGCTGAATAGTCATATGAGAGAGATTTGTGAGTGGAGAACAGAAAAACAAGTATGATTAAAACAAATTGTTTACTGATTGGCATAAATAAGCAGGAAGTCAAGAATTTCCACCTTGTTTGTACTTCAAAATTGCGGCCTTTCCTCTACTCATTAATTCAGCCAAGAGCGAAAGATTTGTGTAAGATAAAATTTTACGTAACCTATATTAATAGCAGGGAGTATTAAATTTATAGTAACTCATGTTGGCTTATCGATTGCTGAAGATTTCGATTGTGACCTTATATGCATTGCTTTCTAAATACAATAATCGGCAAATGTTTAATCATTGAGACAAAACGTAATCGTTTCCATTGCCAACTCAAATAAAAAAAATCTGATTTGTTACACTCACATGGCTTTCTCTACTCTTGTACAAACTATTTTTACAAACGCTTATTCTCCATTTGCTTCATGTTAATCGAGATACCGAGATATTAATCTTATTGCTAATTTTCTTGTAGATGCAAGGGGAATTGGTAGGCTTTAAGCGATAGTCAAATATTTTAAGAGTGGTTACTATGTGGAGTATTCCATTCTCTTTGCAATACCAGGACAAAAAAAATTAATAACGAATTCCCATTTGGGAAAACGTATAAGTATTGGAAAATTTTAGGGAACAACAAGCATTATCTCGAAAATGGTTCACTCAACAACAAAAAAGTATGTGACATAAATTGTGTATTTTAACGCTATCTGAATTTATTGTGTAGTAAAATTTTGTCTATCTCATATGGTTTACCAGGTATGCAAAAGTCGTTCACAATGAAGAATACTTTTGTAGACATTCCCATAAAATTCAAGATATGCATTTTATTTGTCATGAAAGTATCTTAAATATATGGTATTTTATTTAAAATCGTTAGAGCCATTTTCGAAAAATGTTCCATGTAAAGGTAATCTGGGATGGGGGGATTTTCTTGAAAACCTTCGTGTCGCATCTCTGGAAGATACTGAACCTAAATACCAAGTTTGGTGTTTATCCGACTGTTCGTTTCTGAGTTTTGGAGTCAGGAGGCCTCAAAACATGTATTTCCGGTGAAATCTGGTATCGAATTTTTTAGTTGAATGCAATACTTCCCCGACTTACTATACGTAGTAGAGAAAGTAATGAATCAAGGGGGCGATATTACATAAGGCTGTAGAATTCATTGGGTTAACAGGAAACTAGAATGGAATCGATTATAAATGCCAACAGATTTATTACGTCATTGTTGCTAAGCAACCATGACGGTGCCCGAACTAGAAAGATACAATTATGCACGATTTTGATCATAACAACGTCCTTACATAATGTTAGGATTGCATAAATACGATAAACCTTTGTCTCCACCACTGAATATGTTCTCAATATAATACTTAAAACTGCGGGCCTATTTATCGCCAAGTTTGAAGGCATTGAAAACGATTTTAATATAAGTACAATAATTCAGGATCCAGGCTTGGTGAGGACTCCCTACTTTATTTTGTTTTAAGACAGGGATCTACAGAGATCTGATACTTTTGAGGTTATAGTCGCATGAATTCTTGATTTATGTGTACTGGCCTTCCCTAAGCGTATATCCTCTTAAGAGTTTACAGCAATAAATGGCAGATCGTCTGGGTAAGCAAGCAGCCAGTGAAATTTATCTACAAATAAGTTACGACAAGATCCCGATAAGTGCACTAAAGAATCAGCAGGCAGCAAAAACGAGGAGAAATTAAACTCTACTGTTTCTCCACTCTTGTACAAACTATTTTTACAAACGCTTATTCTGAATATGCTTCATGTTAATCTTATTGCTAATTTTCTTGTAGATGCAAGGGGAATTGGTAGGCTTTAAGCGATAGTCAAATATTTTAAGAGCTGGTTGCTATGTGGAGTATTCCATTCTCTTTGCATTACCAGGACAAAAAAAATGAATAACGAATTTAAGAAAAAGTACAAGTTTTGGAAAATTTAAGGGAATAACAAGCAATATCTCGAAAATGGTTCACTCAACAAAAAAAAATATAAATGACATAAATTGTGTATCTTAACGCGATCTACACTTTTTGTGTAGTAACATTTTGTCTATCTCTTATGGTTTACCAGTTATGCAAAAGTCGTTCACAATGAAGAATACTTTTGGAGGCATTCCCAGAAAATTCGAGATATGCATTTCATTTGTCAGGAAAATATCTTAAACATATGATATTTTAATCAAAATCGTTACAGCCATTTTTGAGAAAATAAAAATATTCGAAAAATCTTCCATGTAAAGGGTACTCTGGGGTGGGGGGGATTTTCTTGAAAACCTTCGTGTCGCATCCTTGGAAGATACTGAACCCAAATACCAAGTTTGGTGTTTATCCGACTGTTCGTTTCTGAGTTATGCTGTTCACAGACATACACACACGGACATGTTTCCAAAAATGCTTTTTTGGGATTCAGGGGTCTCAAAACATATATTTCCGATGAAATCTCGGTCGAATTTTTGGGTGGAATACAATACTTCCCCTACTTACTATACGTAGTAGAGAAAGTAAAAAGAACGGGAATTAACTTCCAAAGGAACCTTAACTAAATCCTTCATCCCGTGTTAAAGAGAGAAAAAGCTTAGAAATAAAAGCATATCCAAATCTGTCAACCTTAATGACTGACATGTGATGTTAAACGCCTACTTTCACAGATTCAGGATCAAAAGTAATACGGTGTGTGTTTGTGGGAATGTTGATCATACAGTGGATTCATAATATGGCAGTACCAAACTAACGAAAGAAAGAAAATCTCTTGTACTATCAGTGGATTAAAGGAGATGCAAAATTGCAGGTAGATAAAAAAGTTAGGAAAATATTTTATGAAATATTTAACAAAGCTTGAAAGAGTATATATTTTGAAAATTTGCAATAATTTAGTAAAATGTTAGAGAAAGAGAATACTACAAATTAGTCATCTTAAAGACCATGCCAGTATTTGCATATTAAGTGTAATTAGAATCTAAAAGGGAGAGCGTAATGTAATTGAACATGTTAAATAAATAAATTCTAAAAACTCTCACTTCGTTTGTGTTTAAATGATTCTCTTGCCCCAAAATATTTACCTCAAACCTTCATGCCAAATCACTCAGAAAGTGATGTTATGTTATTGATGTTTTCGTGACGCACACGCAGAACTTCTTCATATGGTTTTTAGCACTTAGAGTACTCAGCTGCGAATAACCATTACATTGTTATTTTGTTCCATTCTCACTGCCAATAAGTGTTCTAGCTGAATTTTCCTTCACTTCACTTTTCTTCGCGACATAGTGGCATAATGAAATAGCACTCTTCTTGATTCCGCTTTTACTCACTGGGAAGGTGAACACAAGACCTCTCTAATCGCTTGCAGTAGCAGCACTCACTTTACGTTACAACAGTCGTCAAAAACTTGCTCGGAGAACAGCACTTTAGCTGCATCAGGAACGCACTCGTTATGCCACTAAGTCGTGAGCACACTGGCTTATATAGCCGCTGGAATTTTTCACAGAACATTGTCTAATGGAAGAAACTTTCAGAAGATTCTGGTTATCTGTCCGTACTGCTTCTGGTGTTTACGCTACCGCGTCTACTTATCTGTACTTATCTCTCCAACTGTCCAGTGCCAAACTCCCAATAAACTTGGGCTATAGTCGCTGCGTCACAATACTATATAAATGCTTTAGTATGTAGTTACCTATTAGGAAGAGATTAGAAACCGAGAATTTCAGTACTGCAGACGCTAAGATATTGCGTCTACTAAAGCTCCGGGAGCAAGGGATGAGGTGAGAGAGCACGAACCGAGACCAGATCCGTTCTGGCAGGCGCTACGCAGCGGATTCCTAACGTTTCCAGATAGGATATCCCTTACAATACGTTCCTTTGACACATCCCCATCTACAGAGACAAATATAAGTCGGAGTTATCTATAAGAATACCTGCACATCGCATCCACAATTTATGTCAGAGTATTAGACGTCATGGAAATATTCATTAAATAATTATGCGATATCTATAAAGAATCTTATGCCATTCTTCTTTTTTTCTGTATGGATTTATTACTAATAAAAACTAACTTATGATAAGCGTGTTTTGATTTCCATATCGTGAATGCAAAGTCCATATTATTTAATTTGAGGTTATTTCTAGTCAATTTTAATTATAACTTTACATGAATAGCAGCATAAATGTTGATACAAATATGGTAATATAAAAGGAATTATATAATATCAAAGTTTAATGGGTAAAGTAAGCCATGAAAATGTGACACAACTTAGTTTTACTTTCTCTGCCACTTATAGTAAGTAGAGGAAGTATTGTATCCCATCCAAAAATTCGTTATCGAGATTTCACCGGAAATACATGTTTTGAGTTCTCTTGAATGCAAAATAAGAAGCATCTTTATAAGAAGGTCCTACGTGGGTGAATAAATACCAACTTTAGAGTTTTCAGCGTTTTTGAAGGATGCGACACGAAGATTTTACCCACCCCAAACTATACTTTGCATGGAAAAGTCTTGTTTATATTTCATTTTCTCAAATATCGGTCTTAGGTTCAGATTATAATAACATTTGTAATATATTTCCATGAATTATAAAATATATATGTTGCAATTTCGGCGAATAGCCATTGAACGCTTCTTCATTCTGAACGAATTGTGTATAACTGGTAAACTATAAGAGATTGACAAAAATTAATATATTTTGTGTTAAATTAACATTACTTTTTCTACATCCTATACCTTATTAGTGGGTATGGAAACTATATATCAAAGTTTATTTTCATATGTACTTCATTTTAAGCGAGATACCTTTCCGAAAACAGGTGCATTACATATTTCGTTATAGAGACAAAGAGAATAGCGATAGTCAAATATTTAAGAACTGGATGCCACATGCTAGTCTTAAAGTTCCGTACTCTTCTCATGCAACCGCGAGAAACAATTGAAAATCGACAGGACTTAAAAGAATAGTCTTGAACGTTTCGAACCGGTTAGCCCCGTAGCTCAGTCGGTAGAGCACCTGCCGGTTGTGCGAGGGGTCCCGGGTTCCATTCCCGGCTGGAGGGGGGAATTTTTCTCTAGCCAAGATTATTCCCTATCCTCCCCAGAGTCTGGAAGAATGAATGAGGGTGTGAATGTGTGTATGATCCAATGATTAAAACCCAACGACAAGAGTTACACGAGTTAACATCATTGCCTTAGGTAATATGTTCCAAAGTAAAGGCCGCCGATAAGACCACTGCAGTTAAAGGGTATAAATGGAACTAAAAAAATTCGAACCATTAATAAGGTATATCTCGGAAATTCCCTATGCCGTAAAAAAACTTATTTGAGATAAATTGTGTGTTTTAAACAGATCTACATTTTTTGTGTAGTGCTTTTTGTAATGCTTAACGTTTACCAGGATTATACAGAAGTCCTTCCGAATGAAGAGAACTTAACAGACTGTTCCCAGAAAATTCAAGATACACATTTATTTATCATGGAATATCTTTAATATATGGTGTTTTAATCAAAATCATTAGTCATGTTTAAAAAAATTAAAAATTTCCGAAACATACAAAGGGTAGTTTAGGGGGGGGATTTTCTTGAAAATCTTCGTGTCACATCTGTGGAAGGTACTGAACCTAGACACCAAGTTTGGTATGTATCCGACTTTTTGTTTTCGAGTTATGTTGTTTACAGCTACACAGAACACTAACTTTTTATAAAAATGCCTTTTCTTTATTCAAGAGGTTTCATGCATATATTTCCAATGGAATATCTATGTCAATTTTGGGTGGAATGCAATACCTTCTCTACCTATTATGTATATAGTAGAGAAAATAAGTACAAAAATCTTGTTAAAACAAAACCCTATGACAAATAGCTTCTTTGTGTCATTAATCATATCGAGTTATTCGTTGTTATTGGTTTGAATTTTAAAATGCTTTATACCTTTTCCAAGCGCAAAGTCGTTGGTATGGAGTTTGAAGATCAGGATTTTCAACATTTGTCTATCGCTTCAGTCTCCCGTATTCCCCTTGCGTAATGAAACTATTTCTGTAAACATTTATCTGATTAGCATGAAGTAGGTAGTTTTCGTAAGAATAATTTATAGAAGCATGGGTAGAGAAAGCTGGGTGAGTGTGAAGCATTAGATTATTAGAGAAAGGTTCCCGACATGACCACTGCTTTTCCATAATGATAGAAGTTAGACCTTCCTGGAGAAGAAGATCTGGGGCAAGGAAACATCGATTTATAGCAAAAGTCTAACTCACATATTGGAAACCTTGAGGCGGAAATTTTAAATGATGCCCCATTAGTATCACGTCAGATATGTTTCCTTACATGGCAGAGTAACCTCAGATCTTTCAAGTCAATGGATACGTAGTCCAAAGTTTGTCTATGAGGCTTCAGCAACGTTCGAAATCAGAAAGATTAAAGCAGCGCTGACGTTTCAATGACAAAAGGAATCAAATATGCAATGAATCCGATTCTTCTACATTCTTACCTGTTTTTCCCGTTGCCCCATGTTGTGTATAATATATTGTGTCAATTTCTTTACCTCTTGCTGATTATTATTCATTTTCCTACAATTTACACTCGTGTTTACTCACATTTCAATCATTCTGAACATTTCTCTTCACTTCGTCACAATGTTCAAGTTTTTCACTATACAAAGCCATACTTCGCAAATCGCTTTCCTAGTTCTGTCTTCAAAGGTACATAAATATCTATAACAAATTTCCAATATAACCTCTAAAGTTCTCATAAGACTAAAAACACTCAATTAGATATAAGCCTAAATGCATTAACTGATGCACTGTTTGCCCCAAGGCAGAAATTGAAATTCGAATTGCTATTACCACCTAACGTTGAAGATATGTGTATTAGAAGACGTAAAAATGGAGCTAATATCATTTATAAAGACCTTCTAACAGATATAAACTAGTTAACATAGAAAACCCATGCTCAGTCAACAACCTCGAATAAAATCAGTCACTGCAGTATTCTGTCTTGGGTCGAAAACATCTTCCGAAACTGATTACCATAGTTATTTGGTCCAATCAAAAACATGAAATGAACCTAGTTCCACAGCAATCTGTCTTCAGTCAATACTATCAACTGAATCTTGTTACGAAACTATGGTGATCGGCCCTCAGTCAGCAACATCAGCTGAACCTAGTTGCTATGACAATCTGTCCTCAAACTAGTTACTATGGCAATCTGCCCTCAAATGGTTACAATGGTTATCTGCCTTCAGTCAGCAATATTACTACGCTAATCTGCATCTTAGTCAGCAATATCAGCTGAAACTAGTTACTATGGCAATCTGCCTCAGTCAGCAATATCAGCAGAGAACCAGTTACTATGGCACTCTGCCTCAGTCAGCAATATCAGCTGAAACTAGTTACGATGGCAATCTGCCTCAGTCAGCAATATCAGCTGAAACTAGTTACGATGGTAATCTGCCCTCAAATGGTTACAATGGTTATCTGCCTTCAGTCAGCAATATTACTACGGTAATCTGCATCTTAGTCAGCAATATCAGCTGAAACTATTTACTATGGCAATCTGCCCTCAAATAGTTACAATGGTTATCTGCCTTCAGTCAGCAATATTACTACGGTAATCTGCATCTTAGTCAGCAATATCAGCTGAAACTAGTTACTATGGCAATCTGCCTCGGTCAGCAATATCAGCTGAACCTAGTTACTATGGTAATCTGCCCTCAAACTAGTTACGATGGTAATCTGCCCTCAAACTGTTTACAATGGTAATCTGCCCTCAGTCAGCAATATCAACTGAAACTAACTACTATGGCAATCTGCCTCAGTGAGCAATATTAAGTGAAACTAGTTACTATCGTAATCTGCCTTCAAGCTAGTTACAATGGTAATGTGCCCTTAGTCAGCAATAACAGCTGAAACTGGTTACTACGGTAATCTACTCTCGTCAACAATATCAACTGAAACTAATTACTATGGCAATCTGCCTCAGTGAGCAATATAAAGTGAAACTAGTTACTATCGTAATCTGCCTTCAAGCTGGTTACAATAGTAATCTGCCCTTAGTCAGCAATATCAGCTGAAACTAGTTACTATGGTAATCTGCCCTCAAATGGTTACAATGGTTATCTGCCTTCAGTCAGCAATATTACTACGGTAATCTGCATCTTAGTCAGCAATATCAGCTGAACCTAGTTAATATGGCAATCTGCCTCAGTGAGCAATATTAAGTGAAACTAGTTACTATCGTAATCTGCCTTCAAACTGTTTACAATGGTAATGTGCCATCAGTCAGCAATATCAACTGAAACTAATTACTATGGCAATCTGCCTCACTGAGCAATATTAAGTGAAACTAGTTACTATCGTAATCTGCCTTCAAGCTGGTTACAATGGTAATCTGCCCTCAGTCAGCAATATCAACTGAAACTAATTACTATGGCAATCTGCCTCAGTGAGCAATATTAAGTGAAACTAGTTACTATCGTAATCTGCCTTCAAACTGTTTACAATGGTAATCTGCCCTTAGTCAGCAATATCAACTGAAACTAATTACTATGGCAATCTGCCTAAGTGAGCAATATTAAGTGAAACTAGTTACTATCGTAATCTGCCTTCAAGCTGGTTACAATGGTAATCTGCCCTTAGTCAGCAATATCAACTGAAACTAATTACTATGGCAATCTGCCTCAGTGAGCAATATTAAGTGAAACTAGTTACTAGCGTAATCTGCCTTCAAGCTGGTTACAATGATAATCTGCCCTTAGTCAGCAATATCAGCTGAAACTGGTTACTACGGTAATCTACTCTGTCAGCAATATCAACTGAAACTAATTACTATGGCAATCTGCCTCAGTGAGCAATATTAAGTGAAACTAGTTACTATCGTAATCTGCCTTCAAACTGTTTACAATGGTAATCTGCTCTTAGTCAGCAATATCAACTGAAACTAATTACTATGGCAATCTGCCTCAGTGAGCAATATTAAGTGAAACTAGTTACTATCGTAATCTGCCTTCAAACTGTTTACAATGGTAATCTGCCCTTAGTCAGCAATATCAACTGAAACTAATTACTATGGCAATCTGCCTCAGTGAGCAATATTAAGTGAAACTAGTTACTATCGTAATCTGCCTTCAAGCTGGTTACAATGGTAATCTGCCCTTAGTCAGCAATATCAACTGAAACTAATTACTATGGCAATCTGCCTCAGTGAGCAATATTAAGTGAAACTAGTTACTATCGTAATCTGCCTTCAAGCTGGTTACAATGGTAATCTGCCCTTAGTCAGCAATATCAGCTGAAACTGGTTACTACGGTAATCTACTCTGTCAGCAATATCAACTGAAACTAATTACTATGGCAATCTGCCTCAGTGAGCAATATTAAGTGAAACTAGTTACTATCGTAATCTGCCTTCAAACTGTTTACAATGGTAATCTGCCCTTAGTCAGCAATATCAACTGAAACTAATTACTATGGCAATCTGCCTCAGTGAGCAATATTAAGTGAAACTAGTTACTATCGTAATCTGCCTTCAAGCTGGTTACAATGGTAATGTGCCCTTAGTCAGCAATATCAGCTGAAACTGGTTACTACGGTAATCTACTCTCAGTCAGCAATATCAACTGAAACCGGTTACTACGGTAATCTGCCCTCAATTCAGCATAATGAACTGACCTGGTTACTACGGAATCTGTCCTCAGCCGGCAATATCAACTGAACCTGGTTACTACGGAATCTGCTCACAGTTATCAATACCAACTGACTAGTTACTAGTCTGCCCTCAGTCAGCAATATCAATTGAAACTGGTTACTACGGTAATCTACCCTCCGTCAGCAATATCAGCTGAAACTGGTTACTACGGAATCTTCCCTCAGTCAGCAATATCAAATGAAACTGTTTACTATGGTAATCTACCCTCAGTCAGCAATATCAGCTGAAACTGGTTACTACGGAATCTTCCCTCAGTCAGCAATATCAGCTGAAACTGGTTACTACGGTAATCTACCCTCAGTCAGCAATATCAGCTGAAACTGGTTACTACGGAATCTTCCCTCAGTCAGCAATATCAGCTGAAACTGGTTACTACGGTAATCTACCCTCAGTCAGCAATATCAGCTGAAACTGGTTACTACGGTAATCTACCCTCAGTCAGCAATATCAGCTGAAACTTGTTACTACGGAATCTTCCCTCAGTCAGCAATATCAGCTGAAACTGGTTACTACGGTAATCTACCCTCAGTCAGCAATATCAACTGAAACTGGTTGCTACAGAATCTACCCTCAGTCAGCAATATCAACTGAAACTGGTTACTACAGAATCTGCGCTCAGTCAGCAATATCAACTGAAACTGGTTACTACAAAGTCTGCGCTCAGTCAGCTATATCAATTGAAACTGGTTACTACAGAATCTGCGCTCAGTCAACAATATCAACTGAAACTGGTTACTACAAACTCTGCGCTCAGTCAGCTATATCAACTGAAACTGGTTACTACGGTAATCTGTCCTCAGTCAGCAATATCAACTGAAACTGGTTACTACGGTAATCTGTCCTCAGTCAGCAATATCAACTGAAACTGGTTACTACGGTAATCTGTCCTCAGTCAGCAATATCAACTGAAACTGGTTACTACAGAATCTGCGCTCAGTCAGCAATATCAACTGAAACTGGTTACTACAAACTCTGCGCTCAGTCAGCTATATCAACTGAAACTGGTTACTACGGTAATCTGTCCTCAGTCAGCAATATCAACTGAAACTGGTTACTACGGTAATCTGTCCTCAGTCAGCAATATCAACTGAAACTGGTTACTACGGTAATCTGTCCTCAGTCAGCAATATCAACTGAAACTGGTTACTACAGAATCTGCGCTCAGTCAGCAATATCAACTGAAACTGGTTACTACAAAATCTGCGCTCAGTCAGCAATATCAACTGAAACTGGTTACTACGGTAATCTGTCCTCAGTCAGCAATATCAACTGAAGCGGGTTACTACGGTAATCTGTCCTCAGTCAGAAATATCAATTGACACTGGTTACTACGGTAATCTGTCCTCAGTCAGCAATATCAACTGAAACTGGTTACTACAAAATCTGCGCTCAGTCAGCAATATCAACTGAAACTGGTTACTACGGTAATCTGTTCTCAGTCAGCAATATCAACTGAAGCGCGTTACTACGGTAATCTGTCCTCAGTTAGCAATATCAACTGAAGCGGGTTACTACGGTAATCTGTTATCAGTCAGCAATATCAACTGAAACTGGTTACTACGGTAATCTGTCCTCAGTCAGCAATATCAACTGAAACTGGTTACTACAGAATCTACCCTCAGTCAGCAATATCAACTGAAACTGGTTACTACAGAATCTGTGCTCAGTCAGCAATATCAACTGAAACTGGTTACTACAAAATCTGCGCTCAGTCAGCAATATCAACTGAAACTGGTTTCTACGGTAATCTGTCCTCAGTCAGCAATATCAACTGAAACTGGTTACTACGGTAATCTGTCCTCAGTCAGCAATATCAACTGAAACTGGTTACTACGGTAATCTGTCCTGAGTCAGCAATATCAACTGAAGCGGGTTACTACGGTAATCTGTCCTCGGTCAGCAATATCAACTGAAACTGGTTACTACGGTAATCTGTCCTCAGTCAGCAATATCAACTGAAACTGGTTACTACGGTAATCTGTCCTCAGTCAGCAACATCAACTGAAGCGGGTTACTACGGTAATCTGTCATCAGTCAGCAATATCAACTGAAACTGGTTACTACGGTAATCTGTCCTCAGTCAGCAATATCAACTGAAACTGGTTACTACAGAATCTACCCTCAGTCAGCAATATCAACTGAAACTGGTTACTACAGAATCTGCGCTCAGTCTGCAATATCAACTGAAACTGGTTACTACGGTAATCTGTCCTCAGTCAGCTATATCAACTGAAGCGGGTTACTACGGTAATCTGTCCTCAGTCAGCAATATCAACTGAAACTGGTTACTACGGTAATCTGTCCTCAGTCAGCAATATCAACTGAAACTGGTTACTACGGTAATCTGTCCTGAGTCAGCAATATCAACTGAAGCGGGTTACTACGGTAATCTGTCCTCAGTCAGCAATATCAACTGAAACTGGTTACTACGGTAATCTGTCCTCAGTCAGCAATATCAACTGAAACTGGTTACTACGGTAATCTGTCCTCAGTCAGCAACATCAACTGAAGCGGGTTACTACGGT
Source organism: Deroplatys truncata (assembly GCA_030765065.1). Classification (NCBI taxonomy): domain Eukaryota; kingdom Metazoa; phylum Arthropoda; class Insecta; order Mantodea; family Mantidae; genus Deroplatys; species Deroplatys truncata. Next base: position 66,254,589 of record CM060978.1, on the reverse strand, counting down.
AATCTGTTCTTCGTCATCAATATCGACTGAAAATGGTTAATATGGTACTCTGCCTTAGTGAAGTACATCTATTGAAACTAATTACCATGGTTATATCCAGGAACATCTACTGAAACGATTTTCCATAGTTATACCCCCTCAGTGAAGAATATGAATTGGAACTACTTACCATGGTTTTATAATCCCTGTCAAGAATATTTATTGAAACTATTTACCATGGTTATAGCCTCTCAGACAGGAATATCAACAAAAGTTGTTTGCCATGGTAATGTACCTTCTTAGGAATATCAACAAAAGCTATTTACATACTAACCTGTGTCAAGTCAACTTCAGCTAAAACTAGCAACGATGGTAACCTGATATCAGTCAGTGGTGTCTATTGTAACCATTGTATGGGTTTATACCCCAGTCAAGAATATCATCTCAGACTATTTACCATGGATATATCCCCTCAGAACAAGAATATCAACAAAAGCTAACTAGCTGCCAACATCAACTAAAACTAGTAACGATGGTAACTTGAGATCAGTCAATACTATCTACTGAAGCTACAGTTACCACGCTAACACCCACTGCAGTACATCAGAAAGTATATATCGACACCTGCAAGGCACTATTCACTTTACCAATCTTGTCACGATATTAAATCTTGTTTTATGAGACGAGGTAGACATATACCAGAAAATTAGAGTTAATCAATCCGATCGTCTGCTGTAGTGTGCGCCATGGCCGCAAGCGCGTAGTGGCGCCACTTTCCAGATGCCATATAATATTCATAACGGAACTCACGTTACGACTGCACGTTAAACTTGATGTTTGCAAGCGCCATCGAGTTTTACGGTTGAGAATCGTCACATAAAAACACTTCCACTTGTAAAAAAGCTACACGCTCCGTAAAATAAGCCAAAGTGCTTTCGGAAATATACCTCGCAAAATGATTAATGTCACTGGAATAAAAGTTTTAAACGCGAGCTTTCATCAGATCAAAGTGAGGCGTTTCAGAGCCTCCTGTGCAAGCCTATCGACTTAGTTCGTTGCCTAGTAACCGATATACCAGACAGGGAGCGCCTGTTGCATATATACGTGTCCTAACTAGATAAACAAATGAACATTCACAATCAGTCCTCCGCCAACTTGTTGAATCCCTCCTCCAGCACGTGTCTATCCTAAAACAAAATGTTTGCTTAACAGTCTATGAGATGAAGCTACAAATCTTTCACCTCTCCTGACATCGATCAAATTATCGATTATGAATACCACCAATTCTAGAATTTTTGCGTTTTCAATTATTATTATTATTTATTTTATAACATATAATAGATAAAAGAAGTAGGTACTGTATTCCAAACTAAAACTTAATACCGAGATTTTAACGAAAATACATGTTTTGAGATCTGCTGAATAAAAGAAAAGGTATTTTTGGGAAAAAGTCTGTATATTTTCTGAGTGTGAACAACATAACTCAAAAGCTAAATGTCGGATAAATACCAAATTTGGTATTTAAGTTCAGCATCTTCCAAGAATACGACATAAAGATTTTCAGCAAAATCCCCAGTACAATATTACACTTACATGCATTTTTAATGGTTCATAACTATGTTGAATAACATAAATGGTTAAGATATGTGTATAGATAATAAAATGTATACCCATAACTTTCTGCCAATACTCTGCGAAGTCCGTTGAATGAATTTTGTATAACTGGTAAACCAAAGAGACAGAAAAAATTGCTTCACGGAAAATATCGATTAATGTTTTCTTATATAGGCAGTTTCTTTAGTTTTAGTATTAACATCTCCGAAAAATTAGTTGCTCTTAGTTTGAATTTTTGCTTTATCGTGCTTTTTTAAAGTGCTAAGTGGCCGTTTCTAGGAAGTCATACAAAGATGGGATTTCAGAGCCAATACATATCAACCCGCTTCTAAAACATTTGACATGTGAGAATTATTTGGTAAAGAAAATTGTGTGAGTATCACCATTAGGTTTGTTTTTAATTTTAATGTTATACTAGGGTATTATTTCTAGCAAAACTATTCCATAAATCTGTGCGAAGCTTCATTGGTTATTATGTATAACAGCATTAATATAACATGGAGTCCAGGGGAGTTTAGTTTATTCCTCCTCATTATTGTAACAACTGAGAACACCAGTTGCTACTAAACACACTTTATTTGTCACTTAGGTACTCAGCGTAGCACAAACACTTGAGCTCTCAGAACAGAACACAACTGATCCGTCGAATCGAATCACAACTGAACTGAGTCACAAATAATAACTGAACCACACTCGACTCTGTCCAAACTCTTTAACTTCTTGACCACACTTAACTTCGTAACTTCTTAACTAACTGAACTGCATGAACTCCTCGGTGGACAGAGCATCCTCTTTATATAAGCCTCGTATATTAGGTGGTACGTTATAGAAGGGGAAGCTACTGGAAACGGTTGAACGGAATTTTCTGTAGCAATAAAAACTGCAGGGTAGCGGCACACATGTGTTCGTTTCGCGCCTATTGTTCTGAAAGCTGGTTGAGGGTCTCACCCAGGTGCGATTACCGCTTTAATTTCAATATCAAAACAAGAACCTAAAACGATAGCTTACAAAGTAACAGCAAAGGATATGAGCATAACATCCAAATTCTAATTTGCAAAAATTTACATCCACTTCTCGAGAAGAAGGAGGCAAATTATTTAAATTTTAGCTTTAGGCATTTCAAAGAAGAATGTACCTTTGCATTCAAAAAAATCTGATGTGTTACACTCACATGACTTTCTCTACTCTTGTACAAACTAATTTTACAAAATCTTATTCGCCATCTATTTCATATTAATCAAGATAGACATTTGCAGAAACGATATTTTGACATGCAAAGAGAATTACATTTTACACATAGCGACCAGTTCTAAAAATATTTGACTATCGCTTAAGGCCTACTATGTTCCCCTTGTTTTGTAATTGAAAGGGAAATATAGAAATACAGTAGCCTTTAAGCATCGACATGTATCTTAATAGTTGGTTGCTAGGTGCAGCAGCATTCTCTTTGCCACAGATTAATACTCTTTGCATATCCAAGACGAAAAAATTAATAACGAATTCCCATTTGAGAAAAAGTATTGGAAAATTTAAGGGAATAACAAGCAATATCTCGAAAATGGTTCACTCAACAAAAAAAAATGTATATGACATAAATTGTGTATTTTAACGCGATCTACATTTTTTGTGTAGTAAAATTGTGTGTATATCTTATGGTTTACCAGTTATGCAAAAGTTGTTCACAATGAATACTTTGGGAGACATTCCCAAAAAATTCAATATATACATTATATTTGTCATAAAAATACCTTAAACATATGATATTTTAATCAAAATCGTAAGAGCCATTTTTGAGAAAATTAAAATTTTCGAAAAATGTTCCATGTAAAGGGTAATCTGGGGTGGGGGGAATTTCTTGAAAACCTTCGTGTTGAATATCTGGAAGATACTGAACCTAAATACCAAGTTTGATGTTTATCCGACTGTTCGTTTCTGAGTTATGCTGTTCACAGACACACACGGATATGTTACCAAAAATGCTTTTTTTTGGGTTCAGTGGGTCTCAAAACATATATTTCCGGTGAAATCTCGGTATCGAATTTTTGGGTGGAATACAATACCTCCCCTGCTTACTATACGTAGTAGAGAAAGTAAAATGTGTTTAAAATCAAATGCGAAATACATTTTAAAAGGTAGTACAACAATACGTTTAAAATATTTATAAAACAGGTATTATCGGGTGGTTTTATCTGCCCAATCAACACCAGGCATGTTGTATACCACCATTTATTTGACCTGGTCGCACTCTATCCTAACACAGCATATTTCCGGTCATTAATTATACTGTACTATTGCAGAGGGCACTTCTACTCATACAAAACGGATTGCATTTCTCCCCACGCATACATATGGTTGAGCACTCAAAAGGCTGTCCGTCAGATTTGAAGTTATATCATAATTTAAAATGTTTGAGAGCGTAAATAAACATGTAGACTGACACAATATAATGAACTGCATTTGTTAATATAAGAACTGCGGCAGTATTTTTAACACTAAAATGATTTCAGTCTAATTATATAATATATAATTTCAATACAGCCCGCCTTGAAGCAATATGTAGTAATAATATGTTAAATGTACGTAACAGTCATTGCATATGCTTATATTATTGTATCCATGTGTAATAATGTTATGTGAATATATTACGTAATTTAATAATGTAGGAGCTGTGAGAATAATAAGTTAAAAATTGCTAACAATGAGGTAACAATGAGGTAACCTTGAGTCAATAATGAATAAGAAAGTTTAACAGTACTACTTGTGATTCTTGGAGTAACAATAATGTAAATTTTGAGACAGTTTAAAAGTAGCCAATCAACAACCAGAAAAAGCTTTAGTTAAATGAAGATATTCTATTGGAGTAGGATTAGCCAATCAGAGACTTGAAATACAGAAATTTACAAGTTTAGACGGTTACTAACCACGCCAAAAGTGTCCTCAAGAAATATAATACGCATTCGTGTGAAACGAACAATAAGTTTACGTGTTAAAAAAGTGTAATTAATTAATTAAAGAATCTCATAGCTCTCTGTATCAGTAAAGTGTTATTTAAATCGTATCAAGTATTAATAAAAGGAGTGAAGTAGAATTATAATCTGTGTAAGCCTACATTCTTGTCGCATCACAACCCTGCTAGGAGAAACGTGTCTCTAACAATAATACTGACGCAGCCGAGGCAAACATAAATATATATGTATTTTTTTAAACTTGGGGCAAAGGCCACCTGAAAGTGCATTTGGGGCGAAGCCTACCGGAAACTGTTTACCATACGTGTGGTTGCAACTACTACAAGTTCGACTCCCCAACAGTTGAATCACGATACAACTCCTACAGCAATATAACTTTCTTAGAACAACAGATATAAATTTGGGATATCACTTATCTACGTTTTTAATCAATAAATCTGCCACGTATACCTGTTTTAAACTTCTTTCAGAAAGTTAATTTTACCTCTATGTACAACTAAAATTAATTTCAACGATATTAACCCAAATTTGTGTAATAGCTTTATGAACTGTCACTAAAATTACATAATTGCTTCCAAGAATCACAAGTAGTAATTGTTAAACTTTCAAATTCATTATTTCCTCAAGGTTACCTCATTGTTAGCAACTTTTAACCTATTATTCTCACAGCTACTAATAATTAAATTACGTAATACATTCACAAAACATTATTACACATGTATACAATAATATAAACATATACAATGACTGTAATATACACTTTTTATATATTGTTACATACACATACTGCTTTAAGGCGGGCTGTTATTGAATTTATATATTATATAATTAGACTGAAATCATTTAAATGTTAAAAATACTGCCTCAAATCTCAAAACGTTTATTTGCACGTTTATTTCGGTATCGAGTTTTTCGATGGAATACAATACTTCCTCTACTTACTTTTGGCACGTAGAAGATAAAGTAATAAATATTTACGGACGTTTTTCTATATAAACTGTTGTATAAATTGAAGGAATTTTTTTTAAAACTTCGCCTTGCAGCCTTAATGGACACTGGGACCGAGGTTTAGGTGAACATGACAAACTTTTCGTTTTAAATTATATCATATAAGTATTCTATAGATATTTGTAAATCATTTTGGCTAAATATTTTTCACGATCCGCCATTTTTAAAAGCCCAGCGATATATTTAAATCACCCGTGAGCTCCCTTTTAACCACATTGGACCCTTTCTGTATGTTTTTCTCGTTTTAAATTTTTGCGCATCAAATTTATTACTCACGTTTCAGTTTTGTTCTGTTTAGTTTGCAAATTCACATACCTAATCGCAAACACGCTATCTAAAGACTCAAGTATATATTTTATGATTGCTTTATTCATTGGCTCACAAAAGAAAAATTAATTTACACTGAAAAATAAGGAAACTTTTGAAATAAACTACTTCATAGATACAAGCATTTATTTCCCTACAGCTAATTACTTCAACTTGAAACAAATACATTTATTTTAACTTACTTAAGTATCATAAAATCCCATTATCATACTTCTCTACAAATGTGATTGTACTGTTTTTGCTAATTAAAACTATTTAATTGCATTGTCTGGGAAAATGTTTGAGCTGGACGTTTGAGCTTTTTACACTCATTTCTTTATTTACTCATATTAATTGTACCAGTTTTCAAGCAAATGGCATTAAACTGCTTTAAAACGTTAGAAAATTCAGATCGAGTGTCCCGTAAAATGTGTTTGAGGCTGAAATTGCGATACTGAATTGCTGAATCGAATGTTGTTCTTCCTCTACCTTAGGTATAGGCACATTATTTTGTTTGTAGAAGAGTATGTTTAAATATAAACTGTCTCAAAGAAAACATGTTTCTCGGCTGCTTCAACGCTGGAGTGAAGACGCTTGGTGAACATGCTATACTAGGCAACGAAAGAAGGCTATCAATATCGAGAGCACTTATCGATATTATAGGCGAGCCTGTATGCCCGGGGGTCCTACAGTCGGCATCTACACAACGCTCAAGTGTGAACTGTTATGAATTATTAAACAGCACAGCTACGTCCATCTGACACATCAAACACCAGCCTCTCTGTATCCATGGAAACGATACCTACCTGCATCTTCAAAATGCATTCAGTATAACCCTTTTACCAACATAGGAATGGGTAAAGTGTCGAGAATGCTTGGTAGTAAATATAAACAAAAAATCTAATCTTACATTCATATAACCTTCTCTACCCTGAATTGTTTATTAATAAGTATAAAAATTATTCTTACGAAAGTTTATTTTTCTATCTACTTCATTTTAATCCAGATAAACCTTTGCAAAAATAGCTAAATTATACATTTCGTTAGGATACAAAGAGAACAGTGATAGTCAAATGTTTAAGAGCTGGACATTATACGCTGGCCTTAAAATCCCATACTGTTTCCCTCTCGTACAATCGCCAGGAACAACTAAAAATCATGGGACTTAAAAGAATGATAAAAGTATTGAACAAATCAAGTCATTAATAACGGATATCTCGAAAATGGCTTATGCCACAACAAAACGTATTTGAAATGATTTGTGTGGTTTAAAGAGATCTGTTTTATTGTGTAGTACGTTTTCTGTTATCGCTTAACATTTACCAATTATACAAGAAGAGCTATTCCCAGAAAATTCAAGATGTACATTTTTTTGTGATGCAGGTATCTTTAATATATGGTAGTTTAATAAAAAATTGTGCAGTAATTGTTTAGAAAATAAAAAATTTCCAAAAATGTTCCAAGTTTGGGGCAGGGAGATTTTCTTGAAAGTGTTCGTGTCGCATAAAGGTACTAAACCTAAATACCAAGTTTGGAATTTATCCGACATTTCGTTTTCGAGTTTTTATTTTATTCGGGGTCCTCAAAACATACATTTCCGCTGAAATCTCGGTATGAAGTTTTTGGTTGGAATGCAATAGTTTCTCTACCTACTATGTACATAGTAGAGAAAGTAATAAATATTAGAAAACAGTTTGTAGATAATAATGTATCAGATTTGTTACGGCTGTGACATTTCAGATATATACATTTATGTTATACAAAACTATGTGTAACATTCTCATGATTTTCTCTACTCATTACCAAGTCAAATATGTCATATATACTGTGACGCAGCTATGGGCTTCAGTTATCGCATAATAGGCGCCGACCGACCAACTGGGAGGTTGAAAAAATAAGTTCTCTCACACAGCGTGAACACCAGAAGCTCTATCGGGAGATTCTGTAACATTCTTTCTCCCCGCCTCCCAAACATTCTAGAACTTTCTGGAAAATTCCATCGGCTGTATAAGCGATACGTATATAAGTAAGCCAGTATGAGTTCTGCTACCACATAAAGTGCTGGTAACTCAAGGCATTCTACGAGTGAGTTTGCGGCGGAAGCTGTGACGTACAGTCAGTGCTGCGAGAGATTAGAGAGGTCTTGTGTTCGACTCTCCAGCGAGTAAAGCGGAAGGAAGAAGAGGCTGTTTCCTGCGTATTTTATTACGAAGAAAAGTGAATTGAGAGAACAAATTGAACTACATCACTTGAAAACTGGACAAAGCCAAAATATTAATCCATTCATATAAACAGTGATTCTTCTCCCCACGTTAACATGTGAGAACATGTCAGTTCTCTCGACTGATATGTCGACTCAACTGCTGAAAATAGGTATGACGCTACCTGAAACAATGCCCATTTTGAATTTTTAATAACTTGACTCGAGTGAAGTTGTGCTAACATGTCGACTCGAAATATGAATTATCAAATTGTTTGTATTTGCTGTATTAGCTAGATATTAATTATTGTAAGTGACCGCATTTTATAATGAGCTATGTAGTTGGGGTTATGCCTGTGATGTTCTAAATAAATAAATGTAGTAAATTAATCCTAATAGTGGTTACCTATAAAGTCCTGAAATTAGGAGCACTTACAACATTGCAAATCACATTTGATATATATCTTGAGTATCTGAAATCGCCTTCAAGGGAATACTTGAATCACATGAGAAGGTTTAATTTGCACACGGGTATCTCAGCTTAGAGGGAGAAGATGGGCATCCATAACGAAGATCCTTAGTTCTACTCTCAGAAATGGCATTGAATTTTTCAAGTGTGACTCAACTTTCCAATCTGATATTTTATCAAAATCGTTAGAATCTCTGGGTCGATAGCTACCACGGAGCCGAAGCTCCCCTCGAGACCCAGGAAATGCGCCAACCGAGTGGCTCTCCCTTAGTGGGATTTTCCATTAGGGCCAATACCTTCGTTGCTAAAAAGCCTCCCCCATCCCCTCGCTTACGCGAGACGGAAGTGAATTCGCCAGATATGTGCATCAACACAAAGGAAAGACTATCGACGAACCTCGGTAGGGGCATCTGCACAACCTGGCCCAGACGTATCCAATCTCCCAAGGATATCGGGACCAACTATCTCGACGAGACTAACCCAATCCGAAAAGTTCCCCAACGAGAGGGCTCAGCGTTCAGCCCAGAGTACTTCTATTAACGCCAAAAGCCCCGCGAGTTCTAAAGGTCCGCAGCAGGAGGTCGCGAGATCGATTCTTGGCGATCGCCTCTCTGACCATGGATTTTTTGTGGTTTTCTCGGGTACGCAAATGCTGGGGTGATTCCTCTTATACTACGACTTTCCCGTACCTCATTTCCTGTATCGAACATTTCCTTTATCATCTGTTTGGCATATTGAGTTGGGTGGTGGAGATGCGCTTAGTAGAGGTTTCTTCCTGGGATCGGTCTAACTGCTCAGCTAGGTCCCGCCTCCGGGTGTTCTAGGTTAGGCACTCCTTCGGAGGACCCCCGGGCTTGAGTAGCGTCGGATGCGTTCGAACTGTAAACGTTAGGTGCCCCGTCCATGTTTGCACACGTCGTCATTGGGATCTGTTTGACCTTCGGGTCTCTCTCCTCATCCCTACCTCTTAAGGTAAACAGCACAGAGAAACCATTGGCCTACTTTCGGTGCTCTGCCCCGGTTGCGAGTGCCCCTTTATAATATACAGCGTTTTCTTACCTACTGTAGGTGGTAGACAAAGTGAAGTTGTGAGTTTTATTTTAATATTATAAAGCGAGAAATTCTATATGCATGCAAGCATTTATGTGGGTGTATGTGAGGTAACCACTCAGCCGACTTTGATAATTCTTTCACAATTGAAAAGCCCTATTCTTTCTGAAGGACATGGACTATATAGCACCTAATTTCAATCCATAAATTACTAAAAAACTTAAAAGGGTTTACAAAGCATTTTTAACAAAATACGAACACATTAGATTTATAAAAGAACATACTTAGGAACAGGGATTTGAGTTTTCGTTGAGAATGACATGGATAAGAAAAGTTGTTCCACATAGAATGCATGTAAAATAAAAACAAAGGCCGCGGATATTTCATTCCAACCACCTGTGCATAGATTGTCATTATTTAATAGCTAGGACACATCAAAACAAAGCAGAATCGAATCAGCTTATAACGGTATGGTATGCATTAAAATACCAATGCCAAAATATATTAATAACCCTCATGTAAAAGGTTTTGCTTTATTCCCTTTGTATGGTGTAATCAAGATCGTTAGCCGGCATGCTAAATAATTGCATAAAGAGAGAAAATTGATAACTTTAGAAATCAGTCAACTGATATGAGAAGATTGTATTTCTCGATGGTCGCACACTATGTCTCTTTTCACAAAGAGGTTAACTTAGTGGCCTGGGAGTGCGGAACTTGGTACTCACCAGTTTCACTGCTATTTCGTTAAGGGTTTCTTCAATATTATATAAAAACTGTATATCTTTTGTGTTATTAAATAACTAAACCAAAAATTAGGTGTAAAAGTTTCAAATTTCACCTACTCTAATTACCCAAAACCAAGCGGGATGATCAGGCGGTAAATTCTGTGAATCGCATTTGAAGGGTCACGGGTTCAAATCCCCGTGGCTGACTAATCCGACCGAAGGTCACACACACCACTGCTTGGTTGAACAACAAAGGCAGAACGCTCCATACACATCCCTCCCTGCTATGTACGCGCCCGCTGATAAAGTTGGTAAAATGTCTCCCGAAGCTGCGGTGACGGCATCAATGGAAGCGAGTGTAGAAAATTGGTTATAAGGGATAAAGGGAAGGATTCACCATAAAAAAACCTCTAGATCAATTTTACAAAGAACGAGGGAGGGGTAAATGAAATTAATTATTCATTCGGGTTTAAAAAACTAACTGTGCAACGTCGTGTAAGCTAGCTTGTGTTCTTTACAGGTTAACTTTACAGCAAATAATTCCTGGAAGGTTTGACCACATTAAGTGTATGTCTAATTGTTTCTATGTGAAGATGAAACGTGCCTTTAAGTTGCTATGGGGATTATTCGAGATATGTGTGTGGTGGCTTGTATAAAACGCTCGTCTTGTCAACATAAGAAGCCAGGCGTGGGCCACTTGAGATCAGGTTTTCTGATGCTGTGTAAACATCTCCTCAGGCTAATACATAATCTATTAGTTTTCTAAATATTAATTCTGATCGATACTGGGCGTGGTCGAGGCGATAGTAATCGATCAGTCTTTGAATGTTAATTGCATCACTAGTCGCTTCTGTCAACATGAGACCCACCACAACCCTTTACGTGGTCCAGCCCTCCAGCAAGGGTGTTTACCTGCTTCTCCCTGCCTCTGAAAAACAGGGCTGGTCCAGCAGTCAAATGGAGCCGGCTATCACTCCACTCTGAGTAAAGGGCTCATTACTCTCTTGATGCTTGTATGTAGAGGGCAGTGCTAGTAACGTGGGTTCAAACCCAGTCGATGTCGATGGACGTTTCTTGAAATATTGTCGTAAGGTAAAGTAAAAAATTCATGTGTTGCACTCACATGACTTTCTCTCCTCCTGTGCAAACTATTTTTACAAACGCTTATTCTCCATATACTTCATGTTAATCGAGATATCGATCTTATTGCTAATTTTCTTGTAGGTGCAAGAGGAATATGGTAGGCTTTAAGCGATAGTCAAATCTTTTAAGAGCTGGCTGCTATGTGGAGCATTTCATTCTCTTTGCATGTCCAGAACATAAAAAACTAATAACGAATTCCTATTTGAGAAAAAGTATAAGTATTGGAAAATTCAAACACATAACAAGGAATATATCGGAAATGGTTCACTCGATAAAAAAATATGTATATGACATAAATGTGTGTTTTAGCGAGATCTAAATTTTCTGTGCAGTGACATTTTGTCTATAACTTACGGTTTACCTGTTATGCGAAACTCATTCAGATTGAAGAGGACTTTTGGGGACATTCCCAGAAAATTCAAGATGTACATTTCATTTGCCATGAAAATATCTTAGACATGATATTTTAATCAAAATACTTCCATTTTTTTCAAGTGCTGAATGACTTTTAATTTTTACTTCTTCCCCCCCCCCTTCTGATGGTCATGCCAGGAGTACGGTGCCAAAGCCGTCACGCAGCGACCCGATTTTTAAGCATTTTAGTATCGTTTCAGCCTTCGGTATCCTCCTTGCACCTATCGCCCTCCGCGGTGTAATGGTGAGCTGGACCTGTAGTTTCCGAGGTCGCAGGTTCAAACCCGGCGGTAGGCGATGGATTTTTTTGGGCGTAAAAACCCTTAGCATGACTTCCTTCGGAAGCGAAGTAAGGCCGGTGGTACCCTGTCGTAAATTTATGCACGTAAAAGAACCTCAAGTCTCTTAAAGAGCCCTCTGAGCAAAATTACCGCTCTTTCACGCCCAACATAGAACGGGACGCTAAGTATCACAGCGCAGTATCACAGCGTCCATAAATAAAGCTGAATTAATTTTTCTCCTTATACCTACAACGCGATGTATAATGAAACCATTGCTGACCATTTATTAAGAAGTAGATAGAAGAATAAGGTTTTATAAGAGTATAGGCTTGGGTAGAGTAGGTAATATGGATGTAGCACATCAGAAAATTTAATCGTTTCTCGTTATGGACACGCTTATTGCTTAGTGTAGAATTTAATAACTGAAGCACACATTTCCCTATCGTTTCACTCTCACTTCTTATAAAATTCCTATTTAGGCATGTCTTTAAGGGAAACAGAAGATAAATGTGCATCTTATTCATAACCCCGATATTGAAACACTGCGCCGTAGATTTACGGCCTGACCAAACCTCAAATTTGAAGTTCATTATCACATTTAGGGTTCATGTTCTCAGAATTGTTTAAGTATAGACCACCATGCCCCGGAGTCCTACTTAATATTCAGGGAGAGAGTGCGGCGTTTCTAACGAGGAGTGGCTATCGGCTCCGGGCAGATCATATTGCTGACCATGGAATCCACTTCAACTTCCGGGAGTATACTCCTTTATAACTTCGTATTGTGTCTAAAGTATCAGCTTTGCCATGATTTCCTAATTATACATTTTTGTAAAATTGAATTTAATGGGACATGTGTTTATTTAAATGTGAACAGTGAATTTGCATGGAGCCAGAGCGAAATGACTCCGCGGTAACGAGTGGGACTCGCATTTGGGAGGTCTCGGGTTCGCTTCCCGACGACTGACCACTCTGACCTTGGTTTTTCGTGGTTTTCCCTGGTATCCTCATCAACCACGATTTCCTTTCCCTAAGCTCCCTTTCATTCCGTTTCCCTCTCATCTTTCAGGTATGCTTTTGTGTTTGTGACGTATGGTGGTGCCGGATAAATGGCGCGGATGTTTGCTTAAAGAAAGGATTACACCTTGTGGACACTAGAGAGCTGCTTGGTCGGGTTTCATCGTCCTTTCTAGGCAGTTTCAGCAGTGGGACAAGTCTTCAACCCTGGAATTGATTGGGATTTCCGCGGGTCTCTGTGTCCTGTTCGTCTGTAGCCTCCTATGACTCGTTCACTTCATACCTTCCTCTTAGCGGGATAGCCACAATAGATCTATGTAGGTTCAGTGCGAGAGGTGTCCCCCCTTCTTTGTACAACCTATACCTGTATTCCTATCCATGACGCATGGTATATTGCGATAATGTAAGCTGATAAATGGTTTAAAACAGAATTGGGGAAAAGTTTGAAAATACGATGACTATATCGATATTAACTTCGATTCATCTCTTATTCTTACATTGCCAATGTTTGGGCACCATAGAGATCTGTACCAACACGTGTAGCCGAGATCGTTAAGGTACGGGCTCGTGAACGGCAGGTCTGTGGATCAAATCCCGCCAGCACAGTCCTCCCTGGTTTTCTCCAAGTTTTCTTCATTCCTCATAACTATAAATGCTGTGGACCTACCTTAAACTTAGGCCTGGAACGTTTCCTTCCCAAAATTCCTTTCCCAATTGTCGTTTCACTTTATGTATCACTAGTGTCACCACCTGTGGTGCCGTATGAAGTACGAGCAGGAGTTAAACACTATTCAGAAAACAATTAGAGCGCTTTTACTATAGTATGAACCATTTACCATAGTACGGCGTTCTAGCGGGCCGTACGGCACGCATGTTCTGGGGAGATGCGAGCGCGCTGCCGTACTATATGAAAACACATCTGCGATGACCAGATATAATGTTTACCGTTCCATGAACGTAATGCCTCAGCAGGAGGTAATAAGAAAACGTAACGTTGATTCTGCCTTTCATCAACTCATATTGTGTTGAAAATTACGTCTTTCTTAATGGATACAAAGTTCATAACGGCCGGTAGGCGATGGTCAGATTTTTCAAACAACGATCGCCATGTGATGGCTTTGAAATTTCATGCTCTTTGCATGACCATGAAAAATAAAGGAAATAGCGACTTACCATTTCAAAGAATTATAATCATTTGACAATTAAAACCAATAATAAAGATATTTCAGAAATGGTTAACGTCACAAAAATTTTTATTTGTCATAAATTATATGCTTTAAACAGATCTACATTTTTAGTGTAGTAAGATTCTTTTACGATTTACCAGTTATGCAAACGTCATACGGAATGAAGAGGCAATTCACAAGCTATTCCGAGAAAATTCAAGAGACAGAGTTTAGTTGCAAGGCAAATATATTAAATATCTGGTGTGTTTAATAAAAAATCCGATGTGTTACACTCACACGACTTTCTCTACTCTTGTACAAACTATTTTTACAAACACTTATTCTCCATATGCTTATATTAATCGAGATGTTAATCTTATTGCTAATTTTCTTGTAGATGCAAGGGGAATATGGTAGGCTTTAAGCCATAGTCAAATCTCTTAAGAGCTGGTTGCTATGTGGCGCATTTCATTCTCTGTGTATGTCCAGGACATAAAAAAAATGAATAACGAATTCCCATTTGAGAAAAAGTATTGGAAAATTTAAGGGAGTAACAAGCAATATCTGATACACTCAACAAAGAAACTGTATATCACATAAATTAAGTATTTTAACGCGATCTACATTTTGATGTAGTAAAATTTTGTCTATCTCTTATGGTTTACCAGTTATGCAAAAGTCGTTCACAATGAAGAATACTTTTGGAGACATTCCCAGATAATTCGAGATATTCATTTCATTTGTCATGAAAGTATCTTAAATATATGGTATCTTAATCAAATTCGTTAGAGCCATTTTTGAGAAAATAAAAATTTTCGAAAAATGTTCCATGTAAAGGGTAATCTGGGGTGGGGGATTTTCTTGAAAACCTTCGTGTCGCATCTCTGGAAGATACCGAACCTAAATATCAAGTTTGGTGTTTATCCGACTGTTCGTTTCTGAGTTATGTGTTCACAGGCACACACACACAGACACACACACACACACACACAAGCATGTTTCCAAAAATGCTTTTTTTTGGATTCAGGGTTCTCAAAATATATATTTCCGGTGAAATCTCGGTATCCAATTTTTGGGTGGAATACAATATTTCCCCTACTTACTATACGTAGTAGGGAAAGTAAAAACATTAGAACCATTTGAAAAAATAAAAACTAACACATATTTTCAGTGTAAAGCATAGCTTCGGGTGGGAAGATTTTATTGAAAGCCTTCGTGTTGCAACCTTGGAAGATCCTGATGTTAAATGTCGATTTAGTTTGGTATTTATCCGACTTTTACTTCTACTATACACACACACGACCCGTTTTCTAAAAATCTGATGTGATGCATTCACATAACTTTTTCTACCCTCTATCATTTATTAGTGGGTATGCAAACTATTCTTACTAAAAGCTTATTTTTCTAATACATTTTAATCCAAATAAACCCTTACAGAAATAGCTGCACCACACATTTCGTTATAGATAAAAAGAGAACAGCGATAGTCAAATGTTTAAGAACTGAACGCTATGCGCTGGTCTTAAAATTCCATACTGTTCCCAGCAATCGCGAGAAACAACTGAGAAAACAGATTTTGAAATAAACATATGTATTTGAAACAACAAGCTTATTTGAAATAAATTGTGTGTTTTAAAGAGATATACATTTGTTGTGTATTACGTTTGCGTCCATCGCTTAACGCTTACCAGTTATACAATATTATACAAAATTCCTTCAGAATAAAGAGGACTCTACAGGCGATTTCCAGAAAAATCAAGATATAGATTTTATTTGTCATGTAAATATGTTTGATATATGGTGTTTTAATCAAAATTGTTGGGGCCATTTTTCAGAAAATGAGAAATTTCGAAAAATGCTCCATGTAAAGAGCAGTCTGCAGTAGGGTGATTTTCTTTAAAATCTTTGTGTCGTCTCCTTAAAGATACTGAACCTGAATACCAAGTTTGGTATTTATCGGACATTTCGTTTTTTAGTTATGCTGTTCGCAGACACACATAGACAGCTTTCTAAAAATGATTTTGTGCCTTAAAACAAGTATTTATGGTGAAATCTCGGTATGGAATTTGTTAGTGGAATGCAATACCTTCTCTAGCTACTATGCACGTGGTAGTGAAAGTAAAACTGGTTCTTTTTATATGGAGTCTTAAACGCGTACTTCCGATGAAATCTCGGTATCGAATTTTTGTATGGAATGCAATACTTGGTCTTCTCTAAGAGCAGAGAAAGTAATAACCTTTTGTAAGAATAGTTTGCAGAAGAGAGATAGATTTTGAGGTAACAAAAAGTTTTGTCAGAAACAGCAGCTTTCGGCAGTGTTTTCCCTTAAAGCTATACCAACTATTCCAAGTTTAATTTCTTGGCTTCTTCAGTGGCTGCGTGTGGAGTTTCTGCAGTGGAAAGACGCTACCTCGCTCCGTTATGACATGCTCTTTCAAAGTGGACGGCCATTGTAAGCACTCAGCATCTGGTTTTGGCAAGAATTAATT
The DNA here is from genome assembly GCA_030765065.1 of Deroplatys truncata. Lineage (NCBI taxonomy): Eukaryota > Metazoa > Arthropoda > Insecta > Mantodea > Mantidae > Deroplatys > Deroplatys truncata. Next base: position 66,237,765 of record CM060978.1, on the reverse strand, counting down.
TTGCGTCCGAGGTTCTTTCTAAAATCGCAGAGAAGATAACGTTTAAAGCGGGGACCGGTTTGTGAAATCTGCTCTTGAGAACCTAGCTCGCCGCGAGCTACCGGACCACCACCCTTTCTTTCTTTCTTTCTTTCTTTTTTTTTTTAATCCTATGAGCGAAATTATTAAATCTGTCGGCTGCTCTAAAATAACTCTTCACCAGGGAGCTGAGAGATTTCTCGTGCTAATATCACATCCAGCAAACAGGTAAAGCAGGAAAAAAATGTTTTTTATGATATGGTGTGTTGATCGAGTAAAACCACACCATACGATTTGTGTTAGAAATAGCACTATCAACACGGTTTTTTTCTAACAATACACTCGTTAATCAACAGTATCCCTTATCAAATGTTGCTGTTTCTAACGTTCCCCATATGGCCTATAATCTTCGGGGGATAGTCATTCCACCAAGCGATGACTGGACCCACTTCTGAGGCGGAGGCACCAAATGGGCGGAATCTGTTTCCTCTGATGGTAGAATGATGAGGACCTACAGCTTTTATCATGGACTCCGAACCACGCTAGGCCATGAGGATACTTCACATGTCAGAATGAAGGCTTGAAGAGGACCGACTTATAATCGTCACCCTAGAGCTGGGATTACAACCCGGATCCTCAGTACGATAATCCAAAATGAAACCACTGCGATAACCCGGTACCCCCTTATCCATGTTATACTAGCTAGTAAAATAAATAACAAACATTAGCTTGGAAACCTCTACGAATCACGAAATATCGACTTAGTTGTAAGCACGAAGCGAAAACACAACACATCTGTCTATATCACAAGTCCACTTTTTACTTCCAATAAGACTTCCCTGCCTCTAATTTCCAATACCCATCATCTCTTTCATTGTCATTTGTTTCAGGGTTGCAAGACCAGGTGAGTTGTGGCTGGGCGGTGAATGTGCGGTTTGTAGAAATTGAAATTGAGTTTTTACTTTCTCTAACTACGTATAGTAAGTAGAAGTATTGTATTCCACCCAAAAATTCGATACCGATACTTCACCGGAAATATATGTTTTGAGACTCCCTGAATCCAAAAAAAATCTGATGTGTTACACTCACATAACTTTCTCTACTCTTGTACAACCTAATTTTACAAACGCCTATTCTCCATATGCTTCATGTTAATCGAGATATCGAGATGTCAATCTTATTGATAATTTTCTTGTAGATGCAAGGGGAATATGGTAGCTTTTAAGCGATAGTCAAATATTTTAACGCTGGTTGCTATGTGGGGCATTCCATTCTCTTTGCATGTCCAGAACATAAAAAAATGAATAACGAATTTGAGAAAAAGTATAAGTATTGGAAAATTTAAGGGAATAACAAGCAATATCTCGCAAACGGTTCACTCAACAAAAGAAATGTATATGACATAAATTGTGTATTTTAACGCGATCTACATTTTTCGTGTAGTAAAATTTTGTCTATCTCTTATGGTTTACCAGTTATGAAAAAGTCGTTCATAATGAAGAATACTTTTGGAGACATTCCCAGAAAATTCGAGATATACATTTTATTTGTCATGACAATATCTTAAACATATGATATTTTAATGAAAATCGTTAGAGCCGTTTTTGAGAAAATTAAAATTTTCGAAAAATGTTCCATGTAAAGGGTAGTCTGGGGTGGGGGGATTTTCTTGAAAACCTTAGTGTCGCATCTCTGGAAGATACGGAACCTAAATACCAAGTTTGGTGCTTATCCGATTGTTCGTTTTTGAGTTATGCTGTTCACAGACACACAGACACACAGACACACACACACACACACAGACACACACACACACACAGACACACACACGGACATGTTTCTAAAAATGCTTTTTTTGGATTCAGGAGGTCTCAAAACGTGTATTTCCGGTGAAATCTCGGTATCGAATTTTTGGGTGGAATGCAATACTTCCCCTACTTACTATACGTAGTAGAGAAAGTAAAAAAAGCATTTTTATGTGTTTGTGTGTGTCTGTGAACAGCATAACTCAGAAACGAACAGTCGGATAAACATCAAACTTGGTATTTAGGTTTAGTATCTTCCACAGATGCGACACGAAGGTTTTCAAGAAAATCCCCCCACCCCAGATTCCCCTTTACATGGAAAATTTTTCGAAAATTTTAATTTTCTCAAAAATGGCTCTAACGATTTTGATTAAAATATCACATGTTTAAGATATTTTCATGACAATTGAAATGTATATCTGGAATTTTTTGGGAATGTCTCCAAAAGTATTCTTCATTGTGAACAACTTTTGCATAACTGGTAAACCATAAGAGATAGACAAAGTTTTACTACACAAAAAACGTAGATCGCGTTAAAATACACAATTTATTTAATATACATTTTTGTAGTTGGGTGAACCATTTTCGAGATATTGCTTGTTATTCCCTTAAATTTTTCAATACTTATTTTCTCAAATGGGAATTCATTATTCATTTTTTTGTCTTGGATATGCAAAAAGTATTAATTTGTGGCAAAGGGAATGGTGCTGAACCTAGCAACCAGCTATTCAGAGATAAATATGTGCTTAAAGGCTACTGTATTTTTATATTGCCCTTGTAAATATATATTTCCCTTACATCTACAAGAAAATTAGCAATAAGATAGAGTATGCAAATGTTTATCTCGAATAACATGAAGTAGATGGAGAATAGGCGTTTGTAAAAATATTTTGTACAAGAGTAGAGAAAGTCATGTGAGTGTAACACATCAGATTTGTTTATTTATGAACCTCTTTAACTGCCGTGGTCCTTAGCAACCCATTCTCTATTAGGCGTAAAAGAACGGTAATTTTGCTCAGAGGCCTCTTTATCAGGCTTGAGGTTATTTTACGTGCCGTAAATCTACGACCGGGACCACGGGCTTTACTTTCTCTCTGAAGGAAGCCATGCTAGGGATTTTTACGCCCGAAAAAAAATCCATTGCCCCCGCCGACCTCGGGAACTAAAGCGCTTTGTAGAGATTTCTTCGCTGACATCGTTGCGTAAATGCTCAGTTAGCTTCCGCCTTAGAGTGGGTTCCACGAGGGGGCGACCGCAGGAATCCGGAGGATTATTGGATGTGTTGGATCTGGAAACGTTAGGAACCCCGCCCATGCTTGCGCACGTCGTCATCCTAATCTGGTCGCCCTTCGCGTCTCTCACCTCATCTCTCTCTCTCTCTCTCTCTCTCTCTCTCTCTCTCTCTCAGGGATCATATTAAAAAACGCTGTTGCGGCATACTTGTAGTGCTCTGCCTCGGCTGCGACGGACCACTCCATAAGTGCGTAGTCGTCCTCCGTGATGTAGTGGTTACCATGCTAGCCTGTAATTCTCGAGGTCGCGGGTTCAAACCCGGCGGGTGGTGATTGATTTTTTTCCGCGTAAAAATCTTTAGCATGGCTTCTTTCGAAAGGGAAGTAAAGCCGGTGGTCCCGTCTCTTAGATTTACAGCTCATAAAAGAACCTCAAGCCTGATAAAGGGACCTCTGAGCAAAATTACCGGTCTTTCACGCCAAATATAGAACTGGACGCTAAGGACCACAGCAGTTAAAGAGCATCCATAAATAAAACTCAATTTATCTTTAAGTCCGTAGCTTTACCTCTACCTTTTACTACCAAACAGCCTCTGAGAAAAAAAAAAATCTGATTTTTCACACATAATTTATATGTCCATTTTCGTACAAGTTCCCGTAATCCCTTTTAGCACGTGTGCACTGTTTTAGAAGCTCTACTTTTGTCATGCTGTCTAAAAAATGTATTTTGAATGTGGACATCCAAAATATTTAAGGAAAATTAAAGATATAAGGTCTATTTGTCATCCAAATACCTTAATATATGGTATTTTAGTAAAAATCGTTAAAGCCGCTCTTGGGAGTATCCCCCCTCAAAAAAAACCAAAAATATTCTATTTAGATAGATTTTTATTTAAATGTTCGTGTCGCACCCTTGAAAGATGCTGACATAAATACCAACTTTTTCGTTTATGATGTGTACCTTTCAGCGCTACACACACACACACACACACACACACACACACACACACACACACACACACAAATCTTTTCCTAAAGATGTTTTTGTGATTCCGCTACAGGGACCTCAAAACGTGTATTCCCTGCGGAACCTCTGTATCGAATTTTTCAAAGGAGTTGAAAACCATAACGCGACATATGTAGTGTTTAGGTCCCAAGTGTATTCATATGTAAACATCTAGAATTTAAAAATGTCGTTTTTGATCCAAACTTTAGTCCCCTGGTCCCTTAAGGATTTGTGGAAAACGTACGATTTACCTCTTTCCCCTGGAGGACTACGGTGAGGTTGGTCGGAACCGGAAACAACCTTAATTCGTCCGTGCGTTGTTACCACGTATTTGCGGTAGGAAAGACGTGTATTGATCCAGACAAAATAGTAGCACCTGTCTATCCATCCAAGACCTCCAAGAACGTTGTTTTCGTAGAGAAGGCGGCAGGCGGTGTCCAGGGACAGGTCGCTAAGCCCTGCTGTAAATTCTCAGGGATCCCTCGCTCGTCCAAAATCCCTTACCTGACACTACAAACATGCTACACACCCCACGAAGAAAAGACAGCACAAAGAGAGGACGACAAAAGCAAAAACGATGTTCTGAATGAGAGAATTAGCGATGTTGGCGTCCCTGTAAGTAAATAAACAGACCGGTAAGAGGAGGGAGGAGACATAAAGAAATGAAAAGCGGCGTCTCTGAGCTGGAGAAAAGTACAGTTTGAAACAATAACAGGTCCAGATTTACTCTTGTTTCATAACCTCGGTGATACCACAAGAAATGTGGATATCCTATACTCACAAAATCAAAACAAGTTTAGGTTGGCATGGATTACGTTTAGCTTCTTAGTGAAAACGAATCGAAAACGATTTGATTTTGTTGAAAGTTAATACTCTTTATGTACAGATATGCCTTTAAGAATACTACACGGGTTTTATGTAAGTAGGAAATCATAAACATTTCAAACGTAAAATGTAAGCTGAGTTTCCGAAGACGGCCGCGACTGTGTTATTGCATTAATTGGAAATATAAGAACATTTACTAGTGGAATTTAGTTCTCAGGACCGTTTTTCGAAGTATCTGCGGCAGAGTTTTTAATGAAAGCAGCTAAAGTCGAAAGACGCTTATTTTAACTTTGAACGGGAAAACGAAAGAAAATAGCTTTTTAATTTAAAGCAAATAGGAGCAGTGAATTACAGCTATAAGATAAAAATATCTGTGTTACACACACAGGCTTTCTCCACTGTTGTACAAACTATTTTTACAAAGGTGTATTCTCCATAAACTTCATGTTAATCGAGATAAATATTTGCAGAAACTTTAAATAGTCTGGGGTGGGGGTATTTTCATGAAAACAGTGTTGCATCTTTGAAAGATATCGAAACCTAAATACCAAGTTTAGTATTTATCCGACTTTTTGTCTTTGAGTTATGCTGTTCACATACACACAAACATACCCGATCCTTTTCTAAGTGCTTTCTTTTGAATTCAAAGAAAAGCAAAGAAGGAAATTATGTGAGGACTTTCTCTGCCCATTACAAATTCTCACGCAGAACTTATATACCTATTATAGCATTCATATAAAAAGTATTTCTCGCGACATATTTTTGCTTTCTCTACTACGTATAGTAAGTAGAGGAAGTATTGCATTCCAGCCAAAAATTGATATCAATATTTCCGCGGAAATACACGTTTTGAGGCGAGCTGAATCAAAACAAATATTTAAAAGAAGGTCCGTGTGTGTGTCGTGTATTGTGAACAGCACAACTCAAAAACGAAAAGTCGGATAAATACCTAGCTTGGTATGTAGATTCAGTATCTTTCAAAGATGCGACACGAAGATTTTCAAGAAAATCCCTCTACCCAAGACTACCCTTTTCATGGAACATTTTTCGAAAACATTTATTTTTCAAAAATGGCTGTAACAGTTTTGATTAAAATATCATATACTTAGGATATTTTTATTGAAAATGAAACGTATATCTTGAATTTTTTGGGAATGTCTCCAAAAGTCCTCTTCATTCTGAATGACTTTTGCATAACTGGTAAAGCGTAAGCGATAGACAAAGTTTTACTACATAAAAGCTGTAGATCTCGTTAAAATACACTATTTTGGTCATATACATTTTGTTATGGAGTGAACAATTCCCGAGATATGTCTTGTTATTTGTTTGAATTCTCCAATACTTATACTTTTTCTCAAATGGAAATTTGATATTCGCTTTCTTTTCCTGGACATGCAAAGAGAATGGAATGCTCTACACAGTAACCAGCTCTTAAAAGATTATTTGACTATCACTTAAAGCCTACTGCAGTTTCGTATTCTCCTTGCACCTACAAGAAAAATAGCAATAAGATAATTTCTGCAAATGTCTCATGCGAGTGCAACATATCAGAGTTTTACAACATGTTTGGCAGTCAACCATAAAGTTACACTGAACAAATTCGCCTTAATAAATCAATAAGTTTCGAAACTCAATTAAATTGGTTCGTTTCGGCAACAAAAGAGGCATGAAATGGCAGAAAAATAATCTAAACGAAACGCAATAAGGCCTTCCGATTAAGCCACTGACACTATATACACCAAGGAAAACCACTCTAGAGCTATTGCACCTAATAAACCTTCGGGAGGAAAGGAAAAGGCGAGAGAGTACAAAGGGCGACCAGATGGCAGCAGGCGCAGCGCAGGGAAGTCCCTAACGTTTCCTCATTTAACAATCCCTCTGCCACTCGATACCCCCACCTATCCTCACGAACAGGCTCCATGCCATGGAAGAAACAAAGCACATCCGTGGCATACTACCGCCCAACACGCCTAACCGTCCTAGACTATAACATGAAAGGAGGCAGAAATAGCAATGGTAGAGAGTGCACTTGAAATAAGGGAAGTTTTAAATTCAAGATGAGATCTAGAAATAGCTATTTATAATGATGTGCGAATCGTGTGGCGTAGTACTGAAAGATTTCTCTTCTGCAAGTTTGAAAAAGTGCTGACTTTTAGGGCTGGTATGCAAGTACAAAGATAGGGCTTCATTTCGTTAGACACAGGTGGCACTAAGTGTTTGGGTTATCCCACTTGGAATCAAGTTAAACAAGTGATTTATTTGTTCAAGATTTGGTGCTACTACAACCCCAAAGCTATTAATTTTTACTTTCTCTACTACGTATAGTAAGTAGGGGAAGTATTGCATTCCACCCAAAAATTCGATACCGAGATTTCACCAGAAATACCGCCTAAGTCATGCCGTTCGGTATAACAATAGGAAGAACCCAAATATATTTGAACACCCAGTATGCCCATGTTTCCTTGCAACGCGACAAAATTTCGGAGCCTGCTGCAGAATATTACGTCACTTACGGGCTACACTACACGCTTCAGGCCTTAATAAATAAATGAATGCCCAAGTTTGTTAGAGAGCACTTAGCTTGAAAAGTAACAAGGGTGTCGGAGTAAAGTAGTGCATAAAAAGTGACTAAATCAAATCTCTGAAACTTCAAGCGTGAAGAATGGAAGATGAGGGGTTCTGTCAAAGGCATTTCTAGAGGGGAACATCGTATTAGCATAGGAAACGTGCTTCTAGCTGACAGAATAAATGAAAAGGAAGAGAAAACCTGGGGAAAAAAGGAAGAGTGCTGAGTTCTGAAGGTTTAAGATGGGCCATGGCTCGATCCAGGTGAAGATATAACGTTATGATTATTGGCATATGACTTTCTCTGCTGGTTACCAGTTTACAGGCATATATGTTTCACAATACATATGAATGACTTTATTTACCCATTACAGTTAATTTTTACTACGCTTATTTTTCTATGCACTTAATTTAAATCCAAATAAACATTCGCAGAAATAGTTGCATTACACATTTCGTTTTAGATACAAAGGTAACAGCGATAGTAATGTTAAAGAACTGGACGCTATATGCTGGCCTTAAAATTTCATACTGTTTCCATGCAATCCTGAGAAATAACTGAAAGTTGAATGGCCAAGTAATGAACATTTCGAATCATTAATAACGAATATCTTGAAAATGGCTTATGCCACAGAAAAAGTTACTGGGTATAAGTTGTGTGTTTTAAAGAGATCTGCATTTATTGTGCAGTACGTTTCCGTCTATCGCTTAAGGTTTACCAGCTATACAAGATAATACAAAATTCTTCAAAGGCTATTCTCAGAAAATTCAACATATACATTTTATTTGTCATGTAGATATCTTTAGTATGTGGTATTTGAATCAAAATCGTTATTACCATTTTTTAGAAAATAAAAATTTTCGAAAAATCTTCCGTGTAAAGGGTGGTTTACGGTGGGGGGAGTTTTCTTGAAAATCTCCACCTCGCATCCCTAGAAACTACTCAATAGGTTGCCAAGGTTGGTGTTTATCCGACTTTTCGTTTTTAAGTTATGTTGTTCACAGATACACACACACACACAGACAGACAAATAGGCCTTTTCCTTGAAATGTTTTTTTTTATTCATTGGGCCTCAAAACACGTATTTCCGTTGAAATCTCGGTATCGAATTTTTGGCTGGAATGCAGTGCCATCTCTACCTGCTATGTACGTGGCAGAAAGTAAAAATGCTAATATACTGAACTATCAGGTAAAACAAATGCAGAATACAAATATAAGAATTTTTTATGAGAATACTTTGCACGTAAAAACTCATTCACATTTTCTGAAAAACTAATAGTTATCTCACCATCAGACATAATAACAGTGAGCAGAGCAATTACAGAGGAAGGAATTTGGCAGAGCAGGTAAAGGTGGAGAAGCCTGCGGAGCGAGCACCGCAAGTAGGTCACAACGGCCATTTTTGCTTCTAACGTGACCCCTGAGAGGAACAGATAAAGAAAGAAATCCGAAGGGCAACCAGCAAGCAAGCTTGGACGGGGTTCCCAAGGTTTCCAGATAGAACGCATCAACCGCCGCCTTACACCACCCACGAGCTCCTAACCGCGGCGATCCTACATATTTAGGCTCACATCGGAGGCGGGTCCCGACTGGACGGTCCTGACCAACGCCAGGGATAAAATTTCTACAAAGAGTGCATCCACCGCCCTGCTGCAACCCGCGGAATACTTCATCTGGTCTTATAACCCTGAAACAATGAAGGATGATACCGCAATTGTTAAAGAAATGATAGTAAAATAGAGAAATGATTGGAATAAATTATTTTCGTATATTAAATCACTGATAATGTAATATACTTGAGTTGGAAGATTTGTCCGGAAAGCTGAAGGTAATTAAAAAGTCAGGTTAGCGAGAGTCAGTATCAGCTGAGAATAGAACATATTAGCTTAAGGATTTCTGGGAATCCAGTTTAGAGTTAAATTCAGTATGTTTGCAGAGGCACGAAGGCCAATTCTGGAAAAGAAAAGTGAAAGGTATTTCTGAGACTTCACTTAGGCCAACATGGTAACAGTTAAAAGAGACACACGTATAGTTTTCAAGATTCGAGGGCTTATGAAGGGAACCTTAGTGGGTAGTAACGAAGTAGGCGGAGCTAAAAGTAATAAAGGCGTGCAATTTTAGATCACAGAGTTACTTTCTCTGGTACCGTCACGGGTACATACTGCTCATGTGATATTTTAAGCGCTTAGTGACGCGATTGTACGAGTAAGATTTCGCGTCTATTGCGAGAGGTCTCGCCGATAAGCATGCTAGCGACTCACGGTAAGTTACGCAACTAGCTTCTTTTGTTGCGAAAACAGTTATTTCCAACCGTAACATTGATACTGCAGAAGTTAGCAGATATAATAGTTCATTTGTTAGAATTTCGAGTGCTACGATTATTAATCAGTTTAATTGTTTATCGTCAAACGGCGGGCAAGTCACTTCAGTAACTCAAATATGAGTTCACAATACATGTTTCAGTCAATTTAAACTGGTATTACCTTTAAACAATACCCTACGCATGCCTTGAGAGAAATATCTCATAGCTTACCACTGGAGCAGCTGGCGCACGAGACAAAAGAATGAGCTATGAGCTCACGGCAGCTGAATCAACAACGAAGCAGGTAAAGTAAACGGCATCAAAAGTGACGACCATCTTCTGCTTCAAGGAGATGATGGGTGAAGGAAATGAGGAACAGGAAAGTCGTATAGAAGAGGAAACTACCCCCAACATTCGCCTACCGACCCGGGTTAATCACAAAAAAACCCATGGGTCAAAGTGGTCGGTCGCCGGGGATAGAACCAAGGACCTCCCAAATGCCAGTCACATATGTTACTGCGGCACCACCTCGCTCAAAAAACAGAGCAGGGGAGATTACATCTGTATCTGGGTGTCTTGAAGGAGTTGAATTAAAGCATGATAAACAGGTTTCCACTCGTCTGTAATAAAGAGCTGACGCTAGTAGGAAAAGCAATCGAAAAGGATTGAAGGGCATTGAAGAAGGGCGTACTGTGAGCAACTAAACAATATATTGTGAAGGTCAGCATGTTCTGGAGGACCAGAGGGACGTATTGGAGAAACGGAGATGTGTATACGACGATGTTACGTGTGACAGTCATGGGAAGCCGCATTCTGCTGATGGGGATGTGTCGACGCGTAATATGGTAAATATCAAACCAAGGATTGATGATTTGTCCTCCTGAATGGTGCGTAATGTCTTCCTTTTGAAGCTTTCGCAAAAACACTTTCGGCCTCACAGATATGGTTGTATCTCAAGACGGATACAAGAGTCTGAAGCGATAGTCAAATGTTCAAAGCGCGGGTCGCTATGTGCTGGTATTAAAATTCCATATTCTCCACGTGACATTATGAGAAACAAACGAATAGTTGCTTAGAACTTCAAAAACGTTTAAAAGTACCCGAAAATTTAATCCAATAGCAACATATATCTCGGAAATGCTTAATGCCATGAAACACTTACCTAACATAAATCGTGTGTTTTAACCAGATCTGCATTTTTGGATACCAGTTATACAAATTTATTTAGAATCAAAAGAACTTCACTAGCTACTCACAGAAAATTCAAGATATGGATTTTATTTTTCAGGCAGATATCTTACATAAGTACATGACATTTTAACCAAATTGTTCGTCATTTTGAGAAATAAAAACACAAATTTTCCCTGTAAAGAGAAAGTAAAGAGGAATTTAGGACAGGATTCTTTCTTTAAATCTTTGTGTCACACCTTTATAAAATGCTGAACTTAAATACTAAGTTTACTATTTATTCGACTTTTCGTTTCTGAGTTATGCTGTTCACAAACACACACCAAAAAAGACAGCCCAAGTAACCTCAAACCCAATATTTGCAATCTGATATGGAATTTATAGGTGGCATACAATATTTCCTCCACATACCTATTGTAAATATGTATGTCGTCCTGTGTGGTGTAGTGGTTACCATGCTAGCCTCTAGCTCCTGAGGTCGGCGGAAGGCGATGGATTTTTTCGGGCGTAAAGGTCCTTAGCATGGCTTCCTTCGAAAGGGAAGTAAAGCCTAGATTTACGACATGTAAAAGAACCTCAAGCCTGATATATAGACCTCTGAACAAAATGACGGTCTTTCACGCCCAGCATAGAATGGGACGCTAACGACCACAGCAGTTAAAGAGCGTCCATAAATAAAAGTCAATTTCGTTTTTGTAAATATGTGCTAGAAAAAGCAATAACCTAATTTCGTTACCTATTTTAAGTTAATTAAAATGAATGACCAGAAGTGGTAAATACTGAACAAAATGTCATAGGTTCAATTCCAGGCTGGATTGAATTTCTTTTCTAATTATATTCATTTTATCCCCTAGGTAGAGTACGAAAATGTGAACGTGGCGTGTTTAAGAGGTATAAAAGCCCCATTTTTTTCCGAAAAGGTACAATACACTTTTTTTAAACTCGCAACATATCTAGTTGGTACACTAAAGTAAACCTTAACCCAGCAAAAAGGTACAATAACAAATATTTCGAAAATATCTAATGCTGCGAACAAAAGCTTTTGAAATAAATTGTATATGTATGAGCCCTGCATACTTCCTTTAGTAAGCTTTTCTCTAACTCTTATACAGGGCGATCCGTAAAAAATTGGACACTTTTGAAGGCATAATTTCTCTCTGGAAAGCAATAAAATTTTCAACTTAGTTTTATTATCTCGGTAGCTTTGGGAGAATCCATATTGTTCTTCTTTTTTTAAGTTTATTGTGCTTTAGCTGGCAGATCATATCGGACGATGAATGAATGAAATGATGTTTAAATAAGCCTGGGGATCATAGAGCTTAAACTTACCCGACATTCCTCGTCTGGATAAGGAAAAACCCCGGTAGAAAGCCTTATCCAAGTAACTCACCCTAAACAAGATTCGAATTCGGGACCTCTTGAATGTGAGGTAGACGTGCTACCCCCACATCACAGAGGCGGCAGTCTTGGTATTGTAAAAAATGATAAATTAGTTGCTGCGAAAACGCATTTTATTTATCACTAAGCACTCAACGTAACACAAATGTTACACTTGAGTCATTTTGGCACACACTCTGAATACAACACAACTGATCCGTCGAATCAAATCACAACTGAACTGCAAGACTCACAACTAACTACTGAGTTACAACTCACAATTAAACCGCACTGTCCACTTTTCACTTCGTCACTTCTAACAGTAAAGAACTTAACACTGCTCGTCCTGGAGATAGCAGTCCCTTATATAGACCTCGCATACAAAGCGGAACTTTCGAAAACAACAACCTGCTAGAACATGCCGAAACTAAAGTTCCGGAACAAATAAGCGGCACATAGACGGGCTTTTTTATTTCAGACTCCCTATTCTATTGTTTCCGCGCTGGTTATTATCCCGAAGGTCCGTCGCAGGCCCACACTTACCGGCGGCCGCAGTAGCGCCGGTCACAGTGTTGATGTTGGTACCCCTACTATCCATTGTTGCTTTATGAGTATTGCTGTCTATTATTAATTAGTTTTCAGTCTCTAGTTTTACAGTCCTAAACGGACAATTCGCAGCGTGTTTTTCTTGTGAAAACATATTGTCAGACAAATCATTGATTGAAACACAGTAGTTTCGAAGGCAATTGTATGTGCGCAATGTTCCAACAAGGGCAACAATTTTATCGATGGTAAGAATTCTGGAAACAACTGGCTCTCTGGGAAGAAAAGACCTGCAATGAGTCACGAACGTGTTAATGATGTTCGAGAACGTTTGTTTTCGAAACGCCTGAAACTTTAAGCTCTATGGACACCGGGCTCATTTAAGCATCATTTCACACAATTCATTCATTCATCGTGTGATATGACCCATCCAATTAAAGGACATTAAACTTAAAAATTTTGTATTTCTTTCCAGAGGGAAATTATGCCTTAAAAGCTGTTCAGTTTTATATGGATCGCTCTGTAGTTTCCCATTTATATAAAATTCAACAAGAATGAAGGGAACTTCACAGGCAGTTCTCAGAAATTCAATATATGTGTTTATTCTTCATGGAAATAGCTTATACGCAATCTAGTTTAATGTTTGCGAAATCAAAAAGGCAAACTTTCTTGTTAAGTGTAATTTGGGGTGGAGAAAGTTACTGAAAATCTTAATCTTTGAAAGTTATCCGATATAGCTAAGTTTGACATTTATTCGTCTTTTTCTTCTTGAGTTGTGCCACATAGCCACGCATATAGACCTATTTATAAATATATTTTTCTCTGGCAGCTGTAGTAAGAGGAGGAAGTACCTACTGTATTAACCCCAAATTTCCATACCGAAATTTCATTGGAAATACGTGTTTTGAAATCCCTGAATAAAAAAGAGTATTTTCCGCGCGCGCTCGCGCAGGATACACACCAAACTTGGTATTTAAGCTCTGCATATTCCAAGGACGCGAAGATTTTCACCATCTCGAACTTCCCTTTATATGGAACATTTATTCTTATCTTTTAATTTTTCAAAAATGGGTAAATGATGTTGATTAAAATGCCGTATATTTCAGACATCCGTATAATTAACAACATTTATATCCTGACTTTTCTGTGAATAGTTTTTGAAGTCCTTTTCATTCTGAATGACTTTTGTATAATTTTGTATATCTGTTTGTAGCGGTTCCCCTAGGTACGACCCCACAACGTTGATGATAATGGATGCTGTATTACGTACCTGTAGGTCGTCTTGATGCCCGTACTCTCGTGACGTATCTCGACGTATCTCTGATGATCGTATATCTGTATTCTTGTGTGTGTGTGTGTGTGTTAGTATGTTGGAATTATTATTTTATAATTGTACCACGGCTACTGTATTTGTGCCTGAGAGCACTTATGTCTTGTTGTCGTCATCCGTGGACTAGTGGTACCGTGCTAGCCTCTTAGTTCCCAAGATCGCGGATTCAAACCCGGCGGAGGGCGATGGATTTTTTTCGGGCGTAAAAAATCCTTAGCATGGCTTCCTTCGGAAGGGAAGTAAAGCCGGTGCTCCCGTGTCGTAGATTTACGGCATGTAAAAGAACCGCAATCCTGATAAAGAGGCCTATGAGCAAGATTACCGGTGTTTCACGCCCAATATAGAATGAGACGCCAAGAACCACAGTAGTTAAAGAGCGTCCATAAATAAAACTCAGTTTAATTTTAATTTTATGTCTTGTCAGAGTTGGATATGTAGAAGGTTAAAATATTTGCACACACCTATTCTGTTAATGATTTCACTTGTATTTGGCTAAACCACTTGTAAATATTCACAATTCACTGTTACTTTTGTTATGTAAAATATGTATAACTGGTAGACTTTAAATACGTAGTTTTAGCGTCTATTTAGAGAAGAGTTTATACACGGCCTTCCTGCTTGAAGACTGACAAGCTTCTGTTAGCGTTCCTTCCAACCCTTCTTCTTAACGTACGTATTTGAATTACAGGTATGTATCAATGTAGCTACTATCCCATAACATCCAACAACAGTTTGTTACATGTATATATTTGCCGATTTCCATCGTCTTAATTATGAATCCAAGGTTCGTTACATTCTTACATAGTTACTATTGCACTTCTCGTAGATTTATATTACTGGCCATATAGCTAACAATTGCCTTTCCCATTTATATTATATTTTATATGTTATAACGTTATATACTTGTTCTCTACCATGTGTACATTATGAATATATGTGTTTTAACATATACGTACAATATTAGCAAAGAAGTTACATGACACGTAAAACTTAGAACAAAAAATATTAAAGAAAGAAATTATTAATGTGTTGGTGCTGTGAAGCCGTGAATTAGATATCTTATTACATTAATGGGTTATGATATTAGTTTGTCCGTGGCTAGTACTGTATGTTGCTTCATGTTAAGCCGTTAAATAGGCAAAAACTTCACGAAAAAATGCAGATCTCCTTAAAACAAATTTAAGTTAAATACATTTTCTATGGCATCAAGCATTTCCGAGATATTCCTTGCCATTTATATAAATCTTTCAATATTTTATTATACATTTTCCAACATGCTAAGTCGCCACTCTTTTTTTTTCTTATGATGACATGCAAAGGGTATGGAATTTAGAAGCCAACGTATAGCAAACCGCTTTTTAAACATTTTACTATCACTTCAGCCTCCTGTATCTCTCTGGTACCCACAACAAAAGTGTGTAATTAAATCATTTCTGCTAAACAGATTATCTCGGTTAACAAAATGCTTAAGATGAAATTTTTGGGAAAATAAAAATGACTAAAAATGTTCTATGTAAAGGAAAATTAGGGATGAGGGAAATTGATGAAATCTTCGTCTTACATCCTTGAAAATTATCTGATTTACACACGATGTTTGGTATTCATACGACTCTTTATTTTTTAGTTATGGTGAGTTTGAGTAATGAATTTTTGACTTATCATAAACACATTTATAGGGGTCTACTTCTAAAATGGTATTTTTTTATTGAGGACTCTTGAAACATGTATTTCCAGTGAATCTCCATATCTAATACTTTTATAAAAGACAAGTGACAAAAAAAAAGTTACAGCAGTTTTACTTGTGTAGCAAATAAATATAAACGTTAAGAAATAGGAGAGTAGGCAGTCCGCCACTGGCTGTTAAGACGGGGGGGGGGGTCCAGCATGTTAATTGTATACGTACGTATGTAGAGAGAGACAGAGGCTGCCGTGGACCTACGCAACTCTCGCAGGTAGGTAACCCTGAGCTATTGATTTTCTGTACAAGCTACAGTAGCTCCCAGTAGAGGGCGCCAGGTAACGCTCTATGTCGTCATGTCATCCTATACACTTCATTTATATTCACACTTGAAAATGCCGGGATAGTTTGCAGGAGGTACAAGTGCATTACAATAGTTACTTGGGTGATTTCAACGCTCGGGTAAGAACGTAGCAGAGCGAACAATAGAGAAGCCAATACGTATATCACTGTACTGGGACTGGCAGAAGGGATGGTTTTCTTTAACTTTCCAAGTGGGTATTTTTGTGGTAATGTAGTCTCTGGATTAGGGTGCAGTACAGTAGAATAGTGAGTATAGTGGTGGATTTATTGGTCTTAAGCATTTTACGTGCCGAGACTCTCATTTTGCTTATAAACAGGTCTTCAGATTTATTCGGTTTTTGCCACCAGTGGGCTTGAATGAATGACGTCATTATTAGTTCACGAGCTCCATGTCTCAAAGGGGAGGTGCAGAATTGAACCTCGGACTGCATGCGTTTGCGACTTCGTAAACAAAACATTACAGAAAACAAGAAACAGTTATTTTTATTAACAATAAAAGGAGAAATAACGAAATTATTTTAAACCTTTATAAAGATTACTTCAGTTGTTTTTATTAAAAAAGTTAAAGCTGTACCATTAAAGCCGAAACAGTCTGCACCACAAAAACCATCCAATTATTTCAGTTACTCCTCAGCATACATGTTGAAACTACGAATTTATGAGACACAAGCGAAAGAAGTTCCAAATGTAAATCCTGAAAAGGTACGATACAAGTCCCTAGATATCCATCCCTTCCACTCATCTTTCGCTAGTTCTCTGCTGATGCACTAGTGATAAACTCGCTTCAAAGTATAGACGTCATGCGCAGACAACCGACTGGCGGCAACGGCGGAATAAACCTTAAGACACGTACAAGACACTGCAGTCCGCATGTTTCACTCTATATTCGTCACACTGAACTTTAAAGTTAGCGATATTTGATAAGAACTAAAAAAAAGAACACAAAACACAAGCAAAACAGCAGAAATAAAAAATAAGAAACTTTGGCATATACACACATTATTGTTTACAAACCTAACTCCATACCTGCCCCTAAGGTCTAACCCTCCCCCTCCCACCTTTCTCCTTCTTCCTTACCCTCCGAAACTGAGCTGCATCAGCTTTTGTAAAATGTAGAAACTGCGTCTTCCTGCCCCCTCCCATCCAGCAAAGTCCAACTAGTTGTAATCTTTTCCTTAAGTAAACGATGAAATCTGGCAGACACTTACTCCTCAGCCGTTGCGACTCACTACAGTACACTATAATATTAATCCAAGTGTTTTCCTCTCTACACCAAGGATAAAATGTTATGCCTCCTTCGTAAACAAATTTGATCGCTCGCCATGATACCAGAGTAAGCCAATTAAGCCCTTGTTTTCTGATTGTTTCCTGAAAAAATATATTGTTCTCTACCCTATTGGAATAGAGTAGTGCAATGCCAGCAAATACGGTGACCACGTGTCCCGAATTTCGCGGAACAGTTCCGTATTTTGAGGCTTTTAAAATTGTTTTGTCCCAAATTTTGTTAACCTTTGCCTTCTCTTCCTTTAGTCAGTTTCGACAAAAAATAATTGATGTTCACCAACCAATGCCTTTGCTGAACAAATCTTCAGCCAGGCAAATGTCATGGTCAGATATTAGAAATACATTTCACATAGATAGATACACTTAAAGCAGTGCTTCAATAAAATTAATGTTAGTATGGTACCCATGTAAAGACTTTTTCTATACTGTTTTTAGAGAAGAAAGGTAAAGACACGCACTACGGAAGGGTTTCTGCAACCGAGACAGATCACCGCAAGTGGGTCAATGGACTCTTTGTGCTTCTACCGTGATCACTTGGGAGGGAGAATGAGGCGAGAGAGCGAAGGGCGACTGGTACAGGTGACGACGTGCGCAAGCATAGACGGGCCCCTAAAATTTCCAGTTCGAACGCATCCGATGCCGCAAGGCCACCCACAAGCCTCTGACCCTGGAGATCCCCCGAAAGGGGTACCCGCCAGAACACTTAGAGGCGGAATATACCTGAGCAGTCCGAACGATGACAGAAAGAAATCTCCAAAAAGCGAACCTTCACCGCCCAGCTGCAACACGCCGAGCACCGTCACCTAGTCTTTCAACCCTGAAACAGATGATGATGGAGGAAGTGATTGGTACAGCAAATGAGGGACAGGAAAGTTTTGAAAGAATAGGAAACCTACCGACCCGGGGAAACCATGAAAAACCTGTATTCAGAGTGGACGGTTGCAGGGAATCGAAATCGGGACCTCCCGAATGCTAGCCTCATACGTTTCTTCGTAGCCATTTCTTTCGGTATGCACAAGAAATAACAAGAAGTACACAGATATAGTAAAATCCAGATTTGTTACACACTTCTAGAAATAAATCCGACCAGCAAATAAAACAGCTTTGATCTTTGTAGTTTTTATTGCAGAAACAATATTCAGTATTTCTTTAATACAAGGTCCGGCAGGCAGAAGAACATGCGATTTTTAATTAAGTTTATTCTATATAAGAAAACATTTTTCATAAGTATAATATGTGGCCCTAAACCTACATAATATGCCATTTATTTCTTGAAAATAACATCAAGTAACGACCATTCACTCGCAGACACTTCAAATCTCGACCGCAAGTTATGCATACAACGACGCAACATTTTCAGTGGAATATTGGTGACTTCATGACGAAAATTGGCCTTTATTACTTTCTCTACTACGTATAGTAAGTAGGGGAAGTATTGTATTCCACCCAAAACATGTATTTCACCGGAAATACATGTTTTGAGATCCCCTGAATCCAAAAAAGGCATTTTTGGAAACATGTCCATGTGTGTGTCTGTGTGTCTGTCTGTGAACAGCATAAATCAGAAACGAACAGTCGGATAAACACCAAACTTGGTGTTTAGGTTCAGTATCTTCCAGAGACGCGACACGAAGGTTTTCAAGAAAATCCCCCCACCCTAGAGTACCCTTTACATGGAACATTTTTCGAAAAGTTTAATTTTCTCAAAAATGGCTAACGATTTTGATTAAAATATAATATGTTTAAGATATTTTCATGACAAATAAAATGTATATCTTGAATTTTCTGGGAATGTCTCCAAAAGTATTCTCCATTGTGAACGACTTTTGCATAACTGGTAAACCATAAGAGATAGACAACATTTTACTACACAAATAATACACAATTTATGTCATATACATTTTTTTTTATTGAGTAAACCATTTTAGAGATATTGCTTGTTATTCCCTTAAATTTTTCAATACTTATTTTCTCAAATGGGAATTCGTTATTCATTTTTTTGTCTTGGATATGCAAAGAGTTATAATCTGTGGCAAAGAGAATGGTGCTGCACCTAGCAACCAGCTATTAAGAGATATGTATGTGCTTAAAGGCTACCTTATTTCTATATTGCCCTTGTAAATATATATTCCCCTTACATCTACAAGAAAATTAGCAATAAGATAGAATCTGGAAATGTTTATCTCGATTAACATGAAGTAGATGGAGAATATGCGTTTGTAAAAATAGTTTGTACAAGAGTAGAGAAAGTCATGTGAGTGTAACACATCAGATTTTTTCGCTCAATATTTTGCGGTCGAGTTTCAAAGACAACATTCTTCAAGTATCACCACAAGAGGACACCGCACACGTCAAATCCGGGTGTCTTGCTAACAGGTGATATCACCCCTACTGGGGATTATTTGAATTGGGAAGTCTCCTTACAGCATTTATGGAGGCCCCCACAGTGGCTCCTTCTTGTCAAAAACAGGAAACAAAAGATAATTTCATTAGTAAGAAAGGTCCAATCTTGTTCACGTACCTGGCTGATGTCACGGTCGTTGCTTTTCCCTCATCATCCTCAAAAAAGAAAGGACCAATTATCCCTGGAGACGACACTAGTTACTTTCTCACTGTGCAACGGTTTCTCATGGGGTTGAAGAGGATTGTTTCGAGACCAATATCTGAAATTTTGTTTGTTGACAAAGCCAGACAGATAAAAATATGATTCGTCAGACGGCCATAATTTCTCAATATTTCATCTTCATACAGGTGATTAAACACCACTTCATAAAATATTATTCGTGAGAAAAAGTCACAAGGCTTTAGTCTGTGCACTACCTGAAGCTTGTAGGGATGAAAATGAAGATCTAAGTGCAATATTCTTCTTACAGTCCTCTCCGATAAGTTCATCGCAGAGAACGCTTCACCGCCGAGCGCATTCGATTCTGTTCACAGGAACTCTTAGCGAATCAATATTTTCTAGTGTACGCTTGGTCCTTCTGCTACCTGGAGGCTTCTTCTTCAATGTCGAACTAGTTTCCTCAAAGTTCTGAACCTATATTTTACGGTATGAGCAGATGGGACGGTATCATGGCGTCCTAAATTAAAATGACAACGAAATTTGCGTCTAGCGGCTCATAACTATCGTTTTTATAAAAGCTTTACACAGTAAGAGCACGTAGTTGACCTGCCACTGATCCATGTTTATTGAATGGCATTGTCATAGTAACAAAATGCGCTCGTAGGTTTCATTTTATTCATTGATCTATAAGAGAAAACACATAATGTAAAATCGTCCGTTCCACTACCGGACCCAGTATTTGTGAAATAATTTATTAGGCCTGGCACTAATTTTTTCCTTTTTATTTGTGTCATTACAGTAGTTCTCCTTGATGTTTCCTAATTCGGTAATGTGTTATAAAGCTGTATAATAAAACAACCTGTTGATTTATAAAAGCTGAAAGACTGCTTATTTTCAAGTTACGCTGTGTCCCTCAAAATCCTATAATGTCCCTCTTTTTTAACACTATCTCCCTCATTCCTCTCTTATA
Source organism: Deroplatys truncata (assembly GCA_030765065.1). Classification (NCBI taxonomy): domain Eukaryota; kingdom Metazoa; phylum Arthropoda; class Insecta; order Mantodea; family Mantidae; genus Deroplatys; species Deroplatys truncata. Next base: position 66,216,715 of record CM060978.1, on the reverse strand, counting down.
ATTTATAAAAGCTGAAAGGCTGCTAATTTTCACGTTACGCTGTGTCCCTCAAAATCCTGTAATGTCCCTCTTTCCTCTCTTATGGATGCGGTCACTCTACCGGTACTGAGCAGAAAATAAGGGTATAGTTCAGCTGGCTAGAGTGCACACATGGTTAAATGTGGTCGAGTACATGTGCCAGAACCGAATCCCAAGCTTACCTCACTCGTTAACTAGCAAGAAGCATTGCTATTATCTACTTAATCCATACTCTCATATTACTTGGCACATGGAATACTCCCTCTCTTGCGAAATAATATCTATGTTTCTATTGTTTTACTATAACACTTACAAGGTAGTAGTGACACACAACAAAGATACTTTTTACGTTTTAATTGGAGAAGAATTATGGAAGTTAAATCAAAATTATAGGTCAAAATGTTAGCATTGGAAATTGATTGATTCTGATTCTGTTTTTTTATTATTATTTTATTATTCTTTTTCTAAAAAGAATAAGAAATGAAGCTATTAGACAATAAATTAATAAAGAAATTTCAGTTTTCGATTTTTTTAAATGCAAACAATTGGACCTTTTGAAACAGATGGAGGATGAAAGGTTGTCAACAAAACGTTTGGAATGAGTTTCATTGAGAAGAAAAAGAGGCAAGTGCCAAAATGCATTTTGCGGTATATAAAGGAAGTGAGGGAAAGAAAAGGGTTTCAAGAATGGGAAGGTAAAGAAAGCTGGAGGAAAACCTTAAGGATGTTACCACTAGAAACAGGTTCAATGGGCATTGTAAACTTGCGTAGTAATAAAAGAGGGTGATAGTAGTACTAAATATGTTGTTTGACTAGCGTTTAAATATTATTGAAATTTGACACGCGACCATAAGACACTTTGAAACACAAGAATTTTATATATATATATATCATGTGTTAAAAAAAAGTGTTCCATATTTTTAGAGGTGGTACTATGGACCAAAACAAGAAAAAAAGTATCCAGTAAACATGGGTCTTAAAATGAATGAATATCTTAAGAGCTATAAACACTTGTTCAACTTCGCTACTGTGAAACATCTCTTCTACTGCAAGCTCTTTGGTATTACCTACGTACGAACAGCAGGCAGTAAACAACTGTTAGTGCTGTTACTGTAAACCGTGTTCATAGTTCTGGGTAAGTGCATCACATATTCTTATTAGTTCTATGGAATCAGTTTGTACTTTGTTAAGTTTGTGAAATGGTTTTACACTGTAGTTTTATCTTTAAATCTTTGGCATATGCAACCCCCATTAATAATGTACAAACACTACAGGAATGATCAACGCCTGCCAGAGCATCTGTGACAAACCTGGAGTGGTGAGAGTGCATGATTACCTAAAACTTCAGACAGAAGCATGCCTTCTATGAATCACCATATTGAACACCTCTTTTAGCGATGGTTCACAAGTGCAGGTCCTATGTAATCGAAAGCAAATTTCATTAGAAGCTATGCTGTTTCACAGTAACAGAAAGTGTCCTCATTTTTACTACATTCTGTAGGGCATACGTAATAGCCAAGAGCTTGCAGTAGAAGAGATGTTTCACAGTAGCGAAGATGAACTGTGCGCATAGCTCTTAAGGTATGCATTTTAGAGCCCATGTTTACTGGACATTTTTTCTTGTTTTGACCCATACTACCACCTCTAAAGTATAGAAAATCAAGTGTCAAAGGAAATAGTTAATTATATCATTTCGATCTGCCAAATTCTTTCGGTTTTGCATTAATCTATACAGTCAAGATGGCTTAGTGATCGGTCCAAGTTGTGAAAAAGGAGTGAGAGAGAGAGAGAGAAATAAAGAAAGGAAGAATGAGAACCTAAAGACAGAACCAGGCAAGACTGTTTATTCTATATCCGGATAGTAGAGGTAGACGGAGTATGCGGCTGAGAAGAAACTCGTTAAAAACGCCGGTGTTCCTTCAGCAGGCGAATCATTATCAATTATAGAGTTTGACAGCATACTATTCTACATCTATCGTGTTTTCCCGATAGCATGCTAGGAATAATATGTATAGGAAAAGAATATATGGTCTCCGCATTCCCTTAACATACCAGAGTAAAAAATAAAGTTTAAGGTGTTGTGGGGAATAATTAACAAACATCTTTATCTATTTCAAGTGAATAAATTGCGACGGATAATTAAACCGATTTTCGGTTTCGTAACCTTTATTTTCAATACACAAAAGTGTTTCACTAGCGTAGCAAGACGTTATCTTGAATTTAGGCATTCACTGTTATATGCTCTGATCTAATCGCTTGAAAAGGTCAAAGCATTCTCATGGCACGTTCTCTGGGCTCTTTCTACATATTTCTCGATCTATCGAAAGAGTCGTTTGACGGAGCTGCATAGTCAAAGTCGACTCTATAGGAAACAATAGCGTCTCTGATTTTGTTGTGCATTTATAATGAAAGAAACTGATAGGAGTTGTGCGGCAATATTCACGTAAAATGAATGTGGCTGAGATGGATTTAAAAGCAGCACATTTGTTGAAGCGCTCAATAATATTGAGTTACCTACACATGGCAGCCGCACCTGTTGAGGCACTTCTCCAGTTCTGCTACTGTGGTGAATGCCTTTATAAAGAAAATTCCTAGTTTGATATACTGAAAGCAATGTTATTTGTGCCTAAAACAATGAGTGAGCTGCCAATACCTTTGAGGCATGTGTTCAGGTGTGAACAAGACGGTGAATGTCTCTGAGGAGGAAGTTTTTGCTTTGTTACTGGAACCATTGTTGCCTTACTCAATAACAATGAGTACCTATATACACGCTCGCATCGGTTGAAACACTTGTCTAGTTATGTAGTGACTGATGATTCCTTGAAGGAACTCCCCCTCTATGGATTTTCTCAATAACATTGCATTAGGTACAAACAGAGCCGCACTGTTGAGACACTTGTCTAGTTGTAAAACGAATGATGAATGACTCTGTGAAGGAATCTCCAAAAGGATTTTCTCAGTAACATTGAGTTAGCTACAAAGAGAGCCGTACCTGATGAGGCACTTGTACAGTTGCGTAGCTAGTGGTGAATGTGTCTGTGAAGTAACTCCCCTCCCAAGTGGATTTTCTCAATAACATTGAGTTAGTTACAAACAGAGCCGAACCTGTTGAGACACTTGTCTAGTTGTGAAACGACTGGGAATGACTCTGTGAAGGAATTCACGGGTTTGTTACAGCTAGTGTCGTCTTGAACCTTGTCGTCTTGACCAATAACATTCGACAGCTACAATCAGAGGGACATCTGAGGAAACATTTGTCCAGTTATAACGAGTCGCGAATGCTTTGTGAAGCAGTCCTGGTTTGTTACTGCAATCATTGCAACCTTTCTCAATAACACTGTCAGTTACACCAAGAGCTGCACATGTTGAAGAACTTGTGCAGCTGTCAAACGAGATGAAGATGCTCTATATAATCTCCCAGACCGGTAGGAGATGTTGAATACTGCCGCCGAGTTTTATATACTGCTCAGATACAACTTGTATCTCACTTAAGACCCTTTCACTTCCTTAAGCCTGATAGGTCATGAACTCTTTTAAGCACAGGGATCCGATATTGTATTTCATGCACTCTCTGAATTACAAATACTCTACACATTTCATTAATATATATGAAATTTGCCTGGATTCACAGTAAAGTGTTCAAAGATCCTTATAATTAGCTAGAGAAAATATTTTATTTCGATTGACTCACCTCTATGGAAAACGTTCAGCAGATCGCAAGGTAATGTGATGGAAATTGGGGTGCTTCATTCCTCTACTCCACAAAGAATACTGCGCTGACTCATCCAACAGATCCCACATTCTTTGAGAAATTCTAACTATCCTCTTGGGGTGCTGTGCCGGGACTTGATCCCCAGGTCCTGAGCAATTTCACCTCAACACATTTCTCATTAGAGAAATCGTTTCTCATCTTCACCTTTATATTACACCTTATAGAATCTCATCTTGGTCCATTGTGCCAGGACTTGAACTCCTGATCCTGAGCTAGCATACACCCACCATATGCTTACCTTTCTATTACATCTCGCAGCATCTCATCTTGGTCCATTGCGCTCCATTTCAACTCGTGACGCCATCTGTAGTAAACTCACCCCCCAACCCTCCTTGCTCTTATGGAAATGCCGTCTCTTGGACCAGGTCTCCGGAGTATTGAATATTTTACAAGCCTTTGTATATGTATGCATGCTATAACGAATATGCTTCTTCCAAGATGGTGCCCCCTGAAAGGGATTTTATTGCGTTTCCGGTCAATATTAGAGCACAAGTGTCTCGGATAGCTGACTTCTATACGTGCAGCGCAGGTAACATCGCCTGCAAGCACTCGCAACAGAATTAACTATCACAGAAATAATAACTGAATTACTTACTGGAAAATACGTTACTCGTACGTCAGTGCTGCGGATGCGCAAAGAAAATTAGTTTATACAACTACAGTAACGATATTTCGAGCCAAGATTCAAAAACTTCATCCATTTACCCTAGTAAGCGCTAACTCAATTTATAAGCTACTGTATACAAGTAACATTTTCCTAAAGTAAATAAAAAAATCTGATGTGTTACACTCACATGACTTTCCCTACTCTTGTACAAACTATTTTTACAAACTCTTATTCTCCATCTATTTCATATTAATCGAGATAAACATTTGCAGAAACGATCTTTTGACATGCAAAGAGAACTATATTTTTCACATAACGACCAGCTCTAAAAATATTTGTCTATCGCTTAAGGCGTACTATGTTCCCCTTGTTTTGTATTTGCAAGGGCAATATAGAAATACAGTAGCCTTAAGCCTTTAATAGATGGTTGCTATGTGCAGCACCATTCTCTTTACCACAGATTAATACTATTTGCATATCCAAGACAAAAAAATGAATAACGAATTCCCATTTGAGAAAATAAGTATTGAAAAATTTAAGGGAATAACAATCAATACCTCGAAAATGGTTCACTCAACAACAAAAATGTATATGACATAAATTGTGTATTTTAACGCCATCTACATTTTTTCTACAGTAAAATTTTGTCTATTTCTTATGGTTTACCAGTTATGCAAAAGTCGTTCACAATGAAGAATACTTTTGGAGACATTCCCAGAAAATTCAAGATATACATTTTATTTGTTATGAAATATCTTAAACATATGATATTTTAATCAAAACGTTAGAGCCATTTTTGAGAAAACTAAAATTTTCGAAAAATGTTCCATGTAAAGCGTAATCTGGGGTAGTGGATTTTCTTGAAAACCTTCGTATCGCTTCTCTGGAAGATACTGAACCTAAATACGAAGTTTGGTGTTTATCCGACTGTTCGTTTCTGAGTTATGCTGTTCATAGACACACACACACACACACACACACACGGACATGTTTCCAAAAATGCTTTTTTTGGATTCAGGGGTCTCACAACATATATTTCCGGTGAAATCGTGGTATCGAATTTTTGGGTGGAATACAATACTTCCCCTACTTACTATATGTAGTAGAGAACGTAAAAAAAACCTTATGTGTTACATACACATTGGTTTCTCAACATTCCATCGCTTATTAGTGGGTATACAAATTATTATTATGTTTATTTTCCTATCTACTTCTTTTAATTGAGATAAACCTTTCCGGAAATAGCTTCATACATATTTCGTTATAGATATAAAGGGAATAATGACAGTCAAGTTTAAGAGCTGAACGCTATATGCTGGCTTTAAAATTCCTTACTCGCAAGAAACAACTGAAAATCGACTTTAAAAGAATGACAAAGTATTGAACAATTCGAACTATTAACGAATATCTCGGAAATTCCTGATAACGCAAAAAAGGTTATTTGAAATAAATTATGTGTTTTAAAGAGATCTACATTTTTGTGCAGTACAGTTTCGTCTATCACTTAACATTTACGAGTTATACAAGATTATATAAATTTCCGTCAGGAATGAAGACTTAACAAGTTATTCCCAGAAAATTCAAGGTATACATTTTATTGGTCATGTAAATATATTTAGTAAATGGTATTTTAATCAAAGTTGTTAGAGTAATATTTTAGAAAATCACAAAATTCTAAAAATGTTTCAAGTAAAGGGTGTTTTGGGATGGGCGATTTTCTTGAAAATCTTCGTATCTCATGTTTGTAAGGTACTGGACTTTGTTTTTAGTTATGCTGTTCACACATGAACAGTTTTCTAAAAAATGATTTTTTTTATTCGGGGCTTCAAAACATTTATTGAAATATCGATATCGAATTAAACCCGTGACCTTCCTTAGTTCACTCCAAACTTATTCATTTGAAAATAAAAAACACACACAGTAGCGATGAACCCTCACGGTCAGTACATGTGTCATTATAGGGGAATTGGATAAAAAGTTGGTGAATGCACATATATTTTAGCTGAAAGCTACTTATTTACTTTAAATATAAAATATAATTTTATAGAATCCTACCGTTACAAACAGGTTGCGGCTCAGTATGGCACTTGTATCAATAGTAATAGCAATGACCTAATACCAGTATTCCAAATTACCGTGGCTTATAGAGGGAAGGTGAAATTTGACATTCTTTTCTCTGAACACAGAAGATGCAAAAACCTCTGTAAAATCATTAGATGTAGAATAATTAAGACCCGAATTCATAATTACTTAGCATGTTTACCACATTTAATAGGTTACATCACCGTCCGTAACACCTATTCACTTTTCTCCTAGGAAGTGAATGCATGCGCTAGCTGTTTTGTTTATCGGTTTAACACGACAGGTAAAGGTAAAGCTATAGGCGCACCGCAAGTAGTCCGCAACGGCCCTTTCTGCTTCGACCGTTAAATTGACTCCTGGGAGGGAGGGAGGGAGGGAGGGAGGGAGGGAGGGAGAGACGCGAAGTGCGACCATATCCGGATGACGACGGGTGCAAATAAGGACGGGTCCCTAACGTTTCCAGATCTAACAAATCCGAGTCTGCTGGCGTCCCCCAATAGGGCCCACTCAGAGGAGAAACCTAACTGAGAAGTTCTACAACGCCAGGGATGAAAACTTACAGAGCGCACATCCACCGCTCAGCCGCAACGTGCCGAACACCGTCGTCTGGTCCTACAACCCTGAAACAGATGAAAAGGAAGATGAGGGACAGGAAAGTCGTGGTAGGAAATGAACCACCCTAGCAGTCGCTTGCCGATCCGGAAAAACCATAAAAGCTTATGGTCGGATTGGGCGGTCGCCGAGAATAGAACCCGGGATCTCCCGAATGCGAGTCGCACACGTTACCGTGGCGCCACCTCACTGGTCAACACGTCAGGTAATATATAAAATGCAGGGAGAGAAGCTAACTTCTCGGTTACGAACATATGAAGACGCTCTCGTTTATGTCAGCTATGGATGCCGAATTATTTTAAGATTTATTTCCTACAATTTATAATCTTAAGATTACATAAAATGTTGTGGATAATCTTGATATGACATTCGTGTCGTAATCACCATTATCCACTTGTTGCATAAATTCCTATTTTAGTCGACAGCACTATAATAAGCTGATTACGTGTGACGTAACTGAACTGTTATGGCATCCATGACACTTCAGCGACTCATGATCTTACTCGGCGGCGCGCGCAGCTCCCCTATCGCTAGAATCAAATAAGCATTAACCGAACTTCAAAACATTCCACCGGGATCCATGAAATATGTGTATTTAAAATAAAATAAATTGTGTTCATTGTAATTTTAATAGATATTCTAACAAACTGTGTTCATTTCCTTTGCTTCAATATGTGTTGCTTTCGCGTTACCTGCATAAAATCAATAAATACGGCGTGGATTAACAGTTCTGCCATCTGTTTCACTACTCGCAAACACGCTCAAGGTTCTGCCATCCGATTAGTATAATTACACACAATTAACAATATGAGATCTTTTTAATTATTATATATAATTAATAGAAATTAGTTATACATTCAAATGAAAAATTCAACGCCACCGCCGAGATTTGGACACGGTTCTCCCGCTCTCCATGCAGCTGCTCTAACCATTGAGAAACTATCTGGGAAACAACTTGAGTCATTTGGGAAATTCAATGTCTCACCTGCATTTTGTCACAGTAGCTCAATGATTACAGCAACCGCACGGAAAACGGGAGAACCCTGTTTAAATCCCGGATGTGGCATTGGATTTTTCAGTTGACTCTATATTAAAAACTTACCAATACCAAGCTATAATTAATTTCAATTAATTATATGTAATAATGAGGCAGTATTTTTAACACTTAAATGATTTCAGTCTAATCATATAATATAAAATATAATAACCCGCCTTAAAGCAATATGTGTATTTAACAATATACAAAATGCATGTAACAGTCATTGTATTAATATTTATATTATTATGTACATGTTCAATAATGTTATGTGAATGTATTACGTAATTTAATAATGTAGGAGCTGTGAGAATAATAGGTTAAAAGTTGCTAACAATGAGGTAACAATGACGTAAACTTGAAGAAATAATGAATTAGAATGCTTAATAATGCTACATTCTTGGAGGAACAATAATGTAATTTTTTAGACAATTTATAAATAGCCAATCAACAACCAGAAAAAAGCTTAAGTTAAATAAAAATATTCTATTGGAGTAGGATTAGTCAATCAGAAACTGAAATGGAGCAAAATTTACAAATTCAGAAGTCAGTTGCTTGTAGACAATGTTACCAACCGGACGCGAGACGCGTCCTCGACAAGTTTAATACATATTCAGTGTGAGACAAAAATAGTTTACGTGTTAAAAAGTGCAAGTAATTAATAAATAATATCATAGCTATCTATATCAGTGATGTGTTATTTAAATCGTGTCAAGAATCAATAAAAGGAGTGAAGTAAAAATTATAATCTGTGTAAGTCTGCATTCTTAGCCGCACCACTCTCTGAAAAGAAATTCATGTCTCTAACAATAATACTGACGCAGCCGAGGCAAACGAGCGAAATACAACTCCTTCAAACATAACCTTCAATACAACCTACTTTAAATTGGCTTTCCATACGTGGTCAATAATCATTTCTCAAGTTGGCGCCCAAAGCGTGGTGCAAATAACGAAACCATACCTTCCTCAATAATTAAACAAGAATACCTTAAGTACCCAGTAATAAAGTACTTGCGGTGGCAGGTAACCATTGGGATTGTCATCTCTAGTGAAAAGCCTTGGTGGTCTATCTGGGAAACAACTTGAGTCAATTGGGAAATTCAATGTTCCACGGGCATGTTGTCATAATAGCTCAATGGTTAGAGCAACTGCACGGAAAGCGGGTGAACCATGTTTAAATCCCGGCTGTGGCATTGACATTTTCAGTTGACTCTATATTAAAAAGATAAGATCTCTTTGTAAAAAATCTGATGTGTTAAACTCACATGACTTTCTCTACTCTTGTACATACTATTTTTACAAACGCTAATTCTCCATATGCTTCATGTTAATCGAGATGTTAATCTTATTGCTAATTTTCTTGTAGATGCAAGGGGAATTGGTAGGCTTTAAGCGATAGTCAAATCTTTAAGAGCTGGTTGCTATGTGGCGCATTCCATTCTCTTTTTTTTTGTCCAGGACATAAAAAAATGAATAACGAATTTCCATTTGAGAAAAAGTATTGGAAAAAATGTGTATGGCATAAATTGTGTATTTTTACATTTTTGTGTAGTAAAATTTTGTCTATCTCTTATGGTTTACCAGTTATGCAAAAGTCGTTCACAATGAAGAATACTTTTGGAGACATTCCTAGAAAATTCGAGATATACATTTCATTTATCATGAAAATATCTTAAACATATGATATTTTAATCAAAATCGTTAGAGCCATTTTTGAGAAAATTAAAATTTTCGAAAAATATTCCATGTAAAGGGTAATCTGGGGTGGGGGGATTTTCTTGAAAACCTTCGTGTCGCATCTCTGGAAGATACTGAACCTAAATACCAAGTTTAGTGTTTATCCGACTGTTCGTTTGAGTTATGCCGTTCACACACACTAATGGACATGTTTCCAAAAATGTCTTTTTTGAATTCAGGGGGTCTCAAAACGCGTATTTCCGGTGAAATCTCGGTATCGAATTTTTGGGCGGAATACAATACTTCCCCTGCCTACTATACGTAGTAGAGAAAGTAAAAATCAAAGTTAAAAATTATAGCGTGTTCCACCAAATCATCGTATGCAACTTGACTATAATGGTAATTAAGACGCTTGTATGAAAATTATGAAACTCGCTGCCGCTCGTTTATAAACATACTGGTGTCGTAATTACTAGCATTATAGTCTTGTTGTATAATATACTATTATTGTTGTACTAAAAGTAACTTAAAATAAAATGCTGTTAAATTAGAAATATTTGAGCCCCCCCCCCACGGCAAGTTATGCCTATGGCATTAAATTTAATTGAAGCTAAAGTAATCTAAATCTCCTCCAGCTGACGAACAACAGTTCATAGCGAGAAAGGTAACGTTTCTTCCTTGCGCAGTTTTTGAAACTGCGGTTCGTAATGAAAAATACATATGCTGGGAAAGCAAGCGAGAGAGCGGTTAGAGTCCAAAGGAAAGATAAGCGGCGGAGACCACGGGGGAAAAAGCACTAATGGAAAACTAAATTACAAACAGGTAACGTTCCAGATAGCGGATCTAGAAAAATAACAGATGTAAGGGCGAGAGTAATGAAAGAGCGTAACAAAAAGGTGGAAAAATATCCCCAGAGAATTTATACTGCCTACTTCCACAACTTGCAGATGACGCTGACTCGCTTTGCGGAGAAATAGCGCACGGTTTTATAACCTGGAGAACGCGTTAATAAAAACGCGCGCAGAAACATCGACGAGGGCACTTTCAATAACAGGCCAGGTGTGTATGTTCCTATACCTGTCTGTGGTCGCGTTCTGAGGTTTAATATAATCACCTGGAATAGGCAGAACAGTTGAAAAACATTTTATTATTGGAACCTTTTATTGTGGTTGAAGCCTCTACATTCATAATCTGTCTGATTTTCAAATAGAAGCATTTACTGTTACGCTACATGCTAATTTATATGTACAAGAGTAGCTGCTGTGAAATGTTTAAACTGATTTTCCGAATTTAAACTTTATTTTATCTACCAGCTGCCTATACATAGTATGCAGAAGTATTGTATGCGAACCAAAAATTGGATTCTAGATTAAACCGGAAATAAACCTTTTGAGGACCCAAAATTGCAGAATTCAAAAACGAAATGTTGTGTTTAAGGTGTCAGTATTTTCCAAGGACGTGACACGAAATTTTTCAAGAAATTCCTATCAGGAACTACCCTTTATATAAGAAACTTATCGTAATTTTTAATTTTTTCAAAAATGTCTCTAGCATTTTATTAAATTAAATTAAAAAAAACGTTTTTATTTTATCTACCAGCTGCCTATACATAGCATAGAGAAGAAGTATTGTATGCGAACCAAAAATTGGTTTTTTAGAGAAATTTATTTGCAAAATTAAAAAATTAAATGATTTGGATTTAAGGTATAAGTATTTTCCAAGTATGTGACACAAATATTTTCAAAAAAATCCTTATACCAGAAACTACTCTTTATATAGGAAACTTTTCGTAATTTTTAATTTCTCAAAAATGACTTTAACGTTTTATTAAATTTACACGTGTTTAAAACATTTTTATGAACAATAAAATGTAGCACATGATTATATTTAGAATTTTCTGTGAATAGGTATGAAATTCTCTTCAATCTGAATGAATTTTGTATACCTGTTTATAATTGGTAAACTATAAGAGATAGACAACAGATTTCTTTCTTTCTTTATTTATTTAACTGTTTATCCTTCTCTTTGTAAGACTACTAATCAATGCCTTGCATCAGTAGTCTGTCGAGAAGCAAACTCTGGATCATAGCATATCCAGGATGGGTGATCAGTATGCGGTGAAGAAGACGGAAAAGAAATACAATAATGAAAAGGAAGATACTAAGATTCGCGGATAAAATTATCCAAGCCAGCATTCGCCTAGCGACCGAGGAAAACCGCGTAAAAACGTTCGGTCAGATTGGTCGGCCCTGGGTGTTTGAACCGCACCTCCCGAATTCGAGTCACAGACGCTCGGTTAGACGAAAGCTGAAGTAGTTATTGTCTTTACGTTATTTGCCCCACGCTTTGGGAGCCAATTTGAAGTAGTGAGTTTCTGCCCCACGTATGGAAAGCCAATTTGAAGTAAGAGTTGTATTGTAGTTCAACTGTTGGGGAGCCGAACTTGAAGTAGTTGTAACCGCGCGTATGGTACCCGGTAGCCTTCGTTTCGTAGGTTTAACAATATTAACTGTTTAACTGCATCTTTAAATATTATATATTTATTATATACTTAAATTATATATATGTTTGCCTCGGCTGCGTCAGTATTTATATATATTTTTTTAGAGACATGAATGTCTTTGCAGGGAGTAGTGCGGCTAAGAATGTAGGCTTACACAGATTATAATTGTTACTTCACTACATTTATTAATCCTTGACACAATTTAAATAGCACTTCACTGATATAGAGAGCTGTGAGATTCCTTTATTAATTACTTGCACTTTTTTACACGTAAACTATTTTCTTCTAACACTGAATACGTATTAAACTTCTCGAGGACACATCTCGCGCCGGTTAGGAACACTGTCTACAACCAACGCGTCCAGTTATGAGCGCTGTCTACAAGCAACTGACTTGATCTCTACCGCCTAAATTTATAAATTTCTGTATTTCAAGTCTCTGATTGGCTCTTCCTACTCCAATAGAATACTTTCATTTAACTTAACCTTCTTTCTGGTTGTTGATTGGCTATTTTATAAACTGTCTCAAAAATTACATTATTGTTGCTCCAATAATGGCTAGTAGCATTTAAACTTTCTTGCTCATTATTGCCTCAGTTACCTCATTGTTAGCAACTTTTAACCAATTATTCTCACAGCTCCTACATTATTAAATTACGTAATGCATTCACATAACATTATTACACATGTATACAATAATATAAACATATACAATGACTGTAATACACAATTTTTATATATTGTTACATATACATATTGCTTTAAGACGGGCTGTTATTGTATTTACATATTCTATAATTAGACTGAAATATTTTAAGTGTTAAAATACTGCCTCAAAGCTTAATGCACGAAAAGCGAAGATCTCGCTATAGCACACATTATATCAAACCTTTGTGGAATGAGCCCTTTCTAAGATAATCGTAGCTGTTAGTTTGAATTTTTGGATACCTTACCTTGCATTTGTTTTAATTACTAAGTCAAAGTTCCTTTGATTTTGTGTCAGGCAAAGATTAAAGTTTTGTGGCACGAGCTATTTCCGAGATATCCGTTGTTATTTCTTTGAATTTTAAATGACTTCGTCATTTTTAAAGTACTGTCGCTATTCAGTTGTTTCTCACAATGTTATCGAAAGAATATGGAATTCCAAGCGCACTATTATAGGGATTCGTTTTCCTCTTCCCCCCCTTTTACCCATAATGAAATGTGTAATAAAACTATTTCTGCAAAGATTCATGTGGATTATCAAGCACATAGCTATAGCCTGCAGCCTCCCCCCTCTTGTATTTAAAACGAACACTTTATCTCGAATAACATGAGATAGAAAAACACGTTTTTGTAACTATAGTTCATCAACATAGAAAAAACCCTTGGGAGGGATAACTCACCTGATCATGTATTCCCCCTCTCTAATTGCCATAGGCGGGCATGCCTCTAAGTCGCTGCTTAAGCACCACGCGCCATAACTTCGCCTAGTCCGCGTTTTATTTTATTTTATTCTCACAAAATCGTTTTCACATCAGTTATATCTAACCAACTGTAGAGGCAGAACTAAAGATACAAGAGCATTGCAATAAAAATGCTATGTTTGTAGATTTTTGTGACAGGCCACGCAAAGAGCAAGGTGCAGCGGGTGTGAAAACAATTGTTTGCGTATAACTAGCGATAGCATTCCACATACATGCGGTATTATCATTGATAGCTTCCGAAAGCTTAATTCACTCTTTTTAGGATATTTCATAGCCTTCACTCCATCTATCTCTTCAAGAAAAAAAGCACCTCGCTAATTGATTTTCATAAAAATTATTTCATACATAAATTATGTAATTGAAGTTTTACAAAGAAAACTAGTGGCTTTAATGTTTTACAGAGAGACCAATCACACATCACCATCATCTCGAAACTGTGCTTTTTAACATGTCCCTTACAGAACTGGAATAAGGGTTTTAGTTTTTGAGTTATCACAATGTAAACAAGATCCTGTTAAATGTTTCTACATTAAAGATTGCTGTGTTCATAACAGTGACGTGACGCTTGTTTCCCGCGTATCAGTCCACTTCCTCTTTAAGACATCTCATTGAATGCCTCAGTAGCTAAAGGCAAAAGACAAGCAGAATGGGGGCGATTTATCCCCTGAATACTCGCGTAGTCGTTAGACCGAGGGATTTTACTAAGTTGTACTATAGTTTGTAGAAGAGATAAAAAAAAACGATAGTGGCTAAAGAAACACACGTAAATATAACACATCAGATTCTTTTTGTTTTCTTTCTTCCCATCGCAGAAGGTGGTTACAAAGATAAACATTTGAATGCTACTGCTGCATATTGAAATCTTTTTGCTTAATTTGAATTATTTCCTTGGTAAAAATATATCATGATATACCTATGTAAATTTGTCATTGGTAGAGAAATTCCCGTGAATGTATCACACCAATTTTTCAACATGGAAAATAATTTGTTTTCAAGCATTAAACTACAAGAGTTCCCACTTCAAGAGATTAGAGAAAGGAATTATTAATTGGTTCTTGTACCAATACATTTGTTTTAGCTCCACATTTGGAAGTCAATTATTATGTAGCGGCCGTTCTGGTATTTATCAGGGTCTAATTATTATGCGGCAGTTGTGTGATCGCTCGTATTACGAGTCTCATGTCTTCTATCCGTTGATGTTCTCTACGAAGTGATGGAAGAATCTTTCTGTGTCGACTGTCTTCTGTTGTTGGCCTCGGCTGCTGGCGGAATCTGCTTATAAATTAGCTTGAGACGGAGATCTCAATGGTATGGTGCGTAAGAAAGAATATTTGAAGACATGAATTGAATATTTCTGAAGCATTCATATGAAGAACAAATTCTTATATTCTTTGGTATTTACAGTACTTGTCGCTTGTTATTATGACGCATTTCCGCTTTTCAGATTAATAATGATTGTCGGTGACGAATTTACATGTAAATGTTTCCTAGCACTGAATTTGAAGAAGTTTGTTTTATAGTTCTTATGTTGGGGAGCCGAACTTGTAATTACAACAGCATGTATAGTAAACAGCTTCCGGTAGCCTTCGCCCCAAATGTATTTTTACGTGGCCTTTGCCCCAAGTTTAAAAAATATTAACTTTGTAATTAAACTGTTTCTTTAAGTATTAAATAATTATGTTTGCCTCGGCTGCGTCAGTATTATTGTTAGAGACATGGAAGTCCTGGCAGGGCGTGATGCGACAAGAATGTAGGCTTACACAGATTTTAAGTTTTAATTCACTCCTTTTTATTAATCCTTGGCACAAATTAAATAGCACTTTACTGATAACGAGAGCTGTGAGATTCTTTTATTTAATACTTGCACTTTTTAATACATATACTGTTTTCGTCTCACACGAATACGTATTTAATTTCTCGAGGACGCATCATGCATCCGGTTACTATTACTGTCTGCAGGCAACTGACTAGATGTCAACCGTCTAAACTTGTAAATTTCTGTATTTCAAGTCTCTGATTGGCTATTTTTACTCCAATAGAATACCTGCATTAATCTAAAGCTTTTTCTAGTTGTTGATTGCCTATTTTTTATAAACTGTCACTAAAATTACATCAATGCTTCCAAGAATCACAAATAACATTTAAACTCTCAAACTCATTATTGCCTCAAGGTTACCTCATTGTTAGCAACATTTAACTTATTATTCTCACAGCTCCTACATTATTAAATTAGGTAATATATTCACATAACATTATTACACATGGATACAATAATATAAGCATATGCAATGACTGTTACATACATTTTACAAATTATTACTTACACATATTGCTTCAAGGCGGGCTGTTATTGAATTTACATATTATATAATTTGACTGAAAATCATTTAAGTGTTAAAAATACTGCCTCAAATTTGCTTTGCTACATCACTTTCACACATCTTAATATCTTCGCGCACGCGATACTTACATTTTCTTTGTTAGTTCTTTGTCACTTTTGGCGCTGATTTTCACTACGCAGGTTTGTCACAAGACCAAATTCACTAGGTGACTGAATGTTTCTCCCGCAGTTTGTATAGTCTGGGTCCTCTGAGGTTTGAATTATTATGAATTTTCTCATTGGTTAGTTAGAACCGCGAGTTACAAGTTTGAGAACATTTGGAGGATGACTTCCACATTTCTGATTCATTCTCACTGAGTCACATGATATAAAACAATGTCGAAATCCCTATGTCCAGTTTATTTTGGGGTTTCTTGGGAATTAGTGAAATAATTCTTGCACTACGCCCAATAAAAGGATTATTGTTTCCACTAAACCTTTCCCCTCGCCTTTGTATGTGTCTTACTGAGTTTGTGCGGAGAAGTGGAAAGATCAAGTGTCTTGTAAATTCGCAAAGTACATCTAACAAAACATCGAATAAAATACGTTAGCTTATTTATAAGAGACATAATTATATTGATATTACTATAATTAATAGGTACTATATATAATTATAAACATAACATGCTTGTTAAAATATAGCAGAGTATACTGTTTTATTCTGTAGATATTATATGTCATGCAGTCCTTCTGCACCGGCAGCTGTTGTATTACACTTTCGCCGTGCAGACCATGCTAAACGGCTGCCGAATTTAAAGGCGTAAGAGCTTCCTTTGGTCATTTTCTCTGAATTACCAGTAATACCATTCACACTGCCCCTTTATCACAGCAAACCCTTCGTGATCTCTGTTGTTTGAGCAGTTGTGTATATTTGCTTCACCGAGCAATTTGACTCCGCGGTAACGCGTGAGGCTCGCATTCTGGAGGTCGCGGGCTCGATTTCCGTCGACAGCCCATTCTTACTTTTTTCCCCCCAGGGTGGTTTCTGATCTACCATGGTTTCCTTTCCCTCATTTCCCTTTCATTCCGTTTCCTTCTCATTTTTCAAGTATACTTCTAGGTTTCGTGGTGTATGGCGGTGTCGACAGATGGTGCAGTTGCTTGCTCCAAGGAAAAACTATCCCCCTTGGACACTAGAGGGCTGCCTGGTCGTTCATCGCCCTCTCTGGGCAGCTGCAGTAGTAGGATGGGTCTCCGAGCCAGGAACTGTTAGGGACTTTCGAGCGTCTCTGTGGTCTGCCTGCGGACTGTAGCTTCATGGAGGGTGGTAGCCACAGTAGACCTATGTAGATCGCAGTGCGCGAGATGTTCCCCTCATTGTATACCTTGTACTCTATGTATTTGCTCTCCAGCTGGCGCTAATGTGTCATCTGTTATTTTTTTCCCTATTCTACAAGTAACTTTAGAAAAACTACACTTGCTAAGAAGTGCTATTGTAATATCACTGAAAATTTTATTTTGAGATCTCATTAGAAATACATGCTCTGAAGCGTGCGCGTGTGTGTATACACGAAGATTTTCATCTAATCCTCTCGATTCCAAACTGCTATTTACATGGAAAATGTTTAGTTATTTTTTATTTTCTCAAAAATGGCTCTAACGAATTTTGATTAAGATACTATGTGTTTAAGATATCTATACGACTAATGAAATGAAATCCATAAGACTATCCTGAATTTTGATACCGTAATTATTGACGGGAGAGTATAAATAAATAAATAAAAAATGATAATTAAAGATGTAATTTCAATAAATAATTTCCGCATATTAAATCAATGTATAATGTAATAAGCTTGAGTTGAAAAGATTTGTCCGGAGAAAAAGGTGTAGTAATAGCTGAAAAGCGAACGCGTTAGTATAAAGATTCTTGGAATGCAGTTAAGATTATAAGTTCAGTACCTTTGCAGAGTCACGTAGACAGAAATTCTGTAAAAAGAGAAAGGGAATGAAATTCTTAGATTCGAGGAGGTACCCCGTAGTAACAGTGTCAGATACGCATACGTAGGAGTTTTAAGATTGGAGCTTATTAGGAGCACGTTGGAAGGGGTAGTACCAAGGTAGGCACAGCTTAAATAATAAAAGAGGATGTATTGCTAAATTTAGCATCTTTCTTTCTTTTCTTTCACGCACAGTCTTAGGGGCTTACAGTCTTTTCAGGTGATCGCAGACCGTGCTGGGTTATCAATTACTTAGCGGTAGCCGCGAGGGGTTTTGCCGGTAAGGATTTTAGCGACTCGCGGCAAGTTACGCTTATAGTTTCTTTTATTGCAGAAACAGTTATTTCAAACCGTAAGTTATCAGATATAATAATTAAATTGTTATAGTTTCGAGTACTACGATTCATAATCAGTTTCATTCTTTATCTTCAAACGGCCGGCAACTCCAGGATTAGAACACACTGAACTTCTCATCAATTTAAACTGGTGTTATCCTTTCAAAGTACGCCCACGCATACCCTGAGAGAAAGATCTCATAGCTAACCACTGTAGCAGGAGAATCAACAGTATAAGCAAAGGGTAGGGCTGCAAAAAAAGGTGACGACCATTGCCCGGCTCGAATTGTTTGCGAATAGCCTGTGACTTCATGTTCATTTTGTATACGTTTATGTAATTAATAAATCATACGCGATAGAGAAAAGCTTACGATACAAAAAATGTAAATCTTAACACCCAAATTATATCACACTTTTTGTGGCATTAACCATTTCCGATATATTCGCTGTTATTGGTTAAGTTATCCAGTACTTTATCATAAATTTTTTGAACAGCTAAGTCGTCATTTTGGGTTTCTTAAGATGTCATGCCAAGAGTGGAGTTTCAAAAACATCAAATAATGAACCACGTTTTAAACATTTGATTACTTCAGCCTCCTATAAGCCTCTTGTTCCTACAACGAAATGTTTAATGTAATTATTTGTGCAAACACTTATCTCGGTTAACATGAAGTAGATAGAAGGATAAGTTTTGTAAGAAGAGATTGTAGAAGTCATGTGAATGTAAAGCATTGGTTATTTATTTGTTGTTTTTATCCAAAACGTTCTCACTAAACGTCCGATACCGGATAAATCGGATGCTCCCGGGTCCGGCGAGCTAGGAATGAAATATTCTTCTCTCAGAGATAAAGTTGGTTTGAAAGAAAGGCCAGATGATATCTGTGAATATAAATAAAAGCCAGTTGAAAGCTGAGCGTGAAGATTTGTTTTGGTATGTTGGCAGCAGCTGATCGAGAGATAGCACGTCAAACAAAGACAATAACAAGGCCTCCTGTCAACGGAGTAACATCGTTACGCTACTTAGTGGCAAGAAATGACGAACAGGGCAGGCCATGATTTTAATGAAGAGGCACAAGATTAAATATTGTGGGTACAAAAACACGTGAGCATCGCCCTACAGGAGGTTCAAAAATATATTCATTGATTTCGTGGTCGATATTACTTTCTGAACAGCTTATCTTTGGTAGGTAGAGGAAGTATTGGATTATACTGAAAAAAATGTTACATTCACGTGACTTTCTCTACCTTCTATAGCTTATTAGTGATTCTTATGAAATTTTATTTCAACTACTTCATTTTAGTCGAGGTAAACCTTTCCGGAAACAGCTGCATTACACATTTCGTTATACAGATGTATTTGAATAACTATTCATAATTTTCTGATGTGGTAGAGGGCATAAAATTAAAGATTTTTTTCTGTATAAAATAATGTCCAAAATGCTTCGTTTTCAAGTGACAACGACCCTAAACACAAAAATCAACAAGAGTCATATATGGAGAACGTGCCGGCCGAACAACTGGACCTGCTCTCCCTATCCAACGAATCGGAAAACATATCTACATTTAAATCGACAATTTAAGACGAAATGTGCGGGTGCACTGTCGTCAGGTTTCTCCGGATATTAATCGGGACATCAACAAGTGGCTACGAAGCACTTCTGCATGAAATATACCATAAACATATTTATTCAATCGAGCAGGCATGAGATAGTTATCAACAAATCCAATCCAAATTTTTACTGGAAACTTCCATTGATTCCGGACATTTCCCATAGCTTTAGGATTCGTGTCGCTCCAAATGTGAATGTTGTGTGTATTAAAAATCTGATGTGTTACACTCACATGACTTTCTCTACTCTTTACAAACTATTTATACAAACGCTTATTCTCATCTACTTCATGTTAATCGAGATAAACATTTGCAGAGTCTATCTTATTGCTAATTTTCTTGTAGATGTAAGGGGAATACATATTTACAAGGGCAATATAGAAAAACAGTAGCCTTTAAGCATAGACATATCGCTTAATAGCTGGTTGCTAGGTGCAGCACCATTCCCTTTCCCACAGATTAATACTCTTTGCATATTCAAGACAAAAACATGAATAACGAGTTCCCATTTGAGAAAATAAGTATTGAAAAATTTAAGGGAATAACAAGCAATATCTCGAAAATCGTTCACTCAACAAAAAAAATGTATATGACATAAATTGTGTATTTTAACGCGATCTACATTTGTTGTGTAGTAAACTTTTGTCTATCTCTTATGGTTTACCAGTTATGCAAAAGTCGTTGACAATAAAGAATACTTTTGGAGACATTCCCAGGAAATTCAAGATATACATTTTATTTGACATCAAAATATCTTAAACATATGATATTTTAATCAAAATCGTTAGAGCCATTTTTGAAAAAATGAAACTTTTCGAAAAATGTTCCATGTAAAGGGTACTCTAGGGTGGGGGGATTTTCTTGACAACCTTTGTGTCGCATCCTGAAGATCTTGTGGAAGATACTGAACCTAAATACCAAGTTTGGTGTTTATCCGACTGTTAGTTATCCCTGCTGTTCACAGACAGACAGACAGGCAGACAGACACACACACACACACACACACACACACACACACAGACACACACACGGACATGTTTCCAAAAATGCTTTTTTTGGATTCAGGGGGTCTCAAAACATGTATTTCCGGTGAAATCTCGGTATCAAATTTTTGGGTGGAATACAATACTTCCCCTACTTACTATACGTAGTAGAGAAAATAAAAAAGCCATCTCTTGTAAAATGCCTCGTCTTGTCCATAATATCCGTCTAGCGAGCTCAGGTTCATTGTTAGCGGTATGTTAGTACCATTCAGCAAATTGTTGTCTCTTAGGATAATCATGTGGGAATAGTGCTTGTACTTTCTGGATATGAAAAGGGTGCTCACACCCCTGACATGTACTGGTACCCATGAAGGGACCACAGCTCGAGTGGATTATTTTCAAACCTCTGCAACATCTCGTCTTCATAGTTTAATGTTCTCACATTTCGATTCTTTCCTGAATCTACTTTCTTTACGTGAAACTGGCCACCATTTCGAAGATGTTGATCACATCTTGAAAAGGTTGTGTGACAAGGAATATGGCACTGAGGATGTTGCTCCTCATAGATTCCCTTTGCCAAATTAGCAATACCGTAAGCTGCTCTGTATGCTTTTGCATATCTGCAAATTCAATATTTGTATACCGATGCATTTTATATAATCTTCTGGATTGTTTTCGGTAACAAACCAACTATCTAAATACTAGCACACCTAATACCTTTTGTTTCTTCAAAATTATCCATTTTATACAGTGTAAACAATGCAATCGATATAAACAACAACCACAACGTTGCTATGCATATCCTTTCAATCATTCCAAAGGACCTCAATAGTTCCAGCGAAATTCAGTAAAAATAAATAAAATGGTATAATTTAGCTTCGGTGGTGAAAATATAGTATGTACCTACACCACGGGATCGAAATAGATTTTCCGCTCAGTACATTTATAGTCCTCGAGATAAATCTCTCAGCTCCAATTATGTACCTCGTGGAAAATCCTGTGTTTCTCTCCCTTAATGTATAATATTCTATTTTTGGTTTCTCTAACTTCTCTTTCTTGCTTTATTTATTCTAAGTGGAGAAAGTATTGTATTCGTCCAAAAAATTCGATATCGAGATTTCACTGGAAATGTTTTGGGGCTCCCTGATTCCAAATTAAAAAAAACGCTGTTTAGAAAAAGATCCGTGAGTGTGTGTGTATATTTCTATGAACAGCATAGCTCAAGAACTGATAAATACCAAGTAAAAATCCTTAGCATGGCTTCCTTCGAAAGAGAAGTAAAGCCGGTGGTCGCGTGTCGTAGATTTATGGCACGTAAAGTAACCTCAAGCCTGATGAAGAGGCTTCTGAACAACATTTCCGGTCTTTCATGCTCAATATAGAATGGGACGCTAAGAACACGTCTTGGATTAGATTGACATAACTCAAATAATTTCTAAATTTGTAATTGTTAATGTTGTGTATATAATTCAGAAGCTTTCAACAGAAGCTTCTCTTAAGTATTTTCTTATTCAAGCTATTGCTTCATCAACTCTTCTATCTTTAATTATCCTAGGAACAAATAGTAATATGGATAAAATTCATTTCCATCCCAGCAGCAGGAGATCCAATTCTCTTCAACATTTATTTTGATTCTTTGTTCACCCTGAAGTTTACATTTTAATTTTACCAGGATTTGGTATAATTTCACTTGTTATTTCCCACTAAAGAGGGGAAAAAGAAGCTTTCAGGAATTATGGAATAATCTGAGCTATATCAATCATTGGTTTTAGCAGTTAAAAAGCGTCCATAAATAAAAATAATTTCAGTACCTTCCAGGGAATGTGAAACGAAGATTTTTAAGAAAATTCCCCACCCTAAGTACCTTTTAAATATAAAATGTTTCCTTGTTTTTTATTTTTTAAAAATGGTTCTAAAGTCTTTGGTTAAAATTCCATATATTAAATATATTTACATGATAAATAAAATATATACCTGTCTTAATTTTCTAGGAACACCGTATGAAGTCCTCGTGATTCCGAATTCACTTTGTATAACTTGCAAACCTTAAGAGGTGGGGAAAAAGTTACTACACAAAACATGTAAATCTCGCTAAAACACACAATTTATCCCATATAATTTTTTCTGGCATTAACTATTGCCCTGAAATCCTCTACTATTGATTTGAATTGTGAAGTACTTTTCCTCGTTCTACTCCTAAATTGCATTTAATGGATTTGACTATCGCTCAATCCTACTACATTCCCCTTGTATCCAAAATGAAATGTATAATAACATAATTTCTGCAAATGTTTATCTCGATTAAGATGAAGTAAAAGAATAAGCGCTTGTAAGAATAATTAGTAGAATAGTGGGTAGTAAAAGTCACGTGAATGTAACATCAGCTTTTTTTATTCGGGAACCTCAAAACGTGACTTTTCGTGAAATCTCTATATCGAATTTTCCCTTGATATACAATAGTTGATCTAGCCACAGTGGTTAGGTGGCGAAGAAGTAAAACCGAGTTAATTTTGTTTTATTCATTATGCGGTACTTATGAAACATCATGTACGAGGCTTGTTTTTAAAATAAATTCCGTTTTAATATTTTGCCACCGCAGCATGCAGCCGCGATTCATTAGGAAGGCAGACGCCGCTGTGAGTGATCGTCACTTTGTTTTCCTGTTGTTAGAGCGTTGCGAAATGATCAAAACAATCGAACGACCAGCCGACATTGATCAGTGATTTGTTTTGAGTGCGAGAAATGTTATGCCAGCAAACATTTATCCCCAATTGTGTGAGGTTTATGGGTAGACAATAATGAGCGATAATGTCCGGCAACATACAGCCAAACAAAGTCAAGATCTGATCGCATCATTTAGTTGGGAACAATTCGACCACCCTTCCTATAGTCCGGATTTGGCACCAAACGATTTTCTTAATCTGAAGAAATTTCTTGGTAGTAAACATTTCAGCGACGATGTTGTTAAATAAGAAGTGCAGACTTGGCTTTCATCACAGGTGGCATCGTTCTTTGACGGGCACACAAAAGGTTGTTTCCCGTTAAAAGCGCCTGAATAACGGGGATGACTATTGGAGAAGTAGTGTAAGGTGTAAGGTAATGAATGATGATAAAGTATTTGGTAAATAATGTTGTGTTATTTTTTAAAAAATTATCGGTACTTACTTTAAAAACACGCCTCGTATGTCCTAAAGTTGTCCAGTTTCCTGTAATTGTTCAATAATACAGTTTTACAGGACGTTACAGTTTTCAGTGCGTATGGGGTATGCAAGTCAGTTCGTTACCTAAACGTATTGATTAAATCAAACGCTGTTATAAGCATATTATAGAAGGTTTGCCAGGAATATTAACACCCTAAGGACAAGAGTGAATACGATTACCCTTATTCTGGTAAGATGATGTTGATGGTTGCCAGCACATCTCATCAAAAACCAATTTAGGAAAATTATTTATACCGCGCCATATTCTCGCTTCGGGATGAAAACCCAAGTATAATCTCCATTTAAATCAGGAAAATCTTCTGGGAACTCCTTCCTAGTACAATATGATCACGGCCCGGGAACATCTAATAGCTGCAAAGTCTGGATAATCGCAAATTAAAGATTAAAGGTCTTAGAAGGATGCTTTGTTGTTGTTCTTGTTCTTGTGTGTGTGTGTGTGTGTGTGTGTGTGTGTGTGTGTGTGTGTGTGTGTGTGTGTGTGTGTGTGTGTTTGTGTGTAAACGGCAACTGCATGAACTCGTTTCAAGAAACTCAACGATACTCATTTTTAACAAGAAATCCTCGAATCGTGCAGATAGAAACAAAAACGTATTATATACAAATCAGGCTTCGTTCTGCCTCCTGAAACTTTGCTTACATATTCGGTATGTGATACGCAAGTTGTTATTGTTTATGTGTTTTATGATATCAAGGTTACTGTGTAACAACAAACCCACACCAACAGTGCATCAGCGCCAACAACATTACCAAAGCGTATTGTAATCTAAGGCAGTATTTTTAACGCTTATGATTTTAGTCAAATTATGTAATATAAAATATAATAACAGCCCGTCTTAAAGCAATATGTGTATGTAACAATATATAAAAAGTGTATATATTAATATTATTGTATTTATTACGTAATTTAATAATGTAGGAGCTGTGAGAATAATAGGATAAAAGTTGCTAACAATGAGGTAAAATGAGGTAACCTTGAGTCACTAATGAGTAAGAAAGTTTAACAATACTACTTGTGATTCTTGGAGTAACAATAATGTAATTTTTGTGACAGTTTATAAACTAGACAATCAACAACCAGAAAACCTTTAGTTAAATAAAAGTATTCTATTGGATTAGGAATAGCCAATCAGAGACTTGAAATACAGAAATTTACAAATTTAGGCGGTAGAAATCAAGTCAGTTGCTTGTAGACAACGCTCATAACTCGACGCGTTGGTTGTAGACAGTGTTCCTGATGCGAGACACGTCCTCGAGAAATTTAATACGTATTCGTGTGAGACGAAAATAGTTTTACGTGTTAAAAAGTGCAACTAATTAATAAAAAAATATCACAGCTCTCTCTATATCAGTGAAGTGTTATTTAAATCGTGTCAAGCATTAATAAAAGGAGTGAAGTAAAATTATAATCTGTGTAAGCCTACATTCTTCAGTCGCACCACAACCCTGCAAAGAAACATGTCTCTAACAATAATACTGACGCAGCCGAGGCAAACATAAATATATAATATTTAAAGAAACAGTCAAATTACAAAGTTAATATCTTTAAACAATTTTTGGGGGGCAAAGGCCACCGGAAAGTACATTTGGGGCGAAGGCTACCGGAAAGCGGGTACTATGCGTGCGGTTGCAACGAACTTCAAGTTCGGCTCCCCAACAGTTGAAATATAGTACAACTCTTTCAATACAATCTACTTCAAATGGGCTCCCAAAACGTGGGGCAAATAACAACCTAAAAATAACAATACAACAAAATAACTTCTTCAAATCCGGCTAAAAGACCTTTGTAAACCTGCAATTCTGCAAACTAAAACCTCCAGATTTTAGTAAACATTGATTATGTCATGGGACTTGGAAACAAATTAACCTTACAGCTACCTACTGCCGAGTATTTTAGTGGTGTTTGCCGAAAGCATTTTTTTTAAAACATCTAATGGACAGGGTTATTCAAAAAGATGGAACATACTTTAAATATTTATTTCTAATTAACAAAAATAGATGGTGACACATGCGATACATCACTGATTAGAGAAAAGTTCAAAATTTTATTTTGTGTGTTCAAAATGAGCACCATTTGTTATGCGAGGACGACCAGTGCTTTTACGTTTGCATACGCAACCATCTTCTAGGAATTTATTGTATCAATTGTAAATTTTTTATAACGAGGCGGCTCGTTGTTGAACTTACAACGAAATGCACGTTGCAATGAAATAATGGATTCACTCTTTGCATGATGCAGCACACAAAACGACTTTTCCTGTGGCGTTGCCATTTTCTCGTAAACAAACACAGCGTCGCTGTAGGCACTGAATGGAACTATTAGGTGGGGGCTTAAAACTTTGAATTTTTCTCTAATCAATGATGTGTCGTATGTGTTGCTATCTATTGTCGTTCATTAAAAATGAATATTTAAAATCTGTTTCCTCTTTTTAATAAACCTATTACATTCATATTTCCCTACTCATTATCATCTTTTTTTCTATCTCTTCTACAAACTATTCTTCTTGTTCAATGGATAACTGTCCTCTTTGTAAGACTTACACCCCAAGGCCTTAACGTTAAGGCCTTGGGTCAGTAGCCTGTCGAGGAGCAAACAAACTCTGGATCATAACATGTCCAGGATGGGTGATAAGCACAGTGCCTGGTATGCGGTGAAGAAGGATGAAATGAAATGTAGTGATGAAGATATGATAGGCAAATTCGCGGATCAAATTATCCAATTCAGCATTCGCCTAGAGACCGACAAAAATCGAGAAAAAACCGAGTAGATAGTTCGGTACCGGGGGTTTGAACCCGGGACCTCCTGAATACAGCCTACAGACATTACCGCCGGGTCACCCTTTCGATTACAAACTATTCTTTCCAAAGCTAGTTTTTCAAATAGGCTGGCTTTGAAATTCCATATTTGCTTGGCATTACGAGAAATAAAATAATAGTTACCTAGCACTTTAACAAAATGTATGATAAACGATTGAACAATTCAAACCAATGCTAGGAAATATCTCGGGCATGAACTATTGTTTTAACGAAATCTACAATTTGTGCCAAATTGACCCTCCCCGGAGAAACCTACTCTAGGCGATTACGGGTTCCACTAAAGGAAGATTGACATCTACGGGAACAGAAGTGAAACGACTATGGTAGTGGTTTGTCAAGGAGACAACAAGAAAAAAAGTGCGCAGTTAATTTGAGTTGCGTAGTACGTCAGGCGATGGTGATCGTCGACTGCGCAGGCGCTGCATGAGTTGCAGCTCTCCTCAACGTGCAGTCCACAAGGCTGATGAGTCTTTCTTCGACGGCGAGACAGGTCACGACGAAAACAGTAGGACAGCGTTTAGACAGAAGACATTCCGGACGTATTTCTAAATTCCTTTTTGGCTTAACCTATTCAAAATTCTCTTTAGTAATTATTCACCGGGGAAAGGTTGATCGTCCGAACTACAGTCTTATTGGGGTTTTAGATTTCAAATATATCGGTGAATGTGATAGCAAGAAGCAAGTACGTAATTATTGTAATTTAATTTAATGTTTTGCAGCCGTAAAGAATGTAAAGAATTGTGAAAAAATGAGGATTTTTAAGAAAAGGAAATTATGTATGTTATTCAAGTGCAAGTTTATTAAATGAAGGAAATTCGGCTTATTACTTAATTGTGTAATATATTCTTAATTAGAAATCTGCGACTATTCCTACATTCAATCCACTTCCATTTGGGTCAGAAAAACACGTTACAACTTTTACTTTCTCTATCACGTGCATGGTAGGTAGAGAAGGTATTGCATTCCAACCATAAAGTCGATACCGAGATTTCACCGGAAATATATATTTTCTAGCCCCCTGAATCCAAAAAGAGCATTTTTAGAAAAAGGTCGGTGTGCGTGTCTTCAGTCTTTGTGTGTATCTGTGAACAGCATAACTCAAAAACGAAAAGTCGGATAAACACCAAACTTGGCATTTAGATTCAGTATCTTCTGAAGATACGACTTAAAGATTTTCAAGAAAATCCGTCCACCCCAACTACTCTTTACATGCAACATTTTTCGAAATTTTTATTTTCTAAAAAATGGCTCTAACGCTTTTTATTAAAATATTATATATAAGTAATATTTACATTACAAATAAAATGTATATCTTGAATTTTCTGGGAATGACCATTGAAGCCCTCTTCATGTCGAAGAATTTTTGTACAATCTTGTATAACTAGTGAATGTTAAGCGATAGAAGAAAATGCAGTACACAAAAACTGTAGATCTTTTTAAAACAGACAATTTATTTCAATAACGTTTTTGCGGTGTTAGCCATTTTCGAGATATCCGTTATTAATGATTCATTACTTAGTCATTCTTTAAAGCCCTATCAACACTCAGTTGTTTCTCACGATTGAAAGGAAACAGTATGGAATTTTAAGGCAGCGTATAGCGTCCAGTTCTTTTCGTTTAGTAAGCTCTTCTCTATATCTTATGATGTACAGATATACAAAGTGTAGATAATTCATTCAGTATGAAAAGGACATCATAGATTATTCACTAAAATTAGAAATATACATTTAATTGTCATAAAAATATCCAAAATATATTTTGATCAAAATTCTTGAAGTTATTTTTTGGTTTGGTTTTGGTTGGGAGTGGACCTTCAAAGTCTTCTCTTCGTATCCTTAAAAGCTACTGAACTTATACACCAAGTTTCGCATTTATTCCAATTGTCGTGTTTGACAAGTGGAATAAATGTAACTTATGCTGTACACACATGCACACACGATTTTTTATAACATGCTTTCTTTATTCAGTCCTTAAAACGTGTGTATCCAGTTAAATCCCGATATGGGGTTTTAGGTTGGAATACAATACTCCTACGTCCTATGCTTAAATCGTCATACGTGGTGTAGTGGTTACCATGCTAGCCTCTAGCTCCCGAGGTCGCGGGTTAAAACACGGCAGAGGGCGATGGATTTTTCGGGCGTAAAAATTCTTAGCATGGCTTCCTTCGGAAGGGAAGTAAAGCCGGTGGTCTCGTGTCGTAGATTTACCGCACGTAAAAGAACCTCAAGCCTGATAAAGAGGCCTCTGAGAAATCTTTCCGACCGTTCACGCCCAATACAGAATGGGGCGCTTAGAGCGTCTATAAATAAAACTCAGTTTAATTTCAAGTTTCCTCTGCTTACTGTAGATATGTAATATAGAAAGTATTCGGCATCAATTCTTGCTCGAGACCTAGATGAATCAAGTAGTACGTTTTTGTCTATTTTCTGTGGTTCAACAGTTATCAAAATTCAATCAGAAGAATGGGGATATCACTGGCAATTTGCAGAAAATGCAAGATATACATTTAATTTCTGTTAATATTTCAAAAACAAGCTATTTTAGTCAAAATCGTTAAAGTAATTTTGATAATATAAAAAGATCCGATGTGTTACATTCACTTTACCCTCTATCGTTTATTAGTGGGTATACAAGTTACCCTTACTAAATCGTATCTGTCTACCTCATTTTAATTGAGACAATCCTTTGCAGAAATATACACATCTCGATAGCCAAATGTTAAAGAACTGGACACTACATGCTGGCCTTAAAAATGTCATACTCTTTCCATGAGATCGCGAGAAACAAGTGAATGTCGACAGAATAATAGAGTATTGAAGAATTCGAACCATCAATAACGGATACCTTGGAAGTGGCTTATGCCACAAAAAAGTTATTTGAAATAAACTGTGTGTTTTAAAGAGATCTACATTTTTGTGTACTACATTTTCGTTTATCGTTTGACTTCAAAGGGTATTCCCAAAAAATTCGAGTTACACATTTTATTTGCCATTCAAATATCTTTAATATAACTACAGTAATTTAATAAAAATCGTCATTTTTCTGAAAATAAAAAATTTCGACAAATGTTTCGTGTAAATGGTCGTTCGTGGATGAAGGATTTTCTTGAAAACTTCCGTGTCGTATGTTTTGAATATACTGAACTTAAATACCAAGTATGGCATGCATTCACTTTTCGTTTTTGAGTTATGCTTTTCACAGACACACAAACATGGGCTTTTTTCCAAAAAAAGCTTTCTTTATTCAGGGGCCTCAAAACAGACATACTTCTGTCAATATCGAATTTTTGAGTGGAATATAATACCTTCACGTAGTAGAGGAAGTAAAAACTGCCGACGAGAATCCAGTGTATGCCTAAAACTGTGTAGGCGGTCCAGGTTAGTACCTAACTGCTGTTACTGGGTCTGTGCATAAGCCTGCTCGGGGAGAAGTTGACTCTTTGTGATAAGATCGTGCTCTCGGCGAGCAAATAAAAGTCTGAGCTTCAAACGTGACCTATCAGCCGAGCATCGCTCAAGGTGGCGACCGACTTCTGCGGCAGAACACGATTTCTGGAGGAAAAACTAACTTTTACTGCCTGTGCCGCATTTATCATTTACTAAGGGCTCCAGATCTGCAACTTTCCGTTTGAAAACTTCTAGTTATGACCTACAGATGGCAATAACGGTTCATGTAATGTTACAACCAAACAGTAGGGAACTGTGACTTTTAATTCATACCTCAAGACTTCGTTATAAAAGTATGTTGTGAATTAATTTAAAGTAGGTTGTTGCTTCACGTATGGAAAGTCAATTTTAAGTAGGTGTTGTATTGTATTTCGACTGTTGGGGAGCCGAATGTGAAGTAGTTGCAACCGCACGTATGGTAAAAAGTTTCCGGTAGCCTTCGCCCTAAATGTATTTTCCGGTGACCTTTGCCCCAAATGTTTAAAAAAATATTAACTTTGTAATTTTTTAACTGTTTCGTTAAATATTATATATTTATGTTTGCCTCGACTGCGTCAGTATCTATATTTTTTTAGACATGGATGTCTTAACAGGGAGTGGTGCGACTGAAGAATGTAGGCTTACACAGATTATAATTTTTACTTCACTCCTTTTATTAATGCTTGACACTATTTAAATAACACTTCACTGATATAGAGAGAGAGCTGTGAGATTTTTTTATTAATTACTTGCACTTTTTTTAACACGTAAATTATTTTTGTCCCGCACGAATACGTATTAAATTTCTCGAGGACACATCTGGCGTCCGGTTAGGAACACTGTCTACAACCAACGCGTCCAGTTATGAGCGCTGACTACAAGCAACTGACTTGATTTCTACCTCCTAAATTTGTAAATTTCTGTATTTCAGGTCTCTGATTGTCTAATCCTAGTCCAATAGAATACCTTAATTTAACTAAAGCTTTTTCTGGTTGTTGATTGGCTATTTTATAAACTGTCACAAAAATTACATTATTGCTTCCAAGAATTACAAGTAACTTTCAAATTCATTATTGCCTCAAGGTTACCTCATTGTTAGCAACTTTTAACCAATTATTCTCACAGCTCCTACATTATTAAATTATGTAATACATTCACATAACTTATTACATGTATACAATAATATACACATACACAATGACTGTAATATACACTTTTTATATCTTGTTACATACACATATTGGTTTAAGGCGGGCTGTTATTGAATTTATATATTATATAATTAGACTGAAATAATTTAAGTGTTAAAAATACTGCCTCAAAATATAAATGGACTTACGTAACAGTTTAAAACTTTATAACAGCCAAAAACTAGAGACAAAATTCTCGTTTTTAATATGCAAAAAAAAAAAGAGCAATGTTATAGTTCACCTTCTTGGTGTTTTTCCAGATTTTTACATGTTTTGAGGCTCACTAAATTAAAAAGTTATTTAAAAAATCGGATATAACACTTTCGCATGATTTTCTCTAACCATGCTTCTACAAACTATTCTTACAATAGCTTATTTTTCTATCAACTTCATGTTTATTGAGATAAATTTGTAGAAATGGTTATATTGCACATTTCCTTGTTGGTGCAATGGGAGTAGGGGACTGCAATAGGCTTTGCCGAGAGGCAAATCTTTTGAGGTCTGGGTTATGCGATGGTTTTGAAATTTCGTTCTGTTTACATGACCAGGAGAAAACAAAACGACTAATGGCTTCCTATTTGAGAATAGTATAAGTATTTCAAAATTCAAACCAATAACAAGGAATATCTCGGAAATGATTAACTCCAAAATAAAGGTTATTGATGTAAATTAAGTGCTTTAATTTTTGTGTAGTAAAATTTTGTATACCTTTTACGGATACCGGTTATGCAAAAATGAAAAAAAAACTTGAGAGGCTATTCACAAACAGTAGTCAAGATACACATTTCATTTGTCATGAAAATATCTCAAACATGTCGTATTTTAAAGAAAATGACAGAGTCAGTTTTGAGAAAATCAAAATTTTCGTAAAAATTTCCAGGTAAAGGATAGTTTGAAAAGGGAGAATTTTCTTGCAAATCTTAGTGTCGCATCCTTGGATGACCCTGGAATTAAATACTAAGTTTGGTATTTTCGTTTTTGAGTTATGCTGTTTTCAAAGACAGACAATGCACAGACTCGTTTCTAAGATTGCTTTTTAGGAGCCTCAAAACGTATATTTCCGGTTAAATTTCGCATCAAATTTTTGGGTGGAATGCAATATTTCCTGTGCTTATTATAGATAAGTAGTAGAGAAAGAAAACAAGTTAATTTCAGTTGTATTCGTATTATGGGTTACTAATGAATCACTCTGTATATAAATGTGTTGCAGTAGAATTTCGTTACCCAGTATTTGCCTCCGATACATATCACTTGCTGCAGAATTTTCCTCGCATGTCTCGAATTAGGCAGAAAGCCGACAGTCGCCTGCTCCAAAGCGAAGAGAAGTGTGAAAGATCCACTTCTGCAGGTAAATTGGATCTCGCGTGCACACATATACCACTTGTTGGGGGATGCAATTACTTGTGGTGACGTAGTAACGAGCTGAACTTGTTGCTTGCTTTGCATCTAGGGCAATCATGCTCGAAAATACAATCCGACTGTCTACCTAACTCCAACCCTTGTTGGTCTCGCAGAAATATCTTCTTTGCAAAATTGTTATTGAATTGGTTACGTGACAACGAGGCTAAAACGTTGCCTGTGTTACTAAAAGGGATCCGCGTTACATTCACATGACTCTCTACCCACTCCTCTACAAACTACTTTTGCAAAGTTTATTTTTCTATCGAGGTAAACTTTTCAGAAATGGTTTCATTACACATTTCACCTGTTGGCACAAGAGGGATACAGGAGGCCTGTAGCGGCAGTAACATGTTTAAAAAGAGGGTCGCTATAGGCTACGTTTGAAATTCCATACTGTTTCAAAGGCATCTCGAGAAACAACTGAATAGTGGATTACACTTAAAAAAATCTGTGTTGCATTCACATGAACTTTCTCTACTCACTCATCTACAATCTACTCTTACAAAAGCTTATTCCTCTGTCTACTTGTAAATCGAGGTAAACATTTATACATTTCCTTGTAGCTGTAAGAAGGATGCACAGGCTATTCCCAGAAAATTCAAGATATATACATTTTATTTGTCTTCTTCTTTATCGTTGCATAGATTAGGCAAATAGCCTGTTCCTTTTTTCTTTTCTTTTTTTTAATGTAGAGTTAACTGAAAAATTTAACGCCACAGCCGGGATTTGAACACGGTTCTCCCGCTCTCGGTGCGGTTGCTCTAACCATTGAGCTACTGTGACAACATAAATAATAAAAAGTTAAAAACACTGAATAAATTATGTAGCCAGCACTGAAGTACTTGCCTTGGTAGGTATGTCTGGGAAACAACTTGAGTCAATTGGTGAATTCAATGCCCCAGCGGCATGTTGTCACAGTAGCTCAATGGTTAGAGCAACCGCACGGAGAGCGGGAGAACCGTGTTCAGACCCCGGCTGTGGCGTTGAATTTCTCAGTTGACTATACATTAAAAAAAACCTTGCCTAGGCCAGGCTAAGGTCTATTAAAAGTATAATTAATTTATACAATAACAATAAAAAAAATTAAAAAGCCTGTTCCTTCTTCCTTTGTTCGGTTCCACCTTTTCCTTGGGCGTCCAACATCTCTTCTATCTTATTAAATTAAATTGAGTGTTATTTATGGAAGCTCTTTAACTGCTGCGGTCCTTAGCGTCCCATTCTATATTGGGCGTGAACAACCGGTACTTTTGCTCAGAGGCCTTTTTATCAGGCTTGAGGTTCTTTTACGTGCCGTAAATATACGACTCGGGACCACCGGATTTACTTCCCATCCGAAGGAAGCCATGCAAAGAATTTTTACGCCCGAAAAAATCCATCGCCCTCCACCGCTTCTACCTTGTGCTTTATACTCTTGTATCACGAATTATATTCTTTCATTATTCATTCTAATCAAATGTTGTTTCAAATTCCCCTTGAACTCTTCAATTTTATGATTTATTTTGTATATACCTAGTTCTTCCCGTATATCTTCTCTTCTGGTACAACCTTTTACCCTTCTCACAAATCTCACTTTTATGTTTCTCGCTTATAATCCAGGACTCACTACCATGCATCAGAATTGGAAGGGCCATTGCTTTATAAAATTTAATTTTTGTACTTTTTTTAGTTTTATTTTGTAATGAACTTGTAATTCTGCCATGTTAAGTTCTGCCAAATAACTTAAAGTGGGAGACTTATTATAATATTTTGTCTTCTATAATAATTTTAAATATTTTATGGTATTTTCCTTTGTATGCTCCAACTTTTGATTTATTTGTTGATATTTTCGTGTTATAATTATTTCCTATAATATTCAACTTATAGACGGAGCATTGCAAGTCATTTTCGTTCTTTTGTATTAACACCAGTTAATCACCATAGAGTAAAATATTCAAATAATAATTTCCACCCTCTGTATACCTGTATTTATATGATCTCTCTTATAAATTTTCACAATATCATCAACTTAGATATTGAATTGTATTGGCGATAGACTTACATCCTTGTTTAACGCCCTTATTTGTGACAATTTATTGCGTTTTTGATGTGCCAGTATGTATAATTAAATTAGTTCCTCTATATACACTTGTAATTACTTCAATTAAATGTATGGGATATCCTCTATTATCCATTATATTGCATAGATCAACTCTATCTACACAATCGAAGATTTCTCGAAGTCAATAAATGCTGTATTGAGGCAGTATTTTATATCACAACACTGTAAATGCCAGAGTGATTGTAGTGTAAATTAACATTATTGTATGACAATGATTTGAGATGTTTGTTAACTATAAGCATTGTTAGGAAATAAGTTTACACGGCCTCACTGAAACTGACAATAGGAGCGGGTAACAATGAGCGAGGGGGTGAGTTGTTTATCTATTAGAAGAGACAAACAAATGACATCAGAGTAGCGTGCTTTTCTTTAGAAAGGGAGGGAATATTTTCCCTAGAGCATGTGTGTTCGTAATTTTGATTGGATATAAAAATAGACGCTAATGTTGGCGCGCTTTATTAACCAATAGCAGCTCGATTATAATCTTTAGGCATATCGGGGTGAGGGAGTATAAATTCCGTGAATTTACAGAATAATTCACAAGGCAAACATCGCGCAGTTTAAGAGAATCATTCGCGGGTTTTACGTCACGCAGTTCAACAGAATCATCCACGGGTTACACGTCGCGCAGTT
Source organism: Deroplatys truncata (assembly GCA_030765065.1). Classification (NCBI taxonomy): domain Eukaryota; kingdom Metazoa; phylum Arthropoda; class Insecta; order Mantodea; family Mantidae; genus Deroplatys; species Deroplatys truncata. The sequence goes on along the minus strand of CM060978.1, from coordinate 66,180,917 downwards.
CTACAGAATCTCTCGCGTCGTAAAGTTAGTTAAAAGATGTGAAATACGCGAATTAATAATCTGCGGCAAATAAGTGATAATAGTTACATTCGAAAATATAACAGTTTCAGTCAGGCGTGTATCAAGAGTAAATATGTGAAATTAATTAAGTATGACGGCAATAAAAGTGTATAAACAAATTCTTTTATCAGTGTTATCTTTTAGTAACTACTCCTTTCCGTTTACATACCCTGTTCAAGAGATTTGCTCGACTGATTAATAATAGCTAGCCGGAGGACAAAGAACCCAAAATTTAAAAATAGTAAAACAATAACAGGCGCTCAGCAAATAAGATAACACGAAAGTTACCGCGACAGTATGCATTTCAAGATTGACTTCTCGTCGTTGTAAGTCCTTTTTAAACTAAATAGATTATCACTGCACGAATGACCTTTTCTAAATCCTGTTTGGTACGTCTGGTATATTTTAGGGGTTATTAATAATTTTTGTATACACCATTTTTACACAGTTTTCAAAAGGCTTATAACTCTATAACTCTTACAGTCATCTCTTTGGCCTTTTTTAAAAAGAGAAACAATTTCTGTTGTTTTCCATGACTGGGAGATTTTGGGGGATTTTTCAACATTTATTATAAGATGTAATCATCTTAATTAACAAAATAAACCAAAATGTTTTAATAGCTCAGCATTGATACCATCTGACCCACCAACCTTTCCGGTTCTCATACTCTTCAGGTCGGTTTGTAACTCTTCTGGTGTAATAAATTCTACAGTTTTATTATCTTCTGTATTTACCTTAATGTTTTCATCGTATAGTGGTTCCTTATAATACTTTCCCCACTGTTCCCTCTTTATTATACTATATTAGCGTTGTCTCTTTCTGTTCTATTGAACAGTTTCATCATTTTAAAAGCTTGTGTTTGCTTTCCATAAATGTCGTCTTCTATTCTTGCAATAAATCTATAACAGGATTCCTGATGAGTTGTCTTTGGCAGCTGTTTAGCATAATTTCTTTTTTGTTCATACTCCAATTTAGCTTCTTCAGTCTTCTTTTGTAAAAACTGATTAAATGCTTTTCTTTTTTCCTTAAAAGCTTCTTCTATTTGAGTGTTCCGTATTCTTAATCCTTTCCTTCTCATTACGGCTTCGTAAGCTGCTTGTTGTATATTTTTCTTAATATTTTCCCACTCTCCTTCTACGTCCTTGCTTGTAGTTGTTTTCACTAGAAGCTCTTCCAACCTCTTTTCATAAAAGGATCTCACACTTTCTTGTTCTTACAGAATGCCTTAAAAACTTCTGTATTGAGTCTTAATTGGTTTTGTTTGTATTTTTTCCATCTACTTACCTGAGTAATAGTTTCGATTACTAGAAAGTGATCTGAATATATATCCCATTTGAGAAAGGAGTATTTTAGAAGGAGATGTATCATATTTCAACAGTTGGGGAGCCAAACTTGTAGTAGTTGCAACCGCACGTATAGTACCCGTTTTCCGGTAGCCTTCGACCTAAGTTTAAAAATATTAACTTTGTAATTTGGCTGTTTCTTTAAATATTATATATATTTATGATTGCCTCGGGGTCGTCAGTATTTGTTAGAGACACGTTTCTCTTAGCAGGGTTGTGGTGTTACTAAGAATGTAGGCTTAAATAGATTTTAAGTTTTTCTTCACTTCATTTACTAATGCTTGACACGATTTAAATAACACTTCACTGATATATAGAGCTATGAGATTCTTTAATTAATTAATTGCACTTTTTAACATGTAAACTTATTTTTCGTCTCACACGAATACATATTACATCTCTCGAGGACGCATCTCGCATCCAGTTACAATCACTGTCTGCAGGCAACTGAACTGATTTCAAACGCCTAAACTTGTAAATTCCTGTATTTCAAGTCTGTGATTGGCTAATCCTACTCCAATAGAATACCTTCATTTAACTAAAGCTTTTTCTGGTTGTTGATTGGCTATTTTTATAAACTGTCACTAAAATTTACATTATTGTTGCTCCAATAATGACTAGTCGAATTTAAACTTTCAAATTCATTATTGCCCCAAGGTTACCTCATTGTTAGCAACTTTTAACCTATTATTCTCACAGTTCCTACATTATTAAATTACGTAATATATTCACATAACATTATTAAACATGGATACAATAATATACACATTTACAATGACTGTAATATACATTTTTTAAATATTCTTACATACACATATTGATTTAAGGCGGGCTGTTATTAAATTTATATATTATATAATTAGACTGAAATCATTTAAGTGTTAAAAATACTGCCTCACTTCCTCTATGCCCTCTTGAATCTTGTATCTGATTTTTCATTTTGTCATTAACCATAAAATGATATACTTCCTCTAGCACTCCATGTATATTTATGTATGCCCTTTATCAACAACAAAAAAGTGTTGCACTTTCATGACTTTCTTTACTCTTATACAAACTATTTTTACAAACGCTTATTCTCCATCTACTTCATGTTAATCGAGATAAACTTTTGCAGAAACTTATTGCTAATTTTCTTGTAGGTGGAAGGGGAATAAGTGATAGTCAAATCTTTTAAGAGCTGGTTGCTATGTGGACCATTCCATTCTCTTTGCTTGTCCAGGACATTAAAAAAACGAGTAACAAATTCCCATTTGAGAAAAAGTATAAGTATTGGAAAGTTCAACGAATAACAAGGAATATCTTGGAAATGGTTCACTACACAAAAAGTTGTACATGACATAAATTGTGTGTTTTAATGATATCTAAATTTTTTGTGTACAAAAATGTTATTTATCTCTTACGTTACCAGTTATTCAAAAGCCATTCACAATGAAGAGGACCTTTGGGGACATTCCCAGAAAATTCAAAATATACATTTCATTTGTCATGAAAATATCCTAAACATATATTTTAATCAAAATCGTTAGAGCCATTTTGAGAAAATCAACATTTACTAAAAATGTTCCATGTAAAGAGTAGTCTGGGGTGGGGGATTTTCTTGAAAATCTTCGTGTCGTATCTTTAAAGGATACTGAACATAAATAGCAAGTTCGGTTTTTATAGGACTTTTCGTTTTTGTGTTATGCTGTTCAAAGACACACACACAAACACAGACCTTATTTCTAAAAAATGTTTGTTTTGGATTCAGTGGGTCTCAAAACATGTATTTCCAGTGAAATCTCGGTATCGAATTTTTGGGCGGAATATAATACTTCCCCTACTTACTATTCGTAGCAGAGAAAGTAAAGTGTTGTCTTCATATTAAGATACGTGGAAAATTTTCTAACCTCTTCTGCATTGGTATTTACTAGATGTTCACTATGTATTCCCACTATTCCTGATAACCAATCCTTACATTTAAATCTTCAGTTATAACGACGTACTTTGATCTATTTATCTTGGTCAGTTCTTTTTACAGTTCTTCATAAAACATCTTTGTTTCTTCTTTCCTTCTCTCTTCAGAAGTGTAAACTCCTGTAATTGTAAAATGCCATCTAGCTATTTTAAATTTGCAGAAGATTATTATTGCACCTTTAAAACTATAACTGATTATTTTGTTTTTTCCATTTATTATTAATTAGTATTGCAATCACACAACATGCTCGTTTATTTTATTACAGTCCACCATATATCATCACAAAATCTTTTAGTTTCGTTTTCGTTTTAGTTATTATTCCTATATCTATACTTTTCCTCTTTAACTCATTATTTAATTCTTCTATTTAGATCCTAATCCTCTTACATTCCATGTTGCTACATATGTCCGATCTGTTATTCCAAGTCGTTCGTCCTTAACATGCCTATGTCTTCGATAATTAGATCTGTCCAGCTGAACATCTGCAAGATGTTGAGTAACATGTAGTTTACATGGAGAAGGTACCAGCCCCTCTCACAGCCCCTTACTTAGAAGACCAGGGAATTTTATTTTGGGGTTACCTAACCCTAGAAAGGTTGCCTTCACATAGCTTACAACACTGCTCCAGCCGTATTTGCGGAGTTTTCCTTGTTCAAGATCTCGGATCTTGAGGTGAAGTATGGGTATTTCCTCCCATATTCAGTAGCTAAGGTTTTCTCGCCAATCCTCGGTGGCTGACTGCAGTGGTTCAGCACTGGACGATGGGTTGCCACATCCCTGCGCCTATTAGTTGTCATACACATATCTTATAGATATGGTATTTTTATCAAAATGTTTGTGCCAATCATTAAACAAAGGAATCTGATGTTTTACACTCATATGACTTTCTCTACTCATGTACAAACTATTTTTACAAACGCTTATTCTCCATCTACTTCATGTTAATCGAGATAAACATTTGCAGGCTCTATCTTATTGCTAATATTCTTGTAGATGTAATTTACAAGGGCAATATACAAATACAGTAGGCTTTAAGCATAGACATTACTCTTAATAGCTGGTTGCTATGTGCAGCACCATTCTCTTTGCAACAGATTACTACTCTTTGCGTATCCAATGTAAAAAAATGAATAACGAATTCCCGTTTGAGAAAATTATTGAAAAATTTAAGGGAATAAGAAGCAATATCTCGAAAATGGTTCACTCAACAAGAAAAATGTATATGACATAAATTGTGTATTTTAACGCGATCTACATTTTTTGTACAGTAAAATTTTGTCTATCTCTTATGGTTTACCAGTTACGCAAAAGTCGTTCACAATGAATAATACTTTTGGAGACATTCCCAGAAAATTCATTGTCATGAAAATATCTTAAGCATGATATTTTAATCAAAATCGTTAGAGCCATTTTTGAGAAAACTAAAATTTTCCAAAACTTTTCCATGTAAAGGGTAGACTAGGGTGGGGGGATTTTCTTGAAAACCTTTGTGTCCCATCTCTGGAAGATACTGAACCTAAATACCAAGTTTGGTGTTTATCCGACTATTCGTTTCTGACTTATGCTGTCCACAGACACACACACACGCACACACACAGACAGATGCACACACGGGCATGTTTCCAAAAATGCTTTTTCTGGATTCAGGGCGTCTCAAAACATGTATTTCCGGTGAAATCTCGGTATCGAGTTTTTGGATGGAATACAATACTTCCCCTACTTATACGTAGACTAAAGTAATAATGAATATTTTTCCATGTAAAGGGTAGTTTGAGGTGGGGGACTCTCTTGAAAATTTTCCTGTCGCAGTTTGAAAGACGTTGAACTTAAATACCGACTTTTGGTTTTTGAGTAATTCTGTTCACAGATACACACACAGACATTTTCTATAAATTCCTTTTGGAGGGGGGTTCAAGGAGGGATGTGTATTTTTGGTGTACCTATCAGTGCCTCCAGTACCTACAAAACAAAAATATCAAAATAAGTTGTGTGTTTTAACGAGATAAATTTTATTTACTAAGTTTTTGTCTGTCTCTTATGGTGTATCAGTTATACAAAATTCATTCAGAATAAACAATAGCTGCTGTTCTCAAAAAATGCAATATGTACATTTCATTACTATGTGAATATGTAAAACATGATTTTTAATCAAAACAGCTGGAAGTTTTTTGGGAAAATTATAAACAAAGAAATGTTTTACATGTAAATGATACTTTGTGGAGGGGAGATTTTGTTGAAAATCTTCATATTGCACCCTTAAAAGATACTGAATTTAAATATGAAGTTTTCATTTTTGAGTTATGCTGTACTCACACATACAAACACATACACGCACGCGCGTTATTTTGAATGGATTACAATACTTCCTGTTCAGAGAAAATTTAAAATAAATAATCGAATAAAACTTCGAATTTCCTCTGTTAAGATAAAAGGCAAACATTCTCAGGAAATTCCCAAGCCTAATCCTCTAATAAACACTTTTTATAGAAAAAATTTGTTTATTTTATTTTTCTTAAAAGTATCTGCAAATATTAATTAAACTATTATACGTTTGAGAATCCTGCTAACAAATAAAACTAATTTTCTTTAAATACACTTTGAAGTTCTTTCGTTTTTACGACTTTTATATATAACCAGGAAACTACAAAAAACAGGTATTCATTTTAACAATTCCATTTTGAAATGTTAAATAAATTGTTTGTTTCTAATAAGTTAATGTTCAGCATATATATACATATATACATATATATATATATATATATATATATATATTCGATTGCTTTCTAAATATTTAGCAGGTGTACTTTCAACAAATTGTAAATATTAAAGTAGGTTGCTTAATGAAAATCACTTCTGATTAAATGAATAATTTGCAGGAGAGCTACGAAAACAAACGACAGAGAAAGCGTTGATCTTTCATCGCGTTGTAAATGCAGAAATAAAAGAACAGCGAACCAAAAGAAGCTTTTAGGGATATTGCTGAAGTGGGAGTAAGGCACCAAAGCAAACGTGCCAGTTTTGATGAAGCAGTTTTCGAGTAACCGTGTGCCTACCACGCGCTTGAGTGACTACACTTTGGCAGGGCGGTACAGTGGATGTCAACAAGTGTGTGATGCCAGTATTTACAAGCTGCTGTCTCAGATAAATAAACACCATCGTGTTGCCATGACCACCAGCCTAAGGTGTGCAAACTCAAACAAAAGGGAACACGGAAACTTGTGTTACAGCAGCACGTGGCATACTGGAATTGTATACGTGAATATTTGCACTTTCGATGTTAAACACAAAATCTGCTGCACCAACTTCAGAAGCCGGGGTGACAAATTATCTATTGCAAGCTGATATTTACGATCAGAAGTTCAACAAATAATTGCGGAGGTTATTATCGCACTTTAGAGGTAGAAAAGAAATAAAATAACGGTTAACAAATACGATGTGTTACATTCACATGACCTTCACTGCCCTCTATTTTGTATACATTAGTGAGTATACAAATATTTCCTTTTGGCTTCATTTTATTCGAGATAAACCTTTCCGGAACGAGCTGCAGTACACATTTCGTTAAAGATACAAAGGGAATATGTTTTAGAACTGGACGCTATACGCTGCCTTAAAATTCCATACTCTTTTCGTGACATCGCCAAGAACAACTGAAAATCGGCAGCACTTTAAAAGAATGGTCAAATATTAAACAACTTGAATCACTAATACCGGATATCTCGGAAATGGCTGATACCACAAAAAAGTTATTTGAAATAAAGTTTGCGTTTTCAAGAGATCTACAGTGTATTGTGTTTTCGTCTATCGATTAATGTTTACCAGTTACACAAGCTTATACAACATTCCTTTAGAATGAAAAGGATTACAGAGGCAATTCCGAAAAAAACAATACATGCAACTTATTTGTCATGTAAACATCTTTAATAATATTACTTTCTCTACTACGTATAGTAAGTAGGGGAAGTATTGTATTCCAACCAAAAATTCGATACCGAGATTTCGCCGGAAATATATGTTTTGAGACCCCCTGAATCTAAGAAAAAGCATTTTTGGAAACATATCCATGTGTGTGTCTGTGTATGTGTCTCTGTGTCCCTCTATGTGTCTGTGAACAGCATAACTCAGAAACGAACAGTCGGATAAACACCAAACTTGATATTTAGGTTCAGTATCTTATCTTCCAGAGATCCGACATGAAGGTTTTCAAGAAAATCCCCCTACCCCAGATTACCCTTTACATGGAACATTTTCGAAAATTTTAATTTTCTGAAAAATGACTCTAACGATTTTGATTAAAATGTCATATGTTTAAGATATTTTCATGACAAATGAAACGTATATCTCGAATTTTCTGGGAATGTCTCCAAAAGTATTCTTCATTGTGAACGACTTTTGCATGACTGGTAAACCATAAGAGATAGACAAAAGTTTTGTACACAAAAAATGTAGATCGCGTTAAAATACACAATTTATGTCATATACATTTTTCGCTTAAAGCCTAGCAATTCCCCTTGCATATACAAGAAAATTAGCAATAAGTTTAACATCTCGATATCTCGATTAACATGAAGCATATGGAGAATAAGCGTTTGTAAAAATAGTTTGTACAAGAGTAGAGAAAGTCATGTGAGTGCAACATATTATAATTTTTCTATGTCCTGGACATACAAAGAGAATGAAATGCGCCACATAGCAACCAGTTCTTAAAATATTTGACTATCGCTTAAAGCCTACCATATTCCCCTTGCATCTACAAGAAAATTAGCAATAAGATTAACATCTCGATTAACATAAAGCATATGGAGAATAAGCGTTTGTAAAAATAGTTTGTACAAGAGTAGAGAAAGTCATCTGAGTGTAACACATTCGACTTTTTTATTCCTGGAAATGCAAGGAGAATGGAATACTGCACATAGCAACCAGCTCTTAAAGTATTTGACTATCGCTTAAAGCATCTACAAGAAAATTAGCAACAAGATTAACATCTGGATTAACATGAAGCATATGGAGAATAAGCGTTTGTAAAAAGAGTTTGTACAAGAGTAGAGAAAGTCATGTGAGTGTAACACATCAGATTTTCTTTTTAATTAAAATCGTTAGTCATTTTTTAGGAAATAAAAAATTCGAAAAATGTTCCATTTAAAGGGTATATTGGGGCGGGGGGATATTCTTGAAAATCTACGTGTCGCATCTTGGATGATACTGAACTGAAATACTAAGTTTGGCATTTATCTGACTTTTCGTTTTTGAGTTATACTTCTCAAGACAGACACATACGCAGGAATGTTTTTCTAAAAATGCTTTTTTTTATTCAGGCGTCCTCAAAACATGTATTTCCGGTGAAATATCGGTATGGAATTTTTTATTTTTTGGTGAAATGCAATATCTTCTCTACCTACTATGCACGTGGTAGAGAAAGTAAAAATTGCGTTCTAGTGTTTTCTGTGAATATCCTGTGAAGTCCTCTTCATTTTGAATGAATTTTGTGTACTTTTTTGTAAACCGTAGCTGAGTTAGACAAAAACTAACTATATAACAAACGTAAATCTCGTTAAAACCCACAATTTATGTCTAATATTTATGCCATTGACTTCTTCTGATATATTCGTTGCTCTTGGTTTGAATTTTGCGATACTTTATCGTGTATTTCTGAAGTGCTAAGTCGCTGTTCTTTCGTTTCTCTCCACGTCATGTAAAGAGTAAGAGATTTGCAAGACAAATCCTATATTCATCCCCCTTATGCCTACAACGCAATGCTTAGTTAAACCATTTCTGCTAACATTTATCTTGATTATCACTAAGTAAATATAAAAATAAGTTTTTGTGCGAATAGTTTGTGAAAGAGATACAAAAATAAACCATAATGGGAAGAAAATCTCATGTGAACGTGACGTCGGGCTTTTTATTTGAACTTTTTTAACATATCTATGTTAATTGTTTTGTGGAAAATACAATATTACCTCTCTTTAGTTACTAAGATGTAGAGTAGAAAAGGAGTAAAACAAAATTGTAATACTTTTCGAAGTTTTAGCCTTATATTCTGAGTACTGTCCTTAAGTAGCTAACACAGGAAGGCGACAACGCAACAAAATCCGTCTGGCAAACAGTGATTACGTGTGCAAAGTTAGAATAATTAAGCAGAAGAAACAACAATACATTTAGTTGGATGGTTGAGGTTTTACCATGTGTTTAACGCTTGTATTATTTCGTATACCACGGAGGACCCCCCAGTACGTCTAGATACTAGTAGTGTACTACCAGTACTGTCAGCAGTGTAGTCACATATTTTAACACAGGTGTAACCATGGCAAAAGAACCACTACGTCTAGGCACTTGTAGCACAGTTAACAAGATAACAGAGTACTGCTAGTACTGTCAGCAGAACAGCCGCATATTCCCAACACAGGTGTAACGATAACAGAGCCAGTACATCTAGACACTAGAAGTGCGCTTACCAAGGTAACAGAGACACTGCTAGTACTGCCAGCAGTGTAGTCACATATTTCTAACACAGGTGTAAACATGGCAACAGAGCCAGTAACTATAGACGGTAGTAGTGCTCTTCACAAGGTAACAGAGACACCACTAGTACAATCAGCAGAGTAAGCACATTTTTCCAACACGGGTGTAACCATAGCATCAGACCCAATACTACTAGACACCAGTAGTGCACTTATCAAGGCAATAGAGACACTACTAGTACTGTCAGTAGTGTATTCACACATTTCAAACACAGGTGTAACCATTGGAACTGAACCAGTACGTCTAGACACTAGTAGAGTATTTATCAAGGTAACATAGACACTACTAGTACTGTCAGCAGTATAGTCACCTATTTCCATAATGACGTAACCATGGCAACAGAGTCAGTATGTATAAACAGTAGTAGTGCACTTACCAAGGTAACAGTGGCTCTGCTAGTACTGCCAGAAGTGTATCCACATATTTCTAACACAGGTGTAACCATGACAACAGAATCAGTATGTCTAGACACTAGTGGTGCACTTACAAAAGTAACAGATTACACCGGCACTGCTAGAATTATCAACAGTGTAGCCACATATTTCCATAAAGAGGTTTAACCGTGGCAACATAGCAAGTACGTCTAGACACTACTAGTGCACTTGCAAGGTAACACCACTGCTAGTACTTCCAGCAGTGTGGCCACGTATTTCTGACACAGGTATAACCATGCCAAAAGAACCAATACGTCTAGACACTTATAGTGTACTTAAGATAACAGAGTACTGCTAGTACTGTCAGCAGTGTAGCCACATATTTCCAAGACAAGTGTGAATATAGCAAAAGAGCCAGTACGCCTAGACTCCAGTAGTGCACCCATCAAGGTAACATAAGCACTACTTAGTAGTATTGTCCGCAGAGTGGCCACATATTTCCTACAATGGTGTAACCATGGCAACCTGAGGCAGTACTTCTAGACACTAGTAGTGCACTTACCAATGTAACAGAGGCACTACTAGTACTTTCAGCAGTGTAGCCACATATTTTCAGTCGTCCTCCGTGGTGTAGTGGTTACCATGCTAGCATCTAGACCCCGAGGTCGTGGGTTCAAACCCGGTGGAGGGCGATTGATTTTTTCGCGCGTAAAAATCCTTAGCATGGTTTCCTTTGGAAGGGAAATTAAGCTGGTGGTCCCGTGTCATAGATTTACCGCAGTAAAAGAACCTCAAGCCTGATAAAGGGGCTTCTGAGCAAAATTACGGTCTTTCACGCCCAATGTAGAATGCGACAATAAGAACCACATCCATAAATAAAACTCAATTTAATTTTTTACATATTTCCAACACAATGTAACCATGGCAACTGTGCCAATACGCCTAGACACCAGTGGTACCATTTACCAAGGTAACAGAGGAACTGCTGATACTATCAATAATGTAGCCACATATTTCCAACACAGATGTAGCAACTGTGGCAGTACGTCTAAACACCAGTGGGTCATTTACCAAGGTAACAGAGGAACTGCTGGTACTATCAGCAATGTAGCCACATACACTACGTGATCAAAAGTATCCGGACACCTGGCTGAAAATGACCTTCGTGGCGCCTTCCATCGGTAATGCTGGAGGTCAATATGGTGTTGGCCCACCCTTAGCCTTGATTACAGCGTTCACTCTCGCAGGCATACTTTCAATTAGGTGCTGGAAGGTTTCTTGGGGAATGGCAACCCAGACTTCACGGAGTGCGGAACGGAAGGAGAGGTATCGATGTAGGTCGGTGAGGCCTGGCACGAAGTCGGCGTTCCAAAACATCCCAAAGGTGTTCTATAAAATTCAAGTCAGGACTCTGTGCAGGCCAGTCCATTACAGGGATGTTATTGTCGTGTAACCACTCCGCCACAGCCCGTGTAGTATGAACAGGTGCTCGATCGTGTTGAAAGATGCAATCGCCATCCCCGAATTGCTCTTCAACAGTGGGAAGCAAGAAGGTGCTTAAAATATCAATGTAGGTCTGCGCTGTGATTGTGTCACGCAAAACAACAAGGGGTGCAAGCCCCTCCAGGAAAATCACGACCACACCATAACACCACCACCTCCGAATTTCACTATTGCCGCTACACACGCTGGCAGATGACGTTCACCGGGCATTCGCTATACCCACACCCTGCCAACGGATCGCCACATTGTGTACCGTGATTCGTCACTCCACACAACGTTTTGCCACTGTTCAATCGTGTAATGTTGACGCTCCTTACACCAAGCGAAGCGTCGTTTGGCATTTTCCTGCGTGATGTGTGGCTTATGAGCAGCCGCTCTACCATGGAATCCAAGGTTTCTCACCTCACACCTAACTGTCATAGTACTTGGAGTGGATCCTGATGCAGTTTGGAATTCCTGTGTGATGGTCTGGATAGATGTCTGCCTATTACTCTTTACGACCCTCTTCAAATGCCGGCGGTCTCTGTCAGTCAACAGACGAGGTCATCCGGTACGCTTTTGTGCTGCACATGTCCCTTCACGTTTCCACTTCACTATCACATCAGAAACAGTGGACCTAGGGATGTTTAGGAGTGTGGAAATCTCGCGTACAGACTTCTGGCACAAGTGACACCCAATCACCTGACCACGTTCGAAGTTCGTGAGATCCACGGAGCGTCCCATTCTGCTGTTTCACGATGTCTAATGACTACTGAGGTCGCGGATAATGAATACCAGGCAGCAGGTGGCAGCACAATGCACCTAAGATGAAAAACGTATGTTTGTGGGGGTGTCCGGATACTTTTGATCACATAGTGTATTTCCAACACAGGTGTAACCATGGAAACAGAACCAGTGGTATTAAATCTACCATCTCTAGTACTCTAATCATTACAGGACAAATATAACCCCTATATTTCTTACATGGGTGTAACCTTGCAACAGGGCTAGTACGTCCAGACACGGTTAGAACAGTTACTAAGGCAACAGAGATAGCATCAGTACTCTAAACATTACAGAATAAGTATAGCCCCCTATTTCCAACATAGTGTAACCTTGACAATAGAGCCACTACGTCTAGACACTGGTAGTGCAGTTACCAAGGTAATGGAGGCAGCACTAGTACCCTAAGCGTTACAGAACAAGTATAGCCCTCATATTTCCAAGATAGGAGCGAGTCACAGCTGTACCAAAGACTATTAAATCAATTTAATGTGGCTATGAAGTAAGGCCAGCCTCGGCTTAAGTGCTTAGAGCGTGGAGCACGTAACATCTGGGTACAGAGATCGATGGTAGTTATGATGCAACTTCCACTACACATTTCGTATATGTAGAGCTCAAGTTACAGACTAGTAAAACATTGTATTGTCATTTGTAACAACTACAGAGGTAATGGAAATGTTTAACCAATATTATTATGAATATAACAAAAAGGCAGCAACAGTAATTTTGAAAATTACGGGCATTTTGTAATAAATCCTATATCATACCGTTTTCCAGAGTTAAAACGAAGTTACCATAACTAATATAAATAAACTCTGATGTTATATTCGCATGACATTCTCTACCCTATATTTTTTATTAATGAGTATACAAATTATTCCTACAAATGTTCATTTTCCTATCTACTTCATTTTAATCGACATAAACCTTTCCGACATAAACCTTTTACACTTCATTATAGATACAAAGGGAATTCTTTAGCCAAAATTAAATGTTTAAGAAGTGGACACTATACTCTGGCATAAAATGTGATACTTTTTCCTGACATCGCGAGAAATAACTGAAAATCGACAGGACTTTAAAAGAATTGAAGAAGGTATTATTCTGCTGTTTTTATTTATTTATTTTAACTGTCCCATGTATGGGAGCCAATTTGAAGAACTTATTTTGTTTACTGTTCTGATGTTAGGAGTTTTTGAAGAGTTTATTTATTTACGTAATTTATTGTTACGTAAGTTATTAGCCTCACGCTTGGAAAGCCAACTTGAAGCAGTTATTGTCTTGGGGTTTATTTATTTAATCAGCTCCATGTATGAACGTCAATTTTGAAGTCGATTGTTTATTACGTAATATGCTGCTACGTATGAGAAGATGTATCTTTGTTGTTACTCTCCAAGTTTTAAAAAAAATATTAACTTTGTTATTAAACTGCTTCTATAGATAGTATTTATGTTTACGTTTGCCTCGGCTGCGTCAATATTATTGTTAGAGACACGTATCACTTGGCAGGGTTGTAATGTGACAAGAATGTAGGCTTACACAGATTATAATTTCACTTCACTCCTTTTATTAATGCTTGACACGATTTAAATAACACTTCACTGATATAGAGAGCTGTGACATTCTTTTTATTAATTAATTACACTTTTTAACACGTAAACTTATTTTTCGTCTCACACGAATACGTATTAAATCTCTCGAGAATATTTTATGCGTCTGGTTAGGAATACTGTTTTCAGGCAACTGAACTGATTTCAACCTCCTAAACTTATAAATTTTTGTATTTCAAGTCACTGATTGGCTATTCCTAATCCAATAGAATACCTTCCTTTAACTAAAGTTTTTTCTGGTTGTTGATTGGCTATTTTATAAACTGTCAATAAAATTACATTATTGTTACTCCAGTAATCAGAAGTAGTATTATTAAACTCTCAAACTTATTATTGCCTCAAGGTTACCTCATTGTCACCTCATTGTTAGCAACTTTTAACTTATTATTCTCACAGCTCCTACATTATTAAATTACGTAATGCATTCACGTAGCATTATTGAACATGTTTACAATAATATAAGCATATGCAATGACTGTTACATACATTTTACAAATTATTATACACATATTCCTTCAAGCCGGGCTGTTATTGAATTTATATATTATATAATTTGACTGAAATCATTTAAGTGTTAAAAATACTGCCTCTACCTTTTAAACTTCGTTATAGATACAAAGGAAATTCTTTAGCCAAAATTAAATGTTTAAGAAGTGGACGTTATACTCTGGCATTAAATGTGATACTTTTTTCATGACATCGCGAGAAATAATTGATAATCGACAGGACTTAAAGAATGTCTAAGTATATTGAACAGGAACCATTAATAACGGATATCTGCGAAATAGCTGAAGCGACAAAAAAAGCTGTATGAAAATATTGTATGTTTTTAGGTATCTACATTTTTTGTGTGATACGTTTTTGTCTATCGCTTAACGTTTACCATTTATAAAATATTGTACTAAATCCGTTCCGAATGATATGGACTTTACAGGATATTCCCAGAAAATTAAAGATACAGATACACTTTATTTCTCATGTAAATATCTTTAATATATGGTATTTTAATAAAAATCGTTTGAGAATATTTTGGAAAATAAAAAATTTCGAAAAATGTGCCATGTAAATATCAGTTTTGGGTAGAGGAATTTTCTTGATACTTTTTGTTCGTATCTTTGAAAGGTGCTGAACCTAAATACCAAGTTTGGTATTTATCCAACACATTCACACGAACACACACGAGCCTTTTTCTAAATTTTTTTAATCAAGGATCCTCAAAATATGTATTTCCAGTGAAATCTCGGCATAGAATTTTTGGGTGGAATGCAATAACTCCTCTACCTATATACGTGGTAGAGAAAGTAAAACTTAAATCTGTGATAGATACAAAAATTCGTATTTAAGATCGGTATCTTCCAAAGATGCAATAAGAAGATTTTCAGGAAATTCTCAAATTTCATATTAAATATGCATTAAAATTTGCTATAACCATTTTGGTTAAAATACATGTTTAAGATATTTGCATACTAATAAGATGGGGTTTTCCGCGCATGAGCTTTGAAGTGCTGTTCATTGTAAATGGATCTTGTGTAATTTTGTATTAACTGGTAAACCATAAGCCGCAATAAGAAGCTTACTGCACAAAAAATGTACATCTCATTAAAATACACGAACTATGCCATAGAAATGTGTGGCATTAACCTTTTCCGTTAGCACTTTCGTTTCTCATGCTAGAAATTGGTATTCGATGGCACAACGGATGTTATAATTTTATAATATATCTTATTAAGCCTTAAAGAGTTAAATGACAGCCTCTGTGGTCTCGTGGTTGGCATGCTGCCGGCCCTCGTAGCCGTGACCGTTGGGGCGTTTGTCTTCGGCTCTACGCCAAGCTGAGAGTCCCACTATGAGCATAGGTGTTTATAAGTGGTAATGACTGGTAAACAGAGAAAAAATGGTTATAATAAACCGGGAAAAACGGGAGAACATTAAAAAAAGGACAATTTAATAAAAAAACTTTAAAAAAGCATGTTAATCTCCAAATCCAGATGCTCCGGGTTCGATTTCAGGATGGAAGTTGAAAAGTTTTCTCTAGCCAGAACCCATCTTCCCTAGAGTTTGGAAGTATGAATGAGAATGTGAATGTGTTTGAATATAATGCAATATAACCAAAAATAATACCTACCCAAATATTAACACTACTGCAAGCAAGTGAGCATCATTGCTGCTGAGCATTTGCTCCAAAGCTAACAAGTGGACGATATGATCTTAGATGTTAAATGCAACATATAAATTTGGTTTAAGAGCACAACTACACTTTTTAATTTTAAATTTATTGCCACGAATTGAGACTTTCCATCGGTATATGCCCAGAAATACCAGATTTTCCTGGGTACTCCTTAAGATATTGTGACGTAAGGGGGCGACGACGACATCAGCGCCTTCATCCGAAGTCACATAAAGGATGGGGACGTAGCATAGGATGACATCGAGAGGTACAGGTTGCGGTAGCTGGAAGGGTGTTGAAAAGGTGACATTATCAGACATGTAACTTCTGTTTCCAATGTTTCCAATCTTTAATCTTTCTAATATACACTTCAGAGAGAAATAATTAGACAGCTTGTGGGTTTACCTGAGTGACGGAAGAAGTCCGGTGGTTCATCTTCGTCGTGCCTGACGCCTACGTCGAGTTGCAAATTAGCATTAAGTAAATTTTTAGGAGCTGAGCAACACAGGGTCATACTAGACACGCGGTCGGTTGAGAGACCGCCGTTAAATATATACTACATTTAAATACCCACAAAATGCCGATTGGTGCCTAGCAAATAACTGACGCAAGAGTATATCAGCAGAAATTACATAACTCACCCACGTGTTTGACATGAAGTGGTCTTTACCCTAAACATCGTACCACCAAACCTCTGCTTTCTTCAACACTCGAAAATGACTCGCAATAAATCTAAAGCCAATTTCTTGGATTTACTTAAACAAAGTTTGACCTGAATATCTTAAACTTTATAAAATCATATTTATCACAATCTTTTAAAATAAAATTATAACCTCACAATACCTTCAGAAAGTAAAACTACGTTAACGGTAAAACCCCACTCATGAAGATAAGCTTGCAAAATTAAAACTTCATACTTATGTATGTAATGAAATGGCATTATTGGGTTATGTTGGTGTTATTTAAATGAGGAGAATAAAACTGAAGCTGTTAAATAGACAACGTTAACAAATGTCAAGGAAATATTCAATATAATGATTGTTTGAAATCAATTCAAATTTAAGAATATAGTTTGTACAGAGAGTCTGGTAAAAATATACGACTTTTGAGATTGTCACTTAAAATTCTAATAAACACTAGAGGGCACGACTCAAAACTTTGCGAATGCAATCTTTGTATATGTTGCCATTTAAACCAAAAATGAGAGAACCAATGTTATGAAGCTTTAAAAAAATCCTGCATCTGACTTAAGCTAACAGTATTAGTGTGGACACTATTCTAAAATGTGTTGAACACTAACCTGATATAGAGGAGGCCTAGACACATGACTGGCTTCTAATAGCGTTCGTATTCTGAAACAAAAGAAAATAGAATGAGATGTATCAACTCTTGCATTTTTCAACCATACTCTTTCACTATAAATAACTATACAATACTCTCAATTTCAAATTTGCACATTTTCAGGAGCTGAATTTAAATAATCCTCTTTGGGTAAATGGATACTGCAGTAAGGATTTTAGTTTTTACTTTAAATGTTTAAATATATTTTATTTACAATCATAAAAAACACACAGCTTAACTAAACAGCTTCAAGAGAACTGCAGATTTTTCAAATTCGGTGTCTTAAACAGGAACTTCATTCTGATTTCTCAAAACCGTTTATTGTGAATTTTAGTTATGGTTTCGAAATAAAATCAAGTACGCAACTTGTGGAGCACGGGCTTTTTTATGTACTCCTGGAATTTTCCACTTGTAAACAAATCCCACTTCAAACACAACTATTTTACACGGTTGACACAAAACTAGAGCTTTTAATGCGAACCACTCATACTAAAACTGGAAGATTATAGCACTCAGTGAAATAAAGCTTTCATAACACTCCATTGTTACCACTTGTCTCATTCGTTATATACCAGGTGGCCCAAACAAGCCGTCATTTGCAGTTTTGTGTTTCCCGCATACATAGGTGCGAAAGAAGTTGCCGCATCACTAATGTTCAGAGAAGCAGTGCAGGTTTCCTCTGTCGCTATGGAGTCCCCTTTGCAGTTCTGCTTAGGCAAACCATTTGGCATCCGCGCTATCCGGTATAAATTAACTTTAACCAAGGACGGCTTGTGTGGACCACCTGGTATATATGTATATATACAGTACTTTTCCTTCACATTGTAGCCGCAGCAGCTCGGACTCCCGCCGAAACAGTTATAATATCCCCGCAACCGCCTCACGTTCTCATAGTTATCATTAAAATTACAATGATAGTAAACACATATCTTATCATATGATGTTGCAAATGTCTACCTGTATATTTTTTACATCTTCTCAGAAATTCGCATTCACACTAGAGAGTTCAATATCCGAAACTGAGTGAATTTCTCACCTGATGTTTTCTTTTAGCTCTTACGATGTATGGGTTTTGTTGCACACACCTTAGTTCCCCCTTCCCCCCTAGATAAAAATAAGACACAGTTAAATTAGGGGATCGTGAGAGCCATAATTCTTTATTAATTACTCTATCTTAAAAAATGTTCTGAATTAAATTAAATGACTCATCGGCTCTGTGCACAGTAGCATATTCTGACATTCAACAAATGGTGTAAGTATATCATTTCTGTACCTCTCTGCATTTATTGTTTGTTAAAAAAACTGCACTTGTCATACTGCATTAACTGCACACTGCATTTTCGCATGATGCAAGTGAATCTCGTGTGTAAAATCGAGTTTCTCTGTACTCCAATATCTGTTATTTTACGACGAAACATAGCCGCATAAATTGAAGCATGCTTCGTCAGAGACGAATATTAAGCGTGGGTCAATTAGACTATCATTTCGCAAATCAATTTTCCAAACTCTGATGATGACATGAAAAATTAGGTATATGCAATAAACCGCAAGGACTGTAAGAGCTAATAACAAACCAAAAAAGGAGAAGAATTCACTCAATTCGGACATTGAACTCTTAGTGTGAATGAAAATTCCCTGAGAAGATGCCAGAAATATGCAGATAGAGAAGGAAAACATTTCGAACATCTCCTGCTATAAGGTATGTGTTTGTAATTGTAAATATGAGAACGTGAGGAGGTTGCGGGATATTGTAAGTGTTTTCAGCAGGAGTCCGAGCTAGAGCGGCCGATGTGCGAGAGACCATGCGGTGGCCTCAGTGTGAAGGAAAAGCACAGTATATGTTAATCGGAAGTCTTGTAATGTAATGACGGATTATTTAAATGATTCGGAAATGGACTTGGTAGAATAAATTTTGCAACCAGCGGAGAGAATAACGCTGGAATTGTTACCAAAGAAGTCGTGGAAACAATACGCTAATGAATACAAAAGATTTCTTCAATGATTTTTGCCACATAGAGTGTTATGATTGTGAAAGTAGTTCATGTTGTCAGCATTGTTATTATGAAGACCAAACAACAACAAACTAGAGTTCACCCTTATGAATCGTGACTTAACAGTTAAAAAGTATCAGGTTTCGAAAAATTCAAACCAATAACAACAAATATCTCAGGAATTGTTAACTTAATATTTATGCGTTACCGGATATAGAAACCTAGACAACGTTACTTGGAATGAAAAGGACTTCACAGACTGTTCAGAGTACATTCAAACTTGAAGATGTTTATTGTTGTAGGAGTTGTTTGCAACACGCTTTGGGCGTCAATTTGAGAAGATAATTATTAGCTCCAAATGTTTAAAAATATTAACTTTGTAATTTAACTGTTTCTTTAAATATTTAATATTTATGTTTGCCTCGGCTGCGTCAGTATTTGTCAGGGACATGGAAGTCTTGGCAGGGCGTGATGCGACAAGAAGGTAGGCTTACAAAGATTTTAAGTTTTAATTCACTCCTTTTTATTAATCCTTGATACAAATTAAATAGCACTTTCTTGATATCGAGAGCTGTGAGATTCTTTTATTTAATACTTGCACCTTTTAACACGTATACTATTTTCGTCTCACACGAATACGTAATTAATTTCTCGAGGACACATCTTGCGTCTGGTTAGTAACTCTGTCTGCAGGCAACTGAACTGATTTCAAGCGGTGTAAACTTGTAAATTTCTGTATCTCAAGTCTCTGATTGGCTATTTTTACTCCAATAGAATACCTGCATTTAACTAAAGCTTTTTCTGGTTGTTGATTGGCTATTTTTATAAACTGTCACTAAAATTCCATTAATGCTTCCAAGAATCACAAGTAACATTTAAACTCTCAAACTCATTATTCCCTCAAGGTTACCTCATTGTTACCTCACTGTTAACAACTTTTAACTTATTATTCTCATAGCTCCTACATTATTAAATTACGTAATACATTCATATAACATTATTGAACATGTATACAATAATATAAGCACATGCAATGACTGTTACATACATTTTACAAATTATTACATACACATATTGCTTCAAGGCAGGCTGTTATTTAATTTACATATTATATAATTAGACTGAAATTATTTAAGTGTTAAAAATACTGCCTCAAACTATACATCTAATTTATGAAATGAATATTTCAAATGTGTTATATTTTAATCAGCGTCAGAGTTATGTTTGATTTAATGAAAAATAGCGAACAATTTTCAATGTAAAAGTAGTACGAGTTCAGGGGATTTTTACATGTTTAAACAGATTGAGTCAAAAATTAATTTTGTGTTCTTTGTACTTTCTGCTTCTGAATTCTGCTATTCAGAGACATTTACCAAAAATTACTTTTGTTTAAGTGAACCTCAGAATGTATATTTCCGGAGAAAATCTATATCGAATTTTTGGATGGAATTCAGTATTTGGTCTAGTTGCTATTTGTAGAGGCTGGGTATTGTAAAAAGTTAAACAAAACAAGTTTCTTTATTTCTTATATTTTGTAAAACTCTTCACAAACGTGTACTATACAACTTTTTACTTTCTCTAAAATTTAGAAGAAGAGACTTATTTAACAGAGAATGCCTCTGGACGGTTGGAAATAAATAAGCAAATTCACAGGGTGGACCATTTAAGCTGAGACTGTACAATATCTCCAAAACTAAGCATTGTAGAATGAAATGTCTTTAATAAAGGTTGCTTGATATTATGGGGGAAAGTAAATCCATTATGATAGTCATTTTACGGTCAATTTAATTTTTTTTAAATGGGGAGCTACAATTAGAATAAATTTAAATTGACCCTAAAATGACTCGCAACGTCCTCCAAATAAAACACAACTAATGGCATTTACTCTTCTCCATAATATCAAGCAACTTTTATTCAGAACATTTCTTTCCACAATGCTTAGTTTTGGCGATATTGTGCACGCAAGTATACACACATGTACAAACATTGTGTGCGTTACTGGCTACAACAATATTACCACTGTTTCAGAAATATCTCTAATAGTTTTACTTTACTACCATTCCAGATTTGTGAGCAATATTTATTTGGAATTAAAGGTAATGCGTCTTTTCTTGCTTGTTGCAACACTAACTATTTTGGTAAAGAGGGTATTTTCTGTCTGCTAAAACCGAAACAAAACCTAAATAAACCAATCTCCATCTATAAAGTAGTATTTGAGTAGGCCAATAGGCGAATGCAAGCTCCATGGCCGTAATGCAGTTGTGATTCTATTAGCCAATTTTCAGAAGTAATTTGTTTATGATTTATGTATGCTGTTGTAATATACATATGTTGTAATTATGGTAAATAAAAATAGAGTTCGAGACCCATCATAGACGACCTCGGGATGAGCACAGATGAGCTCTTAATTAAAGAAACAAATATAGCATTTATTATACTTAAGGTTATGGTGTTGGTTTGCCTTGATAAAATCAAAAGCAACACTTTTATTTTTATCCTATTTACTTAAACCACATGAGAATCTATTCATTCAGTCAGTGAGCGAATTTATCTTAGCGGTGGATTACATCTCAAAAGATGCTCCATTAACGAAAAGAAAAAGAAACAGACTGAAACAAGCATGCTTACTAGCAAATAACTTGTGAATAAAAATTAAGCTCTGAAACAATAGGAGTAAAAACTTACTATAAAACTGAGTAGTCAAACTACCATGCGTTCAATTTATAACCGGGCCGTAGATCGTGTATATGCGTAGTTCCCTTTCACGCAGTGACCAGGTTCTTTTCTCCCGCAAGCGCACCTGTGGTGAGTGACCCGCTCAAGGCTACGTTTATCAGCTGTCATACTGTGTTAGTTGCCTTCTGTTAGAGGTGTAAGGACTAAGAGTTTGTTTATCCTCCTCAGACCAGAGTTCAGTTCCTATTAAAGTCAAAGTTTGCAGGTGTGTCATGTAACATAAATAGACCTTAAGGACCTGCGTTTGTTTGCTGTCAAGGTCGAATGCTGTGTGTGTGTGTGGTCACTAACTATACAGGCTTTAAGCGCCTGAGTTCGGTTACTGTTAAGGTCGAATATTGCAGCTGTGGTCACACAACACAAACAAGCTTTAACGTGTGTGTCGCATAGACATTGTCAGGTCTGAGAGGTTCTTGTGCATCTCAAAAGTGAAAGTTCGTTGAAGACACTTGTGTGTGTGTGTGTGTGTGTGTGTGTGTGTGTGTGTGCGTGCGAATTACTTTAGATTATTAATAGTCAACTGAAATACCGAAAACTGGTGTTCCAGTTCCTGGTAGAGAAACTATTGGATATCTGGTTAATACGTTTAAAACAACGGGATCAGTAAACGCTAAACCAAAGAAGCGAAAAAGAAATGCTCTAACAGAGAAAAAAATTGACGAAATTGATGCATCATTCGAGCGCTCTCCAAAGAAGTGTCTAAGACGTATTGCAGAAGTGGGTGTTTCAAAATCCTCTGTTCATAGAGCTCCTAAGCTTTAAAAACTGAAACCCTATAGTGTGACTATGCTTCATAAAATACAACCTCGTGACGACGAAAAAGGAGTCAATTACTGTAACTGAATTTTACAAAATATCGTTGACGGTACTGTTGACCCACATTTAATAATTTTCTCAGATCAGACATGGTGTCATAATGTTCATGTTGCCTCACAGAACAATAGGTATTGGAGCTCAGAGCATAAAGTACTGTTGCATGATGTAAAAATCTGTGTATGGTGTGCTGTAACAGCAAAACGGATAATAGGGCACATATTTTTCAGCAATATGTAAATTCCGATAGGTACAGCAGAGGTATTCTTGCAGATAATAAGAAATAAAATGGATATTTCCAACAAGATTCCGCTATAGCCCATACTGTTCAAAATTCTTTGGAAGACATAAAGGCGGTTTTTGATGACAGGATAATTTCTAATGGATTATGTCCACTCCATTCCCCGGGTCTTTCTGTGTGTGACTTCTGTTTGTTAGGAACCGTAAAAAATAAAGTTTATAGGAATAATCTCCACATCATAGGCGAACTTAGGACAATATAGGAACAGAAATAATGAAAATTACGCAAGAACTTATGCGTGTGAATGAAAATTTCACCCGAAGATGCCAGGAATGTCCACTTTTAACAACGTTAGTACTCATTGTAGTGCATGATTCGTGCTATCACTCGTGAATAAATAACGGGATAGTTTTCGCTCCTCAGTGCAATAGCCAGCGCGCAGAGCACGCATAAACGCGATTCGCGGCCCGACGATATAAAAGAGTTTCTTTTTTACTTATGGACGCTCTTTAACTGCTGTAGTCATTAACGTCCTATTCTAAAGACCGCTAATTTTGCTAAGAGACCTCTTTATCAGGCTTGAGGTAGTTTTAAGTACCGTAAATCTATGACACAGGACTACCGGCTTTACTTCCCTTCCGAAGGAAGCCATGCTAAAGATCTTTACGCCCGAAAAAATCCATCGCCCTCCGCCGGGTTTGAACCCGCGACCTCAGGAACTAGAGGCTAGCATGGTAACCACTACATCTTGGTAACTACTATACCAAGACGACCCGACAATATAAGAACACACTGTATCTAAATATTACGTGTAATAGACATGTTTACTTAATAAATCTTTCTATATGTTTTATAAATATTTAAACTAATGTTTGAATCCAAAAGGATGATCCCGTGGAACACTTGTACGGTGTTTGAAAATCTAAAAAGGCAAAATGCTCTATTATTTACTGCAATTTGCCTCATTGGCAAAGAATGTTATGAAATGCGTTTGCCTCTCTCTAATGGAATCCTGGATTCTTCGCTGAGGCAGATTATAATGTTATATTCTTTCATATATTCCTAAAATAACCTCGTTTACTAAATAGTAACTCATGAAGTAAGTATGTTATAAACTAGTTTCATACGATAATATCGGGAAATCAAACATGAAATCTATCCATAATTTCACAGCCTTCCGAAACTGAAAAGGAGTTGCCCTAGTTACCACGAAATGAAACAAAACACTAATGCTACAAATTGGATTGTGCACGGTCGATCTCCAAGGAAAATCGCTTTGTGAATCCCGTCATTGTTCTGGGCGAGCACGATAACCTCGGGTCACGAGATTGAAAAGGAACCATCGCTAGCAATATATCAAAATCCTCCCCGTGCCTACGCTGGTAGGGGTTGCAAGAATTTAAAGTGGTAAGTGTGTCGAACTGGATAAAGCGGGGAGGAGATTAGGTCACGAGTGTGAAAGAAAGCGGCTCCAAACCCGTAATCCTCCACTTGAATGGCCCGTCACGTTCCTGGTGAACCTCGTAACACCTCCCCGATCACACTCTAATCGAGTGGAAACTTCGAGCTTTATTAACTCTTCGGGAGTCGAACTCTGCCAGTCAGGTAAGGCCTGGGCTTCTTCTGCCGCATTTTGTTACCGTAGTAATACGGTACACAGCAAGTTTAGTTAATCGTACATACCAAGGTTAAGAGCTGTGTATACGTTCTGTTACCATGGCAACACGGCATATAGCACACAGTCGTCCTCCGTTATATAGTGGTTACCATGCCACCACTAGCTCCCGAGGTCGTGGGTTCAAATCCAGCTGAGGGCGATGGATTTTTTCGGGCGTAAAACTCCCTAGCTTGGTTTCCTTCGGAAGGGAAGTAAAACCGGTGGTCCCGCGTCGTAAAAGGACCTCAAGCCGATAAAGAGGCCTCTGAGCAAAATTACCGGTCTATCACGCCCAATATAGAATGGGAGGCTAAAAACTACAGCAGTTAAAGAGCGTCCTTAAATAAAACTCAATTTAATTTTGGTATATAGCACATTTAGTCATACATACCAGCGTTATACAGAGTTGAGTATACGTTCTGTTACCAAGATAACACGGTATACAGCATGTTTAGTCATACATAGAGTTATACAGAGTTGTGTATAAATTCTGTTACCATGGTAAGATGGTATATAGCACATTTAGTTAGTCATACACACCAGGATTATACAGAGTTGTGTATAAGTTTTGATACCATGGTAACACGGTATATAGAATGTTTAGTTAGTCATGCATACCAGCGTTATACAGAGTTGTGTGTACCTTCCGTTACCATGGTAACACGGTATACAGCACGTTTAGTTAGTCATAAATGCCAGGGTTGTACAGAGTTATGTATAAGTTCTGTTACCATGGTAACTGGGTGTATAGCACGATTAGTAAGTCATGCACACCAAAGTTATACAGAGCTATATACAAGTTCGTTACCATGGTAACACGGTATATAGAATGTTTAGTTAGTCATAAATACCAGGGTTATACAGAGTTGCATATAAGTTCTGTCACCATGATAACACGGTATACAGCACGCTTAGTTACTCAAACATACCAGAGTTATACAGTGTTGTATATAAGTTCTGTTACCAAGGTAATTGGGTGTATAGCACGATTAGTTAGTCATACATACCAGAGCTATACAGAGTTGTATATAAGTTCTGTTACCATGGTAACACGGTGTATAGTTTAGTTTACCCGTACATACCAGAGATACATTTATATACAAGCGCTGTTACCATGGTGTATACACCAGTTCAGTTAGTCATGTATACATGTAAAGTTGCTACAAATACATTTTAAAATGTTGATGTGTTATATTCACATTACACAAATTATTCTTATGAAAGCTTATTTGTCTGTCTACTTCATTTTAATCCAAATAAACCTTTGCAGAAATAGCTACATTACACACTTCGTTATAGAGACAAAGGGAACAACGATAGTCAAATATTTTTTTAAGAACTGGACGCTATATGCTGGCCTTAAATTCCATACTCTTTCCATGTAATCGTGAGAAACAATTGAAAATTAACAGGACTTCTATTGAATAAAATTGGAATGAATAAACTAATACATTTTGGTTAGGCGCAAGGAAGGAATAAAATTGTTACAAGTTTACCTGCGCAAGAATGCATTTTTTAGCAAAGAGGTGACGTTTTTATATATACCTAGGTATACGAACGCCCAAGGACGATCTTTTTAATAAATGTGTTTTCACTCACTTTATTAACCTTAGAGTATTTCATGTTCAGCTGAACGTAGAACCCTGATTTAGTTCTGGAAATTACGAAAGCTTCAGCTGTTAGATAAAAGTACGTACAAAAACGGAAGTGGTTGCTAAGAGATAATCTCGGTTAAACGATAAATCTACCGGAAGTAGATCCGATTACTCAACCAAACTTTTATTTCAAATTCCTGCTCTTTCCTTTTGAAGCGGGCCGCTTAAAGGCTCGAAACACGTGAGGGTTTTTTCCCCAACGGAGTTTTACCCCTTTTCTTCTCTTATTCCACTTATTCCACCTCCCTTTCCTTGTCTATTTACTTTCTCCCTCCTCCACCTCCTTCAGCGCTATCGATTTAACACACTGCTGTGAAAAAAAAATTGCGTGCGGTCTTCTTCTTCTTCTTCTTCTTCTTCTTTGCAGATGTTGGCAGCAGTGTGAGATTTATGTGCAACGAGCGATTCTCTCTCTTTTCCTTCTTTTTTTCCTCCAGACAAGCCAAGGACCAGATCTGCGATTAAATCTTAATACGGATTACTGCCTACTTCTGTTTTATATGAGGGATTCACTTTACGTGAATCTAAAACCAAACGTAAAACGTTCTCAAATTACCAAAGCTGAAGAATGCGTGGAATAACGAAATATTGACTTTGTGAAGAGAAAAACATTGTATTTCTTTGACTATTCAATGCATATAAATTAAATTGAGTTTTACTAATGGACGCTCTTTAACTACTTAGCGTCCCATTCTATATTGGGCGTGAAAGACCAGAAATTTTGCTCAGAGGCCTCTTTATCAGGCTTGAGGTTCTTTTACGTGCCGTCAATCTACGTCACGGGACCACCGGCTTTACTTCCCTTCCGAAAGAAGTCGTACTAAGGATTGTCACGCCCAAAAAAGATCCATCGCCTTCCTCCGGGCTTCAACCCGCGACCTCGGGAACTAGAGGTTAGCATAGTACCCCTAGACCACGGAGGTTGACATTCCAATCATACGCCGCGTATCTGATAACCGACTAATGACGTTTGACTGTGGATATGATCAGGGAACGGACGAGACACCTGGCACCTCGATTCACCTATTGTGCTTACCACCCGCAGGAGGCTATAGGCAGCAATCGGACCGAAACAGAGATACGCAGAGGTCCCTAACGATTCCAAACTTGATGATACGGTTCCACCGGCGAGCTGCTCAGAGAAGTCTTCCCTCTGGCGGAACCGGAGAAAACTTGATGCACCTGTGGCGGCTCATAGAAGGCTGCAAAGAAGAACTTTCCAACGAGCAAGAATCTGCGCCATCTGTCCGATACCGACCGAAACTGTACAGCCACTAAGCCTACCTGAAACATCAAAGGGGAAGCCAAATGATAGGAAAATAGTTGTAAAAGAGAAATCACCACAGCATTCGGCTTGCAAACAAGGGAAAACCACGAAAAAAACATGGTCAGAGTGGCCGACCACAGGAATCAAACCCCGGACCTCCTGAATGCCAGCTTCCCATGTTACCACGGAGCAATGTTGCTCGGTAATGAGGGTAGTAATGCCTTGGAAATCGACCAATCACAGTCTTTTTATTCTATTATTAGAGACAGGCAAACTATTATATGTATATTCTAAACCATGCATGCTATCACTATGGAAGCAAAAATTTTTACGTTTTGCAGTGTGTATAATTCATGCACGTGACAAAAAGATTCATATTTTATGCAAAACCCACGTAGTTTTTATATATATTGTAAGACTTGCGATTTTTCTTTTTTAAAATAATTTTCCGTTAGCAATGAACCTCGCTTTCCAGATATTCTATTCGAGCAGTTTTTGTGAAAGACGTTTACTAAACTTAAGCCACTCTTTCCTGGAAATGCATCTGGAAAAACCCCCACCACCTTTATAACAAGTCAGTTACAGTTGAGAACATGTACTATTTCCACTATATGACGTCACTTGCTAAATTAAACACTCCCTATTCTTCAAGATTTTTTTTTATTTTCTCAAACCGATGCTTTTAGTGACATATTGTAAGTACCACTAGGCAAGGACAAAGAAACCAGTAACTTATTACTCTCTCTACTACGTATAGTAAGTAGGGGAAGTATTGTATTCCACCCAAAAATTCGATACCGAGATTTCACCGGAAATACATGTTTTGAGACCCCCTGAATCCAAAAAACGTATTTTTGGAAACATGTCCGTGTGTGTGTCTGTGAACAGCATAACTCAGAAACGAACAGTCGGATAAACACCAAACTTGGTATTTAGGTTCAGTATCTACCAGAGATGCGACACGAAGGTTTTCAACAAAATCCCCCCACCCCAGAGTACCCTTTGCATGGAAGATTTTTCGAAAATTTTAATTTTCTCAAAAATGGCTCTAACGATTTTGATTAAAATATCATATGCTAAAGATATTTTTATGGCAAATAAAATGTATATCATGAATTTTCTGGGAATGTCTCCAAAAGTATTCTTTATTGTGCACGACTTTTGCATAACTCGTAAACCATAAGAGATAGACAAACTTTTACTACACAAAAAATGTAGATCGCGTTAAAATACACAATTTATGTCATATACATTTTTTTGTTGAGTGAACCATTTTCGAGATATTGCTTGTTATTTCCTTAAATTTTTCAATACTTATTTTCTCAAATAGGAATTCGTTATTCATTTTTTTTGTCTTGGATATGCAAAGAGTATTAATCTGTGGGAAAGGGAATGGTGCTGCACCTAGCAACCAGCTATTAAGAGATATGTATGTGCTTGCTTAAAGGCTACTGTATTTCTATATTGCCCTTGTAAATATATATTCCCCTTACATCTACAAGAAAATTAGCAATAATATAGAGTCTGCAAATGTTTATCTCGATTAACATGAAGTAGATGGAGAATAAGCGTTCGTAAAAATAGTTTGTACAAGAGTAGAGAAAGTCATGTGAGTGTAACATATCAGATTTTTTTTTCTTTTCCTTTCTTCTAAATTTAAGTGTGTCACAATGATGAATATCTAGATACTCCGTCATAAATATTAAATAGAGAAGGTGTTGCATTCCACCCAAGAATTCTAATCGGGATTTCAGAGAAAATACCATTTTGAGGCCTCCTCTTGTGTATATGACCGTGAGTGTTTCTGTGAACAGTATAACTCAAAAACAAAATTCGATTAAATACCAAACTTGGTATTTAAGTTCAGTACATTCCAAAGATGCGACGCGAAGATTTTCAAGAAAATCCTCTCAATTCAAATTACCCTTTACATGGAAAATTGTTCTTAACGAGTTTGATTAAAATGCCATATATTAAAGTTATTTACATGATAATAAAATGTATACCTCGAATTATCTGGGAATAGCCTGCGTAGTCCTCTTCATTGTATATATGGTTGATGCCTCTCCCTGCTTCAAAGTTTTACAACATTTAATGTTATCTGCTCTGTTGATGATTTCCAAGATGTCATTTCGTAGCTCGTTCTACGTTGTCTCGTCTGCCAGCTGCTCCAGTGGTATAGTTATGAGTTCTTTATCGCAGGGTACGCTTGAGTGTATTATGAAAGGATAACATCAGTTCAGTTAGCTGAGACATTTTGATGTTGACTAAAATGTTCAGTTTGAGAAGAATCGCCGACTGTTACATTTACGAATTAGTTACTTCTATAACAATGATTAAGCGAAGCATCAGTTGCCGTAAGTCGCAGAAGTGTTGCTCGGAAAGATCCCTGTCAACAGCCGCTAAATCTTACTCACTCAAGCGCGTCATTATGCACTGTACTACTTAAAATGAAACTCACATTCTCAAGGGTCATCACAGCAATAAGTCACAGAATTATCTAAATAACTGACTCTGATTTAGAATGCACACCCTTTTCTTAACTTAAGCTTCGTCTACATATCCCTATCCCTCCCAACTTTCTCGCGCGGACCAATCTTAATATCCTGCGTATGTGTCTCTTACCCTGTTGCTAAGTCCTACCTTTCACTTTTATAATTTACAGAATTGCTATCTACCTGACTTTTCAAACACAATAAACTCAACCCTAACTGCATTCCAAGAATCTTTAAGCTAATGTGTTCTTTACTCCCTATACTAATGTCTTCCTTATATGTCTTGCTAATTCCTTTTTTTTATTCCGTAATTATTATTTCTTTATCTTACTATCATATACTTAATTATTTATATCTTCCCGCCAATAATACGGTATTGTGGTAAACGTTCAAGCGATAGAGGAAATCATGTAGCTCTCTTTAATACACACAATTTGCTACTAATAACCTTTTTGGTGTCATAAGCCATTTCTGAGATATCCGTTGTTTAATGGTTTGAATTGTTCAATACTTTGTCATACTTTTGAAGTACTGTCGATTTTCCGTTGTTTCTCGCGATGTCAACGAAAGAGTGTGAAATTTTAAGACCATCATACAGCGTCTAGTTCTAAAACATTTGACTGTCACTGTTCCCTTTGTATCTATAATAAAATGTGTAATGCAGCTATTTCCGGGAAGATTTAAATCGATTAAAATGAAATGGATAGGAAAATAAACTTTCATGAGAATAATTTGTATACGCACTAATAAGCGATAGAGGGTGGAGAAAGTCATATGAATGTATCACATCAGATTTTTATATTTGTACTGCTGTTTGTACACATGTAAATTAATTTTAATAAATTAAATAAATCTATTTTAGTGGATTCTTGTTTTAATTATTATGTGACATGGTAAAAATTGTAGTTATTTTATAGGACATTTTAAAAACAGCTTTAGGTTATCAAAATCCGGACTCTGGTAATAAGCTTCCCCCCAAAAAAACACGAACAGCCTCTTCATCGTGCAACTATTATTCGTATATGCAACCATTTCGACTGAGCTGCGTATCACGTCGACAGACAGCCGACCATATACATACGAAACCTTTACCACAGAGTTAATTTTCTGTTGTACAAACGTTTTGTAGTAACACTGAACATTTTGTGAGTGCATTCAGGAATGAGGTGCACAAAATTACACCAGCTGCCATGTGTATGAGTTAAAAATATACAATATTTGCACATTACAGCACCCAATTTTTTTTAAAACTGCCTATAAATTGTGGGTTGCATAAAACTAAAAATAATGGGGTGGCTGAATGAACTCGTATACAAAATTTCAGCTGCCAGATGCAACGGTTCGTAAGTTGTTTTGCGTGTGCAGGTTGACAAAGTAACGCTAATGGTCTTAGCATGTTTTGGTGGATATTTTAGACCGCCGCTAGGCACTATATAAAGAATTAGTAGTCAACGTTGAAGTTGACAGCCAATTCTGTTGATATACACAAACCGTTCGCTTTCATTTTGAAGCAATTCAGCTTTTAAATGGAAAACAATTACCGTGAACAAAAGGCCCTGGTGATCGAAAACCAATGCGGAACGTTTTGTCGCTAATTTTTGTAATAAATTGTGCTGTGGGTGGAACTATTTTTTCAAAGGGTTGGGGGGGGGGAGGTTGTTGCACGTGCTAACAGAATTCCTGTTAGGTACAAAACCAAGCAGAATGATCCAATAGGCATTATTGATTTCCAAACATCCCCCCTCCACTCCTCTACATGATTTATCTTTGGAAATTATGGAGCTATCTATCGGCAGCGATGAGAACTATCCATTCATTGTGGGATTTTCGCGGCATCTCATCGAATCTGTAGCAAATTGCGGTGATTTATAACAGCTTGGGCAAGCTCCAAACAAAACAAAATCCGCAATAATAATTGTATAAACATCGGCGGCTTTTGTTTCGTGTTCTGAGTGCTGCCAACAGATGGCTGGCACGTGGATATTAAGAGTTAAAATAACTTCATAAAAATATGCTTCCTTAAATGTGATAATATGGATAAGATAATAAAACAGCCGGTGATTCACAGTTTGTAGCTAATTGCTTAAATCTGCCCATTATAGCTTCACATAACTCCTTATATATTTAGTACAAAATCTTTAAGGTAGATGCATGGCGGCCAGTTGCACGCGCCGAAAAATCTTGTGACACATTCACATGGTTTTCTCTATCCTGTATCGTTTA
The DNA here is from genome assembly GCA_030765065.1 of Deroplatys truncata. Lineage (NCBI taxonomy): Eukaryota > Metazoa > Arthropoda > Insecta > Mantodea > Mantidae > Deroplatys > Deroplatys truncata. Next base: position 66,148,200 of record CM060978.1, on the reverse strand, counting down.
TTAGTGGGTATACAAATTATTCTTACTCAAGCTTATTTTTCTATCTACTACATTTTAATCCAAATAAACGTTTGCAGAAATAGCTACATTACATTACGCATTTCGTTATAGATACAAAGATAATAGTGATAGTCAAATGTTTAAGAACAGGGCACTATATGCCTTAAAATTCCATACTGCTTCCTTGCAATCGCCAGAAACAACAATGTTAACAGGACTTTAAGAGAATGACCATGAAATGAACAATTCGAACCTTTAATAGCGGATATCTCAGAAACAGCTTATACAAAAAAAATCTTATTTTAAATAAATTGGATGTTTTAAAGATATTTACATTTTTTGTGCATTACGCTTTCGTCTATCGCTTAACGTTTACCAGTTATACAAGATTACACAACATTCCTTACGAATGAAAAAGACTTTATAGGATATTCCCCAAAATTCAAGATACACATTTTATTTGTAATATAAATATCTTTAATATATGGTATTTTAATCAAAATCGCCAGAGCCAGTGTTTTAGAAATTACCAAAAAATCTAATAATTCTCCATGTAAAGGTTAGTTTGGGTGGGGGATTTTGTTGAAAATATTCATGTCACATTTTTGGAAGATGTCGAACCCAAATACCAAGTTTGGTATTTATCCGACTTTTACGTTTTTGAGTTATCGTGTTCACAGACATACAGACACTCGCATGGACATGTTTCCAGAAATGATTTGTTTGGATTCAGGGGGCCTCAAAACACATATTTCCGGTGAAATCTCGGTATCGAATTTTTGGGTGGAATACAACACTTCCCCTACTCGCTATACGTAGTAGAGAAAGTAAAAATAGTAAAATAAACAAAATACTTTATCATAAAACAAGATATATAACCCAACATCGATTTATATGCTAATTATAAACTGCTCACAAGAAGCATTGCCAGCTACATCCGCAGCTCGTATTGCTACAGTCAGTTCTTCTAGGAGACGTTGGTACGGTTCATAGCGTAGGATTCAGACGGAGTGTATCAACAAATGACTGACTATGCCTTCTATATTTATTTAGAAAAAAACGTTTAGCTTTTCGTTAAGTAGAGTACCAAATAGGCAAAGTTTAGTACCTTACAAATGCTTTTATAAAAACAAGAATAGCACAAGAAGACAAAACATGGTTATCAGTGAAATAAAATACAATCTGGAGTAATAAAAAACAGCGGAAATTATTAAAAGTATGTCTCTTTTCTTTTAAACATAGCTAAAGAATGAACTTAATTTGGATATAGATAATTTTTGGAGAATTTTTATTAGACCTTTAAGGGCAAAAACTGCAATGTTGTGCACAAAATTGGCCTTGAGACTGAACTTTTTGCAAAACTCAGTAAACTGACTAGGTATGGTTCCTCTTGCCACAACCATCAGTTCAATAACTTCAATGGATGATACATTGTACTTCTCAAGGTAGATTCGACATTTTTCAATGTGTACTTCAACTGGTTGCTGTTCATTCTACTCCATTCTCACTGCTAGATCGATTATATATCCGGATGGTGAGCTTGTTGGGATGGCGAATATGTCGATCCGACGAGAGGAACCGTCTTGAGAGACTCCATAAGCTCTTCAAATATTGTATGACCTTTGAGTTTTATGGCTTCGACAATAGTGCATCTTATTTTATGATGCCGACAATTCTGCGGTGTCTCTCCGAAAGGACAGGCGCCCAACACGGGGCATTACAGAACATATATTACATTTAATTATTTTATTTAATATAATCTAGGGAGCTTTTACTAAAAACTATTATATGCACCACATAAGAAAAAACTTTAGCGTACTTGATACATAAAACGTATAGAAAGTGATTATTTTTATGATTCACGTTAAATTATACAATAGAGTACATATTCGATTACAAAATATAATCTGAATTAAATAATATGCACATGAACGGTACAAGAAAAAACACAACTTTTCGCATATCGTTAGTTATTACCTAATTTCTCTACCACGTGTATAGTAAATAGATAGAGAAAATTTGATTCCACCCAAAATTCGTAACCGAGGTTTCACCGGAAATAGATGTTCTGAGGCCCCCTGAATCCCCCCCCCCCAAGCAAAAGTCGGATAAACACGAAACTTAGTACCTTCCAAAGATGCGACACGAAGATTTTCAAGAAAATCCCCGCATACAAAACTACCCTTTGCATAGAAAAGTTTTCGAAATTTGGATTTTCTTAAAAAAATAATTTTAATGAAAATACCACATATAAAAGTAATTTACATGACAAAATAAAATATGTATATTAAATTTTCTGAGAATTGCCTTTGAAATCCTTTTCATTCGGAAGGAATTTTGAACAATCTTTTTTAACTGGTAAACCGTTGAGCGATAGACGGAAACATACTGCACAAGAAATGTAGATCTCTTTAAGACACATAATTTATCTCAAATACCTTTTTTTGTGGCATCAGCCATTTTCGATATATCGCTGTTAATGGTTCGAATTGTTCAATATTTAGCTACTCTCTTCAAGTCCTGTCGATTTTCAGTCGTTTCTTGCGATGTTATGGTAAGAGTTTTAAGACCAGCGTGTAGCGTCCACTTCTAAAACATTTGACTATCGCTGTTCCCTTTGTATCTATAACGAAATGCGTAATGCAGCTATTTCCGGAAACGTTTATCTGGATTAAAATGAAGTAGATAGGAAGATAAACTTTTGTAAGAATAATTTCTACCTATACCCACTAATAAGGTATAGAGGGTAGAGAAAGTCATGTGAATGTAACTCATCAGATCGTTTTTTGTGACTATGAACCTGTGCGGGAGAAAAGAAGAATTCTGTAAACAAACTTTATAGATGCCGCTTGGCAGTTCAACCTGGGAAAACTTAAACATGCAACAAAGAATATTCCGAAAACGGCTAATGCTACAGAAAAAGTTATTTAACATAAATTATATATACAGTAGAACGCCGCTTAACCGAACTAAAGGCGCATAACGCATTTTTTTCGGATAATCGATGGTTGTAGCAGCAAACTGAAGAAAGTAATAGTATACCAAATGCATGTAATAACGTTTAATAAACTAGTACTGTGCAGAGTATTAAAATATGCATTGCGGAAATTGCAGATTATTTCATAAAATCAGTAATACTTTTCTGAACTTTCTCCTCGCAAATCTTGGGAGAAGTTAGCTATATGACACAACCGTTTGATAAGCATTATATCTATTGCTCTTGTTTCACCGCTTTGTTCCAATAACACAAAGCAAGTTAAAAACAAAAAGTTATGTTATATCGCAACACAACATTTCTTGTTAATATCTGGATACGAATTTGTAGTCTTTCTTACCTTTAATGTTTCGAATGTTTACTTTCTCTACTACGTATAGTAAGTAGGAGAAGTATTGTATTCCACCCGAGATTTCACCGTAAATATATTTTTTTGAGACCCCCTGAATCCAAAAAAAGCATTTTTGCAAACATGTCCGTGTGTGTGTGTGTGTGTGTGTGTGTGTGTGTGTCTGTGTCTGTGTCTGTGAACTGCATAACTCAGAAACGAACAGTCGGATAAACACCAAACTTGGTATTTAGGTTCAGTAACTTCCAGAGATGCGACACGAAGGTTTTCAAGAAAATCTCCCACTCTAGATTACCCTTTACATGGAACATTTTTCGAAAATTTTAATTTTCTCAGAAATGGTTCTAAGGATTTTTATTAAAATACCATATGTTTAAGATATTTTCATGACAAATAAAATGTATATCTTGATATTCTTCATTGTAAACGACTTTGCATAACTGGTAAACCATAAGAGATAGACAAAATGTTACTACACAAAAATGTAGATCGCGTTAAAATACACAATTAATGTCGTATAAATTTTTTTTTGAGTGGACCATTTTCGAGATATTGCTTGTTATTTCCTTAAATTTTTCAATACTTATTTTCCCAAATGGAAATTCGTTATTCATTTTTTTGTCTTGGATATGCAAAGAGTATTAATCTGTGGCAAAGAGAATGGTGCTGCATCTAGGAACCAGCTATTAAGATATATGTCGATGCTTAAAGGCTACTGTATTTCTATATTGCCCTTGCAATTAAAAAACAAGGGGAACATTGTACGCCTTAAGCGATAGTCAAATATTTTTAGAACTGGTCGTTATGTGTAAAATGTAATTCTCTTTGCATGTCAAAGATCGTTTCTGCAAACGTTTATCTTGAATAGTACGAAATAGATGGAGAATAAGAGTTTGTAAGAATAGTTTGTACAAGAGTAGAGAAAGTCATGTGAGTGTAACACATCAGATTTTTGTTCAATGCTTATTGGTTATTACAACACGCTTTCGTTACGTTGACATCTTAAACACAAATAAACCACACTGACCAACACCAATAGTAAACAACATTGAATATGTATGCAGGCAGTTAACACAGGTTATAAAGGTACACTATTTCTTGGAATTTAGGGTAGAGGGTAAGGATTAACTGCATACACTACCAAGTACCTGTATTGGAATTTAGGATTGGGGCAAAAGAACATTGTCAATTGTTTTAGCAACATTAGCGCGAATGTGAGCATCAGATTTTTTTTCCATTCTTTCTTATTCTCTTTTTCTTTACTTTTCTCCCCCCCCTCCTTCGCTGTTTCAGTTAAGCCGGGTTTCTATTAAGCGGGCTTTTACTGTATTTCAATTGGAATTTAATCCAAACTAATAGGAAGGAAACACAAATTACGAGATGTTGAATCACCAGCAGAGGGGTTTTAGTAAATATATGGAGCAAGCTGTTATCGCATGGAGTATAGGTAACGTCAGGAACTGTTAACGGACACACTCCTGAACAGCCGGTTTCGTTGCGACTGTTCCATTTATTCGCTGCATATATACCAGTGGAGAACTTTGGTAATATGCCTGAAGCAAAGAAGAGTTTATTCATCAGAATTAGCATTATTTGTGGCGGAATGTGGCAGGGAACACCGCATCACAAATGACAAAACCATCCGATGTAACACAAAGTTCAAAAGACTTTAAACATAAAATTAAGTAACGTAATTCAATAAAACACAAGAAACATGTGGCATTATTAGAAAGGAACAATGGGGAAAGTGGACCTTGAACTTCCTCAGAACTTCCTCAGCCCCAAAACTAAAGACAGAATTTTTTAAGAATCTCTATCATACACTTATAAGAACGGATATTACTTTAAAAAATGTACAGCTTTTGAAATCCTTAAAACCTGATGTACCTGTTTTCGAAGCAGGGTTGTGGTGCCTTCAGCTGTGCATCATATTTATTTACAGAGAACACTGCAAAGTCACAAAGGCTTCCACCTTCCCTCGCCACCAACCCTCGATGCGTTCCTACTCGATTTACTTACTGAAGCCCCTCTGCCTGCGAATAACGCATAGGCGAAATGTTACGCATGCAATATAACTAAATAATTTATTGCAATTTTAGCGCGCACAATATACTTGCTTATTGATTTTTGTTTTTTTAATAGTATAACCGCTTTTACAATATTTGTAAAACAAATGCTGCAATACCCTTCAGCGTTTCGCCGAAATATACCACACTGTGCGTTTTTCTTAACGTATTTCGTAATTTTTTAAATTTATTCATTGAAAAGTTTTATAAATTGCAGTATTGTTAGTTTTTCTCAAACGGATACAATTACAAGGAATTGCAGAGATGTGGCGAGGTTGCAGCCCAACGACTTTCCTCAATACGTACATAGTGTGAAATGTAATTTCATATTAGACGGTCTGTATGTCCTTTTTGTTTCAGTCTTCGTCGTGCTTATTCCTGTGCCGTGTGATGAGGTATCTGTGTTAGTATTTTATTTTCATTCACTGAAGGAAGTGAAGAGGCGAGTGTATCACTACTGTCGGCGTTGAATTGCGAATGTGCCAAGTTCACATTCTTGAGTTTTGGATGTAGAGCTCCAGATTGAACATCCATACATACAGATGGGTCTTATTAACGAGAAGTACAACAGTCTTTTTGAAGATAGTGGTAAAGGTGAGGTATCCGATATCAGGAATTTTAATTATTTTCTAAGTTTCTTGACATAATCTGATATATGTTAACTTCAGGTTAATTTTGCTTCAAGAGTCAATACAAGATATTTCACTTTATCAGACTGTAGCACTGTCTCAATACTATATATTATTTCATAATTCTTTTATAGGTGAGTGTCACTAGTTTAGATTTTTACTTTCTCTACCACGTATAGTATTCCATCCAAAAATTCGATACCGAGATTTCACCGGAAATATATGTTTTGAAGCCCCCTGAATCCAAAAAAAAAGCATTTTTGGAAACATGTCCGTGTGTGTCTGTCTGTAAACAGCATAACTCAGAAACGAACAGTCCGATAAATACCAAACTTGGTATTTAGGTTCAGTATCTTCCAGAGATGTGACACGAAGGTTTTCAACAAAGTCCCCCCACCCCAGATTACCCTTTACTGGAACATTTTCGAAAATTTTAATTTTCTCAAAAATGGCTCTAACGATTTTGATTAAAATATCATATATTTAAGATAATTTCATGACAAACAAAATGTATATCTTGAATTTTCTGGGAATGTCTCCAAAAGTATTCTTCATTGTGAACGACTTTTGCATAACTGGTAAACCATAAGAGATAGACAAAATTTTACTACACAACAAACGTAGATCGTGTTAAAATACACAATTTATGTCATATACATTTTTTTGTTGAGTGAACCATTTCCGAGATATTGCTTGTTATTCCCTTAAATTTTCCAATACTTATACTTTTTCTCAAATGGGAATTCGTTATTCATTTTTTTTTTGTCCTGATAATGCAAAGAGAACCACATAGCAACCAGCTCTTAAAAAATTTGGCTATCGCTTAAAGCCCAGCAATTCCCTTGCATCTACAAGAAAATTAGCAATAAGATTAACATCTCGATATCTCGATTAACATGAAGCATATGGAGAATAAGCGTTTGTAAAAATAGTTTTACAAGAGTAGACAAAGTCATGTGAGTGTAACACATCAGATTTTGTTTTATTATTATTCATTTTCGCTCTCCAGTTTTTGCACCATTTATCTGTGTAAGCTTGTAGTTCCTTAGCTGCTGTGACATCTGGATCTTTACTAAGGATAGCTACATTCTCTGTGAATCATGAAATTAGCAAGTTGTCATGTTTTGCAAACTAGAGCTAAAGACCAGGTGGAGCAAGTACTACACCTTGGGGAACCCCTGCTTGTATTTTCTGAGCTGAACATAGTGCATCATTCACTTTACAGAGAACGTGCTTTCATACAGATAAGGTTTAGTTACTACGAGTATAGTATCACTAGCACAAGGTTTTATTTTGTGCAAGAGCCCAGAGTGCCATACCTTATCGAATGCTTTATCTGTGTCCAAGAATTGGCCAAAACAAACCTATTTCTCTTTATAAATGTCAAGTATCGTATCTTCAACTCGATGCAACACCTGAGGAAAGAATGGTTAGGTTTAAATCCAAACTACGTGTCTGGGATAAATGGTTGTAGAGAACCAATCAGAAGAGAAAGGAATAAACCTTCGAACATTTTGGAAAATGTTGTTAGAAGATTTATAGGACGATATGAAACAGGATCGGGCTTAGATTTTCCTTATTTTGGTATCATTACCACTATAGTGTGTTTCCAGCTTCTCGAGAAATAAGCAGCCCTAATTATTGCGTTGTATATTTGCGTGAGTGGTGCTAGGGTTTTTCAAGGAAAAACTTCAATCAGTGGAAGTGTGGTCATATAGTGTCCAGGCTAACCCTTCGCTGGAGTACTGTTTAATCCGTTTCGAACCTGGGCTGGAGTGAAATGGAAGATTTGAGGGGAGAGTTAAAATGCACCGCAAATATCTTTCTCTGTGTTCCTAATAAACTGTGAATCAGTATTAGGGTTTGGTTTAAACTATTCTTGTAACATTTCAGAGAAATTGGAAGCGTTGTCTGCTGATGAAGTGTACCATTTATTGTTTATTCTTAGTGATGTGGTATAATAATTTTACTGTTCATTCAATTAGTATTTCTGTAATTTTTTTCTGTTCTTTTTCGGCGGCGACGCCTCATTCTTGTAAGCGGGGGGAGATGTGGTATAATAATTTTATTGTCATTACCAGACGCATTATTGGGTCTCCTTAATTATATTTCGGGTTAACGGTCTCTCCTTTCGGTACGGATCACGCCAAAGGGAAAGATCTGTTTGAAACTATCTGGTATGACGCCAACCCTGTCTGGCTTTGGTTAGATACTGTTGATGGGGGGAAAAGATAGCGTCACTCGAGTGTAAGTGGTCGCTATAGCCAGACGTGTGTGTGGCCGGTCTACGGTCTGTGGTATCTCCTTCCATCCTGTTTCCTTTGTTAATTATGTAGAGTCGCCAAACGTTTTTGTGAATAAGTCCCAGGTATGTGAAGATAATGTTTGTTATTTAATCTTTCAGTGTAATATAGAATTCATGCCTTCCCCTTAAATCTACACACCAAAGTCCCGGAATTTTGCTGCCAGCGATTTGGGGTGATCTAAATTTAATCATTTTCTGGTAACCTTTTGGCCTTCACCCCAACGTGTAACAGTACGGTATTCCTACGAGTTATTTAGTCAGAAGCCGTCTCAAGCATCTAATAAGAGGAGAGAATCGTGTGTGGCTATAGTCTGTTGTTGTTTAAGTGCATTTTGAAGACTTTTGTGGTCTATTATATGCTGATTTTTACGGTTTGCTACCATAGTTTACGACATTATTTCTTCTCGTAAAGAAGTTGCTCGAAGTGAGGTGGTAAGGAAATATTTATTGTAGGTTCATTTGTGTCACTGTGCCTGCTGGATACATTTTCGGTATAATGAATATTTGTAACTAGACACTGTGCAGCTTTATCGATGTCTTGAGGTGATTTCAATGCAACTTATGAATTATTGATGGTCTGTAAGGTATTTACTAGAAATTCCAATCAAAAGAATATTTCATCATCGGCGTCCACTGCCTGTGATGTCGTACGTAATAAGAACGATCGTTAAACACACTGAAATTCTCCTCCGTTTTCAAAACTATTCATATCCAATCATTTTCGAAATATTCTCTGTGCTTCGTTTGAAATTTCCAGTAATAAGCAATACATCTTCAAATGTCGTTCCTTGTTTCTCCTGAACTTATGCAAGGGGTAGATAATATCAGGGCAGGCATACAAAAACAGCCTCCGGTATGCCCTTCCTACAGGCATTTATTATAATTAACACACAGTAGGCGGAAATGACAATTTTTTGTGTGAATATGGTACGAAATAGAGAAAATCGTATGGTAGTACACCATCAGATGTTTAAAAGTTATCTTGTTGCATTAATGTCCAATCAATCTCTAAAATGAGGTCGTAGTGAAAGTAGTTAATAAATGATAAAGGAATAAGCACTCGAAACCTTGTAAAAAAAATAAAATGTGCCCAGATCTCAAAATTGTGAAAGCAGCAGGCTGCTCGATGCACTCAATCAAGTTTGACAGCAATTGGTATTTACCAATGTGACATGGCGTGTTTATTCATGAACAAAAATCTCGCAGTGTGATTCATCTCTGACAGATTTGTTTGACATTTTACATTCGAGCTACACAAGCGTGACACGTGTTCCCTGGCGCCCCACCAACAAACAAGCGACGATCACAACGCGTCCATTCGTCCACCATCTGACCTTTAGCAAACCACAGTAAGAAACGCATAAATTTGCATGCGTAATACCTGTTTCAAGACTTCTAGACATTAGCACAAGGTAATTATCAGATTAAGCTAAAAATGCTGTAGTGTTACATTCCCATGACACACACACTTTTATAAATCATTCTTACTAAAGCTTATTCTTTTATCTATATGTACTTCACGTTAATCATGACTAATGTCTGCAGAAATAGTTTTATTACACATTTCATTGTAAGTATAAGAGGTATACAAGAGGCTGAAGCTGGTCACTATATGCTGGCTTTGAAATTCCACACTGTTTGTGCGGCATCACGAGAAACGAAAGAATGGCAACTTAGCATTTCCAAAAAGTATGAAATATTTGAGCATTCAAACCAATAAGAACGAATATCTCGAAAATAGTTAATGCTACACACACCAAAAAAATTGTATACAAATTATGTATTTGAATCAGATCTAATTTTTTGTGCAGTAAGTTTTATCTATCTCTTACACTTTATCAGTTATGCAAAAATTATATAAAATTTATTACAAATGAGCAATTACACAGACCTGCACAGAAACCCCTAAATATATTTTTATTTTGATGCAGTCATCTTAAACATATGATATTTAATCAAAATAATCACAACTATTTTGAGAGAATAACAACTAACGAAAAATGTTCCATGTGAAAGGCAGTTCTGAGTGGGGAGCAATTTCTTGGAAATCAACAACGTGCGCGTGCAGAACTTTCTAAAAATGTTTCTAGCTGTGATTCCTCTTTATTGTTATCAAACACATTTATACAATGGAAAAACACAAAAAGTAAACAAAAACTGACTTCAGGAGAAATTTAGAGCTCGTTAAGGCACACGGTTTATGCCAAATGTGTTTTCGTAACATAAAGAATTTCTTATACAAAATTAATTTCAAATGATGAGGGCTTCTCAAGCTCTGCGCAGAAACTTCTAGATATATATTTTATTTTTGATGCATATATCTTAAACATATGATATTTTAATTCAAACTATTATAGCCATTTGAAAAAAGTAACCAAAAATGTTCCACGTGAAGGGTAGTTGGGGTAGGGAGATTTCCTTGGAAGTCTTCGTGTCGCATCCTTGGAAGATACTGAACTTAATACCAAACTTATATATATATATATATATATATATATATATTTCCGGTACAATCTCCGTATCAAGTTTTGGGGGCATACCACTCCCGCGGGTTCAAACCCAGCAGAGGGCGATGAATTTTTTCGGGCGTAAAAATCCTTAGCACGGTTTCCTTCGGAAAAGAATTAAAGCCGGTGGTCCCGTGTCGTAAATTTACGGCATGTAAAAGAACCTCAACCTGATAAAGAGGCCTCTGAGTAAAATTTCCAGTCTTTCACGCCCAATATAGAATGGGATGCTAAGAACCATAGTAGTCAAAGAGCGTCCATAAATAAAACTCAATTTATTGTTTATACAACACTTTCTCTACATGTTACAGTTAGCTAGCATAGGGAGTAAAAAAGAAGAATTGTAAATGTTCAAAAATATTACACTACTAAACTCAATTCTACGTGGGAAAATGTAAACACCCAATTACATATATTTCTTATATGTTAACATCAAGAATAGTTAATCATACGCAAATTGTGTAATTTACTGCATTTTTTCCAGTTTTACTTAGCATTTTTCTATCTTCTAATGTTTCCAAATTTTAGATAATTCACTCACAATGAAAATGCCTTCACAGACTAACAAAATAGCCAAGATATGTATGTATTTTATTAATCGTATATCAAAGACATTTTTAATAAAAATGCTTGCTCTGTTCTTGAGAAGATTAACAACAAACAAAGGGCTTTTTGAAGTACAGATTTTGAGGGGTAATTGTATGATAAACTTGGCATTACACGCTCAAAAATTTTCTGGCTTAAGTATGAAATTAAGTGCTTTACCGTGTGTACGTTTTTGCGTATACTCTTCCACACATTAACACACAAAGCGTACTAACTTTTTTTTCGAAAATGCTTACTTTTTGGATTCATAGTAGGTCATTCAAAACATATATCTCCGGTGAAATCTCAATACAGAATTTTCGGGTAGAATATAGGAATTACTGCCTCTGTCTGCCACTGGATTGTAGTTAAGAACATAGCTACACATATATTCTATATTGAGATTTCACCGCAAATATATGTTTTGAGGCCCCCTGAATCCAAATAAATCATTTTTAGAAAATGCTCGTCCATGTGTGTGTGTGTTTCTGTAAACAGCATAACTCAAAAACGAAAAGTTGAATAAATATTAAACTTGGCATTAAGATTCAGTACCCTCCAAAGATGAGCCACGAAGATTTTTAAATAAAATCCCCCAACCCCCAACTACACTTTACATGGAAAAGTTTTGGATTTCTTTTTATTTTCTAGAAAACGGCTCTAACGAATTTGATTAAAACACCATATATTAAATATATTTACGTGACAAACAAAATGTATATCTTGAATTTTTTGGGAATGTTCTGTGAAGTCTTTATTCGGAAGGAATTTTGTGTAATCTTGTATAAGTGGCAAACGTTAAGCAATAGACGAAAACGCACTACACAATAAATGCAGATCTCTTTAAAATACACAATCTATTTCAAATAACCTTTTCTGTGGCATAAGCCATTTCTGAGATATCTACTATTGATGGTTCGATTTGTTCAATACTTCATTCCTTTTAAATCTCATCGATTTTGAGTTGCTTCTGGAGATTGTATGGAAAGAGTGTGGAATTTTAAGGCCAGCATATGGTGTCCAGTTCTTAAACATTTGACTGTCGATGTTCCCTTTGTATCCTAACGAAATGCGTATTGTAGTTATTTCTGCAAAGGTTTATCTTGATTAAGAAGAAGTAGATAGGAAAGTAAACCCACTAATAAACGATAGAGGTAGAGAAAGTTATGTGAATATAAGACATCAGATTGTTTTATCCTGTCGCGTTACAGACCGCGAAGGGCCTCGGCCGCCAACCCGACTGCCTTCTCACGCCTACTTATGCGGGGATGAGCGATAATCCAACCGATACGGGGAGATATGGCCTGTATCACGCATCCCCCAGCCGTAAAGCTGGTTCAGAGGCCGGGATCGCTGGCCATTGCAGCTCCTTAATTTCCTTACAGTGCTGAGTTGACACTGGTCCTATATCCGAAACTTAAAATTCCGTAATACCATTGGTAGGATCGAACTCAAGCTCCAAGTCACAGCCCACAGTGCAATGCCGTAGGACAGTGGTGGCGAAAGCGCGACTTGCGAGACCCTGTGACTCGCAGCCACAACTCCTTTTCTAGGCTTCTATTTATTTGTTTCCCATGTGCTGCTTAAGTGGTGTAGTGCGTGTTGCATATTTGCGTGTGGCATTTTCATCACCCTTGCCATAGGACATACATAATATTTACACATTACTTTTATGCCAACTGGTCCGTAGCTCAGTCGGTAAAGCACCTGCCTAGTTTGCGAGGGGTCCCGCGTTCGATTTCTGGCTGCGTTCAAGAGATTTATGTTTAAACAAGGCTTCCCTGTGTGCCCAGAGTCTAGTGTGTGCGTTTTGAGTTATTTAATCACTTAATCACCAATTTGCCATTATAAATATGCCGCTGGACATAACTTCGAGCACATGTGCCAAGTCACGTGACAATTAATTTACAATCAGCACAGCTATATGGTACCAATAAGTGCCACATAGTTAACAAGTTAAAACAAATAATAATTTTATGTTATTGAGGTCAACGCTCTTATCGAGGTTGGCAATCTTGAAAACTTGTCCCAAAAATTTGTTTATGTGAGCTTCGAAATTGACTCTACAAGATCGGATATATTCCTCTATATCACAATTCTGTATACAATTTCAAGAGAAACACATTTTAAATTCGCTGACTTAATAATTTGTGATATATTTGTATCAATGACAAAAATTATCTTTTATTCACTTTTGATAACAAAATAACAATTTTTGATGCACCCGCAGCTCATCGGTAGAGCACCCGCCTGCTTTGCGAGGGGTCCCGGGTTCGATTGCGGGCTGAGGGTGGGAATTTCTCTCTAGCCAAGATTAGTCACTGTTCTCCCCAGAGTCTGGAAGTATGAATGTGTGTGTGTGTGTGTGTGTGTGTGTGTGTGTGTGTGTGTGATCTAATGATAAAGACCCAAAAAGTGCAACAAACCCAACAAGAGAATACGAGTTAACAATAAGTTCCAAAGGAAAGCCCACCGATAAGCCTAATTTAGTTAAATAATAAAAAATTAATGGAACTAAAAAAAGCTATAATTTTTAACGCGTTAATAATTAATATTTTAACACTGTATAGTAATGCTTAACATACCGTTAAGAATTCTGCTTGAATGACTGACAAAAACAAGGTTGAAGCTGAAATATATTAACAACAAATTAAACAAAACTGAAACTTCCAGCAAATTATAATTGTATTTATTTGCCAACTAATTATATCGTATACACCTAGTACTCACCGTTCATGTTTTCCCTCTCATATTACCTGTGCAATTTTGTTTGTTTGCAATTATTATGATGGCAGATTTACATTTACTTTTGGAAGCAGCCTCATACACATGGACATACATAAGGAAACGTAAAAAAATTGTATTCTGGAGTTTGCAAATTAAAAACGTATGTGTTACATCAGATGACTTTCTCTACTCACTATAAATTACTTTCACATTCATTCTGTAAATTACTCGTAAAAAATCATTCTTCTGCCTTCTGTTAAGCAAGGTAAACGTTCTCCGAATTTCAATACAGATTTTGTTGCAGTCACATAGAAACATAAGAAGTCTATCCTATACTGCATTTTAGAGACGAGTAAGGACAATCCTGCTAGCTCATCTAATATACAATAATAATCAATTTTTACTTTATCTCACATGTACCTAATAGGTAGAGGAGGTATGGCATTCCACCAAAAATTCGATACGGAGATTTCACCGGGAATATATGTTTTGAGGGACCCTGAATCCGAAAAAAAAGCATTTTTAGAAAACGGTTTGTGTATGTGTCTGTCTGTGAACAACATAACTCATAAACGACATATCGAATAAATAACAAATTGGTATTTACGTTCAGTACCTTCCAAAGATGCCACATGGTTTTCAAGAAAATCCCTCAAACCCAAACTATCCTTTAAGTTGAATATTTTATCGAAATGTTTGATTTTCTCAAAAATGGCTCTAACAGGTTTAATTAAAAGTACCACACATTAAAGATACTTGCATGACAAATAAAATGTATATCTTGAATTTTCTTGGAATAGCCTCTTCATTCGGGAGGAATTTTATTAATATTATATAACTGGTAAACGTAAAGCGATAGATGAAAATGTGCTACTCAAAAATATAGACCTCTTTAAAACACACAATTTACTTCAAATAACCTTTTCTATTGCATCAGGCATTTGCAAACTATCCGTTAGTAATGGTTCGAATTATTCAATACTCGGTCATTCTTTTAAATTCCTGTCGATTTTCAGATGTTTGTCGCGATTGCATGAAAAAGCAAGGAATTTTAAGGCCAGCATATAGCGTCCAGCACTTAAACATCTGACTATCGCTATTCCCTTTGTATCTATAACGAAATGTGTATTGCAGCTGTTTTTGCAAAGGTTTATCTGATTATAATGAAGTAGATATAAAAATAAGCTTTCGTAGGAATAGCCTGCATACTCACTAATAAACGATAGATTTGAGAAAATATAAAATAACGAAACTACTTCCGCGAGCGCGGGGAACACCACCACACACACGATCTCTCTCTCTTTCTCCCTATCTCTCTCTCTCTCGCTCTCTCTCTCTTTCTCACACACTCACAAATAAAATGTTTTTCTAAAATGTTTTTGGGGGATTCAGTGGATTTCAAAATGTGCATTTCCGGTAAAATATGGATATTTTCTAGGTGGAATACAGCCTACCTACCATAGGAATGTCGAGCTAAGGTAAAAAGAAAACTTTTCCCTAAAATTATGATACAAAAATAGAGAAGAAAATGAAATTCCAAAAAGTGTCGTTTACCGCATGTTTCTAATACGAATTATTAATGAGTAAATCACAATTCGACTTGGCATTAACTAACCTTAAGTGAACAGTGTTTTGGGAGTTTAGAAGAAAACGTAAATAAACAAATAAAATCATTCAAAATCCTTCTTTAACCTTCACAGTGCTGTTTACTGTCTATAACTACATTGTAAAGCCATAAAATTTACACTGGAGTGAGTGATAATGGTATAAGGGACATTAAACTATAAGAATTTCCATTGAATTTAAATGGAATGAATTTTTACTTTCTCTACTACGTATAGTAAGTAGGGGAAGTATTGTATTCCACCCAAAAATTCGATACCGAGATTTCACCGGAAATACATGTTTTGAGACCCCCTGAAGCCAAAAAAAGCATTTTTGGAAACATGTCCGTGTGTGTGTCTGTCTGTGAACAGCATAAATCAGAAACGAACATTCGGATAAACACCAAACTTGGTATTTAGATTCACTATCTTCCAGAGATACGTCACGAAGGTTTTCAAGAAAATCCCTCCACCCCAGATTACCCTTTACATGGAAGATTTTTCGAAAATTTTAATTTTCTTAAAAATGACTCTAACAATTTTGATTAAAATATCATATGTGTAAGATGTTTTCATGACAAATAAAATGTATATCTGGAATTTTCTGGGAATGTCTCCAAAAGTATTCTTCATTGTGAACGACTTTGGCATAACTGGTAATCCATAAGAGATATACAAAATTTTACTACACAAAGATGTAGTTTGGCTTAAAATACACAATTTATGTCATAAACATTTTTTGTTGTTGAGTGAAGCATTTTCGAGATATTGCTTGTTATTCCCTTAAGTTTTTCAATACTTATTTCTCAAATGGGAATTCCTTATTCATTTTTTTTTGTCTTGGATATGCAAAGAGTATTAATCTGTGGTAAATGGAATGGTGCTGCACCTAGCAACCAGCTATTAAGATATATGTCTATGCTTAAAGGCTACTGTTTTTTTACATTCCCCTTAGATCTACAAGAAAATTAGCAATAAGATAGAGTCTGCAAATATTTATCTGGAATAACATGACGTAGATGGAGAATGAGCGTTTGTATAAATAATTTGTACAAGAGTAGAGAAAGTCATGTGAGTGTAACACATCAGATTTTCTATATACCCTCATGCATTTAATTATAATGATAATTGTAATTTTGAACGAACTAATGAAAAGAAAAGTCATCAAAGTTTTGCCCAGAACATATTCATAGAATATTAAAACCATTATACACCTCTGAGAAGTGTTTGTGGAGATTATCAAGAAATAGATCGCCATGTAAGGGGCTTGTAACTCAGTAAAATTACAACTTCAACCAGTGCATAAAGTGAGCCATTAAAAGATCTCTGTGTAAAACAATACGTAATCATGTTGAATAATTCGAGTTTAGATGGCTATGAAATCTTGCTTACAATATTTGTAAATTTTGTGCTGTTCAAAACACAAAGAAGAATTATATAGTACACATTCCCATATTTTATTTTTTACGAAGCTAATAAAACCTTTACACTGCAAGAACTCATAATAAGTGTATTATATTAGTTGAAATTTATAATACTAATTATGTAGAACTAAAAGGACAATTTTTCAAATTTGGTGCCGCAGTTTCTGCCATACTGAATTTTCTGAAATTTTTTGTTAGAAACAACCCCAACTTTCCAAAATCAAGTTTCAATTCCGGTATTGCCTTTCTGCACAAATTTTATCTTTAAACGAAACGTTTGCAGGTTTTGAAATTTTAGAACCTGATTTTCTCGTACTCCTGCTTTAAAATGCTTCCCCCGGCCCAATATTTTTCAATTTCTTTTAAAGTTTCCACGTGGGGCGGTGGACAGTGGTGTGCGGCGTTTGCGGTGCATATACTTTGAGTAGAGAATTTGTTTCTTCCTTGGCATGTATGTTTTTCTCTAAACTGTCCGTGAGGATAGAGGGCGACTTCCAGCGTTACTAGAATACGCCGGGGCGAACTTCTGAGCCCCTCCTGGAAGGGAGCTGTTAAGATTGGGTTGGACTCGGCGGTTCAGGGGTGATAGCCATGGGTGATTGGGTACGTATGGGCAAAGCCCAGGCGGGCTTTTGAGACATCTCAATGTCCTCCGATACCAAGCTGGAGCTGAGTAGATGATGGGCTAGTTACTGTCGCTCCCACCAAGGTCTTCGGTAGTCTTCCCCTTTGGGATTGACGCGTATCCGCTTATGTTATTAGTTATTATTATTATTATTATTATTATTATTATTATTATTACACACTTAAACAACATTACTGCGTTTGCTTTGTTTTTACTTACAAATATAATTACAATAATGCTGAAATTTCTGGTTATAAAATTAAATTGAGTATGAAACCTCTTCCCGACCGATAAATTACTGCCATGGTTGCCATCTACCGCTATGACGGGCTACTAAATAAACGCCACGTACACAAAAATGAAGAAAATCTGTTATATTCTTACTCGTGTATTTAAAATGAAAGTTGGGGGAAAGCTGTGTAGCTCCACTGAGATATCAATTGCAACTTCAGGTACAATAAGCTAACTATCTACTATTGAGTTAAGAGTGCTGTAGTAAGAATGGCATTGTAACGAGCTTTAACATACTCCACTTGTGACCATAAGTCGATAAAGCATGTTTTGGTTACAAAAATTTGTCATTATGAAATATTATATATGAATTATTTACTCGGACTGTGATTATAGTTGTGTTCCCCATTATAACTAGTACGCGAATATACGCAGTCTTGTGAACAAAGCCTGGCTGTCTCGAGCGCTCACGAGAATCTCAGACGTCGCACCGGTCAGTTTTAAATTGACTGAGTGTACAACCACCACGAAAATGTAATTATGTTGAACAAATCTGTGGTATTAAATTTTTCAGAACTTTGCATTTTGGAACCAAGTACCCTTAAGCATATTTACATATAATAGATTGAAAATTTCACTCAGAAGTCACTTGAACCATACCCTATCCAAACTCATATTACACACAAAGTTTCATGACAATCGTTTAAGAGTTTTATAAATGAAAGTATTAGCTTTCAAGATAACGCTCGACCACATACGAACCTCATGTTCCTTCGACCCCGAAGAGTTCTGTTCTCGTTCACCACGCAATATCACCGCTGCAGTTTAGTTTGAAAAGCCGACAAACACAGATACAAACAAAACAAGAAATTACAAGTAAATTAGCTGTCATGAAAACACAAGAATAGTTTCACTATGGAATCCACTTTGCCAGGCGTACCACACAACACAGCAGCGCTGAAATCCAAATACCAGTGGGACGAAGCGGCTCGAAAATAGCATTCGATTAGTTTGACAAATATTCACTCGACCACACTAGGGGGTGGGGGGTAGCTGATAAACAATGCAAATGGAACAAGCCCTCAACCCCACGGCGCATGTTTACTACCCTGCACCAGGGACATTTTGGGTTGAGAAGTTGGCAAAACATTTTACACAGCCATACAAAACAATGATGACGTTGCTGTTGGAATGTTCCAGCCATTTTTATCAGCAGGGGACGCACCAGGAGTGACCAAAGTGCCACTGAAATTCTATTCATTCCATAATGAAACTGTTTCATCAACTATTCATGTGATACATTCACTTAATAAGTGCTGTTCGCAATGAAAATGTTATTATTAATGGCTGGCATAAACGTGTTATCGTGAATTATTAAAGTTTGTGTTCAAATGAGTTTCAGCAACTATATGCATTATTTGGATTAAGTAATCAATAGCTACACACGCTTGGCTATTCTATTATTATTATTATTATTATTATTATTATTATTATTACTACTACTACTACTACTACTACTACTACTACTACTACTACTACTAAGGATACTAATATTATAATTTTCTACAAATGTCAACACATTTAGCTGAAAATTTTATCACAAATTTATTCGGTAGAGCTACAGCAGAAAGTTACTTTTCATGGTCCTATATACGTACTTAATTTTCGACTCGAAGTTAGGCTGATAATGAGGATGGAACAAGAGGATCTACAGCTTTTACCGTTGACTCAGAACTAATTTGGGCTTGGGGACACTTCCACAGCCAGGAATCAAACCACGTTTTAGCACGAAAGCCGTGAGCTCAACTACTGAGCTATGCCGGTGCCCCTATAGAAAACATAATGTACACAACGTTTCTAATTTTATAAAAATCAGTCATGTGTTACGTGAGAGAATAAGGTTTAGAAGCGGGTTAGGAAACCATCCAGCGTTCGCCTACCGACCTGGGGAAACAATTAAAATCTATGATTAGAGTGGCCGGTCCAACACGATCGGCGAATTGACTTTGTTTACTTTCGTTCCTTCATTCAAACTTAAAGCAAGAATTCGGCAAAGATCTGCCTTGAGAACTAAATACCAATAACAATATCATTTCTGTAATGGAGACCCAACTTTCCGAATCTCACTACAGCTTCTGCTGTGAGACAAACGTGACCCGTCCCCTATAAGACAAATTCTCACCCATTTGCAAGGTGAAGCGCGCGTTTGTCAAACTTTCGCTTTCCAAAAGAGTTTTTCTGACAATATATGAAAGAAATAGTAATCATAAACTTTTCCAATGTAGTCATCAAGATCTCTCTGATTTAAAGGGTGTCATATACATCTGTTCCACACAGTATGTTATGATATCTGCATGAGGAATAAAATGTGTTTTGTGAATAGCCTTTTAAGTCCTCTTCTTTCTTATCGAGGAGTATATAACTCATACCACAGAAAATAACACGTTAGCTTTCATTTGGTGCGTTGCCAAATTCTACAAATTTCAACCAATTGAAATTTTTGTCACAGATTTCTCCAACATAATTCTAATAAAAACAATTTTGGCTATCCAAGAAAATACATAATTTTCATAAAATCGTCTCGTGTGAAATAACCCATGTGACGGAATTTTGAAAATGTTAAGCTTCTAAATTTCACATATAATTTCTAGCGTATACTTCTTTACAATCAAGTACTAAATTTTGTGTAATATTAAAACATTTTCCGAAAAAATAATAAAATACGTAAAACTTTTAATTCTCTAAAAATCAATTATCTATTTAATTATTAAAACCCTAAATTCACAAGTATATATCAAGAAAGACCCCTTCAGAGCTCCTTAAACCTTCAATACAAAGTGTATCGAATTATTGTTTTTCGTTACATTAGACGTTTCCGAAATATTCCTTGTCACATCTTAAGCTTTTCTGCGGTATAATTACATACCGCAGCTATGAAGCACTTTGTTTTATATTGCAGGAGTAATATCTAACACAACTGGCTTGTAAACACCTATGATTGTGCATGCAATGATAATATATTGCAAGATTTGACGTTTATCCTGTACCGTGAATAACGTAGAGTGCTTAAAAGAATTACTTTTTAAATGAATTGTATTGAATTTGTAATACAAGGGGAAAATGTGTGAATATTGCATATCATTTTTTTTACTTTCTGTGCCACTTGACTAAATTAGGTAGAGGAAGTACTATATTCCAACCAAGTATTCGATTTCGAGATTTTACCGGAAATAAATATATTTTGAGTTCTTAATGTAACCTCATTTTTAGAAAAAGGTCCTGTTTGTGTGTTTGGGAGGGTAGAATTACTCAAATATAAACACCAAATTTTTATTAAAATACCTATGTTTAAAATATTTTCAGGTTTAATAAAGTGTATATCTTGAAATTTCTATGAATATCTTGTGAAGTCCCCCTTCATCCTAACACATTTTTAACTGGTACACCGTTAGAGAACTTATTACAAAAAATGTAATGGTCACTGAGATATATAATTTGTATAAAATAAACCTTTTCGTAGCGTTTGCCGTTTTCGGAATTTACGCTTTTCCCAAATGAGAGTGAGTTACCTAACAGACATGCTCGAAAGTTTGCGATTCTTTTTTCCTCCCTCCTTTTTTTTCCATTGCAAAGGCTTGTTACTACGAATAAACATTTGAATTTTGTTTCCGCATGTTATAACTAAGTAGTTCTTGCTTAATTTTAAATCGTTCCTAGCTAAAAAGAAATATATATCTATATATAGATATATATATATATATCGTGTGTGACGTAACATGTATAGAAGAATCACTTATTATGTGAATATGTAATAGGTATATAACGGATATATGTGAATTTTTCGTTGTTAGAGAAAGTACATCAGAATTCCCATAGTTAAATAATTGGTAAATTTTGGGAGCGTGCTGGTGGTGAAGAAACCTGACCACGGTTGGTTAAAACCAAAGTTACAGCACCTCCATTAGCTATGTGTATACAGCCGTAAGTGCTGCTCAATTTGCCGCCAAGACAGTTAGTTCTTTCTTCTTGAGATGTAATTTCACTCGACATCCATTCAACCGAGTTTAATTGCACTTGGAGCAGAAGCAGGAGAGATAATGACTCTGAGAAGACAAAGATTTTCATTTCCAACGCTCTACTGCTGCCTTTGACCCCAACACTTCACGATGTATGATATCTTACGTTGCAAAATGAGTGTGGTAAGTAAACACTTCCGCGGCAGTTAACGCTTAAGGATAATTGTTATTTACTTCACTAACATTAACATCTAACTGTTAGGTTTCCTAAATCTATAGGACATATAATAAAAATGTAACGAAATGTTTCAGAAAAGTTTCGATTTGTTATTAATGACTAATGCGTAACAAAGGACTACCTTGAAACTCCAAAGATCAATTAAAGAATTTGCCTTTATAAATTAAATTAAACTGGGTTTTGTTTATGGACGCTCTATGACTGCTGTGTTCCTTAGAGTCCCATTCTAATTTGGGCGTGAAAGATCGATAATTTTGCTCAGAGGCATCTTTATCAGGCTTCAGGTTCTTTTATGTGCCATAAATCTACGACACGGGACCACCGGCTTTACTTGCCTTCCAAAGGAAGCCGTGCTAAGGATTTTTACGCCCGAAAAAAAATCCATCGCCCTCCGCCGGGTTTGAACCCGTGACTTCGGGAACTAGAGGCTACTACTACACCAGGGGGACGATTATTTACCTTTATGTGAGCAAGGATGTTTGTTACCCTTTAACGCGACCGATTGTCACTGAACTTGGTATATAAGATACCTTATGTCCCACTTAGAAAATATATTATATGATATCTTAATTACTTTCTCCCAAAAAAGGGGGGGAAGTGTGTTCTAATGACTTGACTTGACTTGACTTAGATGGAGTCGGGTTACGATTGCCCTTAACAGTGTAATCTATAAACTTACTGTATTATCTCTTATGTCTATCATTTTTGCTAAATAACCTTGTCCCTTTAATAAGGGCCAATAAGTTATTAACTAAGTTTTTCTTAGCACGATCATCTAGGTTTATCAACCCCAGTAGCTCATCTCCTACAAAATGGCGCTTCGCATTTGAAGATTATAGGAAAGTTTCGTCCTATCCATTACATAACCTGCATATTGGTTCTTCTTTGAAGATTCCCACTGTATGTACAGTTACTCCAGAAAATATTCGTCGGCATTTTAAAAATTCTAGCAGCCAAATTAATGGAGGGAAAAATCTAGTTTTTTTGTGGACATAAAGATCAAATGGCAATACAGTTTACGGGTTTTTGGATCGTTCATTTTATCAGTTTCATAAATTTTTATAAATGTGCCAAAGTTGCAACATTTTTGTACGTGGTGTTTTCATAATTATGTTACATACATTGAATAGAGTAATTTGTTGTGTATTACTTAATTTTGCGTGAAAATAGCATTTTATTTAACGGAGAAATAGAATGTGAGTTAGGAATTTTCAACGTTTTTGCCTTATTTGCGCATTTTCGGCTCACTTTTTACGACTTCACTAATTTATTTCTTCACCACTTTGTCGCATGTCGATAAAAGTGTATGCACAAAATATCGCTGTACCCAACGCATAAAAGATAATTTTGAAAACACCAGGCACAAAATAGTTGCAATTTTGGCAAATTTAAAAAAAACTACATAACTGATAAAATAAATGATCTGAAAAGCTGCTAAAACACGTAAACTGTATTACTCTTTGATCTTTATGTCCAAAAAGGAATAGATTTTTCCCTCCATTAATTTGGCTGCTAGAAGTTTTTAAAGTGCATACGAATACTTTCTTGAGTAACTGTAGATGTTTCTGCACCGCCCACATTCGGAGACCCCGGAATCGATCCCTGGCAACCGTTCACTCTGGCCAATGGGTTTTTCATGGTTTCCCCGGATCGCCAGGCGAATGCTTGAGTTTTTCACCTTCTACCACGACTCTCCTTCCTTGCACTTCATGTAACCATCATCTTTTTTGTCATCTATTTCATGGTTGTAGGACCAGGTGACGGTGTTCAGCACGTTGCGGCTGGGCGGTGGCTTGCACTCTGTAAAGGTTTCTTCCCTGACATCGCTGCGGTACCGCTCAGTTAGGTATCCTGAGGGTGAGGCTCCGCTCCGGGAGACCCTGCAGGTGGTGGCTTTTGGTCGGGACCTGCAGCGTCGGATTGCGTTCTATTTGGAAACGCTACGGACCCGGTCCATGCTTGCACCCATCGGCATCCTGATCTGGTCGCCCTTCGGGTCTCTACCCGATCCCTCCCTCCCAGGGGTCACGTTGAAAGCACAATGCGTCGACTGGACTGCGTGCGGTGCTCTGTCCCGGTTCCGGGGGCCCCTCCGTGATACACAGGTGTTTCCGCAGTCTGCAATGTCCCGTCAAGAGCCCGGTTATCAGGTTTATTTGGGATCTATTGAGATTAATTACATCTTCAGTGAGTGAGGAGGATGTTTTACTCATCATTTCGCTTACTGTGCTTGCATCCTTTGTTTAAACCCATCAAAAAATTAATGTTGATAATTAATCCACTCATCAGTGATTCTTCGAACAGAATTTAAAGGAATGCCAAATACTGGTTCAGGTAAAAAGGTGTTCTAATGGAACATAAAGTATAAAATAATAATGTCTCGCTTACTATTCATTGTATGATGATACATACCAAAGATTATAAGCATAATGCTTCTGACAAATTTTTATTATGGACAAAATGTTGAAAAGTTGAATATTTTAGCAGCTATAAAAACTTTTCATCACTGTTATTCGCTTACTTAGACCAGTTACCGGAGAAACAGTATAGTTCTCATTACATAAGAATAACGAAAAGGCACAAATTTGTGTACTATTAAAGTTCTTATATATACTTTAATTTTAATTAACACCCCAGTAAATGCAATTTTATTGATGGTTTTGAAGAACTCAGGTTAAACCTAAAATGCAGCGAGAGGAAGGAGACGGAAAGAAAGGAAGAGATAAGACGAGAATCTCCACATTCAATACAACAACGCCAGCAGAGCTGTGGGTTCTAGTCAATACTAAAACTACTTTCCTAAAACGTTATTAAAATTAACTTACGTGTTAATGTTTAAACAGAAAGAATATTAAGTGAACCTTTATAAGGATTTTCTCCGCCGCAAACCAAAATAGGAAGACGTATTCCACTCAGAAATTCGATATCGAGATTTCTAAGACAATACACGTTTTGAGGGCAATTGAACAAAATACTAATTTTTTAAGATAATGATCCAGACCTGTGTGCGTGTTTCGTGTGTGTGTGTGTGTGTGTGTGTGTGTGTGTGCAGCATAACTCAAAAACGAAACTTCGGATGAAAGTTCATATTTGAGTCAGACATTAAACATGTCGGGGAGAAAGATTGTAAATAAAATATCATATGAGGGCGTGCCACGATAAATAAACTATATATCTTGCATTTTCTAAGAATAACCTCACGTTCTGACTGAATTTCATATCTGTAATAGAAATTTCTAAAAGATATCTTACCGAGAGAAAACTGTAGATTTCATTATAATAGAAAATTTTTGTAGAATAACCTCCGTGGTGTAATGTGAGGCAATATTTTATATCACAACACTGTGAATGCCAGAGTGATTGTAGTGTAAATTAATATTATTGTATGTACAGGATTTTAGATGTTTGTTAGCCATAAGTATTGTTAGGAAATAAGTTTACACGGCCTCACTGAAACTGACAATAGAAGTGGGTAACAATAAACCGAGAGGGTGAGTTATTTATCACTAAGAAAACACAAACAAATGACGTCAGGGTAGCTTGCCTTTTTTTTAGAAATGGAGGGAATATCTTCCCTAGAGTATATATGTTAGTAGCAGTGATTGGCTGACAAAACACACGCTAAAGTGTGCGCGATTTGGTAACCAATAGCAGCTCTATTATAATGTTTAGGCAATTTGGGGAGGAGTATATATTCTCGAGCCATAAGCAAGTGTCGCGCAGTTTTGAAGAATCACTCACGAGGTGCACGTCACGTAGTCCTGAAGAATCTCTCGTGAGGTACACGTCGCAAAGTTAGTTACAAAATGTGAAGTACTCGAAGTAATTTGTGCGCGGCAACTATAACGACTGTAGTTACATTCGGAAATATCACAGTTTCAGCCAGGCGTGTATAAAGATTAAATATGTGAATTATTAATTAAGTGTGACAGCAATAAAAGTGTAGAAACAAATTATTTTATCAGTGTTATCTTTTAGCAACAATTCCTTCTCGTTTACACGCCCTGCATAGAGACACTTGCTCGACTGAGTTGTAATAGCTAGCCGGAGGACAAAGATACCAAATTTAAAATAATAAAACAAGAGGCGCTCAACAAATAAGACAACACTAGCCATTGAGAACTGCGAAAAATGGTTACCATGCTAGCCTCCAACACCCGAGATCGCGGGTTCACCCCGGCGATTGATATTTTTTTCGAGCGTAAAAATCCTTAACATGCTTCCTTTGGAAGGGAAGTAAAGCCGGTGGTCTCGTGTCGCAGATTTACGGCACGTAAAAGAACCTCAAGCTTGACAAAGAGGCCTCTGAGCAAAATTACCGGTTTTTCATGCCCAATAAAGCATAGAACGCTAAGGACCACAGCAGTTAAACTGCTGAAACATGGTTGGTGGAATGTATTTGGAATTTTGGAATTCTTCTTTCTTCTTTTCCTAGACATTTTGGTGTTGTTTCTCTATGCTAAATGTAAACAAACCATGTTGTTTAGTTTGAAATAATTTCTAGATAAACACGTGTTGTGATACTAGCATCACTTCATATAACGACGAAATAGATGATATATAAGGTGTAGAATATATGAATAAAATATAGAAAGCCACATGAGTGTTACAGATTGATATTTTTTCTGATGTCAATTAAAAATGTAATGTTCACTTGCGCCAATATTTAAATAAATAGTTTCCACAGCATTGGATTGAGAGAAGAGGTCCTGTTGCAGGGACTCTCCAAGCACCAAGAAGCTAGAGAGTTATGTAGGTGATTTATTTGTTACAGAGTTTTCATACAACGTAACTCTAATGTCCTTAACAAAGCTACATTCAGGTTTAATTGAAACAATGCCAGGCAGCGAGTAAGTTGATATTTTCAACACCCAAGAGGATAAGCTAATCAAGCTGAAATAAAACAAAGGTGTAGGAAAAGCAAGCTGTAAGGCAAGCATGTGGATAAAGAGATAAAATTGAAAAGGAAATGATAACAAACAGCTATATGTCACTGTCACCTCTGAACATTTGTCATTTTTTAATCTCCTACACAAATGAAGAAGATTCTCCGTACTGTGTCTTGGGACATATTAATGTGAAAATATGAACGCTTGGGGGCAATCTGTTGTTTCAAACCAGTAGTCTTTTGTTTATCCTTATAAACCGTTAAAGTATTAATGTAAGGGTGGAATATAAAATAAATATTTACTTAGACGAAGTATTTTGTAAGAATTAAAATCAACGCAATAATTATAACCAATTTATTGTAGTGTTGCTAATGGAGCGGCGCCGTAACCGAGTGGTTAGACCACGGCCTCCCACCGAGGCGACCCGGGTTCGATCCCAGGGATCTGCATTTGGGATTTGGGTCTATGAAGCGGCGTCTGGACGGTTTTCTGCGGGTTCTCCGGTATCCCCCTTCGATTATTCCAACAGTTGCTCCATCATTACCTTTCCTTTCATCCATTTCATATCTTCCCTCCCCTCATAGCTGACTACGGAACGATCCCCCGTTCCGGGTTCTTCGTTCTTTGATTCAATATCCGTCTGCTCCTCTACAGGCCTGACGCTAGGCACGGTTGTAAGTCCTAGGTGATGTAAGCCCCACATACAAGGAGGGTAAGGCGACTAAGTAAGTTGCTAATGGCTGCAGTGTAATACACAAACATATAATGTAATAATAATAGTAATGATGATAATAACAATGTTTAGTGGTGTTTAGCTGTCTAAAGCATCTTCATCAACAATTCCGGTGGTACATATACAGGATGAGCCAAAAAGCTAATAACCGGTGTTTTTCCTGTCCGCGTCCTCGGCGCTCGTTGCCGTCTGCCGCCATACATTTTTAAATCTACTTTTAAAGGCTTTACTTACCAACTTTATGAAAGGAAATACTGAAACTGGTCCCCGTCGTTGTCCATACATTCTTAGCATCTCTTTAGGAAACTATCCATCGCTATCCTTTAAAAGTAGTTTTAAAAATGTTGTATGCTTTCATCCGCGCCTTTCTATGATAGTGGCAGACGACAACGAGCGCCGAGGACGTGGACAGGAAAAACACCGCGTAGCCGGTTCGTAGAGTTTGCTATTGAATGAATGAATGAATACATATATAAATAATTTAGGGAAAAGCTGTCAGTTAAAAGTCTGATGTTTTGCTTCACATGCCTTTCTCTACTCACTCTTCTACAAACTACTCTTAAAAACCTTATTCTTCTGTCATTTTCTTTTTAATTAAGATGAACTTTCTTTACAAATTTATTGCATGCTTATGATACACAGTAGACTAATGCGAGCAGATTTTTAAAACACGCATCGTTATGTAAAGGCTTTGTATTTCCATGTTCCTTGCATGACACGAGAAAAAACGAATAGTGACTTACCACTTGAAAAAATCATAAGTAGTTATTTGAAAATTCAAAGCAATAACAAAAGAATACCTCGGAAATGGTTAGCGCCACACAAAAAAATTGATTTGACATAGACTGTATATTTTAAACAGATCTACATGTTTTCTGTAGCAACATTTTCTTTATCTTTTACGATTTGCCATTTACCTATAGAAATGTCAACCAGAATGAAGAGGACTTCACAGATTATTCGCAGAAAATTACATAAGTTATTTCAATAAAAATGTATCTATTTTTGAGAAAGTCAAAAATATGAAATGTTTTCCTTTTAAATGGAAATTTGGGGAGGATCCTTCTTCGAAGACACTGAAATTAAATATCAAGTTTGCTATCTAATCTACTTTTCGTTTTTGAGTTATACTACTCCACACACATACACACTCATACACACACACAGACATTTTTTCTAAAAATACTTTTTTGGTTTCAGGGAGCTCCAAATCGCATATTTCCGGTAAAATCTCGTTATCGAATTTTTGTATGATATGCAATACATCCTCTACTTTAGGTAAGTGGCAGAGAAAAAAAATATCTGATGTGATACATTAGATGACTTTCTTCACCCTGTATCTTTGCTAGTGGGTATACAAACTATTCTTACTAAAGGGTATTTTTCTATCGGCTACATTTTAATCCAAATAAACCGTTGCAGAAATAGCTATATTACACATTTCGTTATAGATATAAAGAGAACAGCGATTGTCAAATGTTAAAGAACTGGACGCTATATGCTGGCCTTAAAATTTCAGACTGTTTCTATGCAATCGCGAGAAACAACTGTAAAATTGACAGGCCTTAAAAAGAATAAGTATTGAACAAGTCGAACCTTTAATAACGGATATCTCAGAAACGGCTTATGCCACAAAGAAACTTATTTGAAATAAACTGCGTGTTTTAAGATTTCTACCTTTTTTGTGTGGTACGTTTTCGTCTATCGCTTAACGTTTACCAGTTATACAAGATTATTCAAAATTTCTTCCGAATGAAAAGGACTTCCTAGGTTATTCCCAGAATATTCAAGGTATACATTTTATTTGTCATGTAATTGTCTTTAATATATGGTATTTTAATCCATGTCGCCAATTTTTAGATACTCAAAATCTTTTAAATATGTTCCATGCAAAAGGTAGTTGTAGGTGGGGGATTTTCTTGATAACCTTCGTGTCGCATCCTTTGTGGTTACTGAACTCAAATACTAAGTTTGGTATTTATCCGAACTATTGGTTTTTGAACTATGCTGTTCACGACACACACACACACACACACACACACACACACACACACACATTTATACGGACATGTTTCCAAAACTGTTTTATTTGGATTTATGGAGCCTCAAAACATGTATTTCCGGTGATATCTCGATAACAAATGCAGTACCTTTTCCTTTTCTATCTACTATGCACGTGGTACAGAAAGTAATAAAAAGTTGAATACTGGTGGTGTACAAATACTAGCACCCGCATGCCAGATATATTACAAACGCGCCTGAAATTTAAGTGTACGCTTACACTAACGATCATGTTGTGTATTCATTTCGCTTGTCCGGTGAACGCCACTATAGTTAACTTTATTTCCACGCGAGTCGCTGTATACTATGATAACCTGTTGCACCAAATAAAGTTCGGAAGCACAGGGAATGTAGCGCCACCTATCATATTGCCGCAATTAATTAAATATTATCTTAACAAAGACGAGGCCCCCTTTTGTTCAAGTTTCTAATGGGGCGAAGGACTCGAGTATAATTAGGGAATACGTTGTATGGCCTCAGGACTCGACTGCGTCCCGCCTGCCCCCGCCCGCACCTAAAAGGTAAGGTATATTGCAGAAGGTGGATTTGCCCCAAAATTGAACGCCACCGCAAGCCTGTAGCAAATCCCGGATTACAATACCACTCTCCTTTTATTGTCTTGGCTTGTAAATATATCTGCAGCAAAGGAACACGGACCTTATATAGAATATTTTCAGGGCGTGGTTCAGGAAAACAATGGAAGTGCGTTTCAAAAGAAAATCGCCGGGCGCAGATGTTAGACGGGGAAAAGAAAAAAACAAAAATTCATTTTCTTTTTTACAATAACGGAAGCTAATTTGATGCGGGAAAGGGGTTTTTAAAAATCTGATGTGGTGTATTCACTTTCTCTACCAATGCGAAATTACGGATAGGTATTTGTTATATTATTATATTATACCATTCATATAAAATGTGATTCTTCTATCCACGTTATGTTACAATATATTTATATAGGAATTGTTTTAAATTAAGGAAGGTTTCAGCAATCGGAAATAATATTCAAATGTTTATTTTTGGTAACACGCTCTTGCGATGGAAAGAAAAGGAGAGAGAAAAATCACATGACTTTCTATCCGCCGTCGCTTATTAGTGGGTATACAAGTCATTCCTATCAAAGTTTATTTTTCTATCTTCTTCATTTTAATCGAGATAAACCTTCAGGAAATAGATGTATTATACATTGCG
Source organism: Deroplatys truncata (assembly GCA_030765065.1). Lineage (NCBI taxonomy): Eukaryota > Metazoa > Arthropoda > Insecta > Mantodea > Mantidae > Deroplatys > Deroplatys truncata. The sequence continues at coordinate 66,117,031 of CM060978.1, read as the reverse complement.
TTAAAGATATAAAGGGAGTAGCAATAGCCAAATGTTTAAGAACTGGACGCTATGTCCGCCCTTAAAATTGCATGCTCTTTGCGCAATCCGAAAAACAACTGAATATCGAATACTTGAAAATAATGGCTAGTATTGAACAGCTCAAACGATTAATAACGGGTATCACCGAGCGAGATAGCTCAAGCGGTTTCGCCTTCCGGCATTCGGGAGGTCGTGTGTTCGATTTCTGTGGCCGACCTTCCACCCATGAGATTTTTCGGGGTTTTCCCGGGTCGCCAGGCGAATGCTGGGAAGGATTTTCACATCCCTCGAATTTCCTGTCCCTCCATTTCATCTCCCTTCTCATTTTACTTCATTTTTCATCCGTTGGTCTCTTTCAGGGTTAGAAGTGTCGACGAATGAGCTAATTTAACCCAGTGTACCACCTGCATTAAAACTGTTCATAATAATAGTAAGCAATTTGCAAAGTTTGAAAAAGAATTTTTAGTTTGTTTTATTAAATTGCGTGATGTAATTTTTGTGTAATTTATAAAGCAGTGGGATAAAGTAATGTGCTAAAATACCGTTGCAAAGTTACTATATGCAATCTTACCGTTATAGACAGGATGCTAGGTATTCAGTTTCGTGCATAATTGGTTCATGATGGCACGCGTACCAATAATATGAAGGAGGAGTTGTATTATAGTTCAACTGTTGGGGAGCCAAACTTAAAGTAACTGCACCACGTATGGTACAAAGTATCCGGTGGCCTTCGCCCCAGTGTTCACATTTCCGGTGGTCTTCGCCCCAAGTTTAGGAATCAACTTTGTATTTTATGTTTCTTTAAATATTATATATATATTTATGTTTGCCTCGGCTGCATCAGTATTAATTTGTAGAAACATGTTTCTCTTAACGGGGTGGTGTGGCTGAAGAATGTAGGCTTACACAAATTATAATTTTTACTTCACTCCATTTATTAATCCTTCACACGATTAAATACCACTTCACTGATATAGAGAGCTGTGAGATCGTTTATTAATTATTTACACTTTTTTTAACACGTAAACTTTATAATGAATTTTTCTTCTCACACTGAATACGTACTAAACTTCTCGAGGACGCGTCTCGCGTCCAGTTAGGAACGCTGTCTATTAGCAACTGAACTGATTTCTACCGCCTGAATTTGCAAATTTCATCTATTTCAAGTCTCTGATTGGCTATTCTTAATCCAATAGAATACTTTTATTTAACTTTCAGGTTTTTCTGGTTGTTAATTGGCTATTTATAAACTGTCTCAAAAATTTCATTATTGTTGCTCCAAGAATTACGAGTAGCATTATTAAACTTTCCAGTTCATTATTGCCTCAAGGTTACCTCATTGTTAGCAACTTTTTACCTATATTCTCAGAGATCCAACATTGTTAAATTACGTAATGCATTCACATAACATTATTATACATGTACACAATAATATAAACATAATACAATGACTGTTACATACATTTTATGTTATTTTTATACACATATTGCTTTAAGGCGGGCTGTTATTATATTTTATATTATATAATTAGACTGAAATCATTTAAATGTTAAAAATACAGCCTCAAATACAATGGCGTAATACCTGTATTCCAAGTTGCTGTGGCTTTTAGAGAGTAGATGAAACAATTTTATGATATGCTTTTCTCTGAGCAACGAAGATGCAAAATCCTCTGTACATTGTTAAATATAGAATAATTAAGATCTGAATTTATAATTATTTACCACCCTGTGCTGATCATAGACTACATCACAATCCGTAACTACTGCTCACTTCTCCCAAGAAGGGAATGCATGAAAGTGGCTGACTTGCTTATCGGCTCAACACGCCAAGTAACAATACATGAAATACAGGGAGAGAAGTTAACGTCTCATTTACGAATATATGAAGGCACTCTCACGTATGTCGGCTATGGATACAGAGTTATTTCATTATACTCGTATTTTATTTCCTACAATTCATAATGTTAAGGTTGCACAATACGTTATATACAACTCGTGGATAAACTTAATATGAGGATCGTGGAAAACATTCACTCGTGGTATAATCATCAAGATTATCCATTTGTTGCAAAAGTTACTATTTTCAGTAGTTCTAAAATTAGGTGCGAAATGATCACATTACAATACAGTAGTATAGCGTACTTATTTACACAACTATTGGCTGAAGTGGGATTTTTTTTCGACCCGTGGAATTTTCATCACGAGCGTAGCAAGTTCCACGTGTTGCGTACATGATTTCATTTATAAACCATAACAAAAAAAATCACAACAAACAGTTTTGCGAAATCAAAATAAATAGTATATTATGCAACGACACTATAATGGTAGTAATTAAGATGGGATATGTTTGTGAAAAAAAGCGGAAGCATTATCATTATAGTTGAGTTGCATATAGTCTTCCTCCGTGGACTAGTGGTACCGTGCTAGTCTCTAGTTGCCAAGGTCGCGGGTTCAAACCCGGCGGAGGGGCATGGATTTTTTAGCACGGCTTCCTTCGGAAGGGAAATAAAGCCGGTGGTCCCGTGTCGTAGATTTATGGCACGTAAAAGAACCTCAAGCCTGATAAAGAGGCCTCTTAGCAAAATTACCGGTATTTCACGCCCAATATAGAATGGGACGCTAAGGACCATAGTAGTTAAAGAGCGTCCATAAATAAAACTAAAAAAAAACAGTTGCATACGACTGCTTTGGTCAACCTCTATAATTTTAAAACTCTGAATTTTTACAAAAAGATCTAATTATGTGTAATTAAATGCTAATCGAATGGCAGCACCTTGAGCGTTTCGATTAGTACAATGATGCAGTGCAATTGATTTCTTTTTTTTCTTTCTTTCCTTTTTTTTTTGCAGCTAACGCATATTGAATAATATTGAAACAAAGCAAATGAATCTAATATATTAGAATATTAAAGATACAATGAACAGAATTTATTTAATTTTAAGTATACATTTTATTATCTGGGGAATGAATTCCAGTGAACTGCTGCTTTGAAGGTGTTAAAAGATATGGGAGAAGTGCGCGCGCAACCGATTAAGATCATGAGTCGCTGAAGCATAATGGATGCCATTCTATTCGTGGCCAACGGGATAGACCGAGTACGGCGTGAACTCAAATCAGCTGTAATTCAATCGTGGCCCGATGAAGTGAAATTACAGTCGCCTAATATATCCAAAACCTAAACAAACAAATAAATGCTCGTTAAATGCATGGTAAGCATACAGTTTTATCATGAAGCTATTCTATGTTAGCAATGATAAGACTAGCATTACTAGTAACTCTGGTTCACTCCGTAGCCTATCTCGTTAGCCATAATTCTAGTTCAGTTACATCATATGTACGAAGGTGTCCCAGAAGTACCCGACCTAACAAATAAAACACAAACATTTTTGAAAAAGCATCTTTATTTCTCTACATAGTCTCCTTTCAGCTCGATACACTTTTCCCAGCGGTGTTCAATAGCTTCGATATCCTGTTTATACTGAGAACCTTCGAGTTCTGCAAAATAGCCATCAACTTGCAGACACCAGCTCTTCACCGTTGGCAAATCTTTTAGCACCAAGCTATTTCTTCAACTTTGGAAATAGAAAATAATCCGAGGGCGCTAAATCTGGCGAATAGGGTGCATGAGGAAGCAATTCGATCTTTAACTCATTGATTTTGGCCATGGCGATAATGGATGTGTGAACTGGTGCATTTTCTTATGAAATAAAGGCTTCTAAATGCGGCCGTGTTTGCTTGATTTCATCATTTAAATGCTGCAATAAGCTTGCATAATACTCACCATTGATTGGTTTTCATTTTTTAAGATAATCAATGAAAATTATTCCACACACATTCCAAAAAACTGACGCCTGGTCTTGCTGCAAATGCAACTGTCTCACCTTCTCTGGAGCCGATCCTCCCCCTTCAATCTACTGGTTTGACTGTTCCTTCGTCTCAGGTATGAAGAGATGGACCCATGGTTCATCCATGGTTATGAATCGACGCAAATGCTCGGCTTTATTACAGCAAAATATCGCCAAACACTCGACTGAAATATCCTCACGATGCTGCTTTTGTTCCATTGTAAATAAACGCGCCACCCATCTTGCACACAGCTAAATTTTCAGTCAGTATGCGATGTACAGCACTTTTTGAAATTCCTACGATTTCTGCTAGCTCGCGCACTTTCAGTCGACGGTCATCCAATACTACTTTGTGGATTTTCTTCACAATTTCTGGCGCGGTCACCTCATTTGGTCGACCACTGTGATGTTCGTCTTGGCAGCTCGTACGGCCTCACTTAAACTCTACCACCCAACATTTTACTGTTGTAAACGAAGGAGCAGACTCCCCCAAAGTATAATCTAGCTAAGCTTTAATATTAGTTGGACTAAGACCTTTCAAATGAAAGTATTGTAACACATAACGATGGCCAGTTTTATCCATCTTTACAAATTTACTGAGAGCGTTCACTATTGATGGCTGCCAAACAATTACTAAACAACGTAGCGTCGTCAAACTTCAGACTTAATTAAGCTTTATAAGGTTGGTACTTTCTACCATAGTCATTTTTTTGAAACAACAACCACTAACTATACATAAGGTCGGGTACCTCTAGGACTGCCCTCATAAATAGCGTATTATAGTGTGGCCGACCAAAAAGTATATATGATATTTAAGTTTAAGGTTTATTGAGTATAAACAGTTGAATAGTATACACAGAGGAATCTATTATCTAAGATACTGATTTGAAAAATCTGTACTTCTCGCACTTTAAAATATTTAGTTATGTTGCGTTTTGTGTTATGTCTGTAAATAAAGGTCAATATTTACGCTGTTTTCAGTTTGGATGCAGGAAACTTCCTACGTAGTGAGCAAGGAATGATTTTCTGTGAACGCAGCTTTAAAATATGGGATTTTTCAGCAGCTGAAATCAGAATCTATAGCGTATGAGGAATATGTGTACTTTACAAATGCGGTTCGAAAGCTGTGAATTTCTCCGCCCCCACAAAAACAAAAAGCAAAAGAAGGGTGCACATTCAAACTTGGGGTTTAACCCCTGAAGCCTCCAATCCATCACTCGCGTTCCTCTCACGCCTTTATGGAACAGAGCGAGAGAGCTTATCTGGTGAAACCCCCTGCGGCCACAGGGGCAAAACCCCTAGTTACGACCGCAATGCACCGAAAGAAACAAAAAAATATAAACACGCTGGCTTGCACGCAGCCGCAACACTTTACGTATTTATTACCAAGCAATTTGTGAGGTTTAACCGGTCAGTTAGGACCCGCTCCACAATCGCATGCCACTTATCAATCCTAGCTGAAAACCAAAATTGTATCTTCCCAAACCAAAGTCCATTTCATAATCACTGTTTACTGCATTCAAGCCAAAAATTCGCTTTCGAGATTTCATATAAAATACATGTTTTGAGGTGCCCTGAATAAAAATCTTATATGTTAAATTCACATGACTTTCTCTACCTTCTATCGCTTATTACTGGGTATACAAACTATTCTTAGGAAAGTTTATTTTCCTATATAATTCACATTCTGTTACAGATGCAAACGAACAGCGATAGTCAAATGTTTAAGAACTGGACGATATATGCTGGCCTTAAAATTCCAAAAAAATCGACAGTACTTTAAAACAAAGTCTAAGTATTGAACATTTCGAACTATTAAGAACGAATATCCCGGAAATAGTTGATGCCACAGAAAAGTTATTTAAAAAAAATCGTGTTTTAAAGAGATCTACATTGATTGTGCAGTGCGTTTTCGGCTTTCGGTTAACGCTTACCAGTTATACACGATTATATGAATTTCCTTCCGAATGAAGAGGACTTCACAAGCTATCCCCAGAAAATAATAAATATACATTTTATTTTTAATGTAAATATTTTTCATATATGATATTTTAAACAAAAGCGTTTAATTATTTTTCAGAAGATCAAAAATTTCGAAAAACGTTCCATGCAAGCGGTACGAGTAGTTTGGGGTGAGGGATTTTCTTGGAAATCTTCGTGTCGCATCTTTGGAAAGTACTGAACTTAAATAACAAGTTTGGTATTTATCTGAAATTTCGATTTTGAGTTATACTGAGCACAGTTTCACACACACACACACACACACACACACACACACACACACACACACACACACACAGGGACATTTTCTAAAAATGCTTTTTTTATTCAGTAGGGCCTCAAAGGATGTATTTCCGATAAAATGTGTGTGAGTGAACATTACAACTAAGAAACAAACAGATAAATTTCTAACTTGGTATTTATGTTCAGTATCTTCTAAGGATACGAACATGGTTTGTAAGAAAATTCACCCCACCCGAAACTGCTCTTTACATGATGCAATTTTCGTTATTTTTATTTTCTCAAAAATGATTTTCATTAAAATACCACATATTTAAGATATTTACATGAAAACTAAAATGTATGTATTGAAATTCCTCTGAATAGTCAATTAAACCTCTTCAATCACAACGAATTGTGTATAATTTACGCATAAGTTAAGCCATAAGTGATAGAAAAATGTATTGCACGAAAAATGCATACACTACGTGATCAAAAGTACCCGGACACCTGGCTGAAAATGACGTACAAGTTCGTGGCGCCCTCCATCGGTAATGCTGGAAGTCAATCTGGTGTTGACCCACCCTTAGCCTTTATGACAGCGTTCACTCTCGCAAGCATACTTTTAATCAAGTGCTGGAAGGTTTCTTGGGGAATGGCAGCCCATTCTTCACGGAGTGCGGAACTGAGGAGGAGTATCGATGTAGGTCGGTGAGGCCTGGCCCGAAGTCGGCGTTCCAAAACATCCCAAAGGTGTTCTATAGGATTCAAGTCAGAACTCTGTGCAGGCCAGTCCATTACAGGGATGTTATTGTCGTGTAACCACTCCGCCACAGCCCGTGCAGTATGAACAGGTGCTCGAACGTGTTGAAAGATGCAATCGCCATCCCCGAATTGCTCTTCAACTGTGGGAAGCAAGAAGGTGCTTAAAACATCAATGTAGGTCTGCGCTGTGATCGTGCCACGCAAAAAAACAAGGGGTGCAAGCCCCCTCCAGGAAAAACACACCCCACATCATAACTCCACCCCCTCCGTATTTCACTGTTGGCACTACACGCGCTGGCAGATGACGTGCACCGGGCATTCGCCATACCCACACCCTGCTATCGGATTGCCACATTGTGTACCGTTTTGCCACCGTGTTAACGTTTTGCCACTGTTCAATCGTATAATGTTGACGCCCCTTACACCAAGCGAGGCATCGTTTGGCATTTTCCTGCGTGAATAGTGGCTTATGAGCAGCCGCTCGACCATGGAATCCAAGGTTTCTCACCTCACTCCTAACTGCCATAGTACTTGGAGTGGATCCTGATGCAGTTTGGAATTCCTGTGTGATGGTCTGGATAGATGTCTGCCTATTACTCTTAACGACCCTCTTCAAATGTCGGCGGTCTCTGTTAGTCAAAAGACGAGGTCGACCTCTACGCTTTTGGGCTGTACATGTCCCTTCACGTTTCCACTTCCCTATCACATCAGAAACAGTGGACCTAGGGATGTTTAGGAGTGTGGAAATCTCGCGTACAGACTTCTGACACAGGTGACACCCAATCACCTGACCACGTTCGAAGTCCGTGAGTTCCATGGATTGTCCCATTCTGCTGTTTCACGATGTCTAATGACTACTGAGGTCGCGGATAATGAGTACCAGGCAGTAGGTGGCAGCACAATGCACCTAAATTGAAAATCGTATGTTTGTGGGGTTTCCGGATACTTTTGATAACATAGTGTATCTTATTAAGCATGCAGTTTATGACAAAATAAAGTTCTGTGGAAATTAAACATTTCCCAAAATTTTTATTTGAATTTTGCAATACTTGATACATTTTTTGAAGCACTAAGTCATGTTATGCTTGTCCTAGTGCATTTCAAAGCCAGTATCTAACGTCCCGCTTTTTAAACATTTGAACTTTCGCTTTGTATTCCTGTTGTATCTGCAGTGTAATGTGTAATGAAACCATTGGGGGTGAAAGCCCGGTAATTTTGCTCAGAGGCCTCTTTATCAGGCTTGAGGTTCTTTTATGTGCCGTAAATCTTCGACATGGAACCACCGGCTTTCCTTCCCTTCCGAAGGAATCTATGCTAAAAATGTTTACGCCCAAAGAAATACATCGCCCTCCACCGGGTTTGAATCCGAGACCTCGGGAACTAGAGGCAAACATGGTAACCACTACACATAGAGGACGCCACTTTAAGGTGTGTCAACTAAGGGGCACATAATATTACTGTTCCTTATTTGTTTCTCTCGTTCGTAGGTATGAAATCATTCCCAATTGCTGCACGTATGGTACATTCCATTTCAAATCTTTCGAAATAGAAAGAAAATCGAGCTTGCAGTTTTTTAAACGAAATGAAACTTTTTGTATTTATAGACAAGCACGATTGAGGCAGTATTTTTAACATTTAAATGATTTCAATCAAATTATATAATAAGTAAATTCAATACCAGCCCGCCTTGAAGCAATATGTGTATGTAATAATTTGTAAAATGTATGTAACAGTCATTGCATATGCTTATATTATTGTAAACATGTTCAGTAACGGTATGTGAATGCATTACGTAATTTAATAATGTAGGAGCTGTGAAAAATAGGTCCGAAGTTGCTAACAAAGAGGTAACATGAGGTAACCTCGAGTCAATAATGAGTAAGAAAGTTTAACAGTAGTACTTGTGATTTTTGGAGCAACAATAATGTAATTTTAGTGAGTATAAAAATAGCCAATCAACAACCAGAAAAAGCTTTAGTTAAATGAAGGTATTCTATTGGACTAGGATTAGCCAATCAGAGACTTGAAATACAGAAATTTACAAGTTTAGACGGTTGAAATCAATTCAGTTGCCTGCGGACAGTGATTGTAACCGGATGCGTGATGCGTCCTCGAGAAATTTTATACGTTTTCGTGAGAGATAAAATTAAGTTTACGTGTTAAAAAGTGTAATTAGTTAATTAAAGAATCTCACAGCTCACGATATCAGTGAAGTGCTATTTAATTTGTGCCAAGGATTAATAAAAAGGAGTGAATTAAAACTTAAAATCTGTGTAAGCCTACATTCTTGTTGCATCACGCCCTGCGAAGATATCCATGTCTCTAAAATAATACTGACGCAGCCGAGGCAAACATAAATATTTAATACTTAAAGAAACAGTCAAATTACAAAGTTAATATTTTTTTAAAACTTGGGCCAAAGGCCACCTGAAAGTACATTTGGGCGAAGGCTACCGGAAACTGTTTACTATACGTGCGGTTGCAACTACTACAAGTTCGGTTCCCCAACAGTTGAAATATAATACAACTCCTTCCATACGTAGCAATACAACCTTCTTCAAGATACAATGTTTTATGCAAGCTCTTAAAATTTAGAACATCATAGTTTTGCAATAAACATTCTTCACATTTATCGTATCTTCCTAAAATGTTCAACTTCAAGTATTATAACTCAGAAAACTTTAAATCTAGTTAATTAAATCGAACTTTATTTTGATTCCCTAAACATTAATTTCACACTGATAAGTAAACATGTTCTTTATTTTTATTTAAGGGAAGAAATTTCTATTTTTTCAAGTATAGGCGGTTACGGATTATAAAAATATTTTCATTATACATATATGGTAAGATTCCTAATTTAAACACAATAAAACATATATTTGACTGCAAGGGTTGCTAATAAGGTTTCGTCTAAAATAATTAAAGAAGTAAATTACTTAACGCGTTTATGGTCGCCCTCGCAGGTCTGTTTTGAACTGAAGGTCAAGCAAGCTGCTGTCCATGGTTAAACAATGAGAACGCCTACTAAGCAGTATGCGGTTCTGCCTATTTCCTCACAGATTAACAGAGTGCTTGGTGATCTTCGTTCATCAACTACGTAAAACGCTGCATTTATTCACTTTTTGTTTATAACTACAACACCCAAACATAACCAGTTCTCTTAATGACACTATGGATTAGCCTCAATGAAATACTTTGTGAATATTATAAAAATAGTAGTATATTCTGTAATAAAGTGCGGGCTTTTATCTACGAAATGAGATTTGGTACAATATTCTGAAATGAAGGTTTCCGGAGCTATGCACACTTAAAATGCGACAAAATCAATTAATACATTAATCGTTCAATAACATGACAACCGTTGGGTTTTAGATGCTAATATGTAATCAAGGTTTTCCTTGGCACACCTTATTAATAGGAAAAATTATAACGCAAACAAAAAATACGAGGTTTTTGCGTTCGATTTCACATGGAGTGTCGCGTATGCTGGTGAGTTTTACACAGTTACTGTCGCTGTTACTTTTGTACCTGTTACAGAGTAACTAGTTAATTTCTCTCCCCGTTACTGTTGTAATCGTTCTGTATACCTACTTACTTTCTGTTCCCGTTATTTTTGTAACCGTTGCTGAATAACCAGTTAGTTTCTGTCACTGCTACGTTTGTAATCGCTAGTTTAATTTTTTTTGTTAGCATTTTTTTATTGCTCCATTTATACCCTGCTTTTAATTGTAATGGTCATGTAGGCGGCATTTTACCTTTGGAACATATTGGCTGTCGGCAATGGTATTAAATTGTATATATCTGTCACTGGATTTCTGTCTTTGGGTTTTATATATTAGATTACACACACTTCACACTCTCATTCATACTTCTAGACCATGGGGAGGAAAGGGAATAATTGGCTAGAGAAAACCTCCCACCCTCTAGCCGGGAATCGAACCCGGGATCCCCCACACAGCAGGCAGGTGCTCTACCAATTGAGCTATGAGGCCAACCTCTGTTACCATTGCCACCCTTATTGAGTAGCTATTTTCTGTTCCCGTATCTTTAAAACGTTTAGTGAAGAACTAGTTATTTTATTTTCCGATTACTTTTGTAACAGTTCCTGTATAATTAGTTTCTGTTACTATTGCTTTTGTAACTGTTACTGAGTAACTAATTATTATTTTTTTGGTCCCTTTACTTTCACAATCGTTTTAGTTTCTTTCGCTGCTGCTTCTGTATTAGTTATACAGTAACTGTTTATTTTACGTTCCTTTATTTTTGTCCCGGTTAATGCGAAACTGGTTACTTTCTGTCGCCGTTTCTTTTGTAACCATTATTAGAATTATTTCTTTTGTTCCCACTACTTTTGTAACCGTTAGCGAGTAACTAATTATTTTTTGTCCCCGTTAGTTTTGTAACCGTTTTAAATCTCGCCGCTGCTGCTTTTGTATTCAGTTACACAGAAACTAGTTGTTTTCTGTCCCCGTTACTTTTGTAGACTAATCACTGCTGCGTTGTGTCAGAAAGCAGCTAGTTGTTTTCCGCTACCGTTAACGTGTAACCATTACTGAATAACTAATTGTTTTATGTGCCCGTTACTTTCGTAACCGTTACTAGATTATGGTTTCTGTTCCCGCTACTTTTTTAACCGTTTCTGGGTAACGGTTTCTGTTCCATAGTCGTCCTCCGTGGTGTAGTGGTTACCACGCTACCCTCTAGTTCCCGAGGTCGTGGTTTCCAACCCTGAATGGCGATAGATTTTTTCGGCATTAAAAATCCTTAGCATGGGTTCCTTCGAAAGGGAAGTAAAGCGGTGGTCCTGTGTCGTAGATTTACGGCACGTAAAAGAACCTCAAGTCTGAAAAAAGAGGCCTCTGAGCAAATTTACCGGTCTTTCACGTGCAGTATAGAATGGGACGCTAACGACCACAGCAGTTAAAGAGCTTCCATAAATAAAACTCGATTTAATTTCATTTTCTGTTCCCATTACTTCTGTAACCGTTTCTGAGTAACTGCTATTTCTATTCCTGTTACTTTTGTAACCGTTTCTGCTCCCGTTACATTTGTAACCGTTTTGGGTAAAAGCTTATTTTCGCATTACTTCTGTAACCGTTTCTGAGCAACTAGCTATTTCTGTTCCAGTTACTTTTGTAACCGTTTATGAGTAAGTGCTATTTCTATTCCTGTTACTTTTGTAACCGTTTCTGGTTAACAGTTTGTGCTCCCGTTAGTTTGTAACCGTTTTGGGTAACGGATTCTGTTCCCATTACTTCTGTAACCGTTTCTGAGCAACTAGCTATTTCTGTTTCCGTTATTTCTGTAACCGTTAATGGGTAACCGTTTCTGATTAACTGCTATTTCTATTCCTGTTACTTTTGTAACCGTTCCTGGGTAACGGTTTGTACCCGCTACTTTTGTAACCGTTTTGGATATATCAGTTTCTGTTCCCATTACTTCTGTAACCGTTTCTGAGCAACTAGCTATTTCTGTTCCCGTTACTTTCGCAACCGCTTCCCGGTAACCAGATATTTTCTGTTCCCGTTATTGAAGTTAGTTTCCGCCGTCGCGGCCAGGTCTATGATATCGTTCCTGCACCAATCCGAAAGTGAGGAGAATCCCGTTTCGCCAAGGCCGGTATACACACACAAACTAATTTTCTTGCAGGGAGGAACGCACAATACCACGCGGCCGGCTCGCTAACCCTCCATGAAAGGGTAAACACAGCTTACCCCAACAGCAAAAAGGAGCAGGATCTAAAAGCTAATTTCCTTGCGTACTGCTGATGAAGTAAACTTTGGGCACACAATGTGTTCCATGATCATAAATCCAGACAGGAATTTCGAGAACCCTTTTGAATGTACCTAATAACGAAAATTGAATTAGCCACAGAGATTTAACCTTATTTTCCATGCGCGTTCAGCCTCGAGGTCCCTTGGTCAGCGAGAGGGAGGTCTAGGGGTTCACAAGTGTTGTGTCTTACATTGTCTTACTGCGAGGGGTGAGTCAGGCTACTCAACTATACAACAGCAAGAGGATTCTAAGGTTTCACAAGTGTTGTGTCTTGCATTGTCTTATTGTGAGGGGTGAGTCAGGCTACTCAACTGTACCACAAAGAGAGGAAGGTCTAGGGGTCTCACAAATATCTTACATTCTTACTGTGAGGCGCGGGTTAAGGCTACACAAATATACAACGAAACGGAGGTCCGGAGGTCTCTCAAATGTCTTACATTCTTACTGTGAGGGGTGGGTTAAGGCTACACAACTGTACCACAGCGAGAGGGAGATCTAGGTCTCACAAATGTCTTACATTCTTACTGTACTACGCAAGGTTAAGGCTACGCAAATGTACCACAGGGAGGGAGAGAGAGAGAGAGAGAGAGAGAGAGAGAGAGATCTAGGGGTCTCACAAATGTCTTACATTGCCTTGCTGTAAGCGGTGAGTCGGGCTTCTTAACAATACGAGAACAAGAGATAAACTGTCATAATAATTGACACGGTACTTTGAGTTATCGGTTACATTATTTACATTAGGTGGTAGTTACCTGTTACCGGTAGAGGTGACTGTTACTTTATCTCCGTTATAAGAAGGTAGGATTATAGCAGTGGATCATGATCGCAAGATAAATTAGCCTAACTATTGTACCTTAGCAATTACAGTATGGAATTTAGAATTAAAGATCTGGTGTACATTCACATGACCAGGTCCACATTTTTACAAAACATCCTTACAAAAGCTTACTTTCTACTTTATGTTAATCAAGTTAAACGTTTGCAGTAATGGCTTCATTACACATTTCGTTGTATATAGGTACAAGAGGGATACAGGAGTTTGAAGCGAAACTGAAATCTTTATATACTGGCTTTGAAATTTTACACTCTCTGCATGACATTAGATACGAGAAGACAAAATGTTGTCTTACACTTCAAAAAACTGATTTAGTTTAAATCGTTCTGAAGAAAGTCGCCCTAGATGGTATAACAGAGCAACAGGGTTGTGCAATATTGTACTACATGATGGTATTTAGTTAACAAACAGCTGTCGTACTGTCCACGTTACTCCTGTAATCGTTACAACAATCTAACTTAAATTACTTTTTAATACACAACCTCTAAAACAGTTGCCTTCTGTATTAGACCGCTAAAATCGTCATGGAGACTTTAAGCGGCGTAATAAAATCTAGATGGCAGTGTCCAGTTATACCAACTTCATCATGGTTTTAAACAAAATACTTGATAATAAAACAAAACAATCGCAAAACAATAAAATGCATCCTTTAAAAACCAATATAAGTTAACACCGTCTTATTATTTAACAGAAATCCTTCACAAAAATGAAAGATTTCTTTCGCATTATGGAAGTGAAAATGACATTTCTAAGCAAATTAAAGACTATTCCTCGGAGGCGTTGGTACGGTTCATAGCGTAGGATTCAGGCGGCTGTAGGAATACCTCAACAAATGACTGATTATGGCTTTTATATTTATACAATAATTACATTACATTAATTTATTTTATTTAAATATAATTTGGAGATATTTTAAGAGATTTTACTAAATACTACTGTATGCACCACGTAGGCAAAACCTTTAGCGGACTTTAAACATAAGTCACCACTTTGGCCGTACTTAGTCACAGATATCGACTTGTAACTATAGCACAGCGACAAAGTGTCACAGAAATGTCACAAATTTTTTTTACGTCGGTTTAACTTCCTGGTAATATCGCGAGGATTACTAAGGTTCGTTGGTTCGTTTGAGGCAGTCTACGCCAGACAGATGGCCTTAGCTGCTTAGTCACACTCCTATACTATCTATTTTGCTACTAGAATTTGGCAGAAAGTTGAATTTTGGATTGTGGAACTGCTGGCTGTTCTTTGAATCCATAAGTAGTCATGTTGAACAAATGTCTTATTTGCATAGTCGCCTTCCTGTAACATATAGTTTTATTTATTTACGTTCTGCAGGTGGAACTTTGGTTCGTGGTACCGAATATCAATCCAGTATTTACAACTGATAGCAACCACGAAAAAGTGCAGTCAGATTGACCGGACACGGCTTTGAACCCACCACCTCCCGAATGGGAGCCACAGATGCTACGACCTGAGCCAGCTCCCTCGGTTCAAAGTTGTTTCTTGCACTTTCTTGCAGTAAGGGCTTGATTAAAAAACTTCACAGAAATAAATCCTGGAAATCACTATATTATCATCCCTTATCTGTTGATCCTTTAATTCAAATGATCTGTGCAAATAGTATTCCTATAAATCAATTAGCATACATTCAGTAATTGCTTGAAGCATATCTGTGAGAAAGTGTATCCACTGCGAGATAGAAACAAGTTTTGGACAGCCCTGGACAGTGTCCATGTAAAGAAGCGTTGCAGGGTGTCATGTTGGTTCCCCTGTTCACGAGGAACTCTCTCCCACCATGCTGCTACCGAATGCCGATTAACTTGTGCACGACACGGCAAGAAATTCGATTATCTTCGCAGGAAACAACTCTGTAAAAAAAATGTGACGGCATTCATCCAGTTAAAGTCAAAATAGCTTCTTGTGTTGCTATGGCGTTATAGAGAGAGGTGAACACGATACTCAACATTTTCCCAAAAAATTATTAACTATGATTACCATGACAACGGAGTTTCATTCCCACGTGATTTTAATGGCAAAACGCGAAACTGTGTGTATCTCATTGGAAATAAAGAACATATAAACGAGACGTATTGGCCTAAAGTGCTATATAAAGTATAATTTCTTTCATCGTTCATACCGAGCGAGATGGCTCCGCGGTAACGTCCGACACTCGCATTCGGGAGGTCCTGGCTTCGATCATTGGTACCGGCAACTATGACCATTGGTTTTTCTGGTTTTCCCTGGCCGGCAAGGCAAAATGCTGGAGTGATTTCTCTTCTACTACGAATTTTCTTTCCCTTATTTTCTTTCATTTCACTTCCCCCTTCATGTTTCAGGTAGATATACGGGCTGTGCAGTGTCGGTTGGTGTCGGACAGATGGTGCAAATGCTTACTCGTTGGAAAGCTCTTCTCGGCCCTGCCAGATGGCAGCCTTCTCTGGGTCACCTCAGGTGGGTCGAGGTCTCCCTGGATCGCCAGAGGGAAGCCCTCTCTGTGCAGCCCGCCGGTGTGACCGGGTCATCAGGCTTGAAATCGTTAGAGACCTCTACGCGTCGCTGTAGCCCCGTCTGCCTGCGGCTTATAGCCTTCTGTGGTTTTACTTCACCTCATCCTTTCCTCATAGGGGTGGTAAGCTAAAAAGATCCACGTTGGGTCGAGGTAAGCGATGTCCCTCCGTTTTCTGACCATTTCTGCATTCGTCGTTCCCAGTAGTCTAAACACTGGTTTCCATTACAGCAGTGAATCAAAAAGCCTTAATCCAATGTTACAATATGTTTATTTCTTCTAAACTAGACTTCTTATCATCCAATATCCACATTTTCAATTACGTATAACATAGAATGATATGATTACAACTACGATGATTTGCATTTACTTATCTTTTCTGAAAGATATGCTAGAACAATATCTTCGTTAACTCCCTTCAACTTCCTTCGTTTTCTCCATTCACAAAATGACACCATTAGAATGTCTTCCGGTATATATATTTCTCCCTTTTCCGTACCTACACATTTCAATTTACACTTACACCATCTGCCATCAACTTCAGTTTATTTACATTCATTATCTCGAAGACAACCAGCATTGGTGCACCGGTTCCTATCCAGCAACAGTACCTCTACATATTTAATTAAAATAATTACTCGATTTACGTTTCAGTATCGAATAAAGTATTGCATGCCACACGAGATTAAAATATATTCAAAATTTCGTGAAAATTTCGAGGACGATACTGAACATTTTTAGAATGCCATGTTTCTAAAAATAAATTAAAATTGTTTATGCTCGACCATGCCAAAATGTAGTATTTATACGACTGGTAGCAGTACTTTAATGGGCCTCATTAAAGTACACCTGTTCATTAAAGTATTGGTATTCGACCAATCAGAAGTGAAAGCGCAAGTATCGATTATTCTGCGTAGTACGTCTCACAACGCTAGCAACTTTGTTTGACACAGGTGCTAAAAGGTGATGATGATGATGATGATGGGATGGGGTTTAAGGGCGCTAAACATCTAGGGTCATCAGCGCCCTTGCTACAAGGTCATTGTATTGTAACATAGATAAAGGAATAACGATTGTAACACATCACTCAAACCAGAAACGAATACTTATGAAACCTTTAATTTAGATACATGTTCGAGCATAAACAGTCGTATAAAACTTGACTATAATGGTGATTAAAACGCTCGTATGATAATTATTAACCTCGCTTCTCTTCGCTCGCTCGGCTAATAATAATACTCGCGTTTTAATTACTACCATTATAGTCTCGTTGCATAATATACTATTATTTTGACAGCTACTTTCTAAAGTTTTGCGAGTTGATTGCAGTATATTTTGTTCGATTTGCTCTAATAGTTTCTTAATTATCATTTCAAGATTCTGTATTTACCCCAAAATGAACTTGAATATTTGAATTTCCGGGCTATGATATATTTTTACAAGATGAAGATCGGCTTAGAAAAGCAACCCCATATAAAGCAACAACTTATAATTGATATTGCGAATTCAAACGAGATCAGTTTTTTCTTAGTGAGGAATTTCGTGAGCAACACCCAAAAACTGCTGTTATTGATGAAAATATTGCCACTGTTCGAACAATGCTTGAAGAACATCGACGGACATCTTATGAATTTATTCGGGCGACATTGGACATTGGTATTAGTCAAATGTAAAACATTTTACATCAACAGTTGGACGTGAGAAAACTTTGTTGTTGACGGATTCCACATAAACAGACTCCCGATGAAAAACAACAACGCATTGATTGGTAGAGAAAAACTCTGGAAAAACTTTAAATTTGGTTTGGAATGTCGTTAATGTCGTTACTCGTGATGAATCTTGGATTTGTTGTGATCCTGAACAGAAAAGTCAATCGGCTCAATGGGTCTTTCGAACAGAACCTAAGCCTACAAAAGCCCAACGAATCGCAGTGCTGCTAGTTTTTTTCTAAAACGGGCCATATAGCTGCTATAGCATTAGAAGATAGACATACCATTACTGCCTATTTGTACACAAATGTCTGTTTACCGAAATTTTTTTAAAACGTTGGTGAGAAACGCCAAAAAGGCGACAAAATGAACTAATAACTGATTATCTGGATGCTCTAAAGGTCAGCACCATGAACCATACACCATACAGCCTGTCCTAGCACCTTGTGATTATTTTTGTTTCCAAAAATTAAACATAAAATGCGTGGAATCACTTTTTCGTCATCAGATGTGGTTTCTGAAGCCTCATGAAGAGTGGCGTAATTGCTTTTATGACTCTTTTCATCGAATGCAAAAACGTATTGATGTTAAAAGGTAATATTTTGAAAAACATAAAATCATTTAATTTTTACTTTCTCTACTACGTATAGTAAGTAAGGGAAGTATTGTATTCCAACCAAAAATTCGATACCGAGATTTCACCGGAAATACATGTTTTGAGACCCACTGAATCAAAAAAAAGCATTTTTGGAAACATGTCCGTGTGTATCTGTGTGTGTGTGTGTGTGTGTGTGTGTGTGTGTGTGTGTGTGTGTGTGTCGGTCTGTGAACAGCATAACTCAGAAACGAACAGTCGGATAAACACCAAACTTGGTATTTAGGTTCAGTATCTTCCAGAGATGCGACACGAAGGTTTTCAAGAAAATCCCCCACCCCAGATTACCCTTTACATGGAACATTTTTCGAAAATTTTAATTTTCTCAAAAATGACTCTAACGATTTTGATTAAAATATCATATGTTTAAGATATTTTCATGACAAATGAAATGTTTATCTCGAATTTTCTGTGAATATCTCCAAAATTATTCTTCATTGTAAACGACTTTTGCATAACTGGTAAACCATAAGAGATGGACAAAATTTTACTACACAAAAAATGTAGATCGCGTTAAAACACACAATTTATGCCATATACATTTTTTTTGGGTTGAGTGAACCATTTTCGAGATATTGCTTGTTATTCCCTTAAATTTTCCAATACTTATACTTTTTCTCAAATTCGTTATTCATTTTTTTTGTCCTGGTAATGCAAAGAGAATGGAATACTTCACATAGCAACTACCTCTTAAAGCCTACCATATTCCCCTTGCATCTACAAGAAAATTAGCATAAGATGAACATCTCGATATCTCGATTAACAGAAGCATATGGGGAATAAGCGTTTGTAAAAGTAGTTTATACAAGAGTAGAAAAAGTCATGTGAGTGTAACACATCAGATTTTTTTAAACTAATCCTTGTTTGATTTTGTTAACATGTTTAGTGTCGCCCTCGTATCAGCCTCGGCAAGTCTCGGACGTTAATTTGGTTATTCCATATAGAAATATTTTAATCTCTTATATTATCAATTTCTAATACAGAATTGTATTGACTTCCACCTAAAGTGCTAGGATTTACTTATTGAAAATATTAATATTTAAATACAGTAGTAGCCGAAACATAGAAGCAATAGCGGTGCCAACTAGGATTTGCTTTTGGAAATTAGATATTATTATAACTAGAGTCGTTCCGTTTACATAATACAAGCTCTAACATTCCAGATAAATGTTGCTTTCGTGCTTCCTCACAGTGTGTATATGAAGCCTTGCAGAAATTACGAGGAATGAGAATTTAAATCCTCTTGATTTACCGTCACATCACCTTAGGAAAGCTGTACAGGCACCAGTACGGGAAACGACTTCGGTGTTTAATTTTAAATTATGATTAAAGATGCAGGAGGCCTACTTTTCAAAATGTGAAATAAAATCATTTTTGCGCTAACTTTTAGAATACAAAATATCGATCAATGCTTTAATTTGCTAAACCTCGTTTTATGTAATGTTGGCACCTCTACTTGCATGTGCTGCCACATGTCAGGTGCTAATTATTGACGCAGTTTTTAACATTCAGCATGAGTTTTGCCATATTTGAGAAAAATGACAAAGATGGTAGTTGAAATTTTTAAGCAGCTTACTACTGATTACTTGCTCTGTGGCCGATCTTATCGAAGCGATGTGAGCAACAGAAGAAATGGAAATGAAGATAAATATAATCTTAACATGTGTGGTATTGCTAAAGTTTTGGAAGTACATTTTAGAAGGTTAAAAATACCATATGAACCCCACTTGCTCCTTGCATTTGTTACATCTTCATTCATTCTTCCCTTCACATTTTATCTTTGTCTTCCTGAAGACATTTTGATATCATTTGGAGGAATATAAAATCGTTAATCGATCCCCTAGCGATCTCAACCGATCTGTCATGTACGTTTCTAAGCTTTTAATTGGGTTTTTATATTCGCATTTGCGTATGTAATTTTTTTTAGAGGTACTAGTTTTTCAAGAGAGTGTATAGCATTGTATATGATTATTCTGTGGAAAATATTAATTTGAGCGCAAATAATAGTTTATAATACAGACCGAAAATGCAAACGCAATTGAAAAACGAAAGAATGACGACAATAGTTTTGGTCATTTCAAGTGAAACTAACCTGTTCACTTCTTTGATGGTCTACCACAAGTGATATATTGAGACGGTCCTAATGAAACAAGGAGAAAGAGCGCCAGGAAATCATCTAAGGAAAATCCAAAGCCATAAGACGTCGTTGAATTGGACTGACTGCTATCTGTTGGTGCTACTGGATTTCTTTTTGTTTTCATAAGCAGTGCCAAAACTCGTGCTGAAAAGGAAAAACTGCCTAATTGACACGGATATGTATTATTCTGTTATCCCTCGACATCCGCAGTGGATGCTCTGTATT
This sequence comes from Deroplatys truncata, assembly GCA_030765065.1. Classification (NCBI taxonomy): domain Eukaryota; kingdom Metazoa; phylum Arthropoda; class Insecta; order Mantodea; family Mantidae; genus Deroplatys; species Deroplatys truncata. The sequence goes on along the minus strand of CM060978.1, from coordinate 66,096,332 downwards.
TTCTCTTGAGATGAATCATAGCTACCCAGGCACGAATTCATAGAATAAAAATGTTGCATTGCAACTTCTACGTTAATTTATCTGAGTAGTTAACGCCATGCGTGTCGTTGCATGCCTACTTGGAAAAAAATGTTAATATATTCTTGTTGTACAAGGTGTAATATGGTAAAATGAATTTCTATCTTGTTTTATCTAAATAGTGCCGTTGCATTTTTACTTTTGAGAAAAACTCTTTTATCATTTTAAAATCATCACGTTTATTGTGTAAACTATTTGTGATATATGACTGCACACATGTATTGCACATATTAGTTGAAATGAAGACAAATGTATGCAGAATGTAATAATTATTCAGACCACCGTCGTGCTGTGCGCATGCCTCATAGCACGGATGGATGGTACGAGTTCGAAATTCGCTTCCTACATTCATTAATTGTCTAGTATGATATGCGGGTTAAGGGGCGCTAAGAGGGAATATGGATGAAAAATCCCATCTTTTGTGAAAAATTAATTTTTTCAGTTGTTTTCTTTTGGCCAAAAACAAGTACATCAAGACTAACATACTTGGAATCTTAAGAAATGATGTCCTTCTAAAAGGATGCCCTTTTCTAATTACCTAACTGCAATGCAGACTTAAAAGTTACGTGTTTCACAGTCCTATTTTTGAAGGAGTTTGCTGAATTTAAAATCTAGCTCCTATAAATTTCAGATAATAAACTTTTAATTTTTATTGGATTTTCTACGAAAGGAGATTAGTAAAACTAGTATCAGGATTTCTATCCTTATTAGTATTTAAAATGAAAAATAAAATATCCGACACAGTTCCCAAAAAAATCACAGTTTTAATGTTTAGTACATTAATTACCTTTTTATTTATATCAGGATCCAAAAATATTAACAATCTGAGTACTACTTTAAACTTGAATACATAAATGAATGACACCACAAAATGTTTTAAAAATATTGTGCTTTATTTTTATAGGGAGACAGATTTTGAAAAACTGTATGCTTTTTAACAAAAAATAACCATTAATAATTAAAAAGAACTGTTATCCCAGAAGGATGAAACCTTAATAGCTATTTAAGCATCTTTGGAAAATTTGTGTGCCATAAATGAAGCTTCTAGCTCAAACAGTATAGAAAATAGAAGTTTCAACCACTTCTCCTCTTAAACTAGACTATTATTGTTATTATTATTATTATTAGTAGTAGTAGTAGTGGTAGTGGTAGTGGTAGTGGTAGTAGTGGTAGTGGAGGTAATATTAATAGTATAATAGACAAATGAGAAACCGGTTTTCACAAAATACGTCTTATAAGAGTTTTTTTTTAAATCAATTGATAAATTTTAAGTATTCCATACCTCAGGTATTGAATATTGTAATGAATTTTAACATTTTTTCATTACTAATCAATGGAATTTGCATTGTATTCTGAGGTTTCACCCGAAATACGTGTTTTGAGCTCCCCTGAACCTAAGAATGTTTACGTAAAGCTGCGCGGTTCAATAGGTATATTTTGCTATTCCGATATCATGGTAAATGTTTAGCAGGTTCTGCACAGAAAATTGTAAAACATTTCTACCTCTTAGTGATTTCAGCCAATATAAAAATTTGTGTCAGGCTTTTGTATTGAATTTTTAACTCTGTATCGATTCCTAACTTGCTTCATGCCTACAAAAGATATGACAGGCATTACATGATTGCACGTTAATGAAAATATCCCCCAAAATAAAAATCCTTTCATAAAACAAATACTATCAGCAGAACAACAATTTGCCAAGTTCCAAGCTGCTTAAACACAGAAAGTACACAATAGCGACTAATTAAAACTACATAGAAGTGACGTCATTAATCCGAATTACAAAAAAAAAAAGTCTTGAAGGCTCTTGCAAATTCACTCAATGAAAGAGGCCCCTGAAACCAAAATAACGGGGGAGGGAAGGGTTGGAGATAAGCCCGGGGGCCCATCCTTTTATACACCCCAACATTTTCCTGACAAAGCCGTTCCCGATAATCCAAATGACCTCACCATTTTCATTTGAAACTTTAATGACGGATGTGGTAGTTCACCCCCGCCCAAGCCCCTCTATAATGGCTGGCGGGGCGGGATCGAAAAATTGGCTCTCATTGCTACAGCAGTTCGATTGTTTCGAGACTGAAACTTGAGCAGTTCACCCCCCCCTCTCTAGAGTCGGAGGATTTGTAGAAGCATGGTCTTCCATTAACATTATCATCAGCATAATTGTGATAGTTGCAACCGGCGCGTTGCCATGGCAATATTGCGTGCGTTTCTCTTAGGGCAGAGAAAGCGTTGCATTTGATGACGCCGTTTAAGGCGATCAGTCTGTGAAATCTTACAATGCTAGCCTCCAGTTCCCGAGGTCACGGGTTCAAACCCGGCGGAAGGCGATGGATTTTTTCGGGCGTAAAAATCCTTAGCATGGCTTCCTTCGGAAGGGAAGTAAAGCTGGTGGTCCCGTGTCGTAGATTTACAGTACGTAAAAGAACCTCAAGCCTGATAGAGGCATCTCAGCAAAACTACTGGTCTTTCACGCCCAATATAGAATGAGACGACAGCACTTGAAGAGTGTCCATAAATAGAACTCAATTTAATTTAATTTAGTCTGTGAAATCTTGAATAATTTTTTTTTCACTCTATTTTATTTTACGTCGCTTTAACTCCCTAGTCATATCGCGACGGATCTGTTGGTGGTTACTCTTAGAACGATATGTGATGGACAGTTAGCCTTCTAGGTCTCATTCCTGTAATCACCCGCTCCGTCACGTGTCACAGAGACCCTAGCGCATAGTTACCGAATCTTCTCTTTCGTGCCGTGAAGACGGCATTAAAGTGCCTTTCAGTTCAACCGTCGCTCCCATATGAAAGCGGACAGATAGCCTTCTAGGTGTCATCCCTGTAACCACCCGCTTCGTGCCGTGCAGATGGCATTAGGGTGCCGTCCAGTCTAACCGCCGCCCTCACACAGAAAGGCGGACAGTTAGCCTTCTAGGTCTCAATCCTGTAACCCGCTCCGCCACGTGTCACAGAGACCCTAGCCCATAGCTACCGAATCTTCTCTTTCGTGCCGTGCAGACGGCATTAGGGTGCCGTCTAGTTAGCCTTCTAGGTCTCATCCCTGTAACCACCCGCTTCATGCCGTGTTGATGGCATTAGGGTGCCGTCCAGTCCAACCGCCGCCCCCACACAGAAAGGCGGACAGTTAAACTTCTAGGTTTCATCCCTGGAAATGCCATCTTGCTTCGTCACGTGCCCACAGGGACCCCTAGCGCATGGCAGCCGGATCTTCCGCTTCGTGCCGTGTAAATGGCGTTAGGGTGCCGTCCAGTCTAACTGCTTACATTGTCTGTAGATAGATGGCATAACATTCACTATTACCACTTATTGTTCATTTTACTATTGTTTTAGACCTAAGGTGGAACTTTGGGTCGTGGTATTAAATATCCAATCCGGCATTTACCTTGGCGACTGAGGAAAACCACGAAAAAACCTCAGACAGATTGGTCGGCCCACGGATTTGAACTCGGGACCTCCCGAATGCGGGTCACAGACTTCACCTCCTGAGCCATCCTGCTCGGTTCTGGAATACTGTATGCTTAATAAATCGTCAATTTATGTTTTCACCAGATATTTATGACTATAGTATAACCTTGACGAGCGGGATGGCTCAGGCGACGTCTGTGGCCCGCATTTGGGAGGTCCCGGGTTCGATTCCTGGTGACCGCCCACTCTGACCACGGGGTTTTTCATAGTTTTCCTCTAGTCACCTAGGCGAATGCCGGGGTGGTGTATTTTACCAGATTTCCCCCATTTCCTCTCATTTCATTTCTCCCTTTCCCGTTTCAGGTGCGTCTTCGAGTACTGCGGTGCTGGCGGTGTCGGGTAGATGGCGTAGTTGCTTGCGCATTAGAAGATTTCACCCCGTGAACGCCTGTTAGAGTCGCTTCATCGCCCTCTCTCAGGTTTCTTCCCCTCTGCCTGGTGCGTGAGTGTTCAAAATGGAAATATTAGGGACTTGTGCGCGTCTCTGAGGACCTATCTACCTGCAACCTCCTATGGCTCCTTCTCGTCATCCCTGCCTCCCAGGGGTGTAGCCAAAACGATCAAGTTGCTCACGTGTATCTCACTACGATAAACACATCTTACATCCCACAGTATAACCTCAGTTATGCGTGTTCAAAGGGGGACGGTTAAAATATTCTGTAAATGAGAAAATGTCAAAGTGAATTTTCTTGTGGGACTGAAACTTTTATTAGAACTCAAACTAATATGTATTATTTAGTATAAGAAAGCAATATATGAAACAGACACACAAATAATAAACATAATACATTATTTAGGGTACTTACATGCATACCAGTACTGATATTCATAATTAAACTTAAAAAATATAATATCTGATATGTTATATTCACATGATTTCCTTTACCCCCTATTTTGTATTAGTGGGAATACAAAATATTCTTACTAAAGCTTATCTATCTACTTCATATTAATCCAGATAAACCTTAGCAGAAATAATTACTTTACACATAAGAGAACAGCGACAGTCAAATGTTTAAGAACTTGAATTTATACGCTGGCCTCAAAACTCCATACTCTTGTCATGACATCGCGAAAAACAGCTGAAAGTCGACAGGACCCTAACAGAATGACAAAATTATTAAACAATTCGAAACACTAACAACGAATATCTCGGAAATGGCTTATGCCATTGAAATAAATTGTATGATTTGAAGAGATCTACATTTTTTGTGTAGTACCTATTAGTCTATCGCTTAACGTTCACCAGTTATTCAAGATTACGATCCTTCCGAATAAACAGACTTCACAGCCTGTTTCCAGAAAATTCAACATAAACATTTTATTTATCATGTAAATATCTTTAACATATGATGTTTTAAGCAAAATTGTTAGAGCCATTTTTGAGAAAATAAAAAATTTCAAAGATGTTCCATGTAGAGGGTAGTTGGGGTGGGAGATTTTCTTGAAAATCTCGTGTCGCATCTTCGGCAAATATTGAATTTAAATGCCAAGTTTGGTATTTGTACAATTTTGGAGTTATGCTGTTCACACACGCAAACACACGGCCCTTTTTCTAAAAATGCTTTCTTGGGGTTCAGGAGGGCCTCAAAACATATATATATATATATATTCGGTGAAATTTCGGCATTGAATTTTTGAGCGGTATACAATACAATTTCCTTACTTACTGTAGGTATAGCCAACTAGTACAGAAAGTAAAACAAAAAAAAAAAAAGAATAAAAGAAAATGAAACACAGAACAAAGATGTTCATAAACCTTTTCAATGTCCTTATCGAAATTTAAAGAATAACTCCTTTCACTCAGTATTGTATACATTGTGTTTTTTTACTTTCTCTACTACGTACAGTAAGTAGGGGAAGTATTGCATTCCACCCAAAAATTCGATACCGAGATTTCACTGGAAATACATGTTTTGAGACTCCCTGAATCCAAAAAAAGCATTTTTGGAAACATGTCAGTGTGTATCTCTCTGTGTGTGTGTGCGTGTGTGTGTGTGTGTGTGTGTGTGTGTGTGTGTGTGTGTGTGTGTGTGTGTGTGTGTGTGAACAGCATAACTCAGAAACGAACAGTCGGATAAACACCAAACTTGATATTTAGGTTCGGTATCTTCCAGAGATGCGACACGAAGGTTTTCAAGAAAATTCTCCACCACAGATTACCCTTTACATGGAACATTTTTCGAAAATTTTAATTTTCTCAAAAATGGCTCTAACGATTTTGATTAAAATATCATATGTTTAAGATATTTTCATGACAAATAAAATGTATATCTTAAATTTTCTGGGAATGTCTCCAAAAGTGTTCTTCATTGTGAACGACTTTTGCATAACTGGTAAACCATAACAGATAGACAAAATTTTACTACACAAAAAATGTAGATCGCGTTAAAATACACAATTTATGTCATATACATTTTTTTGATGAGTGAACCGTTTTCGATATATTGCTTGTGAGTCCCTTAAATTTTCCAATTTTCCAATACTTATTCTCAAATTCGTTATTCATTTTTTTATGTCGTGGACATGCAAAGAGAATGGAATGCACCACATAGCAACCAGCGCTTAAAATGTTTGTCTATCGTCTAAAACCTACCATATTCCCCTTGCATCTACAAGAAAGTTAGCAATACGATTAACATCTCGATTAACATGAAGCATATGGAGAATAAGCGTTTGTAAAAATAGTTTGTACAAGAGTAGAGAAAGTCATGTGAGTGTAACACATCAGATTTTTTTAAATGAAACTACAGGAAAAGTTCCTTGCAGTGCTGTTTTGAAAATTTGGGGTTTTAAATGTTTGCTTTGACATATACTTACCACTGAGCTATAATTATTAGGAAAACTTCACTTTTTATTGCACTCGCAATAACTGTAATAATAATAATAATAATAATATTAATAATAATAATAATAATGATGTGTTTTCACATCTTATTCTTTCTATTCTTATCACAAAACTGGAAAAAATCATCTGATGCTATACGTTACAAAGTGTAGGACAAACAAAAAAGGCGAGAAGTCAAATGGGACACATTTCCTGCGATGAATGTCCAAAAGTTGGCCCACTTTCCAACAGTGGGGTATGACGGCCGATAAGATTTATTGCTGCACCAATGTTGGATGCAAAGAACTTGTAACTTGGTTTTAATATTATTTCTTTTATTTCTAAGAAAGAGCATTTAACGTGTTACAGTCACATAACTTCCTCCATCCACTGTTATTTATTTTCATATTCGCTGTACCAGTTATTCATATAAATACTTATTTTTCTATCTACTTCATGTTAACCAAGAGGAATTACAAGAGAAATAATTTCATTGCACTTTTTGTTGTAACTACACAAGAGCACAGAGTTTAAATTTTTAGACGTTTAAAAAGAAGGTCGCTATGAAATTGTATACTCCTTGCTGACATAAAAACAAAAGAATGGTGATTTAGTACTTAATAACTCGAATACTTAAAATACTGAAAAATTCAAACGAACAGGAAAAAGATTAATGCTATAGATAATTATTTTTACATGTATTGTAATTTTAAGAGATCTGCGTTTTTCTGTAACGCGTTATTACTTTTACTACCACTAAGTAGAGGAAGCATTGCATTCCACCCAAAAATTCGATATGAGATTTCACTGGAAATGCACGTTTTGAGAACCCGGAACCTCCAAATATAGCTTCTAGTAAAAGGTCCGTGTGTGCGTCTGTGAGCCGTATAACTCAAAAACGAAAACTTGTATGAATACCAGACATGGTATGGAGTGCATCTTTCAAGGAGCGATAAAAGATTTTCAAGAAAATCTCCGCAAGCCATATCCATCACATAAAAAATCTGATGTGTTACACTCACATGACTTTCTCTACTCTTGTAAAACTGTTTTTACAAACTCTTATGCTCCATCTATTTCATATTAATCGAAATAAACATTTGCAAAAACGATCTTTTGACAAAGAGAATTACATTTTACACATGGCGACCAGTTCTAAAGATATTTGACTATCGCTTAAGGCCTACTATATTCCCCTTGTTTTGTATTTGCAAGGGCAATATAGAAATACAGTAGTCTTTAAGCGTAGACATATCTCTTAATAGCTGGTTGCTAGGTGCAGCACCATTCTCTTTGCCACAGATTAATACTCTTTGCACATTCAAGACAAAAAAATGAATAACGAATTCCCATTTGAGAAATTAAGTATTGAAAAATTTAAGGAAATAACAAACAATATCTCGAAAATGGTTCACTCAACAACAAAAAATGTATATGACATAAATTGTGTATTTTAATGCGATCTACATTTTTTGTGTAGTAAAATTTTGTCTATCTCATAGTTTACCAGTTATGCAAAAGTCGTTCACAATAAAGAATACTTTTGGAGACATTCCCAGAAAATTAAAGATATACATTTTATTTGTCATGAAAATTTCTTAAACATATGGTATTTTAACCAAAATCGTTAGAGCCATTTTTGAGAAAATTAAACTTTTCGAAAAATGTTCCATGTAAAGGGTAATCTGGGGTGGGGGTATTTTCTTGAAAACCTTCGTGTCGCATATCTGGAAGATACTGAACCTAAATACCAAGTTTGGTGTTTATCCGACTGTTCGTTTCTGAGTTATGATGTTCACAGACACACACACAGACATGTTTCCAATTTTTTTTTTTTTTGGGTTCTTGGGGTCTCAGTACATATATTTTCGGTGAAATCTCGGAACCGAATTTTTGGGTGGAATACAATACTTCCCCTACTTACTATAAGTAGTAGAGAAAGTAAAAAAACGCTGATTTCTTAAGTTCTCAAAAATGGTTCTAATAATTTTGAATAAAATAGCGAAACTTAAACATATCTGCATGAATAATAATAATAATAATAATAATAATAATAATAATAATAATAATAATAAGTACATTTTGAACTTTAAAACGAATAGTCTGCTAAGTCCTCTTCTTTCTAAATATATTGTTGTACAGGGAGGAACATAAGTAGGTATGTAGTAATGATACACTATATATGCAAGGAAAATCCGCTTTAATTTTACATCATTAGTTTTACAATTTTACTTTCATACAATTTTTAAATTAATTTCACAGATGAGCAAGGTTGAACAACTTAGTAAGAAATAACTAGCCATAAGAATCCAAATATTCATCTCAATCCATCAAATGCCGCAATGATACAACTGTAACTGTATACCTACTTGTGTCCCTCCCTATGTAATAGTAACCATAACGGAGACAGACAAAAACTTACTGCATGAAAAATGTGGAACCTATTGAAACATAGAATTTGTATCAAATAAAGCTTTCTGCAACATTTCGAAGTATTCGTCGTTTTTCCAGGTTGAACTGTAACATGGCATCTACAGAGACTTCGTCTGGACGCGTCGCCAGCCTAACGGATGTTTTTGCCACCGGGAAGCACGCTGTTTGCCGGCGGAGTCGGTTATCCATAGCCCCTTAAATTCAAGCGCATAGACTTTTCTTGCAAATTATAACTACAATAACCATATATCTTCGTCATAGAAGATGCTGAAAATTATGTCCTTGTACCATCACACATCTCTCATATATTTTAAGAAAATTTGCATTAACACTTAGTTCTTCATGGTTATGCAAATAAAACCATATGCTTCGTGCGTAAAAAGAATTAAACGAGGGTCAATAGAGAGACCATTAACATTATTCAACAACCCAATTGCAAAAATTAACTTCACTACATTATCGTGTGGTTGCAATTCCGAACTACAGTTAACTTGTAGGGTTTAATTTTAAAAGTTTAGTGGCATTCCAAGCTTTCTTTTTTCCGTTGTCATAGAGTTTTTCCTCCGTAAGAGTATAGCCATTCACTTTCGGTTTCTGATCTAGAATAGTTCCGTTTTCCTAAACTTGTTCACAATATTACGAATCCTTTCTCTGTGAGGCGCACGGACAGGAGGCAATCTGTCTATAAATCGCCATCTCACTTCTCTTACAAGTTTGTCACATAGGAATCGTACATGACAATTCTGGTATCAAAGTAATAGGAACTTTTGTCATTATAACAGCACTAACACACTATAACTCTGAAATACGTGGTCTTACAATGTACAGCACAGACTTCTCGTCAACTACTCAGCAGGCACTCGGAGAGAAGGGAAAGTGTAGAGGGAACAGAACCGGTTAGAAACACCGTAGTGCAGGGCAAGCAGTTAGCCGTAATACGGCCATGTGTCAAAACGAAGGCTCTGTATAAAGTATCTTAGGCGATTATGCTTTTATCCCCGAATAACTTCGTTAGTAAGAAAAGCTGACCTAAGGTATGCATACAGTTGTGTTTTGTTTTCTGTGTTGTACATTCAAGCAAATCCTTGTTGCTTAATTTTGGAGTATTTATTTTTAAAAACATCACACGACATCATTCATACGGCTTTCTCTACCCGATATCGCTTATTACTGGGTATACAAATTATTCTTAGGAAAGCTTATTTTCCTATCCACTTCATATTAATCGAGATAATCCTTTACGGAAATAGCGGCATTGCGCATTTCGTTACAGATACAAACGGAATAGCGATAGTGAAATGTTTTAGAGCTGTACTTCCATACTCTTTCCAAGACAACGCGATATACTACTGAAAATCGACAGGACTTTAAAAGAATCGATAACGTATATCTCAGAAATGGCTGATACCACATAAAGGTTACTTGAAATAAATTAAGTGTTTTAAGGAGGTCTACACTTTTTATGTAGTACGTTCTCGTCTATCGCATATCGTTTACCAGTTATACAAGATGGTACAAATTTTCTTCCGAATGAAGGCTATTCCCAGAAAATTCAAGATATGCATTTTATTTTTCATGTAAATATACTTAATATGTATTTTAATCAAAATCGTTACAGCCATTTTTTAGAAAATAAATAAAAATTTTCGAAAAATGTTCTATGTAAAGGGTAGTATGGGCTGGAGGGAACTTATTTGAAAATCTTCGTGTCGCATCTGAACTTTGGAAGATACTGAACCTAAATACAAAGTTTGGTGTTTACCCAACGAGTCGTTTTTGAGTTTTGCTGTTCACACACACACACACGCACACACACACACACACACACACACACACACACACACACACAGAGGCCTTTATCTGAAAACGTTTCCAGTGAAATCTTGACATCGAATTTTTAGATGGAATACAATACATACCCTACTTACTAAACGTAGTATAGAAAGTAAAAATACCTACATAGCGATGTTGAATATCTTTACGTTAGCACCACGCTTTGGGCGCCAAACTTGAGAGGGTTGTTGCTGCCCCACGTATGATACAAAGTTTCCGGTGGCCTTCGTCGCACGTTTTACTTTTTCGGTGGCCTTCGTCCCCACGTTTAAAAATCAATTTTGTATTTTTAATGATTATTTAAATATTATATATGTATGCCTTGGCTGCGTCAGTAGTAATTTTTAGAACACGTATCTCTTAGCAGGGGTAGTACGGCTAAAGAATGAAGGCTTAAACAAATTATAATTTTTTACTTCACTCCTTTTATTAATCCTTCACACGATTAAATAGCACTTCACTGATATATTGTGGCATGTGCACAGATTATAGTAATAGTAATACGTCCTCTGGTTACCCAAGTCGAAGGTTGGCAGTTTATCTGAGGAGGGGCGATTGAGGGGAAACAGTCTGTGCCTGTGAACTAAGGCAGCGTGGTGTGTGCGTGTGCGGGATGCTAAAGCTAAGTGCATTAACAATTCTAAGTCGACAGCACTTACGTCGCTCGTCTCTCCACATCACCCAGCACCATTGTTTCGTCGGCTGGGGCTTACCACACACATGTCTATTGTTATATTTTACTTCACACATTTGTATGTCATTTTTGGTATGTCTTTGTCTTGTTTTTTCATGTTTATTGTATTTATTTCTTTCTGTCGACGAGGACGTCGACTTCGGTGGCCAGGGGGAGATGTGGCATGTGCACAGATTATAGTAATAGTAATACGTCCTCTGGTTACCCAAGTCGAAGGTTGGCAGTTTATCTGAGGAGGGGCGATTGAGGGGAAACAGTCTCATTGGTGGGGATATGGCGTTAGTGACGCCAAGCTTAGCGTGGGTTTTCTGAGCATTCTGGGACTAGTGTTCGCGAGAGTTAGACGGATAATTGTCTACGACATGGCGTCCTCGCCCGGCAGACACATGGGGTAAGACATTATTATAATAAATCTACTAGTTGTCCATTCCTTTGCAGTTTTTAATTATGATAGTAGAATAGAATCCTTGCCTCTCCCTTCAGCCAGGAATTATGTTAGTGTAAGAATATTTTTGAGATAACTTTAGCTACGTCCCTTTGTCGATACCTCGAGTTTTAAAGTTCTTTGTTTGTTCTACGATCCCTCTCGTAAGCGAGTCGCCCTCCTCTGAAGTTAAGTAATTACAAAATATTGAGGTACACGACAATATCATACTATAGAGCTGTGAGATTATTGTTATTTGCACTTTTTAACACGTAGACTTTATATTATTCTCGCCGTAATGAATTTGTTATGTCTCACATTGACCACGTATCGTACCGATCGGGTACGCAATCTTGTAGCGTCTGGTTGGGAACGCTGTCTTGTTGCGTCTGCCGCTTGAATTTGCACATTTCATCTATGTTAAGTCTCTGATTGGCTAATCCTACTCCAATAGAATACTTTTATTTAACTTAAGCTTTTTCTAGTTGTTGATTGGCTATTTATAAACTGTTTTAAATATTATATTATTGTTCAAAGAATTATTAGTAGCATTATTAAACTTTCTAATTTATTGTTGTCCCAAGGTTAACTCATTGTTTCCTCATTGTTAGCAACTTTCGGCTTCTACATTGTAATTCTGTTTGCTACGGAAAACAGCCTGTTTCTATTCTCACAGCTCTTACATTGTTAAATTACATAATACATTCACCTAACATAATGTGAACAATATGTACATAATAATAATAATATAAACATAATACAATGACTGTAACATACATTTTGTGTATCATATTATACACATATTGCTTTAAGGCGGGCTGTTATTATATTTTAAATTATATAATTAGACTGATATCATTTAAGTGATAAAAATACTGACTCAATAGGTACTGCATAAAGTAAGGTGAGTAGAAGAATCACTTATTATATCAAAAATATAATATTATGAGTTATGTGAAGTGTAATGGGAAGAGAAAGTCGTGTGAGACAGAATATTTTCTATATTTTATAGTTTTCTAGTTGTAACTATTTTTACACGGTTAAACCGCACTTTTTTTAAAAGGTCTTTGAGAAAATAAAAACAAGGTATTGTGCGACGGCAATATAACACTGGTTGTTCCCTTCCCTGCATTACTTTGTGCTACCCTTAACTTTTGATTAGTAACAGATATCTGGGGACGACATTGCGGACTCCATGTAAACATGCAGGTATGTTTATCTAATGACGAGTTTTGCTAATGGGGGCGAACGTTGCTATGGAGATTCCTTCTTTTGATTCCGCACGTAAACAGCCTTCTTCCTCGCCCCTTGCCCTTGTAGCTCGCTTTTTATCAGAGTACGAACCAATTTATTATTTTTCCCCGGTACTCTGGAACTGCCCCAGAGGATTTCAATACCCTCTGAATCACTCATAAAATTAGCTGAAATATGAAGTCAGCACAAGTTCGCTTACTTTTGGTACGTAATTTTACAAGCTGAAATAAAAATTTATTCAAGTTGCGTATAAATATTTTGGATGTATTAGCTTTTACTTCAAAGCTGCAAACGTAACACAACACTAACAATAGAATCTTATGTATGCAAACACATGACTTTTTCTACTCACTCATTCTTAAAAAATTTTATTCTTCCACCTTTTTTCATTGTACGTTGACTTTAGCACCTAAGGTCATATCGATGGTTTTGCCTTTGGAACAATCGCTGATCGGCGATGATGTTCATTCGTTTTACTATGGTATTAAGCTTTGAGTTTGTTTACGTTGCTTTTTCTATTTAAACATTAATTTCACACTCTCGCCCACACTTCAAGACTCTAGAGAGGACGGAGAATAATCCTGCCTAAGGAAAAATTCCCATTTTCCAGCCAGGAATCGAACCCGGACCTCTGGAGTGGGAAGTTGGCATGCAAACCACCAGACCACAGTGGCCAAAATGGAGTTTTATTTATGGATATTGGGTGTGAAAGACCGGAAATTTTGCTCAGAGGCCTCTTTATCAGGCTTGAGGTTCTTTTACGTGCCGTAAATCTACGACACGGGACCACCGGCTTTACTTCCCTTCCCAAGGAAGCCATGCTAAGAATTTATACGCCCGAAAAAATCCATCGCCCTCCGCCGGGTTTTAATCCGCGACCGCGGGTTCTAGACTAGACAGTAGACAGACATGGTAACCTCTACACCACGGAGATAAATAAAAGAATCTTATGTGTTGCATACACATGACTTATTCTACTCACTCTTCTACAAACAATTCTTAGAAAATACTATTCTTGTCTGCCTTTTCCCATTTATATGTCGCCTTTAATACCTAAGGTCATATCGGCAGCTTTTCCTTTGGAACAATCGCTCATCGGCAATGATGTTCACTCGTTTTAATATGGTGTTAATCTTTGGGTTAGTTTACGTTACTTTTTCTATTTAAACATTAATTTCACACTCTCGCCCACACTTCAAGACACTTGAACAATCCTGGCCTAAGGAAAAATCCCCATCTTTCAGCCGGGAATCGAATCCGGGACCTCTGGAGTGAGAAGTTGACATGCTAACCACCAGACCGCAGAGGCAGTCTGTCCGCTTCTTGTTAATCATGATAAACTTTCATTACGCATTTGCACATTATTCATTTTATAAAAAGGATGCAGTAAGCTAAAGCGATAGTCAGAATTTTAAGAAGCCGGTCGCTATGTGAATGCTTCCATACTCTTTGTACAAGAAAAAATCTGATGTGTTACACTCACATAAGTTTCTCTACTCTTGTACAAATTATTTTTACAAACTCTTATTCTCCATCTATTTCATATTAATCGAGATAAACATTTGCAGAAACGATCTTATGACATGCAAAGAGAATTACATTTTACACATAGCGACCAGTTCTAAAAATATTTGACTATCGCTTAAGGCCTATGTTCCACTTGTTTTGTATTTGTAAGGGCAATATAAGCACAGACATATCTCTTAACAGCTGGTTGCTACGTGCAGCACCATTCTCTTTGCCACAGATTAATACTCTTTGCATATCCAAGACAAAAAAATGAATAACGAATTCCCATTTGAGAAAATAAGTATTGAAAAATTTAAGGGAATAACAAGCAATATCTCGAAAATGGTTCACTCAACAACAAAAATGTATATGGCAGAAATTGTGTATTTTAACGCGATCTACATTTTTGGTGTAGTAAAAATTTGTCTATGTCTTATGGTTTACCAGTTATGCAAAAGTCGTTCACAGTGAAGAATACTTTTGGAGATATTCCCAGAAAATTCGAGATATACATTGCATTTGTCATGAAAATATCTTAAACACATGATATTTTAAGCAAAATCGTTAGAGCCATTTTTGAGAAAATTAAAATTTTCGAAAAATGTTCAATGTAAAGGGTAATCTGGGGTGGGGGGATTCTCTTGAAAACCTTCGTGTCGCATCTCTGGAAGCTACTGAACCTAAACACCAAGTTTGGTGTTTATCCGACTGTTCGTTTCTGAGTTATGCTGTTCACAGACAGACACACGGACATACACACGGACATGTTTCTAAAAATGCTTTTTTTTATTCAGGGGTCTCAAAACATATATTTCCGGTGAAAACTCGTTATCTAATTTTTGGGTGGAATACAATACTTCCCCTACTTACTATATGTAGTAGAGAAAGTAAAAACGGATAACCACTTTACTACTTGAAAAAATAAATAACTATTTGATAGTTCAAACCAATAACAAGGATCATCTCGGAAATGGCTAACGCCCAAAACAAAATATTTGACGCAAATTGTCCGCCTTAACAAGATCTACATTTTCTGTGTAGTAATAGTTTGTCTATCGCTTACAGTTTACCAATTATACAAAAGTACATTCAGAATGAAAAGAATTTCACAGGCTATTCCCAGAAAATTCAGGATGGGTATACATTTTATTTGTTATGTAAATATCTTAAATATGTGATATTTTAACCAAAATCTTTAGAGCCTTTTTTATAAAATAAATAAAGAACTAGTAAAAATGTCCCATGCAAAGTGTAAGTTAATGTGGGGGAATTTTCTTGAAAATCTTTGTATTGCATCGTATTGGTTTGGAGACGGGAAAACATAAAACTCAGGTAAATCGAGCTTTTCCGTACCCCAACACCAATCTTTTAATATTCCCTTCAGCTGTTTAATCAACAACTTAACTGAAACATATGTCCAACATAATATACAGTATAACATATATAAGAAAAGTATTCCACATAGTATGAAACAAAATACTGTACAAACATGTAACTACAAAAAAGTTTATTTTTTCAGGACTCGTTTCGACATTCCTTACTCGTCCGAAAACCCGCCTTTTTGATTCTAACATTAAGTGCTTTTCTCTTAAGGGTGTGCTTCTAAAATGAATAATGAATGTAGCATTGAAATTCAGATAAAAGCAATAATATAGTGAATTAGAAATATAACACCAGGCAGATATAGCAAAATATATGTCAATTTGTGATGAAAAAAATTTAACCAAGTTATGGTTGTTTTCCTTTTCAATGAATGCCTTTATATACTGAATTTTCTTAATTTTACGATTTTACACAACGCTTGTATTATAAAATAACATTGGTAAGCACTGAATACGAAGACGTTCTCTGGGATTTTGCCACGCGAGAGAAATTATATTATAATTGTATTTTAAAACATGCCACAGTACTAAAACGTTACCTTCCTTGAACACCGGTACTTTCCTGGTCCTGTTCTGCATATACGTGGTTAAATACTATCACTAAGCTTTTTTTTTCACACTTCTTAACATTTTTCAGAAAGGCAGTGTGTGTTTGAACAGCTGACTAATGAGGTTATAATCAGGTTGGTAAACATTCACACGTAAAAAGTATAAACAGTTTACGTCTACAATCATACATTGTTGCTCTTTAATGCAACAATGTATGATTACATAGTTACTCTGTTTAGAAACACTAGGTGTTTTCCGTGGTTTATTTACATTTTTATCTGTCGCATTTTAAGCCACTTTTTACACATAAGTATATGTTGGTCTCACAAATTGCTGCAGATTAGAATTCCGGGAGAGCCAACATACAGTACCGAGTATTATTTTCTCTTTCTGTGTACCACACAGAAGATTCGAACTACGATTCCAGCAGCTGTAGTTCTGCATGTTTATGCTTCTTGTCTAAAATGTGTACCGACAAGCTCTATATCGACGTAACGTAAAACTAACCAGTTGCCTTCTCAGAAAGCTTCGCAACGCACATTATAATGTTACACTGCGAGTGAAGACAAAGGCTGCAGGTCAGGTTACCCAAAGTAAACACAACATGAAGCTTTGCAGATGTTTGCAACGGTATGTAAACACAACTTGTTCTGTTTCCTAGTTTGCGCGATCTACTTGTCTCAGAAAATGTATGTAAATGTGTATAAAACATAATCAGGAGAAAAAAAATACGATGTAATATATGCACAAGGCATTCTCTATCCTCTATCATTTATTAGTGGGTACACAAATTATTCTTACTCAAGTTTATTTTTCTGCCTACTACGTTTTAATCCAAATAAACCTTTGCAGAAAATTTTCTGCCTACTACGTTTTAATCCAAATAAACCTTTGCAGAAATAGCTGCATTACACATTTCGTGAACAGCGACAGTCAAATGTTTAAGATGGACCTGTATGCTGGGCTTAAAATTCCATAGTTTCCATGCAATCGTGAGAAACAACTGAATGTTGAAAGTTCCAAGAAATAAACAATTCGAACCTTTAATAACGGAAATCTCAGAAACCGCTTATGCCACAAAAAAACTAATTTTAAATAAATTGTGTGTTTTAAAGAGATCCACTTTTTGTGTAGTACGTTTTCATCTATCGCTTACCGTTTACCAAATACAAGATTATACAAAATTCCCTCCGAATAAAGAGGAGTTCATAGGCTATTCCCCGAAAATTCAAGGTATACATTTTATTTGCCATGTAAATATCTTTAATATATAATAAAAATCGGTAGAGCCATTTTTTAGAAAAAAAAACATTTCGAAAAATGTTCAATGTAACGGGTAGTTTGGGGTGGAGGGATATTGTTGAAAATCTTCGTGTCGCATCTTTGGAATATATTGAACCTAAATACCAAGGTTGGTATTTATCCGACTTTTCGTTTTTTAATTATAATGTTCACGGACACACACGCACGTTTCAAAAAATGCTTTATTTGGATTCAGGGCGCCTCAAAACATATATTTCCAATGAAATCTCGTTTTAGAATTTTTGGGTGGAATACAATACTTCCCCAATTTACCATACGTAGTAGAGAAAGCAATAAAAACTGACACAATTGTTAGTTGTCAAACGAATAACAATGAATAGCCGTGAAAGTAGATAAAAACGGGTAGAAAAAGTGCCATGTTTGTTACACGTCAGATTTTGGAACATTTTTTAACAAGTGACAATCGTCACTTTATACATGTATTAAGAATCTGCGTGAACTTAATTTAAATCTTCTCATTTGTAACGTTTAGGAAATATGTGGAAAAAAAGAATGTTTTCTTCTGACTCAAGGGAATTCTAGAGAAAATGTGCCTGAACGTCTTGTTACCTTTCATTTCCTTCCTCTCGTTTACTTTGTCACCTTAGAGGAAGCATTATATTCCACCAAAAATTCTATATAGAGATTTCACCAGTGAGCCCCTCCCAAAAACATAAATACCAAATTTCTTACCTGAGTTAGTCACAGTCAAACATGCCAGACGAAGATTTTTAAGAAAATTCCCCACCTAAAGGTACCCTTTACATAGGTCATTTTCGCTATTATTAATTTCTCAAAAGTGATTACAAAAAATAATGATTAAAATAACATTGCATGACTAATAAAACGCATATCTTGAACTTTTTTTATAAACTTTTAATTTCACTAAATGAATATTTTAATAATACGAAGATGTTTAAGGGTGCTTCTTAGATTTGGTTCTTTGAAAGTAGCATAAGTAATTCTAAAACTGCAAGTTTCTGAATTAAGAGTTACCGCATTTTACGACTGATTAATCCATCATGTCCGTACTTTCATACCACAAAGTAAGTTACCACGCAAATTATTTGTACTACTGATAGACAAATTTTGCTAGTTTTCTCATACATAGTTAAAATTGTCTTAATGAGACATTTGCTGTACTAAAATGTAGTTCTGAGAATACAGACAATGTTTGCGAAACATGCATTTCAAATTAAGTATAGCTAAGATTAAATCTGAGAATTCGCCATTTAAAATTTGCTTTTTTCGCCAAAACACCATAAACAATTCATTTTGGCAAAAATGGAAAATAAAATATATGTTCTCATGGAAACAACACTTTGTAAGTACCTTAAACTAAACCACAGGTTCCACCATTACGAAACCTAAGGTGAAAATTGCTTAATTATTCCTTAAACTGCCAAAATTATGTTAATTACTATTCGTGCTCACTCGACAGTGGCGCTCTGAAAACAACTGCAGGACAGTTATTTGTTTCCTAAGTTTACCGCACTGACCCATGCTATCAGTCATTCGTTTGTTGTTCTGAAGTGATCAAATGGATCAAATCTATAATTGTGTTCAAATTAATGTTGTTATACAGCGTTACAAGCTCTAACGTTCTCCTCAACGAACTACATACAAAAGTGCTGGGAATATACCTATAGGAATGGAGATTATTATCTGCAAACAACTGTAAAGCAGATAAGGTAAGTCTAATACCAGAGAAGGTTATGCTGCCATTGAATTTAACGACCACGGAGGCAAGAGCGTAATGGCATTGCATATTTCGCGTATTAATTAAGCTTTATACGTAATTGTTAGCAGTAACATGGTTTGATGCGCGGTAGAAATGGAAAACATCACAGAACCTGTGCTTCTAACACAACACATAGCCTCTAAATGCATTAACCTAGCACATTCTCAGGTGGAGAAATGTATACATAATAATATTTCGAAAACGGAGCCTCGCAGAGATACTCAATGATGGGTATTTCTTCATATGGGGCAGTTGTTTTTAGCGAAACATATTAACAAATAGCAGGAACATCCGATTGAAACTTTTAACTTCTCGAAGAGCTTTGTTTTTGGAAAATCTTACCTGATGTACAAAAAATGGGGTAAATTGTCATGCGAATCGACGACAGGGATCTGCGCGTCTAAAACTCGAATGATTCACGTTCGCAGAAACGCATATTCAGTGCATTTCACGTCTTATTTAGGTTGGCAGTACCCACTTTGCATGGAAAAATGGCTACGTTCCTTGTTTTCCTCACGCTATTTGCCTATATAAGTGAAACACACAAAACGGGTTGGTAGGTGGGCACCAGATATTGAAGAGACCACATCACGTTCTAAACTCACTCCTAAGGTAATTTATTGCATTATTTTTCACTTCCTTATTCCTAATTTAGGTGGGCAAAAGTATAACAATTTAGCCAAGGCTTTAACCAAACCCATCATTCTCCTAAATGATTACATTTTGATACAAACATTTATAACTATCAGTGGTTATCGAAACCGGGGGGAGGGTAGGCTTGAAAGGCTTACGACAGACACAGACAGTTTACTCTAAAATAAATATTTGATTTGATAATGAAGTAACTAACAATATTATATTCATTTTACCTATATTTCATCATAGATTTTGTTAATTTCTTGCTTTTTATTGAGAGAATATGTTGAAAGCCAAAAAGTGCTGCTAAATGTAAGAAGATATAGAATTCTGAATTTCTTTTAAGGTTAAATTAATGTTAATTGGAAACAGTTAATAAAACCAGCTTTTCTTAAGGCCGTCACTGATACTAACAATTAATTTGTTGATGCGTCATATTGTTATATCGTTTTATGCTTTTGTTCCCTCACCTACCTATATAGCTAGAAAAATTACTGTATTCCAAACAAAAGTTGTACGGTGCTTTTCCCTCACACTGCGGCCAAAAACGTCGACTTCGTACATCGGCCACTGCAGCTCGAACTCCCACCGAAATAGTTATAATATATCCGCAACTGCCCCGCATTCTTGCAGTTACAATCATAAGAGATATTGGAAATACTGCCCTTCTCTATCCACGTATTTCTGGCATCATCTTAGGGCATTTTCATTCACACACTGGAGTTCAATATCCGAAATCGAGAGAATTTCTCGCCTAATGTATTATTTTAGTTCTTCCAAAGTACTTTATATTTCACATGATCATCAAATTGGGTAAATTTCTTTAATTAGATTTTGCGAAATATCAATGCCAGAGTAATTGACCCACACTTAATAATCCTCTCTGATGAAGCATAGTTCCATTTATATGGTTGTGTTTCGTCACAAAATAACAGATATTGGAGCACAGAAAACCACGATTTTACACACGAGATTTCGTTGCATGACGCAGAAATTCTTTGTGTAGTGTGCAGTAAGTGCATAAAGTATAGTTGGACCTATATTTTTTTATCAAACAGTAAATGCAGAATACAGAAATTAGTTACACCAATTTTTGAGCAGCTGACCCACTTTGAATGCCAGGCTGGATTTTTCTAACAAGATTCTGCTACCGCGCATACAGCTATTTAATTCCAGGAATTTTTTAATATAGGTTAATTAGTAAAGAATTTATGGCCCTCGCGATTTAACTCTTTGCGATTTTTATCTATAGTGGAACTTGAAAAAAAATCTGATGTGTTATACTCACATGACTTTCTCTACTCTTGTACAAACTATTTTTACAAGCGCTTATTCTATATCTACTTCGTGTTAATCGAGATAGATGTTGCTAATTTTCTTATAGGTACAAGGAGAACATGGAAGGCTTTAAGCTAAAGTCAAATATTTTAAGAGCTGGTTGCTATGTGTAGTATTCCATTCTCTTTGCATTACCAGGATAAAAAAAATGCATAACGAATTTGAGAAAAAGTATAAGTATTGGAAAATTTAAGGGAAGAACAAGCAATATCGCGGAAATGGTTCACTCAACAACAAAAATGTATATGACATAAATTGTGTATTTTAACGCGATCTACAGTTTTTGTGTAGTAAAATTTTGTCTATCTCTTACGGTTTACCAGTTATGCAAAAGTCGTTCACAATGAAGAATACTTTTGGAGAAATTCCCAGAAAATTCAAGGTATACATTTTATTTGTCATGAAAGTATCTTAAATGTATGATATTTTAATCAAAATCGTTAGAGCCATTTTTGAGAAAATTAAAATTTTCGAAAAATGTTCCATGTAAAGGGTAATCTGGGGTGGGGGATTTTCTTTAAAACCTTCGTGTCTCATCTCTGGAAGATACTGGACCTAAATACCAAGTTTGGTATTTATCGGACTGTTCGTTTCTGAGTTATGCTGTTCACACACACACGGACATGTTTCCAAAAATGCTTTTTTGGATTCAGGGGGTCTCAAAACATGCATTTTCGGTGAAATCTCGGTATCGAATTTTTGGGTGGAATACAATACTTCCCCTACTTACTATACGTAGTAGAGAAAGTAAAAAAGTATGTTATAAAATTCAAACAAATAACAATGAATATCTCGAAAATGGTTCACGCGACAGAAAATATGTAAATGACATAAATTGTGTGTTTTAATGAGATTTACATTTTTTGTGTAATAGCATTTTGTCTATGTCTTACGGTTTAACATTCATTCATTCATTCATTATCTGTTTACCCTCCTCTTATGTAGGACTTACACCCCCCCAGGACTTACAAGCGGGTGCCTGGGGTCAGAGGCCCGTCGAGGAGCAGACACTCATGGATCAGATAGAGCATCCAGGATGGGTGATCAGCCCGATGCCTGGTATGGGATGAAGGAAGTAGATGAAACGAAATGTTGGTGAAATGGATGAAAGGAAAGGTGATGATGGAGCAGTTGGTGGAATGAATGGCGGGGGAAACCGGAGAACCCGGAGAAAACCCGCCCAGACGCCGCTTCGTCCACCACAAATCCCACATGCATCCCTGGGATTGAACCCGGGTCGCCTCGGTGGGAGGCGAGCGGTCTAACCACTCGGCCACGGCGCCGCCTTTACGGTTTAACAGTTATGCAAAATTCATTCAGAATGAAGAGGACTTTTGGGGACACCCCCAGGAGGTTCAAGATATACATTTCATATACCATGAAACTATCTTAAACATATGAAATGTTAATCAAAATCATTAGAGCCATTTTTGAGAAAATCAAAATTTTCGTAAATGTTCCATATAAAGGGTAGTCCGGGTGGGGAGTTTTTCTTTAAAATCTTCGTGTTGCATCTTTGAAAGATACTGAACCTAAGTACCAAGTTTGGTATTTATCCGACTTTTCATTTTTAGTTATGCTGTTCTAAAAATGCCATTTTTTTTGGATTCAGGAGGCCTCAAAATATGTATTTACGGTGAAATATCTATATCGAATTTTTGGGTGTAATGCAGTACTTCCCCTACTTACTATACGTAGAAGCAATAAAGTGTATGCAATAAACTCCATACTTTGGAAGAACTAAAATAAAACATTAGGTGAGAAATTCACTCAATTTCATTTGTCATGAAAATATCTTAAACATATGATATTTTAATCAAAATCGTTAGAGCCTTTTTTGAGAATTTTCTTTAAAACCGTCGTGTCGCATCTCTGGAAGATACTGAACCTAAATACCAAGTTTGGTGTTTATCCGACTGTTCGTTTCTGAGTTATGCTGTTCGCAGACTGACAGACATACACCCGGACATGTTTCCAAAAATGCTTTTTTTCGATTCACGGGACCTCAAAACATCTATTTCCGGTTAAATTTCGGTATAGAATTTTTGGGTGGAAAAAGACAACTTATAAATACACATTTATGACGTTGTCAAGTCTTATCCAATCTTGTCATAAATTGAAAAATGTTTGACAATTTTTCTTATAAACTCTTGAATTGAAGAAAACGTTTGATCGTGTACATGTGGCTTAAAACAGTTTGTGAAGTGATATAACTAAAGTATTTTCACTTGACGTTACGTTGTAAGGTGTTACTGCATGTGATCGCGTTTAGCCGTGGCATTCTTGAACCATCACAGTCAAATTCCGGGCGCCTGTTTTAAAAGTTATTCCTCAGAGTAAATTATGATCAACTCCACGTGCTTTCCTCGGCATGCTAGATATATGAAACAAAAAAGCTGATTCTATTTGACCTCCCAAGTCGCGAATCCACATGTGTTTGCATACAGGAGGGACATCTATAGCCACCCAAAATTCTCTTGTTTTTATAACCTCTTTGGTAGGTGGTCCCGTTGTTTTTTTAAGCGCTTAATAACTTAAGAGGTAGCCGCCCGAGTTTTAACATAGAAATTACCTTTGAAAACAAATTAGTGGAATTCACAACGTTGGCGGCATCTTTACGCCTTTAGAACATATTAACCTTGTAAAATGTCGAAAGTAATAAAAATTAATTTAAGTAGAGCTGTAACACTTCACAAATAATTCTATAATGTCATTTAAGTGGAACATTCTGGAATGTTTTTCTTCACGATATGGCTTTAATTTTAACTGCCGATTTTGCACAATTTTGTGTCGTAGTTGTTGCCGATATTCCAAAATAAACTAATATCCAGCGAAATGATTCAGGCGAAATATGGCTTGCGCTCGAGAGCTCACGGATTCAAATCCCATATACCGACCATCTTACGGATTTTCTTTGCGTTTCCCTAGTTGCCAGATAACTACTGCACTACATATTAAATACGATGTCTCAAAGTTCCAATCAAAAAAAGATCAAACTAAATATAAAAAAATCTGATGTTACATTCACATGACTTTCTCTACCCTCTAACATATATTAATGGGTATACAAGTTATTCTTACGAAAGAGTATTCTCCTATTTACTTTATTTTAATCGAGAGAAACTGCATTACACATTTTGTTATATATATTAATTATATATAATTATTAATGATTAGAATTGTGCAATACTTCTGTAATTCTTTTCGGTCTTTTCGATGTTCAATTGTTTCTCGCGATTGCACCAAAGAGCATGGCATTTTAGGGACAGTACATAGCGTCCAGTTCTTAAACATTTAACCAATGCTATTCCCTTTATATATAAAGCTCTCTAAAATTTCATGCTCTTTGGTGCAGTCGCGAGAAACAATTGAATATTGAAGTTGGTTGTTGTATTGTATTTCGACTGTTGGGGAGCCGAACTTGAAGTTGTTGCAACCGCACGTGACGTCCGCGTAATGTGTCTGGGTACTGAACATACCGAAGTCTAAACAGGACGCACTCCCTGGGTCCTGTTCAGACTTCGGTATGTTCAGTACCCAGACACATTACGCAGACGTCTGTGCGCGCTGCGCACAGGCTAGCAATGTCCGTCCGTTCACTAACCGGGGTGCTTCAGCGGAACCCGAATACTAACGCATGCATTACACTAACACAGCACCCCTTGCCATTGCATGTTTCGCATGGTTAGCCTAACAGCATGTGCATGGGGGGACGATGTAGCCTCAGAGGATGATCGTCACTGGGGGCGGCGGGTTTGGGGCCGCCCCTACAAAAATTTTTTTTTTTAAAAAATGGTACAAAGTTCCGGTAGCCTTCGCCCCAAGTTTAAAAATATTAACTTTAATATATGGCAGTTTAATAAAATTTGTTAGAGCTATTTTTAAGAAAATCGACAATTCGAAAAATTCTCCATGTAAAGGATCATTTGTGGTAGGGGATACTTCTAGAAAAGCTTCATTTTATATCTTTGGAGAATACTGGAATTAAACACCAAGTTTGGTATTAACTTTTCGTTTTTGAGTTTTGCTGCTCACACACATACACTCACATGAAACGTTTTCTAAAACTACTTTTTTGGTTTTAGGGAATCTCAAGATATCCACTTCCGGTGAAATCTCGGTATTGAATTTTTGGGTGTAGTGCAATATTTCTCCTCTGTTTACTGCAAGTAAGCAGTAGAGAAAGTAGGTAATGAATGGTACAGCAAAGCGAACGCGGATAACGTGACCTGTCTGGCATACATTGACTGAACCTGCGTAAACGGCATGATATTGTGGCGTATTATTACTTCCATTGTCATTGCCAGACGCACTGTTGTGCTGTATTGTTGCTACCACAGTACCATTATTGGGTCTCCTTAGATATATTTCGACTTAACTTTACTGTCTTTCCTTTCGGTGTGGATCACGCCAAAGGGAGAGATCTGTTTGAACTGGTAGACGTCAACCCTGTCTGGCTTTGGCTAGACACGGTTGGTGGCGGCAAGATAGCGTTACCCAAGTGGAAGTGGTCGTTGGAACCAGACGCGGTTGTGGGCGGTCTACGGTCTGTGGCATTTCCCTCTATTCTGTTTCCTTTGTTATGTAGAGTGCCAAACGTTTTTGTGAATAAATCCCAGGTAATGTGTGTTATGTAATCTTTCAGTGTAATATAAGACCCACGCCTTCCCCTTAAATGTACACACCAAGGTCCCGGACTTTATGCTGCCAGCACGTTGCGCCCCCCCCCATGTGCGTGTTGGGGTGACCTAAATTAATCATTTTCTGGTAATCTTTTTGGTTTTCACCCCAACATGTAACAATATGACGTAAAAAGAAAGAAAAAAGTTTATGTGATACATTCACATGATTTTCTCTACCCTCCATCGTTTTTAATGAGTATATAAACTATTCCTACTAAATCTTATTTTTCTATCTACTACGTCTTAATCCAAATAAACCTTTGAAGAAATAGCTACATTATACATTTCGTTGTAGATACAAAGAGAACAGCGATGTTTAAGAACTGGACGCTATATGCTGGCCTTAAATTCCTCACTGTTTCGATACATTTGCGAGAAACAACGATATTGAAACAACTTCAAGGAATGACCAAGAAATGAACAATTCGATCCTTTAATGACGGATATCTCAGAAAAGGCTTATACTACAAAAAAAATATTTTAAATAAATTGTGTGTTTTAAAGAAATTTACATTTTTTGTGTATACTAGTTTTCGTTTAGCCCTTAACGTTTACCAGTTATACAAGGTTATACAAAATTTCGCCCGAATAAAGAGAATTTCATAGGCTATTCCCCGAAAATTCAAAATTGTATTTAGTTTGTCATGTAAATATCTTTAATATATGATATTTTAATCAAAATCGTTAGGGCCGTTTTTGAAAATACAAAATTTGAAAAATGTTCCATGTAAATGGTAGTTTGGGTGGGGTATTTTATTGAAAATCTTCATCTCGCATCTTTGGAAGATATTGTATCTAAATACCAAGCTTTGTATTTACCCGAGTTTTAGTTTTTGAGTTATGCTGATCACAGACACATACAGAGTCATGTTTCCAAAAATGCTTTATTTGGATTTATATGGCCTCAAAACATGCATTTCTGGTGAAATCTCGGTATCGAAGTATGGGTGGAATGCAATACTTCCCTTACTATACGTAGTAGAGAAAGTACAAAGGCACATCGAACCTGAAGAGAAAATGTAACATAATTAATTTCGGCTTGCGTTTGCTTTCCACTATCCAGGTTTTACCACGCTATACGTTTTGAGGTTCCCTGAAGCAAAATAGCTGGTTCGTGTGTGCATAATGTTGGGTAGTGGGAGTAATCTGCAGGAATAAATTTATGTCTGAATATTCTATTTTGGGGATATTCCCAGAGAACTTTTAAATTCATCAGTATTTTCTTTACTCTAGCTATGAATTATGATGTTACAAACTCACTATGCAAATTATTTTTTTTATGATGGAGGCACCGGTTAAACGCTGTCGCTACAGCGACTCACTTCGGCACTCTGTGGCGCAAAGGGTCGCGGGTTCGAATACCAACATAGGCATGAATATTTGTGCCCGTGGGTTCCCACACTGGGTATAAAGGACAGCACAAAGGATTTCTACTGGTCGAGGTGCGAGGGGCTGTGATTCCTCCAACGTCCCTAAGATTATACCACCACTACTTACACTACTTTTTTATGGTTTTGTTTAAAACGGATTCCATTATTCATTAAAATCAGTACGTTATACTTTAAGCGAGTTACATTGCAACATTTTGATTGTGCACAATATTAACGATAGAAAAAAAACTATATAAAGAAAGTTTACCGTTCTGCATTTTTAGATGAGATTAAGTGTTTACACAGTTTCTTCTAATTTAAAAAATCCTACTTAAGCCTGACAATTTTAACTGCCAGGAATTTTGATAGAATATTCCCAATGACAAAGTTTCTGGAAATTTACCCATACATAACACGCGCAGCATAACTCAAAACAAATAAATGCAAATTCCATGCTTGCCACGTTCCGTTTTAAGGATGACGGGCAAATATTTTAAACTATTCCCTCTATCCCCTCTTTACTTGGAAGAAAGTTCATGTTTCATTTTTGGATGACTTTTAGGGTTTTGATTAAAATATCACCACTTCAGTTTTTTGTAGCTAAATAGTCTGTGAAGTTCTGTTCATTGTTATGGAATTTTATATAATTTTATATAAATAGAAAGCCATGTGAGTTAGACAAAAAAAGATTAAATAACTTGACACAAACTAATATCTTTCACAATAAGAGTGATATAATTTAACAATACCATTGACTTAATAATAATAATAATAATAATAATAATAATAATAATAATAATAATAATAATAATAATAATAATAATAATTATAACCTCACCCCATCGCACTGAAATTGCCTTGTTATATTTTACTCTTCGGAAGTAAATCTAAATTTATGTGCATAAATAGGAAAATTTAGAATATTTCTTTCACAGACGATAATGTTTCTTTACATCAGTATGGATCTTAAAGAGCAAAATAGGCATATTGGTTTAAGGTTTCCAAAAATTTGAGTGTTCTGCTTTTCCATCTTAGCATTTCAAGTGTAATACTGTGAAAAAAGTAACCGATTTTATTAATTCATATGCCGCAAGTAAAAACTTTAAAAGTAAATGTTTGTGATGCGTTAATTTTATAATCTAGCCCCTATAAATTGTTTATATTTTCTGCATTTACGTTTATGAATTACAGTTTCTTTCATACGAAATAAGATTCGTGTTCAATACAGCAAAACAATGTTTAATGACTAAACTGCCTCTACTGCTCGCTGAAACCAATGGCCAACATTGGGGGCCATCATGTTTTAATGATCAGGCCTTCTCTCCAGATGGTGTTGTATTAAGCGTCTAGAAAATAATCTTTTGAGTTATTAGTTGTAAAATATCAGTTAATTAATTTATGATGTTACCACTGGATAGAATTGTTTATCTTTGAGTAATTATTTAGCATACGCTGATAATAAGCTTGATTAAAACATACAGAGGAACTGCAGCAAAATTTTCCTACAAGACAGTTATTAAAAGGTTTTGACATACGTATCGCATACATATGGTGCCACTATATATATATATATATATATATATATATATATATATATATATGTCTTTTGTTTCACTGTGTCTTCTGTAAAGCCGCCTTTAACTTCTAAGTACTGTGGTCATATCGGGGTCTTTGACTTCAGAAACAACTCGTTCGCTGTAGGTTCTTTTAACCTACTTAAGTTGGGTTGTATTCATTTCTTGCTTGAAACACACTCACATGTACTCCCACGTGCAAACTTGCAGACTTTGTGGAAGGTAAGGAAGGATTCTAATTAAGGAGAAATTCCGCCGCCACAGCCGGGAGTCGAATCCGAACTGCTATTACTTGGAATGAAATATCCATGGCTTTTGTCTTATTTTTGGTCGCTTTCTGTATTTTCTACTGCATGGCATTCTCAACGAAAAGTCAAAACCTCCTTTACAAGCATGTTCTTTTATGACTCCAACATGTCCGTAATCAAATATAAGGATATTGTAAATAGTATTTAGCATTTTACTCAGCTGATAGATGACACTACCGAGTGAGATGGCTCAAGCGATAACCTCTGTGGCCCTCATTCGGGTGGTCTCGGGTTCAAACCTCCGGGGCCGACCAATCTGACCGAAGGTTTTTTCGCAGTTTTCCTCGGTCGCTAAGCTAATTCTGGATTGAATAATTGGATTCGCGAATTTTTTTATGATCCCTTTCATCACTACATTTCATTTTCTTCTTCACCGCCTTACCAGGAACTGGGCTGATCACCCATCCTGGGTATGCTATGTTCCAGAGTTTGCTTGCTCCTCGACAGGCTACTGACCCAAGGAATTGGCTTGTAAGTCCTTGGGGTGCAAGTCCTACAAAGAAGAGGGTAATACGTTAAAGAAGAAGAGAGTTAAAAGTAAAAACTGTCTTATAGCCTGCATCCTCCGGGAAGAACAAAACTTTTCAATGGTGAAAGAATTATCAAAATTGGTTTTACAAATGTTCACTCTTTATGACATTAGTATATTTGGATTCACTACGAAACAAAAACTACGTGTTTATGTAAACAACTGTAAACAAGCACACCATGTCTTCGCCATGTTTATTGAAGAATTCTCCGGTTCTGGAATAAACCCGTTTCTTATTGTCACGACTACAGGTTAATGTAGCAAATTTACAGAATTTTCCTTCAAGTCATTTGCAAATGGGGAGAGGGGCGGACATATACTCGCTTGGCATGCGAAACTACGGACTGTAACTTAAGATCATTACCGGGATCAGTATGGAGAAGTACAAAAGAAGAAGTTATTTCAATTTTGAGAAAATTAATAACAAAAGATGTCTTACCTTAAAAATCACATATTCAATCCTTTACAAAAATATCCTCAACCTAACCACCTCCTCGCCCGAGGCAGATGCCTGGAGCACACTTTAAATTACGAAGGTACCATAGCTAAGATGTCGAATCAAGAATCACTTATTTTATAATTAATCATCCCCACCACTATTTCCTGTCAAACCGTCACTAGCTACTTGAATATTCCGGATGTTTCTAGAACAAACGTAATGCTACCAACATTGAATTGATGCTTCCGGAACAGGACTACCAGCCCATTCTGAGAGGGTCGACTCAAGTCAGGTCTCCAAATTAAATCCCCAAATGCTCGCCACAGTGTTTATTAGCTGAGGTTAGAATGTTTTTCTTTGAATTTCATTTTTTGCTGTATCACACAGCAGCAATTGAGCATTACTTATGAAATTTGTTGTCATTATTATAATTATTATTACTACTAATACATAATTTACTCCTCATAATATCACAGAAGGCCTTGTTTACTTGCACTAGCGAGTAAACCGAATGTTTTCTTTCCACATGAAGGTAGACTTCATGAGATCTTCATGTTTGTTTTTGCTGCGGAACGGAGTAAATTAAGAGGTATATGAAATGAGTAGTAATAAAGGTAAGAGAAAAAGTTTCTGATTGAAAAAGAAACAAAAATTTCTGAGGGAGGAAACGGTGAAGAGTGGTTAATGAGACGTTGGAATGGAGTAAAATAAAAAAGATGATAATGCCTTGGAAATTCATGACGCATTAAATCAGGAGAAGCGAAAGTTGCACCATTAACTCTCATTCACCGGAATGAAAAGGGCTGGAGTCTAAAGAGCTAGGAGTAGATACAAAGAAGTCCGTTAATAATAACTTCTTTTTTTTCTGAAGTTCAACAAAGTGTTTTAACCTTTCAAGAATAGGCTTCAATAGAACCGGAACGTTTTAACTTTTATTTCTCTAGGTCCTGCTGCGTTTCTTCTGCCGACAGTTACTGCTTCTGCGTATATGTCGGATTAATTGGCCTCGCCAGTAAATAATGGCAAAGGACAAGCAACATGTTTTAAAAACCTAAGAAGAAGAATATCTGTAACATAAAATAATTATCTAAAATTATGCAACAGCGACCTGGTAACATGCAAAATGCGGAAACAACACTAAGCTGTTTATATCATAACTCGGTTTTACTTTTTCTACCACGTACATAGTAGGTAGAGAAGGTATTGCAGTTCACCCAAAAATTCGATACCGAGATTTCAACGGAAATACATGTTTTGAGACCCCCTAATACAAAAAACAAGAAAACATTTTTAGAAAAAAGATCCATGTGTGTGTCTGTCTCTGCGTGTCTGTGAACAGTATAATTCAAAAACGAAAAGCCGGATTAATACCAAACTTGGTATTTAGGTTCAGTATCTTTCAAAGATGCGATACGAAGATTTTCAAAAAATCCCCCACCCCAGACTACCCTTTACATGGAACATTTTTCTGAAAAAGTGGCTTTAACTATTTTAATTAAAGTATTATATATTTAAGATATTTTCATGATAAATAAAATGCGTATCTTGAAATTTCTGGGAATATCCCCAAAAAATCCTCTTCATTCTGAAAGACTATTGCATAGCTGGTAAACCGTAAGAGATAGACTAAAGTTAGATCTCGTTAAAACGCACCATTTATATCATGTACATTTTTTTTGTAGTCGAATGAGAAATTTATGTGAGTGCAACACATCAGATGTTTTACTTTAGACATATTGCCACAGTTCTCCATTGTTCTATATATGCATCGAATAAATGGAACAGTTGCAATGAAACCGTCACCTATACTCCGCGGTAATACGATTGCACTGTTTACTTACTAAAACCCCTCTGCTTGGTCATGGCAAAGAGTGTTCTTAAATGGTAAATGAATAAATAATTGTGCCTACTTCAATGCCCATCATTACGGTGGTTCTATTTTGAATTTGTAGTGCCTATTTGCCTGTCTAATTTAAGGTTTTTAGTGCCGAGCTTTACCAATCAATGAAGGGTTGGCACAATCTCTACCATTTGTTCTCCAGGCGATACACACGTGCGCCGCGGAGCGATACAATTACTTCATAGTAACAGCGAAACCGTGTAGGAGGCATTTAAACCTTTAAAACAATAAAAACATACTGCTAACGACCTCTGTGATGTACATTTAAAGTATAAACTACAAGTGACACGATCACCCGTCCCATTACAAACAGAACTGAGAAATGTCTCACCTTGTGCGGGGGTTAACGACACATTAATCTCAGAAAGTGGGACACTGCCCCATTATCAACCCCCCTCCCGGAAATAATTGCGTGCCCCTCTTCCCACAAATCACCGGACCGATAATAATTTTTCCGGAAACAATCGCGCCGAAAGGTAGGCAAGCCTACCCCATTCACTTTTTGTATCGCTAGCCCCGGGGCTGCCGCCCTTTGTGTGCACAGGTGTAGCTACCTCTTTAAACTTTCAGCAGTTCATATTTTTCATGTTACAAGAACAAAATTGGAATTCAGTAGCGCACTCTCTGAAACAACGCGCAAAACAATGGAACGGCGTTCTCACAGCATGAACAATGGCGACGCGCTAGCCCTGGCATCTCGGTGAAACAAGTCAAGG
This sequence comes from Deroplatys truncata, assembly GCA_030765065.1. Lineage (NCBI taxonomy): Eukaryota > Metazoa > Arthropoda > Insecta > Mantodea > Mantidae > Deroplatys > Deroplatys truncata. Next base: position 66,063,331 of record CM060978.1, on the reverse strand, counting down.
TTGCGTCGAGTTAACATTAGTATTTATAAGTGTTACTGGATATTCGTAACATTTAAATTGTTGCTTGGTAAATGTAGACAACAAGAGGAAACCATTTTATTTTCCGCACCTTTACTGTAAATAACTGGCAAGTGTGGACATTTAACAAAGCAGACCGAGCAAGATGCCTCTGTGGTAACGTGTGAGGCTCGCATTCGGGGGATCCCGGGTTCGATTCCCGTTGGTCACCCACTGTTTCCTTTGGTTCATCCTGCGAATGCTGGGATGGTTTATTATCTATTACAATTTCCTTTTCATTCCGTTTCCTTCTCATCTTTCAGGTGTGCTTCTAGCTTTCTTGACGTATGGCGGTGCTGGAGAGATGGCGCAGATGCTTGCTCAAACGAAAGAGTAGCGTCCCCGTGGACACTAGAGGACTGTTTGGTCGGCGGTAGTTCATCGTCCTCTCTAGGCAGCACCAGCAGAGGGGTGGGTCTTGGAGCCTGGAACTGTTAGGGACTTCCGCGCGTGTCTGTGGCCTGCGGCCTCCTATGATTCCTTCGCTTCATCCTTTCCTCTTGGGGGGTAGTAGCCACAATAGCTCTATAAAATCGAAGTGCGAGAGATGTCCACTCTGTTGTATAACCTATACCTATACTAGAGCTTATTTTTCTATCTACTACATTTAATCCAACTAAATCATTGCAGAAATAGTTACATTACACATTTTGTTGTAGATGCAAAGACAACAGCGATAGGCAAATGTTTAAGATCTGGACGCTATACGCTGGCCTTAAAATTCCATACTGTTTCCATGCAATCGTGAGAAACAACTGAAAATCGATGGAACATTGAAAGAATGACAAGCATTGAACAATTCGAACTTTTAATAACAGATATATCAGAAATGGCATATGCCACAAAAAAAACTTATTGTGTGTTTTAAAAATATGTACATTTTTTGTGTGGTATGTCGTCTATCGCTTAACGTATTCAAGTTATACAAGATTATACAAAACCCCTTACGAATGAACAGGACATCCTAGGCTATTCCTAGATAATTTAAGATATACATTTTATTTGTCACGTATCTTTCATATATGATGTTTTAATCAAAATCGTTAGTTTTTTGGGATATCAAAATTTTCGAAAAATCTTCCATGTAAAGGGCAATTGGGGTTCGTGTCGCATCCTTGGAAGATACTAAACTCAAATATCAAGTTTGGCATTATCCGATTTTGGCATTTATCGGATTTTGAGTTATGCTGTTCACAGACAGACACACAGACGTACGTTTCCAAAATGCTTCATTTGGATTCAGGGCGCCTCAAAACACGTATTTCCTGTGAAATCTCTGGAATCGAATTTTTGGATGGAGTGCAATACTAACCGTGCTTACTATACGTAGTAGGAAAATTAAAAAACACTTATACAAATATTTGTCTCGATTAACATGAAGTACGTGGAAGAATTGAATATTACACATCAGAATTTCAGCTAGAAGTAAATTTAAATCGTGTACTTAAAAATGAAACCTCAACAGCTATTTACTTTTGATTTCTTTGAAGCATCTGACGATATTCTTTACTTTATTTTAAAGGTATATATATATTTTTTTGGGCTATTTTCTTTGAATTTGTTGTATAAAAGTTGAGGCAGTATTTTTAACACTTAAATGATTTCAGTCTAATTATACAATATAAATTATAACAGCCTGCCTTAAATCAATATGTGTATAAATAACATAAAATGTAGTTAACAGTCATTGTATTAATGTTTATATTATTGTGTACATGTTTAATAATGTTATGTGAATTAATTACGTAATTTAATAATGCAGGAGCTGTGAGAATATAGGTCAAAAGTTCCTAACAATGAGGTAACAATCAGGTAACCTTGAGGCAATAATGAATTGGAAAGTTTAATAATGCTACTGGTAATTCTTGAAGCAACAATAATGTAATTTTGAGACAGTTTATAAATAGCCAATCAACAACTAGAAATGCTAAAAATTTAAATGAAGGTATTCTATTGGAGTAGGATTAGCCAATCAGAAACTGAAATAGGGCAAATTGTACAAATTCAGAAGTCAGTTGCTAGCAGACAGCGTTCCTAACCGGACGCGAGACGCGTCCTCGAGAAGTTTAATACGTATCCAGTGTGAGACAAAAATTCATTACGGCGAGAAATTCTACAAGTGCAATTAATAAATAATATCGCAGCTCTAAATAAGCGAAGTGTTATTTAATCGTGTGAAGGATTAATAAAAGGAATGAAGTAAAAGTTATAATTTGTGTCAGCCTCCATTTTCGCCGCACCACCCCCTGATAAGAGAAACATGTTTCTACAAATTAATACTGACGCAGCCGAGGCAAACCTAAATAAATAATATTTAAAAAAACAATGGTAGAAAATACAAAGTTGAAAGTAAAGTTGGGGTGAAGGCTACCGGAACTTTGTACCATACGTGGGCAGTTACTTAAAGTTCGGCTCCCCAACATTTGAACTATAATGCGCCACCTTCTCAAAGTAATGTTTTCAACACAACAAATCGATAGCGATATCTTGCCTAAATGCAAGTTTTAGGGTATTTTGAATTAAACTTTCATAAAAACGTAATTCGATTGTTCGGACTGCCAACAGCAAAACTCAAAAACGAAAAGTCGGAATAAATGTCGAATTTCATCGTAAAGGCAGAAACCTTTATAGGGTGCAAATCTCAGATTTTCAAATTCCTCCACTGCACCCTTTACACAGAAGCAGTGTTTTTTTTTCGTAAATACCTCGAATATTGCAGTGTAGTTTGTGAGGTCCTCTTTAGTCCTATTGAGAATTGTATAACTGGGAAACAGCAAAAGATAGACCAAAGGTCAAAACATGAGAAATGTAGAGCTCAAAATAACTAATCTGTTCAAAGGATATTTTTTTCGTGGCATTAATTGTTTCCGAAATATTTTGTTACATATTTAAAGTTTCCTAGTGTGAAATGCACTTTGGTATGTCGTAAATGCTTCCCTTGTGTGCTAATTATTAATAAAATCGATTTCTAATGTAAATATTTGAGATGTCTTTGTATGTTGCGTAGCCAAGTACGTAATGACTAATTTGAAATAATTTCAAGCCAAGCATTAATTGTCGTGTATAATCTAAATGAATTCAAGAATCAGTACTCATTTGTAAAGAAACACAATTAAGAGATGCAGCTTAAATTCCAATGGGCAGACAAAGTCGTGTATTACACATGATCTTTTTAATAAATATTTTTGATGTTTCTTTAATCAAACGATTTACGTTAAAATTGCATATTTCATGTTGAAAGTGTCAGCTAAACGTATTTATGTGCGAAGAAAGAATTACATTTCAGGCACATTTTCATGGAATTCCACAATAATCGTTTATTTTCGACTTCCCCCACCGAGTTAAAACCTGCGTGAAAGAACGGCTCTTGTTTTGACAAGGCGTTGAATAGAGGCACGGTCGCGCTTCACTTGTCTTGAATGGCTCGGTCGATCATGCAGAACCCTGCATGCATACGGAAAGCAAGATTTATATTGGCATAAATTGACGACTTCCGTACGTGCAGAATTTCAATTTACAAGCGTAAATCATTGCAACTAACACAAATAAACTGTGCGATAAAATGCTCGGCAGTGGATTTGTCAGCGCGAGCGGTCGGTCTTTGGTTAAAGTTTGCATCTGTTGAAGGGAATGTAACGCAGAGAAAATGAAGCAAATGGGGAGGTACTGAAATTGAGGTGCAAGAGATCATAAGATCTTTTTACCATCTCTTCTACAAAACTTCTTGCAAAAGCTTTATTTTCCTAACTTCATGCTAATCAAAGTAAACGATTGCAGAAATAGTTTAAGTACACCTTTCGTTGTAGATACGAGGGATACAGGAGATTGAAGCTATAGTCAAATATTTAAAAAGCGGTTCGCTGCATGCTGGCTCAAACGTGTGGTATTTGAATAAAAACCTTTAATAAGTTTTAGGAGACACTGGGACTGAGTTTTAGGTGGAAATGACAAAGCTTTCTTTTTATTTTATTTTTTAATTATATTATATAAGTATTCCATAGACACCTGTGGGTCATTTAGGCCAAATGTGATCACGATCCGTCAGTTTTAAAAGCGCATGACATGTACCCCTTTTTAACTCCAATGGAACCTTTCTATATGTGTTTTTTCTCAGTTTTACATTTTTTCGCGTGAAATTTATTCCTTATGCTTCAGTTTTGCTCTGATGTATATCCAAATTTGCATACATAATCTAAGACGTACTATATAAAGATTCAAACATGAGTTTTATGATTGCTCTATAAATTGGCTCACAAAAAAACTAATTTATACTAAAAAAACAACAAAAAATTTAACACAACAATGTCAAAAAGTTTATTTTTCTACAAATAATAACAACTTCAATCGAATTCTTACATTTATTTCCACTGTACTAAACTATTATAAAATGTCACTATACTACTCTGATAAAAATGAATGCGCAGTTCAGTCTTAGAAGCTTTGTATTTCTTTCGCCAACAAAAATGTTTAATTCCATTATATGAGAAACTATTTGAGCTAGATTTTTGAGCTTTTATTTATTTACTCATATTAAGTGTACCAATTTTCAAGTAAATAGCTTTAAAATTAAAAAAGTTAGAAAAAATCAGTCCCAGCATGTCTTAAATGAATCAGAAATAACTAAATATTTTTATGTAAGGTGTAGTTTGGTTTGAGAGATTGTTCTTGAAAACATTGTCGCATCCTTGTAAGATACCGAACTTAAATACCAGGTTTGGTATTTCCCCGACATTTCTTTTTAGATAAGCTATTCTCATAATAGTTATGCTCTTTTGGATTCAGGGGACCTTAGAATATGTCGGTGAAATCTCGATAGGTATTCAATTTTTAAATCTATCTATCCTATCTGGTATAGGAACTGGTAGAAAAGTTTAACTTTACAGGATAGGATAGAATAGGATAGAACAATCACCGGGAGGAGCGGATGAAGTTAGGGAACCCCCGGAGAAGTGTGGGTTGTAAAGCGAGGCCGGCGCAAGTCGACAGACACACATAAGTTCCCTTACAGTTCCAGGTTTGATCACCCGAGCACGGTAGGCTCGCTCGCATACGTCCCTCTAGTGGGACGGGAAACGGTCCAGCAGCTGGATGAGTGACCATCTAGCAGCGACCCGCCCTGCCGCCAACTTGAGTACCCCCAACCGATTACCTGCATTCCCATCTTGCTTTGCTGCCATGCCGGGGCCTGCTTAACTTGACGACCACAGAAGCGGTCGCCCAAGTTAAGCAGCATTGGGCTCGGTCACCACGTGGTCGCTAGTCCGCCCATGAGGCAACACCGAGATCCAGCCAATGGCAGTGCACAAAGCTAAACCCCGCCCATGACAGATTGACAAAAATCAAAAGCTTGTGAATATTCTTTTTATCTCCTTTATCGCACAGGTAAAGCCGCATATGTGGCTAGGTACTGTGGCGATTATATTCCGCCCAGGTAAACCTGGGCGACCTGTTCTCGGTTGCTGGTTGCTGGTTGCTGGTTGCTAGTGGAGGCTCGACAGACTTCCCTCCAGCAGGGCCGAGAAGTAGTTCCAAATCGCAAGCCTTGCGCCATCTGTCCGTCATCACATCCTCGAAGTCATGAAAGAGAAATAAAATGAGAGGAAACGGGTGAGAGAGGACATCCGTGGTAGAATACACACTCCATCATTCACTTTTGTCAACCAGGGAAACCACAAAAACCCATAGAGTGAGTGGTCACGGGAATCGAATCCAGGACCTCCGGAATACGAGCCTCACACGTTACCGCAAAGTCGTCTCGCTCGGTAAAGTTTAACTTTACACAAAGCCTTTATTTCAGGCCCTTACACCTCACATGTAGGGTACTGCAATTGTTGCAATGCAGCGTTGAAACCTTGCATCTACTGTAATACCAAATTCTAGTAAGTAAAACTATTCCTATCTTGTTTTACATGTGAAATCGTACAGTTGTCGCGGACCTTAAAGAAAACTCGCAACCCCGCACTCCTCTCTCTTTTGAGCTTAATTGAACTTGGCTGAACTTTTTAAAGTTTTCTCAGAGGAGTTAAACTTCCTTTATTTCTTTTACTCGGGGTGTGATTCCGCATACTTAAAGTCAAGGAAGGGTTTTAATTAAATCTAATGAAGGATTATGCATTGGATCCTTTTTATTAAATCTCAAGTAAACCGGGTGAAAAATTATATTTCTCAACTTATCATCTCGCTATAGAGTCTCTATGTTGGAATTTTCTTCTTTCTAAAACTACAACTGCAAAGGTTAGCTTAGCAGCATTTCTTCCCTCTTTGTAGATATTAAAATAATGGAATTTCAAAAAGAATATGTATGGTGTGGTCCAGTTAAGATTTACACGAGTTTTGGGAATGACTATGCGTTTGAATCCATCATAACATCAATTTTACTTTAGCAACAGAGTCGTTCTATTACTTAGTAGTTCTCCTTAAGCCACGTAAATTCTAATTTAAAGACTTTATACTTTAAAATACATAACATGATACCTATACGTTTGTGAAATGGTTTACAGAATCTCGGGGAAAGGAACATCGCTTTCCTCGTAGTCTAGAAGTTTTTCTCAATTCTAGCCTCTTGTAACATACAGTGCGGTCGTTTTAAAGTGAGGCCACAGACCGACTATATACGTAGCACGCTCTACTGCAGTGACCTCGGTACTATTCCCATGCGCAACTGGCGGCGCATGACGCGTTGAAGGTTATCTTTTTCAGCAGTGTTTCAGTCGCTGCTTTGTGTTCGTGCTGTAAAGAGAGCTGTGTATTGTACATCTCAAAGGTGAAACTTTATTCAAGACCTATGTGTTGTGTGTGATTTGCTTAAGAGTGTTAATGTCTTGTTATTAGTCCACTGCAATGCGTGCCGACAAATTCACGCTTGAACAGCGAATTTTAATTTGTGATACATGTAAAAACTGAATAATGTAGACAGGTGTGTGGACAATTTCAGAAGAAGTTTTCTAGTATTACAGTTACAGGTAGACGTCTGGTTAATACGTTTAGGACAAAGGGATCCATAAACCTAAGAAGCGAAAGCGAGATGTTCTACCGGAGGAAAAAATTGACGAAATTAGTACATCTATTTGTGAGGAACCCCCCCCCCCAAAATAAAGTTTATATGAACAATTCCCACATCATACTAGGAATGTCTCACGCAAATGGACACCACTTCCAAAAACCACTTATAAGGTTAGTACTCATTACAGTGCAGTTACTATCACTCGTGGGTAAGTAACGCTAGAGTTGCGGAACGAAAAATCGCCAGTGTAATAGACGGTGTGCGGAGCAAACATATGGGGATCCATGGCCTCATCATAAAACGACCGCACTGTACTATTACTTTTTACGTTCTCTATCACTTAACTGTGATAGACAGAGGAAGTATTGTATTCTATCCAGAAATTTAATATAAATATTTCACTGTAAATACACGTTTTAAAGTCCCTGAACCCTCCTCCCCAAGAGCTTTAGAAATAGGCCCGATATTGATATCAGTAAATTGTATGTGGTACCTTCTGTAAGTAGCTTGTGAAGTTCTCTTTATTCTTTTCTAATTTTAAAGACTTCTATATACCCAGAAAATTAATAAAGATTAGATAAAAATATGCAATTTGTGTTATAGATACACATTTTGTATCTTCACTCATTTGAGATAGACATTTTTGGGGGTAGGGGTTGAATTTTCCAATGTTGCTTGGTCGTGATCTTCAATTTCGTTGTCAGTTGATAAGAGCGACAACTTCTCCATCAGTTATTTCATACTGATCATCGTCCAGCTTTGCACTAAGGTAGAATGAATGGTTTCTTCGGTTTCATCTGTGCTTTCCTTTCCATTCTTTCATCATCATCTAGGCAGCTTCTTCCGTGATTTGACAATTAATGCAACTTTGTTTTACTTTTACTTTCTACTAAGTATATTAAGTAGGGGTAGTATTGCATTCCACCCAAAATTCGATATCAAGATTTCACCGAAAATACACTTTTGAGGCCTCCTGAAAGAATAAAAAAAAATCATTTTTAGATAAAGGTCTGTGTGTCTGAACAGCATAACTCAAAAACGAAAAGTCGGATAATTACCAAGCTTGGTATTTAGGTTCAGTATCTTTCAAAGATGCGACACGAAGATTTTCAGGAAAACTTCCCCACTCCAGAGTACCCTTTACATGGAACATTTTTCGAAAACTTTGATTTTCTCAAAAATGCCTCTCACGATTTTGATTAAAATATCATGTGTTTAACACACTTTTAATGAAATGTATATCTTGAATTTTCTGGGAATGTCCCAAAATTCGTCTTCATTCTGAATGGATTTTGCATAACTGGTAAACCGTAAGCGATAGACAAAATTTAACTACATAAAAATATAGATCTCCTTAAAACACACAATTTATATCATATGCATTTTTTTTCTCGAGTGAACCATATTCCTTGTTATTTGTTTGAATTTTACAACACTTACTTTTTCTCAAGTGTGAATTCGTATTCGTTTTTTTAAGTCCTGGACATGCAAAGAGAATGTAATGCTCCACATAGCAACCAGCTCATAAAAGGTTTGACTGTCACCTAAAGCCTACAATATTCCTGTTGCACCTACAAAAAAATTAGTATGTAGAGAATACGCGTTTCTAAAAATAGTTTTTACAAGAGTAGATAAAGACATGAGAGTCTAACACATCAGATTTTTTTTCGCTGTTGGACGTCGGATAATAGGATTAAATCTTTATCCAAATTGGCTTAAATCTTTAGGAAATAGCATATTATCTAGCATATTTCTTGTATTAAAGCCCATGCTATTATACGGGCCTAAGGTATATTATATACCAAATTTCATAACAGTGCTTTTCGCCATTCTTCAAGGAGATTATGTCTCAAAAACATGCCATCCGCGGACCGTTTATGCTTTTTCAGGGCTCAAGAAACCTCAAAATTCGTATTTCCGATGAAATCTGGTAATAATTTTTTTGGGGTGGAATACAATTCTTCCTCTACCTTGTATAAATAAATGGCAAAGTAAGTAAAAATCCAGTTCCTACCCTTGGACCAGTCATCCCGAAGGAATGCTCTGGATAATTGCGAAAAAATAAAATCTAGTTATTTTCCAGATTAACGCGTTATACAGGCGTACAAACAATTACTGTATGTATAGAAGATAGATGGCACTTGTGTTGTGGCAGTTACAGGACATTTTGCACCAAAATGGAAACAAATCTGGTCCTTCAGGTCCATGAACACAAACCGCTCTCCATCAACTTCCCCCATGTGTGTATACATGAAAGCATCTTTTTCATACACTGTGCCGCTCGCAACCCAACCCAAAAAACGCGCATAGGAAAAAAAATGGAAGTGCCGGCGGCGGATACGTGAAATAACAGCGAAATTATACTTCCTCTCTTGTCTCCGCCGCGCAGTACCAGCCGCCACTGTGCGTATTAACCGGATTAGTGCATAATGCAGACTAATTTAGAGTGGGTAGGAGGGTACCGCATGAATAAATTACCACCATCTACCCAGCATTACACATATCATATGAGAAAGCAGGCTTTGTGAGGCCCGGGTAAAAAGTGTACACATGGCCAAAATAGCAATATGTTGATTTGAGATGAGAACCTGATATTTGCACATCTATACTTACAACAAATTATAGTAACAGTGATATAATGTCTATACTCCATTAATGTATTAACACATATATTTAATAATAACAATCTCTAGACACTTTGAGGCAGTATTTTTGACACTTAAATAATTTCATTCTAATTATATAATATGTAAATTCAATAACAGCCCACCTTAAAGCAATATGTGTATGTAACAATATATAAAAAGTTTTTATTACAGTCATTGTAAATGTTTATATTATTGTATACATGTCCAATAATGTTATGTGAATGTATTACGTAATTTAATAATGTAGGAGCTGTTTGAAATAGGTTTAAAGTTTAACAACGAGGTAACCTTGAGGCAGTAGTCATATTAGAGCAGCAATAATGTAAATTTTGAGATCGTTTAAAAAAAATACCCAATCAACAACCAGAAAAAGCTTTAGCTAAATGAAGGTATTCTATTGGACTAGGATTAGCCAATCAGAGACTTGAAATACAGAAATTTACAAATTTAGGGGCGGAAAACAGTTCAGTTGCTTCTAGACAGAGCTCATAACCAGACGCGAGATGTGTCCTCGAGAAATTAAATACGTATTCGTGTGAGACGAAAATAGTTTACGTGTTAAAAAGTGCAAGTATTAAATAAAAGAATCTCACAGCTCTCTATATCAGTGAAGTGCTATTTAATTTGTGTCAAGGATTAATAAAAAGGAATGAATTAAAACATAAAATCTGTGTAAGCCTATATTCTTCAGTCGCACCACAACCCTGCCAAGACATCCATGTCTCTAACAATAATACTGACGCAGCGGAGGCAAACATAAATATATAACATTAAAAAGAAACAGTCAAATTACAAAGCTAATATTTTTAAACGTGGGGCGAAGGCTACCGGAAACCGGGTACTATACGTGCGATTGCAACGAATTTCAAGTTCGGCTCCCCAACAGTTGAAATATAATACATCTTCTTCAAACTGGCTTTTAATGCGTAGCAGCAACTACCTACTTCAAATTAACGCCCAAAGCGTGGTACAAATAACGTAAAGAAGCAATCTACTTCAACTTTCGTTTACTTTTGTATAGCTTCAACAATCTGGGTATTCTTAAAACTCTGACGTGTTACTTTCACATGACTTTCTCTACCTTAGTCGCTTATTGGTGAATATCAAAGTTACTCTTACGAAAATTAATTTTCTTCTTTACTTTAATCGATTTAAGCCTTTCCGGAAATAGCTACATTACACATTTCGTTACTGATACAAAGGGAACGGCAACAGTAAAGTGTTTTAGAAATGGATGCTGTACGCTTGCCTTAAAATTCCATACTTTTTCCATGACATCGCGAGCAAAAATCACCAGCGGGACTGTGCCCCCATGCGACCCTGGGAGAAGGGCGTCATTCGAGTGACTCTCCCCCGAGAGCTTTTCCAGTAGGCCGGCAGGTGAAAATTAAATCCGGCCCCCCATTACAGAGTGGAAGTGGATACGCCACTTACGCACCTCAACCCCCAAAAAGGGGAAGACTACCGAGACGTCGGTGGGGACGACATTAACATCATAGACTGTCTACCGGCTATCCAGGTGGTACCAAAGGATCTTGAGGCGTCTCACAACCCCACCTGGACGGAAAACCGCTTCCCGCCGAGACCAACCCAATCCAAACAACACCCCTATGGTTGGTGCTCGGAAGTTTGGTCCAGATCGCGAGAAACAGCTGAAAATGGATAGGACTTGGAAAGAACGACAAAATATTCAACAAATTGAATCATTAATAATACCTCGAAAATGGCTGATGTCACAAAAAAGCGTTATTTGAAATAAATTATGTGTTTTAAAGAGATTTACAGTTTTTTGTAGTACGTCTATCGCTTAAAATTTACAGTTATGCAAGATTATATAAATTTCCTTCCGAACGAAGAGAACTTCACAAGCTGTTCCCAAAAAAATATGTGTTACACTCACATGACTTTCTCTACTCTTGTGCAAACTATTTTTACAAACGCTTATTCTCCATCTACTTCATGGTAATCGAGATAAACATTTGCAGACTCTATCTTATTGCTAATTTTCTTGTAGATGTAAGGGGAATATATATTTACAAGGGCAATATAGAAATACAGTAGTCTTTAAGCACATACATATCTCTTAATAGCTGGTTGCTAGGTGCAGCACCATTCTCTTTGCCACAGATTAATACTCTTTGCATATCCAAGACAAAAAAATGAATAACGAATTCCCATTTGAAATGAGTATTGAAAAATTTAAGGGAATAACAAGCAATATCTCGAAAATTGTTCACTCAACAAAAAAATGTATATGACATAAATTGTGTATTTTAACGCGATGTACATTTTTTGTGCAGTAAAATTTTGTCTATCTCTTATGGTTTACCAGTTATGCAAAAGTTGTTCACAATGAAGAACACTTTTGGAGACATTCCCAGAAAATTCAAGATATACATTTTATTTGTCATGAAAATATCTTAAACATATGATATTTTATTAAAAATCGTTAGTGCCCTTTTTGAGAAAATTAAAATTTTCGAAAAATCTTCCATGTAAAGGGTATCCTGGGGTAGGGGGATTTTCTTGGAAACCTTCGTGTCGCATCTCTGGAAGATGCTGAACCTAAATACCAAGTTTGGTGTTTATCCACTGTTCGTTTCTGAGTTATGCTGTTCACAAACAGACACACACACACACACACACACACACACACACACACACACACACACACACAGAAACACACGCGGACATGTTTCCAAAAATGCCTTTTTTGGATTCAGGGGGTCTCAAAACATGTATTTCCGGTGAAATCTCGGTATGGAATTTTTGGGTGGAATACAATACTTCCCCTACTTACTATACGTAGTAGAGAAAGTAAAAATTAAAGATATACATTTTATTTGTCATCTAAGTAGCTTAATGTATGGTATTTTAATCAAAACCTGCAGTCATTTGTCAAGAAATCAAAAATATCTAAAATCTTCCATATAAAAGACAGTTGGGGTGGGGATTTTTTTGAGAATCTTCGTGTCCCATGTTTGAAAGGTACTGAACTTAAATGCGAATTTTGGTATTTATCCGACATTTCATTTTTGAGTTATGCTGTTTACACACACACACACACATACACACACACACACACACACACTCGGACCCTTGTGTAAAAATGTTTTGTTTTATTCAAGAGCCTCAAAACATGTATTTCCGATGAAATCTCGGTATCGAATTTTTGAGTGGAATAAATACCTTCTGCACCTTCTATGTACTGATAGAGAAAGTTAAAAAGCTTATTTTTCTATTTCACATTAATCAAGATAAAAGGTTTGCAGAAATTGTTAATTACACTTTTCATTGTAGGTGCAAGGGGGATAAGGAAACTGAAGTAATAGTCAAATTTCTAAAAAGCTTTATATACTCTTCTCATTATACTGCGAGAAACAACGGAATGGTGACAGCATTTCTAAAATTAATGAAGCATTGAAACACTTAAACCAATAACGACTCTTTATGAAATGATTAACAAAAGCTAAGTTAACATACATAGTGTGTTTTAACTAGTTCTAAGTCTTCGTTTTTTTGTTCGCTCCCCATTTATACAAACTTTAAATACTTCAGATTGAAAATGACTTCACAGGCTATTTGTACCACCTCCCATTGTTTGTTTCCATTGTAATTTTTCCTATTAAATAGGGGTGATAAGGAAAGCACATTTATCAAATATTAGTATATAACACCCAACGATTGTCACGTTATTGAACGATAAATGTATCGAATTACTCATTTTGTTACATTTTAAGTGCCCATAGCTCCGGAACCCTTTATTTCCGAATATTGCACCAAATCTAATTTTGTAGATAAAAGTCCGTAGCATAATTAGCATACACTAATTATTTTTATAACACTCACAAAATATATAAATAGTTTTCACCTATTTTAAGCGTCTTTGGAATTTTATAAAATTAAAATATTAGTTTGTGAATAGTTCATAGTGTCATTAAGAGAAGCCGGCAATGTTGGTAAAGTGGTAATGCTAGGGTTTTCGTAGTTACAACACACAAAGTGAATAGATGGAGTGACTTACGTTGATGCATGATGATCATTAAGCGCTCTGTGAATCTGTGAGAAAATACTTAGAACCGCATACTGCTTAATAAGCGTTCTCATTGTTTAACCTTACGCGCAGCAGCTTGCTTGAATTTCAGTTCAAAACAAATGTGCGAGAGCGACCATGAGCACGTGTTTTACTACTCCCGCGCTTAAAGTAAGCTACTTATTTAATTATTTTAGATGAATCCTTATCAGTCATCACTATAGTAAAATATACGTTTGTTTGTGTTTAAATTAGGGAATATTACCATATATAATACAATTATTCTCCCTAAACCGTTACCGCCTACATTTGAAAAAATAGAAATTTTTTCACTTAAATAAAAATAAGGAGGACATGTTTACTTATCAGTATGAAATTAAAGTTTAAGGAATCAAAATAAAGCTCAATTTAAATAATTAAATTTAAAGGTTTCAGAGGCATAACAGCTTGAATTTGAGAATTTTAGGTAGATACGATAAATTTGAACAATTGTAATTGCAAAACTATGATATTCTGAATTTTAAGAGTTTTCTTAAGCACTGTATCGGGCTTGTTTCCAAACACAAAAAGTTTCGTTTCGTTTAAAAAATGCAGGGTTGATTTGCCTTCTATTTCAGACGATTTCAAATGCAATGTCTCTTTTGCACCTCTTCGACACCATACGTGTGTCAGTCTTCATGTGCTCACGTACGATCGTTTCGATTTTAGAAGGGTATTTGTTACTCTGAAGCATTTGCCAAAAATCGCGAGCTATCCATGATAAATTTAGCTGCTCTCACGGGAGAGAATTAGTTGGAGTCCGCTTCCATCGAAGGCCAGGAAGCAATTTATTTCTTCGTAACTGCAAGTGGATATGTAATCGTAGTTAACCTAACTAAACTGAGCCATTACAGTGTTGTAGTCGGCCACAGCTGCTGGGAATAAAAATCTGATGTTACACTCACGTGACTTTCTCTACTCTTGTACAAACTATTTTTACAAACGCTTATTCTCCATCTACTTCATGTTAATCGAGATAAACATTTGCAGAGTCCATCTTATTACTAATTTTCTTGTAGATGTAAGGGGAATATATATTTACAAGGGCAATATAGAAATACAGTAGCCTTTAAGCACATACATATCTCTTAATAGCTGGTTGCTAGGAGCAGCACCATTCCCTTTGCCACAGTTTAATACTCTTTGCATATCCAAGACAAAAAAAATAAATAACGAATTCCCATTTAAGAAAATAAGTATTGAAAAATTTAAGGGAATAACAAGCAATATCTCGAAAATGGTTTACTCATCAAAAAAATCTATATGACATAAATTGTGTATTTTAACGCGATCTATATTTTTTGTGTAGTAAAATTTTGTCTATCTCTTATGGTTTACCAGTTATGCAAAAGTCATTCACAATGAAGAATACTTTTGGAGACATTCCCAGGAAATTCAAGATATACATTTTGTTTGTCATAAAAATATCTTAAACATATGATATTTTAATCAAAATCGTTAAGAGCCATTTTTGAGAAAATTAAAATTTTCGAAAAATCTTCCATGTAAAGGGTAATCTGGGGTGGGGGGGTTTTCTTGAAAACCTTCTTGTCACATCTCTGGAAGATACTGAACCTAAATACCAAGTTTGGTGCTTATCCGACTGTGCGTTTCTGAGTTATGCTGTTCACAGACAGACACATAGACAGACAGACAGACACACATACACACACGGACATGTTTCCAAAAATGCTTTTATGGATTCAGGGATCTCAAAACATGTATTTCCGGTGAAATCTCGGTATCGAATTTTTGGGTGGAATACAATACTTCCCCTACTTACTATACGTAGTAGAGAAAGTAAAAATATAATGGGTTTTTGTTTTTGCACGCATTCTCTGGAATATTAATTGACTTACTCGTTGCGTATATGTTACGTTTATGCTGTGTTAAGCTATATGAATAATGGTTTCTGTATACCGTATCCTTGCTGTCGCAGCACGTTGGGCGAATCAGTATTTTCAGAACGCATTATTGCTAGGCACATGTTAACAGTATGGTCGGGCAGGGGCTTCTTCCCCAGGTTGCATCTGATGCAGATGATGAAGTAGACGTAAATAATGAAAGTGTCCCCAGTGTGGATGAGGCATCTCAAGCTCTAGAAATTACACAATGATTTCTATCATTGCAAATTCTAAATGATGACAGCATTTCTGTGATTAGTAGTGTACATATAATCAACTATGAATGCGTGAAAAAATCAAAGAAACAAACAAAAATTTACGACCTTTTACTTTCTCTACTGCGTATAGTAAGTAGGGGAAGTATTGTATTCCACCCAAAAATTTGATACCGAGATTTCACCGGAAATACATGTTTTGAGACCCCCTGAATAAAAAAAAAAGCATTTTTGGAAACCTGTCCGTCTGTGTGTCTGTGTCTGTGAACAGCATAACTCAGAAACGAACAGTCAGATAAACACTAAACTTGGTATTTAGGTTCAGTATCTTCCAGAGATGTGACACGTAAGTTTCCAAGAAAATCCCTCCACTCCAAATTACCCTTTACATGGAACATTTTTCGAACATTTAGATTTTCTCAAAAATGGCTCTAACAATTTTGATTAAAATATCATATGTTTAAGATATTTTCATGACAAATGAAATGTATATCTCGAATTTTTTGGGAATGTCTCCAGAAGTATTCTTCATTGTGAACGACTTTTGCATAACTGGTAAACCATAAGAAATAGATAAAATTTTACTACACAAAAAATGTAGATCGCGTTAAAATACACAATTTATGTCATATACATTATTTTGTTGGGTGAACCATTTTCGAGATATTGCTTGTTATTCCCTAAAATGTTTCAATACTTATACTTTTTCTCAAATTCGTTATTCATTTTTTTCGTCCTGGTAATGCAAAGAGAATGGAATATTCCACATAGCAACCAGTACTTAATATATTTGACTGTGGCTTAAAACCTACCAATTCCCCTTGCATCTACAAGAAAATTAGCAATAAGATTAACATCTCGATATCTCGATTAACATGAAGCATATGGAGAATAGGCGTTTGTAAAAATACTTTGTACATGAGTAGAGGAAGTCATGTGATTGTAACACATCAGATTTTTTAAGCCGGCGTAAAGCACTTATATTCTGGTTGTCTTTTTGGTGTTTCTACTATGTTTAGTAAGTAGGGGATGTATTGTATTTCACCCAAAAATTCGATGTCGACATTTCACCGGTACCTATATGTTTTAGGGCCCCACGAGGCCCAAAAAAGCATTTTTAGAAAAATATCCGTGTCTCTGAACAGCGTAAATCAAACACGAAATATCGGTATTTAGGTTCAGAACCTTCCAAACATGCGACATGAAGATTTTCAAGAACTTTCCAGCCCCCAAACTATCCTTTACATGGAACAATTTTCGAAACTTTTCATTTTCCTAACACTGGATATTTTATATCCTTATTTATAGTAAGTAATGGAAACCAAAGATATACTAATTTCATTATTAATGTAAGTAAGAAGCAAATTAATTATAATCAGCTTCGACCTGATAATAAGATATTTCCATGCATTAAAGATATTTACATGACAAATAAAATGTACATCTTGAATTTTCTAAGAATAGTTTGTGAAGACCTCTTCATTCGAAGCAACCTTGTGCAATTTTGTATAATTTGTAAACCTTAAGCGATAGACGAAAACATACTATACAAAACATGTGGATCTCTTTAAAACACGCAATTTATTTCAAATAACTTTTTTGTGGCATCAGTCATTTCCGAGATATTCGTTATTAAAGGTTCTAATTATTCTTTTAAAGCCCCGTCAATATTCAATTCTTTCTCGTGGTAGCATGGAAAGAGTGTGAAATTTTAAGGCCAGCATATAGCCTCCAATTCTTAAACATTTGACTGCCACTGTTCTCTTTATATCTATTAGGAAATATAGCTATTTCTGCAAAGGTATTTCGATTAAGATGAAGTAGATAGAAAAAAAGTGAGATGTGTTACTCTACTCTTGTGCAAACTATTTTTACAAACTTTTATACTACTTCATGTTAATGAGTTATTATTAATTTTCTGTAGCTGCAAGGAGAATACGGTAGGCTTTAAGCGATAGTCAATTTTTTAAGAGCTGATTGCTATGTGGAGCATTCCATTCTCTTTGCATGTCCAGGACATAAAAAAACGAATAACGAATTCCCATTTGAGAAAAAGTATACGTATTGGAAAATTCAAACAAATAACAAGGAATATCTCGGTAATGGTTCACTACACAAAAAATGTATAGGACATAAATTATGTGTTTTAACGAGCACTACGTTTTTTGTGTAGAAATGTTTTGTTATCTCTTACGGTTTAGCAGTTATGCAAAAGCAATTCAGAATGAAGAGGGCTTTTGGGGACATTCCCCTTGAAAATTTAAGATATACATTTTATTTGTTATGAAAATATCTTAAATATATGATACGTTATTCAAAATCGTTAGAACCATTTATGAGAAAATAAAATTTTTCAAAAAATCTTCCATGTAAAGGGTAGTCTAAAGTGGGAGATTTTCTTGAAAATCTGCATGTCGCATCTTTGGAAGATACCAAGTTTGGTATTTATCCGACTTCTCGTTTTTTGATTTATGCTGTTGACAGACACACAAACATACACACGGAACTTTTTCTAAAAGTGCTTTTATTTGGCTTAAGGGGTCCTCAAAACATGTATTTTCGGTGAAATCTTGTTAACGAATTTTTTGGTGGAATGCAATACTTTCCTTACTTACTATACGTAGTATAAAAACTAATAACATTTCGTAAGAATAGTTTCTATATCCATTAATAAGCCAAAGAGGGTGGAGAAAGTCATGAATGCAACATATTTTTAAGCTTCTAAGCATGTAGAAGCTGGTTGTATGTATTTAATTTGGGGGGAATGGTCATCTAGAAACATTCACGCTTTCAAAATAAGCAAAACACTTGTCTACTTCAGTAGAACATCTGCTAATAGTATATTACACAACGAGACTATAATGGTAGTAATTAAAACACGAACAGTATTATCATACGAGTGTTTTAATCACAATTATAGTCAAGTTTCACACTATTGTTTATGCTCGACCATGTATCTAAATTAAAGGTTTCATAAGTATTCGTTTCTGGTTTGAGTGATGTGTTACACTCGTTATTCCTTTATCTATGGTTACGATACAATGACCTTGTAGCACCTGTGTCAACAAAGTTGCTAGCGTTGTGAGACGTACTACGCAGAATAATCGATGCTTGCGCTTTCACAATGGTACCTGGCCACTTCTGATTGGTCGAATACCAATACTTTAATGAGCAGGTGTACTTTAATGAGAGTCATTGAAGTACTGCTGCTGTCGTATAAATACTACATTTTGGCATGGTCGAGTATAAAGGTCTTTAAAGTACCAATCTAAAACTCACGGAGATGGGTTTTACGTTTTTAATATAAGACAGTAATGAGCGAAAACGAAACGAAGGGAAACAGTAATCTGAATGTAAAACCAAGTTTACTTTAAAGAGATAATTATTGCTTTGAAGGCAATGATATATATTTCAAAGCTGTTCAAACTATTAATATAAAACATAATAAATGCGAGTAAAGGGATGTAAAAAGGGGCACAAGATTTTTTACTGTAGTGCCGGGAATGGAGTTGGAATGTTGGCAGCACTGCTGAATAACGGAAATATCTACACGCTGCACTGCTCTCTGGCGGCATTTTTAATGCATTAGTCTAACAAGAAAAGTTAATGAATAGAAAATGACGCGGAGGAGAGCACACTTTTTTGTTATTATTATTACCCTTGTTGTTACTATGCCTACACACTCCACGCTGTTCTTTAAACCCAGCTCTGCTATTGGATTATTGTCCATTACCGTACGTATGTCTGTCAGATCTCATGGCTGAAAATAAATGAAGCCATTTTAGCAACGAGCAAAGATCATCTGAAACAGAAAACAGGATAACTAAAGCCAGAAATGTACTCATTGACGTGCTAAATTCAGTGTTATGGAGGAAGAGTTATTTTAAACAACGAAGTATAGCATGTAGTGCATTAACACCGAGTTAGGAGATTGGATAATTTGGTTACAGTGACGTAATTGGAGTATGTTATAACTTTAAAAAACTTAACCTAACTTGAATGTTACACTCCCACGATTTTTTTGTTTTCTAGGAACCCTTGTCTATACCACTAATATCATAAAGAGAGAAAATGTATGGGGCAGGGGGAGGTTTTGGGGTTTCATGTTCATGTCATCCAATTTTTATCATATATCATTGAACGTATATCAGAGAATATTTTTGGGCACTTTATTGCAAATATGACAGGCGTTTTAATGACCTCGAGCCCAAAGGACTAAATCGAGAGGCTAAACTGTTTTTTCGACAATAGTGTTTTTTTTATCCAGTGCCCTTTCGAGCTGTCATGGTGGAAAGTTGATTTCCTGCTGGTAACCTACGTGTTATTTTGTCTGTTTAACTGCAAGTATGTGCATGAACTATATTAAACCCACTAACCTTTGGTAGATTTATCATTGCAGATATGGAATATAATCGTATTTGATAGCTGAATTTTACATTTAAGGAGAGACTAAGTGGCAGAAATTGCGTAAAAATTGATAATTTTTTGTATGAATTGGAATTTCTTTTTTAATTTGATATGAATTATATAATCGTAAACAGAATATTTAAAAAGTCTGCTGTGAATTCTGCACCACTTCACAGAAAACAACAATAATGTACTACATTCACATGACTATCTGTAGCTTCTAGCATTTATAAGTGGGTATACAAATTATTCTTACGAAAGTTTATTTCCCTATCTACCTATATATCACTTTAATCGAGATAAATCTTTGCAATATAGCTGCATACACATTTCATTACAGATACAAAGGGAACAGCAATAGTCAAATGTTAAAGGACTGGACGCTATATGCTGGTCTTAAAATTGCATACTCTTTCCGTGACATCGCGAGAAACAACTGAAAATCGGGAGGACATTAAAGGAATTGAAAGGACTGAACAATTCAACAATTAATAAGGGATATTTCGGAAATGGTTTTGAGAGAGGATTGTTCTTTACGCTTTTTATTATTTTAACTGTTGAATTTTTTTTGACTTGAAAGGAGTTTGCACCACGTTTTGGGCGTTAATTTGAAGTAGATAGTTGCTTTATTTTAACTGCCCCACGTATGGGAGCCCACTTGAAGAAGTTATGTTCTTCAAGTTGGAGTTTATTGTTGTTGATGATTTTTGAAAATGTATTTTTGTTGTTACGCTCCAAGTTTTAAAATATTATATTACCTTTGTTATTAAACTGCTTCTATAGGTATTATTTATGTTTATGTTTGCCTCGGCTGCGTCAGTCTTACTTTAGAAACATGTTTCTCTTAATCAGGGCGTGGTACGACAAGAATGTAGGCTTACACAGATTTTAAGTTTAAATTCACTTCTTTTTATTAATTCTTGGTACAAATTAAATAGCACTACACTGATATTAAGAGCTGTGAGATTTTTTAATTTAAAACTTGCACTTTGTTATCACGTATACTTAATTTTCGTTACACACGAATACGTAATATTTCTTTAGAGAACACATCTTCCATCCGGTCACTACCAAGGTCTACAGGCAACTGAACATATTTCAACCGTCCAAACCCATAAACTTTCATATTCGAAGTCTCTGATTGGCTAATTCTAGTCCAATAAGATATCTGCATTTTACTAAAGCTTTTTCTAGCTGTTGATTGGCTAATTTTAAACTGTCACAAATTTTACATTATCGTTGCTCTAATCATGACTAGTAACATTTAAACTCACAAACTCATTATTGCTTCAAGGTTACCTCATTGTTAGCAACTTTAAACTTATTCTCACAGCTCTTACATTATTAAATTATATAATGCATTCACATAACATTATTGAACATGTTTACAATAATATAAGCATATGCAATGAATGTTACATACATTTTTACAAATTATTACATACATATTGCTTTAAGGTGGGCTGTTATCGAATTTATATATATTATATAATACAATTGAAATTATTCAAGTGTTAAAAATACTGCCTCAGTTTATGCCACAAAAGAAGTCATTGATATAAATTGTGTGTCATAAAGATATTTACATTTTTTGTGCAGTGCGTTTTCGTCTATCTCTTAAAGTTTTACTACCAGTTATACAAGATTATATATAATTCCTCCCGAATGGGGAAGACTTACAGACTCTTCACAGAAATCGATAGAGCCATATTTGGTTAAATAAAAATAGGAAAATTTGGGGTGGGGGGATTATCTTGGAAATCTTTGTGTCACATATTTGGAAGATATTGAACTTAAATATCAAGTTTGGTGTTTATCGAATATTTCGTTTTTGAGTTTTTCTGTTCATAGACATAGACATACGGAAACATATGCACCTTTTTTAAAAATGCATTTTTGGGGTTTAGCGGGCCTCAAAACATGCACTTTCGGTGAAGTTTCGACTCGAATTTTTAGGCGGAATACAATACTTTCTCGGCTTAATGTGAATACGAAATAGAGAAAGTAAAAACTATTTGAAGTCGATTATTTTAAGAAATCTACATATTTTGTGCAGCAATTTTCTGTCTATCTCGTATAGTTTAGGAGTTATACAAAATATACCGGAACTGGCTGTCGGGAAGCTACTTACAGATTTCATAACCCGGCAACCCACAACAAACCAGTAACAGTCATATTAAAACAGGTAGCCCTGCTGTGAAACTCAGGCGCATAACGAAGTAATGAAGTATATCAGTACAAGAGAATCCTTTTCCGAAGTGTATCAGTTGGTGGAGGCCTGGCGGGAGAATCAGGGTAATTGGGTTCTCTAACTAGCATGTTGTGCTCGCGGCCCGACAAGTACCAACAATGTGGGGCCCAAAGGGTCATCTCTCTAATGAGAAACCCTTGTTGTTAGGCGATGCATTTATTTGGTACAGATACAAGCTCATCTTTTTCTTAAAATAGTTTTATACTGCGCTCATCTGTAGAAATTACAGAAACTCGTTGAATTCCAAACAATTCCGATGTATTATTATATCAAAATGCCCAATATTGCATATTGTTATACATCGGGGTGAGGCCAAAAGATTTTCACCTAAAATATTAAATTTAGTTACCCCAGCATAAACATTGGGGGAACGTAGCTACAGAGGCAAGCGAAAGATACCAAGAACCTGCTGCACAAAGCTAAAGCGGGCGTGGAATATTTATAAACAATTACATTTGAATTCACATTTTGCTCAGCTTTATTATAAATTAAGGTGCTCTACATGGTACACGAAAGGTTACAGACAAAACACTGGGGGAGATGCCCCATGCACCCACATGGCAACACGCACTCTTACACGCACATGCTAACACATTCGACTCTCACAAAGCTCTGGCTACTACTGACGCCAAGCCACGCCACCACACAAAGAGAGCTATTTCTTCAATTGTCTTCACCCCCCACTAGGAAGATGGAATTAGCTCAACAATATTACACACAGCAGTAGTGTGTCCTACGCGACAATGTACACACATACGCTACAATATTTAGTATAGTTCACAATAAAACTGTATAAAGTACATACGAAAATGTGTAGGACTACTTTGCGCATGAATACAGTTATGGCAATTATCTCCCACTAAGTCCCATTAAAACGTCGAGATTGCCTGCACATACTACAAACTAAATGCCCTATCTCGCCAGTGTAAAATTTAACCCATTGTTAACGTTTTAGATATCTAATTTAGAATTTTCAATTTTTCGTAATGTGTTACAAATTTAATCAACTTACAATAAAGTAGTTCCGTAAAATGTTCAATAAATACAATTGTAAAAAAATAAAATATCAACCTGCGGTCCACTTGGACGTCTCATAGCTGTTCATGTCTCAAACTTTTCTGCATCTTGAGAGTTTTATGTTGGCTGCCTTGTATTTTTCAGTTATTCTAGCACGCATTGTTGCTTTGAAATTGTGTGGAAACAGTTCAGTACTCTCCTAGTGTGTATTGTAAGGTGTAGTCATGTCAAAACGGAAAGGCGAAAGTTTTAAAAGGCCGATGCAAGTTATGTCCAAGAAAAAATGATAGAAAAACTAGAACAAAGTGTGAGAGTTGCAATAAATTCATTTGCGATACTCACTGTATGAAAACGTAGGGAGTGGTGTGTCTTGGGTGTTAAAATTAGTGAACTTGAATTGTAAAACTTATGTAAAAAAATCTGATGTGTTACACTCGCATGACTTTCTCTACTCTTGTACAAACTATTTTTACAAACGCTTATTTTCCATATGTTTCATGTTAATCGAGATGTTAAATCTCATTGCTAATTTTCTTGTAGATGCAAGGGGAATTGGTAGGATTTAAGCGACAGTCAAATCCTTTAAGCGTTGGTTGCTATGTGCGCATTCCATTCTCTTTGCATGTCCAGGACACAAAAAAATGAATAACGAATTCGAGAAAAAGTATAAGTACTGCAAAATTTAAGGGAATAACAAGCAATGTTTAGATCACTCAACAACAAAAATGTATATGACATAAACTGTGTATTTCACGCGATCTACATTTTTGTGTAGTAAAATTATATCTATCTCTTATGGTTTACCAGTTATGCAAAAGTCGTTCACAATAAAGAATACTTTTGGAGACATTCCCAGAAAATTCGAGATATACATTTCATTTGTCATGAAAATATCATAAAAATATGATATTTTAATCAAAGTCGTTAGAGCCATTTTTTAGAAAATTAAAATTTTCGAAAAATGTTCCTTGTAAAGGGTAGTCTGGGGTGGGGGGATTTTCTTGAAAACCTTCGTGTCGCATCTCTGGAAGATACTAAACCTAAATATCAAGTGTGGTGTTTATCCAACTGTTCGTTTTTGAGTTATGCTGTTCACAGACACACATACATACACATGGACATGTTTCCAAAAATGCTTTTTTTTTATTCAGGGGGTCAGAACATGTATTTCCGGTGAAATCTCTGTATCGAATTTTTGGGTGGAATACAATACTTCCCCTACTTACTATACGTAGTAGAGAAAGTAAAAACTTAAACGGCACAAACATGTAATTGTGAAAAAAATCTGATGTGTTACACTCACATGACCTTCTCTACTCTTGTACAAACTGTTTTTACAAACGCTTATTCTCCATCTACTTCTTGTTAATCGAGATAAACATTTGCAGACTCTGTCTTATTGCTAATTTTCTTGTAGATGTAAGGGGAAAATATATTTACAAGGGCAATATAGAAAAACAGTAGCCTTTAAGCACATACATATCTCTTAATAGCTGGTTTGTAGGTGCAGCGCCATTCCCTTTGCCACAGATTATAACTCTTTGCATATCCAAGACAAAAAAATGAATAACGAATTCCAATTTTAGAAAATAAGTACTGAAAAATTTAAGGGAATAACAGGCAATATTTCGAAAATGGTTCACTCAACAAACAATGTATATGACATAAATAGTGTATTTTAACGCGATCTACATTTTTTGTGTGGTAAAATTTTGTCTATCTCTTATGGTTCACCAGTTATGCAAAAGTCGTTCAGAATGAAGAATAGTTTTGGAGACATTCTCGGAAAATTCAAGATATTCATTTCATTTATCATGAAAATATCTTAAACCTATGATATTTTAATCAAAATCGTTAGAGCCATTTTTGAGAAAATTAAACTTTTCGAAAAATCTTCCATGTAAAGGGTAGTCTGGTGTGAGGGGATTTTCTTGAAAACCTTCGTGTCGCATCTCTGGAAGATACTGAACCTAAATACCAAGTTTGGTGTTTATCCGACTGTTCGTTTCTGAGTTATGCTGTTCACAGACACACAAGACACCCAGACAGACACGCATACACACACACGGACATGTTTCCAAAAATGCTTTTTTTGGATTCAGGGTGTCTCAAAACATGTATTTCCGGTGAAATCTCGGTATCGAACTTTTGGGTGGAATACAATAATTCCCCTACTTACTATACGTAGTAGAGAAAATAATAAAACAACTTATTTCATCTAATGTGATACTGTTGGAAAACAAAAATAATATCGTAATTTGTAATCCAATTGTTTGTTTGAGAATGCTAATTTTGAGGTACATCGTTCGTAAAAAGAATTGTTGTTTTAAAATTATTTTACTTGTTCTAAGTATAACATAAGAAATGATATTGTGTTAATTCGAGTATTCAGCCTGGGTTCCCTTTATACCCTTCTCAGTGATTTAAGGAGGTACAAAAGCATAGCAGTCTCAAGGTTAAGAAAACTTGCTACACATAAAATGCACACCTCTTAAAAACAGAAAATTTATTTCAAGAAACCTTTTATGACATCAGCTGTTTCAAACATATCGGTTTGAAATTCATAATTCTTTGTCCTGTTTTTAAAATGCTGTCACCATTCAGTTGTTTCTCGCAATATCATGGGAAGAGTATGAAACTTAAAGCCGAGCATATTGGACCCGCTATTAAAAACCTATCGATTCGGTTTGCTCTATGCTCCTGTATCCACAACGAAATATATAATGAGGCTATTTCTACAAAGATTATCTTTATCATGAAGTATGCAGAAAAATAAGCTTTCATGCGAATATTTTGTGTCAGTGATGTAAAAATAAACGATAGAGGGTAGAGAAAATAATGTGAATGTAACGCATCAGGTTTTTTTTAAGTTATGTCAACATTTCTCACAATGTCTTGCAAAGAGTATGGAATTTCAAAGCTAGCAATTGGCAATCGTATTTTTAAAGATTTTACTGTTTCGGCTTCCTGTTTCCCTATTGCACATACGACGAAATCTGTAATAAATTTATTATAGCAAAAGTTTATTTCGATTAACGTGAAGTAGATATAAAAAAATCTGATGTTACACTCACATGGCTTTCTCTACTCTTGTACAAGCTATTTTTACAAACGCTTATTCTCCATATGCTTCATGTTAATCGAGATATCAATCTTATTGCTAATTTTCTTGTAGATGCAAGGGGAATATGGTAGGTTTTAAGCGATAGTCAAATCTTTTAAGCACTGGTTGCTATGTGGCGCATTCCATTCTATTTGCGTGTCCAGGACATAAAAAAATGAATAACGAATTTGAGAAAAAGTACAAGTATTTTTAAATTTACGGGAATAACAAGCAATATCTCGAAAATGGTTCACTCAACAATAAAAATGTATATGACATAAACTGTGTTTTTTAATGCGATCTACATTATTTGTGTACTAAAATTTTGTCTATCTCTTATGGTTTACCAGTTATGCAAAAGTCGTTCACAATGAAGAATACTTTTGGAGACATTCCCAGAAAATTTGAGATATACATTTCATTTATCATGAAAGTATCTTAAACATATGATATTTTAATCAAAATCGTTAGAGCCATTTTGAGAAAATTAAAATTTTCGAAAAATGTTCCATGTAAAGGGTAATCTGGGGTGGGGAGATTTTCTTGAAAACCTTCTTGTCGCATCCTTGGAAGATACTGAATCTAAATACCAAGTTTGATGTTTATCCAACTGTTCGTTTCTGAGTTTTGCTGTTCACAGACACACAGACGGACATGTTTCTAAAAATGCTTTTTTGGATTCAGGGGGTCTCAAAACAGCATTTCCGGTGAAATCACGGTATCGAATTTTTGGGTGGAATACAATACTTCCCCTACTTACTATACGTAGTAAAGAAAGTAATAATGTATTGTTAGAATAGCTTGTAGAAACTATACAGGGTAGGGCATTTAAGTTGAGACTGTAAATATCTCCCAAACTAAGCGGTGTAGAAAGAAATTTCTTTCATAAAATTTCCTTGATATTTGGGGAAAAGTATGTGCCATTAGTCGTAAATTGTTTGTAAGGCGTTGTAATGGTCATTTTAGGGTCAATTTAATGTTTAATGGGAACCTACAATTAGGGTCAAATGGTCCACCCTGTATAATAATTAATTATGGTAGTTATATTTTAGTATACTATATAGTACTATAATTGTTTACTTATAGCAGCAAGAGAAATGTGGAATGTGTCACATCGGATTTTTAGTTATGCTGCCCATAGATAAAGGCGTGCACGCGCATGGACTTTGATTTGGATTCAGGGATCTCAAAACGTGTATTTCTGGTAAAATCGCGATATCGAAAATTTGGGTGGATACATTACTACTTCCACTTACTTTAGGTATGTGGGGAGAAAATAAAACATAATGAAGTTAAATGTTCATCTAACAGCCAAATTAAACTAGATGTGTAAACAATAATAACGTTAAAGCTCGTGTCGGGTTTCGAACCTAAAGCTCGCTATGATGTAGTATGTTATTTACAGTATATTATCTAGTTTATTTTCCTAAACCAGTCTAGAGGTACACAGATTATACTTCAAGGGAAGCCGAGCTCTATGTGTATGTGCCGCAAATTGAATCACGCTCGTTGCCAGAACCATTTCCGCATTCCGGCCAATCGTGTTTCATGCATAAATGTTTCAAAACCAGGTGAATTGTGAAAAAAGGACCTCCCGCTTCTCATACAATTAGGTTATCGACTGTCCTATGTGAATGTAGAGCGCAATCTGGTGACACGGACGTGAAAAGAATTAGCACCCCTGCTTAAAGTGGTTACCTCATTATAAGGAAAACTGGAGGTTGACTTTTCGTTTGTCCTGAGAACTCTGTTTTAATGAAAGGTCAGACGTGTCACACTCACACCATTTTCGATTACAACTTCACAATCTTTTATAATATATTATAAATATTCACATAAAATCTTATTCCTATGTTCATGTTACGTTCTGATGATCAATTTTTTAATATAAATAATTTAAATTAAGCCTTTGGACCTAGTTGCATATAAAATATGGAAAACAAAACACTCTTTTCATACCATAACATAGTTTGTTTTATATTTATACCCGAATTTTGCTTCAGTGATCATACCGGCGGCCTTTTACCTTAGGAGAATATTGCCTATCGTATTCAGTTATTGGATTTCTGGTTTTTCTTTGGGTTTTATGCATTAGATCACACACATTCACAATCTCATTCATACCTCAGACTCTGGGGAGGACAGGGAATAATCTTATGTTACACTCACATGACTTTCTCTACTCTTGTACAAGATATTTCTGCAAACGCTCATTCTTCGGCTATTTCGTGTTAATCGAGATAAACGTTTGCAGAAACTTATTGCTAATTTTCTTATAGGTACAAGGGGAATAAGCGATAGTCCAATATTTTAAGAGCTGATTGCTATGTGGAGCATTC
Organism: Deroplatys truncata; assembly: GCA_030765065.1. NCBI lineage: Eukaryota > Metazoa > Arthropoda > Insecta > Mantodea > Mantidae > Deroplatys > Deroplatys truncata. The sequence goes on along the minus strand of CM060978.1, from coordinate 66,034,315 downwards.
CATTCTCTTTGCATGTAAAAAAAAGCGAATAACGAATTCCCATTTGAGAAAAAGTATAAATACTGGAAAATTTAAACAAATAACAAAGAATATCTCCGAAATGGTTCACTCCACAAAAAATCTATATGATATAAATTATGTATTTTAACGAGCTCTACTGTTTTGTGTAGTAAAGTTTACTATTTATGCAAAAGCCATTCAGAAATAAGAGGACTTTTGGGGACATTCCCAGAAAAGTTCAAGATATACAGTTTATTTGCCATAAAAATATCTTAAATATATGATATTTTAATCAAATTCGTTAGAGCCATTTTTGAGAAAATTAAATTTTTTGAAAATGTGCCTGTTTTGGATGGGGCATTTTCTTGGAAATGTTTGTATCACACCTTTGAAAGATACTGAACCTAAATACCAAGTTATGCTTTTAGTTTTTGTTATGCTGTTTACAGACAGACACCACACGGACCTATTTCTAAAGGTTTTTTTTATTCAGGGGGCCTCAAAACATGTATTTCTGATGAAATCTCGGTATCGAATTTTTGGGTGCAATGTAATACCTGCCCTACTTACTATACGCATTAGAGAAAGTAAAAATTCCCACCCCGAGCAGGAAATCGAACCCAATACTCGTAGGTGTGCGGTCTACCGACTAAGCTACGACAGTAAGTTGTTTATGCAATCTTGCCATTATAAACGGATTATTACTGTATTCAATATGTGCATAATTGTCTCACTGTGGCACGTGTGCCAATAATACAATGACTTAATTCCTATAGCAATGACGTAACATCGGTATTCCAAGTTGCCGTGGCTTATAGAAAGAAGATGAAACCATTTTGTGATATTCTTTTCTCTGAAGACCGAATATCAAAAAGCTTCTGTGCATTATTAAGTTAGAATAAATGATTATCTCCTATATTATGATATAAGCTACATCACAGTCCGCAACACCTACTCACTTCTCTCCCAGAAAGGAAATGCATGAAAGTGGGTGTCTTATTTATCGGTTCAACACGCCAAGTAATAACAAATAAAATGCAGGGAGATAAGCTAACGTCACATTTGGAACATATAAAGACGCTCTTACTTATATGAGCTATGAATATTATTTCAGGTGTCTTTCCTAGAAGTTGTAATGTTAATATTAAATAAAACGTTGTATCAAACTTGTGGATAATCTGAATATGACACTCGTGAAAGTTTTCACACTCACTGTCGTTCCTACGCTTATCCGCGTGTTGTATAAATTATTATTTTGTTATCAATGAACACATGCGAGAAGAAAGAAAGCTTAAAACGCTTTATAGTAGCCGTAGTGCAGTTCGGCGTGGAAAAACTTAACTTCGTAACGACAAATAGCACTTAGAACACGGCTAATGCTTCAAAAAAGGGTAATTTGACATAAACTGTATATTTTAATGAGTTATACATGTTTTGAATATTAAGTTTTGTCTATCGCTTATTCTGCATCAATTGTGCAATTCAACAATATTAATTAAGAAAAAATGGGAATAATCAGGTAAAACGTATAGCTCGTTCAAAGAATAATTGTTTTGTAACACCTTTAGTAACTTTTGGCGTTTCTTTTCCCTGTTATTTGTTTCAATTTTCCATTATTTCAAGTAATACGCTTTTAAAAATTTATGCCCCTTCTTTTGTTTATCATGCGGTCAAGCAAAGAGTATCCAATATCAAGGCTAGCAATAGCGAATTTCATTTTAAACATTTGTCAACTTCTTTACAAATGAAACAAAATGTGTATTGTGTCAGCGCCTCTGTCTGCTTACACCGCCTTGAGACAGGGCGTGGTTTTAGCGCCAACTGTCTTAAAGTTGGTTGGTGTGAGGGAAAGAGACGTACTCTCAACATACCAAACTAGATGCTTATACCCGCGTCTAATCGGGACGCGGGTATAAGCATCCAGAATTTCCATTTGTTCTTGCCTGGTGGAATCTTCGAGAATCTTCGGGTATAAAAGGAAGGCGATCGTTGCTTCGGGAGGTTCGATTCAGTTCTGCTCTGTTTCCTAAACGAGTTCTTGCTGAGTTGTCTACGTGAGGTGAGAAGGACAGGTACTGAGTTCGAAACGTCAGTGAGATTTTGGAAGAGAGAAGATGTTAATTGAAGTGCTACGTACCTAAAAATAACTAAAGAATGACTAGAGAAGGAGCGAAGGAAATCTTAGTATTTAAGCCATTTCTTAAAACAGAAGTCCACAAATAACAAAAAGTGGACAGAAACATTTATTTTATGAATAATTTGAGGAGCAGATATGAAATTAAATAAGGCGAACCGTTGTACACATCGAATTTTCTTAATTTATTTCTTTTTCTCAATGCGATAAGAAAACATTGAGCTAAAGTTTTGTGGAGTTGGTGCAGTAAAAACAAAAAGAAATATAATACTTATTATAAAACAGTAGGCTAACTTTTTCTTACATGAAAAGTACTGGTACATTTCAATTTTTTATGGCGTTTATTAATCGTCAAATAATTTATAGAAAATCAGTATTTAGATTTGTATATATTATACCATATCTCTTTTAAAGCTACAATTCAGTTGAAATTTTAGTACAGATTTTTTGAGCCTAATTATAATAAAAATAATTGTTTTAGCCTCTACCTACCTTAGGTTTCTAAGAAAATAATTTTCAAAGAATGAAAATCAAGTCTCATGTGAAATGAAATGAACATTTTAAAATTGTTATAATTTGCATATTATTACTATAGGAATATAGTTCTTTACAATTAAATATTAAATGTTGTGTTATTTTAAAAAGCTTCTTAGAAAAAATAATAAAGTATATAAAACGTTTAATTTTTAAAAAATCATACATGCAATATGCATTATTAAAGTTCTAAATTCAAAACTAGCTTGATATGAAGAAACTGTTATTTTGATCTCTTTATCAAGCTTCATATAATGTATACTGAAAGTGTGAAAGGAAGTGGACAATAATTGTATCATAAAAAACATTTTAAAGTAGAAAAAATGTATGAAAAGCTTACGAAAATATCAATTTTAAAATTTGCATACAACTGCACTTGTCCATTTAAACGTTTCGGACTAGAAGGTGAAAGCACAATTTTGATACTGATTCTATAATGTTTAGTAATTTTTTTTTGGAAATGTTGTCTAATATTTAGTATCCAGTATCCTTAAATCAGCACATGTTGTACAAAGGTAAAACGTTATTGCTTTCTATACTACGTACATGCATAGTAGGCAGAGAAGGTATTGCATTCCACCCCGAAATTCGATAGCGATATTTCGCCGGAAATACAGGCCTCCTGAATCCAAGAAAGCATTTTTAAAGGTCCTTGTGTGTGTGTGTGTGTGTGTGTGTGTGTGTGTGTGTGTGCGTGTGGGTGTGCGTGTGCGCGCGTGTGTTTGTGTGAGAGAGAGAGAGAGAAAACAGCATAACTCAAAAAGGAAAAGTAGAATAAATACCAAACTTAGTATTAAGGTTCTATACCTTATAAAGATGCAACACGAAGATTTTCAAGAAAATCCCCGACCCCAAACTACACTTTGCATGGAACATTTTTTGACATTTTTTATTTTTTAAAAAAGTCGCTAACGATTTTGATTAAAATACTGTTTATTAAATATCTATTTAGATGAAAAGTAAAATGTATATCTTGCACTTTCTAGGAATAGCCTGTGAAGTCCACTTCATTTGGAAGAAAGTTTGTATAATCTTGTATAACTGGTAAACGTTAAGCGATAGACGAAAACGTACTGCACAAAAAATGTAGGTCTGTTTAAAACATATATTTTTATTTCAAATATTTTTTCGTGGCATCAGCCATTTCTGAGATATTCGTTATTAATGGTTAGAATTGTTCAATAATTGTTCCTTTCCTTTCGATATTCAGCTGTTTCTCGCAATTGCACGCAAGGAGCATGGAATTTTAAGAGTAGTACATAGCGTCTAGTTCTTAAACAATTGACTATCGCTATTCCCTATATATATATATATATATATATATATATATATATATTATAACGATGTATGTAATACAGCTATTTCCGAATGCTTAATCTCGATTAAAATAAAGATTGGAAAATAAATTTTCGTAAGAATAATTTGTATACCCACTAATAAGCTAAAGAGAGTAGAGAAAGTTATGTGAATATAACAATCAGACATTTTTTAAAAATAAAGCTCTTGGTAAATAATTGAATGTGTTCCATCAGGCGGGCTCAAGTCACCTAGAAGTTAGACATTCTGTAAAACAGATACGTATATGGTGCTATCTGTATACTTGGGGAACTAAAACAGTCGTTTGCCAGTGATATAACACTCTTGTGATATTTAATGGATTTTAAAATAATAAGAGATTTATATTACCAAATTAACTGTTTTATAATCAAATGCATGCAAATCAGTGTAATGTAATATTATTACATTTAATTCCGGTTTACCTCTACTGCGCTCACAGGACATGTTTGCATACGCCTGAACCTCCCTTGGCAACCCCTGCATCCTTCCTTACCTGTGAAAACAAAAAGCACAGTTTTATATTACGTAGATAAATTGACCTGCCTTTAAAAAATCTTATGTCTTACATTCACAAGACTTTCTCCTCGCTTTTCTACACGATACTTTTACAAAAGTTTGTTATATCTAGTTCTTGTTAATCGAGACAAACTTTCATTACATGTTTAAACATTTTGTTATGGATACAAGAAGAATACAGTAGGCTAAAGCGATAGTCAGATTTTTAAAGTGGATCGCTGTGTAATTATTACTTTCTCTACTACGTATAGTAAGTAGGGGAAGTATTGTATTCCACCCAAAAATTCGACACCGAGATTTCACCGGAAATACATGTTTTGAGACCCCCTGGATCCAAAAAAAGCATTTTTGGAAACATGTCTCTGTGTGTGTCTGTGTGTGTTGTCTGTGTGTCTCTCTGTGAACAGTATAACTCAAAAACGAACAGTCGGATAAACACCAAACTTGGTATTTAGCTTCAGTATCTTCCAGAGATGCGACACGAAGGTTTTCAACAAAATCCCCCACCCCAGATTACCCTTTACATGAACATTTTTCGAAAATTTTAATTTTCTCAAAATGGCTAACGATTTTGATTAAAATATCATATGTTTAAGATATTTTCATGACAAATGAAATGTTTATCTCGAATTTTCTGGGAATTTCTCCTAAAGTATTCTTCATTGTGAACGACTTTTGCATAACTGGTAAACCATAAGAGATAGACAAAATTTGACTACACAAAAAATGTGGATCGCGTTAAAATACACAATTTATGTCATATACATTTTTGTTGTTGAGTGAACCATTTTCGAGATATTGCTTGTTATTCCCTTAAATTTTCCAATACTTATACTTTTTCTCAAATGGAAATTCGTTATTCATTTTTTGTCCTGGTAATGCAAAGAGAATGGAATACTCTACATAGCAACCAGCTCATAAAATATTTTAATATATAGCTTAAGGCATACCAATTCCCCTTGCATCTACAAGAAAATTAGCAATAAGGTTAACATCTCAATATCTCGATTAACATGAAGTATATGGAGAATAAGCGTTTGTAAAAATAGTTTGTACAAGAGTAGAGAAAGTCATGTGAGTGTAACATCAGATTTTTGGATTCAGGTTGCCTGAAAACGTTTTATTCCGATGAAATCTCTGGATTAAAATTTAGGTTGGAATGTAATACCACTTCTACTTGTTATAGATAAGAGTAAAAATAATAAAAATGGATCAATTTATTGTTTTTTATAGTTTGGGATAGGACCTGGGTTAGTTCCAGGCCATGCAAACTTTCTAATAAGTTTAGTACAAATAAATAAATATGCATGAAACCGGGACCATGTTCTCTTTCCGTTTATGTGTGATGAATTACGAAGCTGCGGTAGATGTCGCCCTGCCTGAGAAATACGATCCCGTTTCAGAAGCACCATGGGAATCCTACTATGTGCATATTCCCGTATTTGAGTTAATTAAAAACGGCCGTTTGATCCAATCAAGCTTGGCAGCAGATACACCTCCGCACGATGTAAACTAATTACTCCCAAAGTCAAAAGTCTGTCTGGATATTCAATTAAAACTCTACCTGACTTGTGTGTAGGTTTGTTTGTTCTGTAACTGACCTCACTGTCGTGGTCGGCCCAGGTTCGAGTTACCGCAACTTTCCTGACAGGATTTTATACTACATTATCAATCATGTATCTGGGCAGAGGTTCAAATCCCGACTTTGCAAAATCGTGCTTTCTATACCGTTACACTAGCCGGCGTTGCACGGATGTCTTATGTAAGTTAGGGGTTAATAATAAGGATAGGGTAGTATTTGAAAAGCGTATATCGCCTATTATTTTCACTGGTACCGGGGTTTAGTCCAGATTGCGGGAGACTAATTGTTACGGTGCTTGCACCACGGTTATGAACCAACTTTCCATTTTTTTAATGTTTATTTATTTATTTATATGCCTCGGCTCCGTCATTAGCATCTTGTAGAACATGTACCTCTTAACAGGACTGGTATGGCTAAAGAATGAAGGCTTACACAAATTATAATTGTATTGTACTTTTTTTTATTAATCCTTCACACGATTAAATAACACTTCACTGATACATCCTACTATAGAGCTGTGAGATTAATGTTAATTGTACTTTTTAACAGTTATACACATATCCTCACCGCAATGAATTTTCAGGTCTCACATACAATCACTGGCCCGTACCGAACCGAACTGCTTGGGTACGCTTTCTTCTAACGTCTATCGCTTGAATTTGTTCATTTCCTCTATTTCTGGTCTCTGATTGGCTAATCCTACTCCAGTAGAATACCTTTATTTAACTTTTAGCTTTTCTTAGTTTTTTATTGTCTATTTATAAATTGTTTTATATTACATTTTTATTGTTCCAAGAATTATTAGTAGCCTTTTTAACCTTTATAATTTATTGTTGTTAGCAACTTTCAGCTTTTTACTTTGTAATTCTGTTTGCTACGAAAAGCAGCTTGCTTCTATTCTCACAGCTCCTACATTGTTAAACTACGTAATACATTCACATAACATTTTTATACATGTACATAACAAAATAAACACAATACAATGGCTGTAATATACACTTTATATATTATTACACAGATATTGCTTTAAGGCGAGCTGCTATTATTTTTTATATTATATAATTAGACTGATATTTAAGCTATAAAAATACTGCCTTAAGACTGGTCAAGTGATGCAAGTTTGTACTAAGGGGTTGAAAATATCTGTACGGTTAGGATGCTAAGAGGAATATGAACGAACGAAATGATTAAAAATAATGCTCAAATGGGCCCTCCGTCTCTATAGCTTTGAGTATCCGACATTCGTATTCTTAGGATAAGGAAAACCTTGGGGAAAAAAATTATCTAGACAACTCATCCTAACCGAGATTCGAAATCAGTGCCTCTTGAATATGAGTTATACACCTATCCCAACCACTGAGGTGGGTCAAGAAGTATTGCATTCCATCCAACAATTCAATATAGAGATATCATCGGAAATGCACAATTGCGATCCCTTGAATAAACAATTTTTACTTTCTCTACTACGTACAGTAAGTAGGGGAAGTATTGTATTCCACCCAAAAATTCAATACCGAGATTTCACCGGAAATACATGTTTTGAGACTCCGTGAATCCAAAAAAAGCATTTTTGGAAACATGTCCGTGTGTGTGTCTGTGTGTGTGTGTGTGTGTGTGTGTGTGTGTGTGAACAGCATAACTCAGAAACGAACAGTCGGATAAATACCAAACTTGGTATTTAGGTTCAGTATCTACCAGAGATGCGACACGAAGGTTTTCAAGAAAATTCCCCCACCCCAGACTACCCTTTACATGGAACATTTTTCGAAAATTTTATTTTCTCAAAAATGGCTCTAACGATTTTGATTAAAATATCATATGTTTAAGATATTTTCATGACAAATGAAATGTATATCTCGAATTTTCTGGGAATGTCTCCAAAAGTGTTCTTCATTGTGAACGACTTTTGCATAACTGGTAAACCATAAGCGATAGACAAAATTTTACTACACAAAAAATGCAGATCGCGTTAAAATATACAATTTATGTCATATACATTTCTTTTGTTGAGTGAACCGTTTTCGAGATATTGCTTATTATTCGCTTAAATTTTCCAATACTTATACTTTTTCTCAAATTAGTTATTCATTTTTTACTTTCTCTACTACGTATAGTAAGTAGGGGAAGTATTGCATTCCACCCAAATATTCGATACCGAGATTTCACCGGAAATACATGTTTTGAGACCTCCTGAATCCAAAAAAAGCATTTTTGGAAACATGTCCGTGTGTGTGTCTGTCTGTGTGTCTGTCTGTGTGTCTGTGAACAGCATAACTCAAAAACGAACAGTCGGATAAGCACCAAACTTGGTATTTAGGTTCAGTATCTTCCAGAGATGCGACACGAAGGTTTTCAAGAAAATCCCCCCACTCCAGACTACCCTTTACATGGAAGATTTTTCGAAACTTTTAATTTTCCCAAAAATGGCTCTAACGATTTTGATGAAAATATCATATGTTTAAGATAATGTCATGAGAAATGAAATGTATATCTCGAATTTTCTGGGAATGTCTCCAAACGTATTCTTCATTGTGAACGACTTTTGCATAACTGGTAAACCATAAGAGATAGACAAAATTTTACTGCACAAAAAATGTAGATCGCGTTAAAATACACAACTTATGTCATATACATTTCTTTTGTTGAGTGAACCGTTTTCGAGATATTGCTTGTTATTTCCTTAAATTTTCCAATACTTATACTTTTTCTCAAATTCGTTATTCATTTTTTTTATGTCCTGGACATGCAAAGAGAATGGAATGCGCCACATAGCAACCAGCGTTAAAATATTTGACTATCGCTTAAAAGCTACCATATTTCCCTTGCATCTACAAGAAAATTACCAATAAGATTGACATCTCGATATCTCGATTAACATGAAGCATATGGAGAATAGGCGTTTCTAAAAATAGTGTGTACAAGAGTAGAGAAAGTCATGTGAGTGTAACACATCAGATTTTTTTATATCCTGGACAAGCAAAGAGAATGGAATGCGCCACATAGCAACCAGCGTTAAAATATATGACTATCGCTTAAAAGCTACCATATTTCCCTTGCATCTACAAGAAAATTACCAATAAGATTGACATCTCGATATCTCGATTAACATGAAGTATATGGAGAATAGGCGTATGTAAAAATAGATCGTACAAGAGTAGAGAAAGTCATGTGAGTGTAACACATCAGATTTTTTTATGTCCTGGACATGTAAAGAGAATGGAATGCTCCACATAGCAACCAGCGTTAAAATATTTGACTATCGCTCAAAACCTACCATATTCCCCTTGCATCTACAAGAAAATTAGCAATAAGATTGACATCTCGATATCTCGATTAACATGAAGCATATGGAGTATAAGCGTTTGTAAAAATAGTTTGTACCAGAGTAAAGAAAGTCATGTGAGTGTAACACATCATATTTTTAGAATAAGGTCCATGTGGTTGTACAGTTTGTTTACGGACGATCTCAAGAATAAAAAGTCGGTTAAATACCAAATTTGATATTTAAGTTCAGCATCTTCCAAGAATGCGACACGATTTTAAAGAAAATGCCCATACTAAAAGCTACCCTTTATACGAAAAAAATTCCGTTATTTTTTCAAAAAAGTCTCTTAACGAATTTAATTCAAATACCATATGTTTAAGGTGTTTTCATGACAAATTAAATGTACATTTTGAGTTATTCTATGAATAGCCCGTGAAGTCCTCTTCATTCTGAATGTATTTTGTATAATTGGTAAACCGTAAGAGAGAGACAAAATCTTACGACAAAAACTGCATATCTCGTTAATGTACATGATTTGTCAAATACAAAATTTTGTGATGTTAAATGCTACCGAGATAATCTTGGTTTATTATTGGTTTGAATTGCTATTCGTTTCCTCTCGTGGTCATGCAAAGAGCATGGAATTTCAAAGCCTCACATGGCGAATCGCTTTTTAAAAATCTGACTATCGCTTTAATTTACTCTTAATTCTGTAGTGTGAGTGCATAAATTTGTCACTAAGTCCTGATTAACCAAGTAGTGCAGTTTTATCAAAGGAGTTGAAAATAAAGGTAATTTTGTTTTTCAATTGTTAGGTACTATAGTACTGAATACCGAGCAGGAAGGCTCAGGCGGTAACGTCTGTGGCCCGCATTCGGGGGGTCGTGTGTTCGATTCCCTCGACCAACCTTCCTGACCCATAGTTTTTCGGGGATTTCTTCGGGTCGCTGGGCGAATGCTGGGAACATTCATTGCTTCTCCCGAATTTTCTGCCCCTCCATTTCACCTACATTCTCATTTCATTTCACCTTTCATCTGCTCGGTCTCTATCAGGGCTGAAAGTATCGGCGGGAGTTTCGGCGTTGCATGACAGGAGAAAAGGATGCTATATGTAACCCTTCTCCCCGAAATGGGGGAGGTCTCTGAGCCCGCATTCGGGGGGTCGTGTGTTCGATTCCCTCGACCAACCTTCCTGACCCATAGTTTTTCGGGGATTTCTTCGGGTCGCTGGGCGAATGCTGGGAACATTCATTGCTTCTCCCGAATTTTCTGTCCCTCCATTTCACCTACATTCTCATTTCATTTCACATTTCTTCTGCTCGGTCTCTATCAGGGCTGAAAGTATCGGTGGGAGTTTCGGCGTTGTCTGACAGGAGAAAAGGATGCTGTATGTGACCCTTCGTCCCCGGAATGGGGAAGGTCTCTGAGTCCCGGGCTCTCCAGGGGATGTGTAAGCCCATAGAGAAGGGAAGTGGGTTGCAGAGCTTCGATCTGTAAATGATTGGAACCCTGCCCCCTGCCCTGTAGTGCCTCCTGGTCCGGCCGCTCTCTCCTCTCATCTCATCCCTCCCTCCCGAGGACACCCCGTCAGGGGCAAAAGACCTTGTAGGTCGAAGGGCTAAGTCCCTCTCCGCAGTTAATCCTAGTCTATAGGATTGAAAACGAGGTTTCAGGTGATTTCTGGAAGTTGTAAGGTAATCTATGATTTTTTGTAGTCGTACAATGTATTGACCAGATGGGCTAAACAATGCAGATTTCTACATAAGTTAAGATATTAAAGTTGTAATTTATGAGAGACGTAGTGTTGGGATCTATAGTAACTAGATAAGCTAACTTTTGTGTCAAATTATTAAAGTACAAACGCTTAGTGCATTGGTCATTGGCCGTACATGCATATTTTAGATACAAGTTAAATGTGAATAAAATAAAGCTAAATTAGCTCTGATTATGTGTACAAAGTTGATCTGGTTTTACGCGCCTTAGCTAGCCAGGATATTGCCCATGTTTTGCCAGTTTCTTCCGCCAACCAGTAGATCCCAACATACCAGTCTTCTTCTTGCTGGACTTTAATTTTTCGCTGGTTCTCCAACTGCTCACATTCCGCCAAAATGTGTACCCAGTCTTCATCCCCACTACAAAATGGACAGATTCTTCCACCAGAATTGTAAGTGTAGAAGGTTTTATTAGTAAGGGGTTAACAATAGGGTAGCGAAAGTTTTTGGAAGTTGTAGGATAGTTTATTTTTGCCAGATTCTAAACTCCAGGTGTGGAAAATTTTGTTAAAATCATACAAAAATACTTTTGGTAGCGATATTCAGAGGGAATTTGGGTGATATGAACATGATATGCAATTCCAATAATCCAATTTTAAAGATTGTAATCCTCCCCTTTTAGTCCTGTATGTGGGGATGACATTTAATATTTTCTTTTTTAGTAACAGAGTGCCAAAAAGAAATGAGATTTAAATTTGTTGACATGAATATGAAACCCCTCTAAAGCCCGTAACTTAAACATTTTTAAAAAATATTTTATAGGATGATTCTGAAGTGATATAGTTACGGAATATTTTTTTACTTTCTCTACCACGTATATACTAAGTAGAGAGAGAAGGTGCTGCAATTCCACCCAAAAATTCTATATTGAAATTTCGCCGGAAATACATGTTTTGAAGCCACTTGAATCCAAAAGGTGTATTTTTAGAAAAAGGTATGTGTGAACAGCGGAGCTAAAAAACGAAAAGTCGGATAAACACCAAAGCTGGTATTTAAGTTCGACATCTTCCAACGATGCGACATGAAGCTTTTCGGGAAAATCCCCCAATCCCTAACTACCCTTTACTAGGAAGATTTTTCGAGAATTTTGACTTCCTAAAATATACCTCTAACGATTTTGATTAAAATACCAGGTATTAAAGATACTCACTTGATAAATAAAACGTATATCTTGGAATTTCTGGGAATAGTCTGTGAAGTCTGCTCAATCGGGAGGAATTTTGTTTCAACTTGTATAACTGGTAACCTTTGAGCAATAGACAAGAACGTACTGCACAAAAAATGTAATTCCGAAATATTCATTATTAAAGGTGTGAATTATTCAGTTCTTTGTCATTATTTTAATGTCCTGTCGATATTCATTGTTTCTCGCGATTCATGGAAAGAGTACGGAATTTTAAGGCTAGCATATAGCGTCCAGTTCTTAAACATTTGACTGTTGGTGTTCCGTTTGTATTTATAACGAAATGTGTAATGTAGCCATTTCTGCAAAGCTTTGTCCGAATTAACACGAAATAAATAGGAAAATAAACTTTCGTAAGAATAATTTGTATACCAGCTAATAAACAATAGAGGGTAGAGAAGTCATATGAATGTTACAGAATGCTAACCAAGGAATAACTCTTGTTTCTGGAAACGCATACCTCAATGTGTTGGAATAATTTTTGGGGTCCCAGTTGGTATCTGATAGGATTATGGATCTGTTGTTTTTCAACAGAATGGGTTACCATCCCATGTTTCCATCATTTTTAGAACTATTGAAATCAAATTTTTCCCGGCAAATGGATTGGTCGTGCGGTTACAAGAATTTGGGTCCCCTACTCACCGGACCTGACGCCCTTATACCTTTTTGCCTGGGGAGTTATCAAGTCTAAGATTTACCAGATGAAGACCCACAGCGGATTATAGAGCCGCAGCTGCTGTGCTTCGGTCTGTAGTGGAGCGCTGGGGACGTGACTAGACGTGCAAGGTGTCACAATAAAATTATATCCTATTGTATCCTGCTTCAGTACTGTTGCATATTGTGTAATAAAATGCACTGCCGTTTGTGAAAATTGCAACACCAAGAAAGAATTTCCCGAATAACTCCAAACTTGGCGGAAGTGTAGAAGAGTGTGCAAGCAATAAGTGATTAGTTTTGCAGAGAGATGAGGGACACGTAAGCCGAGCAGAGCCCCCTCGTGTCGGTCCGACAAGGTTAGTGTTGCGCCCAGTGTAGTCAGTACAGAGCTGTCAAACAAGGTGGAAACAATAA